>JAVLUX010000015.1:1200000-1807500 GCA_032164185.1 Moxostoma hubbsi | reverse complement strand
AGGAGCGAGAGATGGGTCCGTCCCTATTGCTTGCTCTCTCCCCAGATCCAGCTGATCCTTCTCATAATCTTGTTCTGGTTTCATGATCTTTTCTCTGTACTCTCCTAAATTCAACAACCATCTCTTTTGTTTTGTAGACATTCAGAGACAGGTTATTGGCTCTACACCAGTCCGTTAGCTGCTGCACCTCCTCTCTGTATGCTGACTCGTCATTTTTGTGCATTGCTGCACAGTGGTGAGTCAGCAGAGTGAACAGCAGTGGACTGAGTACACAGCCCTGTGCTCAGTGTGGTGGTGGTGGAGATGCTGTTCCCAATCCGGACTGACTGAGGTCTCCCAGTCAGGAAGTCCAGGATCCAGTTGCAGAGAGAGGTGTCCAGGCCCAGCAGGTTCAGCTTTCCAATCTGTGCTGAGGAATTATTGTGTTGAATGCTGAGCTGAAGTCTATGAACAGCATTCGAACATATGAGTCCTATTTATCTAGGTGGGTGAGGGCCAGATGGAGGGTAGTGGCAATGGCGTCGTCTGTTGAACGGTTTGGATGATACGCCAACTGCAGTGGGTCTAGTGAGGGGGGCAGCTGGGTCTTAATGTGCCTCATGATGAGCCTCTCGAAGAACTTCATGATGATGGGTGTGAGTACGACAGGATGGTAGACGTTGAGGCAGGACACTGAAGACTTCTTTGGCATGGGGACGATGGTGGTGGCCTTGAAGCATGTTGGAACGACGGCGCTGCTCAGAGAGATGTTGAAGATGTCGGTAAGAACATCTGCCAGCTGGTCTGCACATCCTCTGAGCACTCTGCCAGGAATGTTGTCTGGTCCAGCAGCCTTCTGTGGGTTGACTCTACGTAGAGTTTTCCTCACATCAGCCATGGTAAGACAGAGCACCTGGTCGTTGTGAGGAGGGGTGGTCTTCCTCGCCACCACGTCGTTCTGTGCTTCAAACCTAGCATAGAAGTTGTTCAGCACATCTGGAAGGGAGGCATCTTTGTCACAGGCAACTGATGTTGTCCTGTAGTTGATGATGGCCTGGATGCCCTGCCACATGCGCAGCATTTCGCCGCTGTCCTGAAAGTGACTTTGGATTCTCTGGATGTGTGTGCGCTTTGCCTCTCCGATGGCCCGGGACAGTTTGGCCCTCACTGTTCTTAGGGTAGCCTTGTCGCCTGCTCTGAAGGCAGAGTCTCGGGTCCTCAGCAGCGCATGCACCTCGCAGTCATCCACGTCTTCTGGTTGGAGCGTGTGGTGATGGTCTTGGAGAAGGTGACATCATCAATGCACTTGCTGATGTAGCTGGTCACTGATGCTGTGTATTCCTCCAAGTTGGTAGAGTCGCCATATGTTGCAGCCTCCCTGAACATATGCCAGTCAGTACACTCAAAACAGTCCTGAAGGGCAGAGTTGGCTCCTGCTAGCCAGGTTTTCACCTGCTTCTGAACCAGTTTTGTGCGTCTGACGAGTGGTCTGTATGCTGGAATTAGCATAACAGAGATGTGTCTGAGTAGCGGAGGTGGGGGCGGGGCTCTGCCCTGTACGTGCCTGGGATGCCTTGTGTAAACAAGATCAAGCGTGTTCACCCCTCTCGTTACAAAGTCCACATACTGATGGAATTTAGGGAGCACTGTCTTGAGATTCGTATGGTTGAAATCTCTGGCAACAATAAACAGTCCGTCAGGGTGAGCGTTCTGCAGTTCGCTCATAGCCCCATATAGTTCACAGTGCGCTTCCTTAGCGTTAGCGCTGAGGGGAATGTAAACTCCAGTTATAATAACAGTGGTGAATTCCCTTGGTAAATAAAAAGTTCTGCATCTAACAGTAACAAGCTCCACCAGCGATGAGCAGTAACTAGAGACTAGCATAGAGTTATTGCACCATTCCGTGTTGATGTAAACACACAAGCCACCACTGAGAGTCTTACCGCACAGAGCTGAATGGCAGCGCCCGGAACTCTGTCACTGAGCCACGTCTCCGTGAAAACAAAGATGCAGCAGTCTCTAAGCTCACGCTGCGTAGTCTGCTGGAGTTGGATGTAGTCCAGTTTTTTTTCCAGGGAGCAAACATTTGAGAGCAGGATAGATGGGAGAGCCGGCTGGCTAGGGTTTGTTTTTAGCCTAGCATGGACCCCTGCCCTCTTGCTGCACTTTTGCTTCCTCGCACACCCTAACCCTCCCCCGGGCACCGGCATCAGGCGACGCCAATGACTGGAGGCCTGGTCTCCTCAGCAAGCCGTGTTTGCGTAACACCTCCTGCAGATCATCATGCAGCTTGGTTGTTGCATGAATCTTATATTTTAACAGTGTCTGGTGATGGTAGATGTGAACACCGGTTGCTCCGATATCCATGTGCCGTAAAAGTCAGGCTAGGTGGCAAAAATAGCAAAAATAGTACCAAATGTAACACCTGTTCCCAGTAACCCCTGTTCCCTGATAAAAGCAGAATGAGATGTTGCGCTTCATTGCCACACTGAGGATGCCCCAGGACTGCTCTTCAGACAAAATACCTGACGATGCACCTGTGGCACATCTATTTATAGCCCTGTTACAGGTGCATCCAGTGATTTCATTTCTAGTCAATTTAATTGATGTGTTGCACACATATTCACAGCCGGTTACTCTTAAAGACATTCCCAATGCGCTTAATCAGCGCAGCATCTCGTTCCGCTTTTATCAGGGAACAGGGGTTACATTTAAGTAACCCGAGACGTTTACCTGTATTGATCCAATAAGCAGCCTTCAAATTTGTACACAGAAATGTTAAAAAGCCATGAATTTCAGTTTTATCTCACTACTGTTGATGTTCAAACCTTGTCTGCTCGTGTAAATCCTCATTAAAATACGATTCGTAATAAAAGTAGATTTAATAAATAGTATATTTGCCCTGTGTCAATAACAATATAAAGGAACTGTATCTCAAATAATCAAGGGGTGATAAATAAATGCTAATACAACAGGCTGGAAAAATAGACATTTAGTCATGTTAATATCTTACATATTTAGTATATTTTGACACTTGACACTGGGTGACACACCCTGAAAACTACACCGTTTGATCGGTTTCATGCTGAAGAGCCACTTTTTTTTTGTTTTTTTGTTTTTTTTTTCTCTCTTGTAAATGTAAATGAGTGTAAATGCCAACATCATCATATATGTGGAAATGATTGATGATTATCATGCAAAACACGAGCACATTGATATCATTAAAAGAGTCTGCTTTTTTATTCCAACCATTACTCCTGGTCGGAGGCTTCCGTAAATATTTAGTTCATACATTGGGTTATGTTCTACCTACATTTAATGGTGCAACGCTCAAATATTAATTAGTGCGCAAGTTGTGACTTATTGCCCATTTACGCCACATATAGGCTAAGTTGTAACGTACGTTAGTGTTTTAATATAGTGCATACTGTACTAGTTTCACATATATATATATATATATATATATATATATATATATATATAATATTGAATAACAGCTACGAACAAAGCAGCGCTTTTAAAAAGTAAAAACAAAATTGCTTTTGTATTCTTTAAGAATTCACCAATATTGCTTGTTCCACAAAAGGAACTTTAACAGGAAATGTTAAAGCAGATTTCTTTGTTTGAGTTCTGCAGCCCTGTGAGTGTGGGAGACATTTGGGACATTGCAGGGCATGTGAAAATCGCTCAGCTCTGTCTTTGATGGAGTATGTCAGTCCAATCAGCCTGGGCGGCTGAGCCTGATTGGGTCTGCCAGCGCAGAAGCTATTCTGAGGAAGGCCTGATATTACTTTACAGCCCTCTGACAGTCATAAGGGCCCAGGGTGAAACGCAACCTCCAAAATACACAAACACACAATAGCTTGTGTAAAGGTCAGATATGTTAGTATTGTACTTGTAAATGCAGAATTGTTTTCTTTGCCTGCGCTTTCTGGAAATTGAAAGATCCCTTTTTCAAAGCTTCTATGGTATGATTCTGTTTTATTTTTTTATTATATAACATTAAGACACATAGCAGTATATGTATATGAAAGACACATGTTTTGTGGCTACCCAGCGGACAACATTTATTTTTTAATATGTTTAAGAAAATTAAAACAGTTAAGTCACAGTGGCATCTCTATAGTAGTGACTACCACTCACCACAACATGACACTGAGATGCAAAATGCATTGCATGAGCATCACTTCTTTTTAAGTTATGACGAGTTTACACTACAAGATTTTAAGCCTGATTTTCACTCGCCGACAGTTTTGTGGAGATCGCTGACAAAAGCCTGAAATTGTGGGCAAATCGGAGCTCACTCCTGTGAACAATGATTGGAATGTATGAACTATCAAAGACGCGATTTGAGAGCATTGCCGACGCGTCGGCGAGATATCTATAACATTAAATATGCTTGTTCTTTAAACGCAGTTCTCTTCTACCCAGTCTTTCTATGTATTATGCTGCTTTAAATACTATAATCAGATCATTCATTCTCATTCATGACCTTAACGATAATAGATGAGGTTGAAGGTGCTAGACTAAATATTAGCAAATCTGTATAACTATCGATAACATGAATATTCTTGTGAATGTTAAGTGCTCAATATGAAAATAATTTTTTAAACAAAATGTCATGGGCTGGTTTTCCTGTCACACATGAGTAGTTCTTAATCTCTGTGGCACGTTTCACAAAAGCATTGTTTTTGAAGTAGAACGTAAAAACTTTTTTAAATGTATGATAGCCCATTCCACTATGTGCAACTACAATTTAAAATTAAGATAATCTAAACAATCTGGGCATCGTTTCATAATAACTATTGTGTTTTTACGTGACTTTCCCAAAACTTACTTAACATGAATGCGTGACTATGCGCTTTAAGTGCTACTTCATATTAGGCTCTTAAACTATGGAATAGTCTCCCTAACACTGTTTGAGATGCAGACACACTCACTCAGTTTAAGTCTAGACTACAGACTCTTCTATTTAGCCAGGCATACACCTAATTTATCCTTCAACTCACAATTAGGCTGATTTAGTTAGGTCTGCTGGAACCAGAAACCAGAAATATTGATCATGATCTATAACTCTGCAATAAATTGAATGGCATCTATGCTAATATTATTCTGTTTGATTTTGTGTGGCCTGTAGGTTAATGTGGCATGGGGAAGTGGTCATGTGTCTGATAGGCTGAAATATATCACATTTGCAAATTCACTATGGATGATGCACAAACATGACTGATTTGGATTAAAACATCTCATAAATACATACCAGTAAAAATTGTTCAGTCTTTCTATTTTATTTTATTTTTTTATTCATAAAAAAATTAGAGTGGTGTGAATCTTAACTTAAGAAGTTTACAGACGTTTAAAGTAAATTAAAGTAACATTCTAAAGAAAATGCATGGTAAATGTAAAGAAGAAAAAAAACGAAAAAATGCAATCATTTATTTATTTTCATTTTGTAGCCTAAGCGCTGTATTTATTTAATTCAGAGAATAATGCTTTAATATTGCTGACGTGTTACACTTTTCTCCAAGTATTTTCTGATTATTTATTAAAACGTTTTTATATAAAATGAAAAGGAAAAAAAAAACATTGAAAGAGCTTGAGTAAAGTGATAACTGGGCACATATGTTGCTATGATGCAAATGCGGAGCAGGTTCCTTTCGGGTGTGAGAGAGAGGCGGAATTGTAATAGCTGTCACACTATACGGCTGCGATGCTAAATTTCAGACACTGCCCAAACTTCATCGGTGGCTGAAAATCATCGAACAGGCTATTAATCGTCCATCTGTGAACAAATCACACTAAACGTTGTAAGATTGCTGATTTTGCCCTGCGACGAGATAAATCCTTTACGATTCCCTAAATTAGTCTCAGATGGCAGAATTATGGCCAAAATTGTACAGTGTGCAACCACCTTTACTGTGAATAACTTCAGATGCTGCTTTTATGTCATTACCTCAGGAAAGCACTGCTCCTTTGAACAAGTGCTATGACTGAAAGGGTAAGCGATGTCTGACTGCTAGTGTATTTTAGGATTTCTAGTTATCAAGATGAGTGGAAGAATAAATAGTTCTGGTGCCATGCAACAATTCGCACATATAAATTTTTTTTTCTCAATTCGAAGCTTATGAGATGCATCATGTAATCTAATTAATAAGATCACTTGTTAAAAAAAATTCGGAATAAATATTTTTATGTGAGAATCGTTATTCTTGATACCGCATACTTTAGTATACCAATTCATTAGTATCGATCCGCCCATCCCTACTATCGTGAGCGAAGCGATCAGAATTTCACTGGAGTGAGGTGCGCATTTCACAAGACTGTGCTCAGCCCGGCTCCAGCTGCTCACAGAGTGCTCACTTTCTGCTCCAAACATAATGTGATACATTTCGCATGTGACTGCATCGGTGTCCTGGCCAAATTCCCCCATTGGCCCTTATCAATAATGTCTTCCTAATAATCCCCATCCTTTAATTGGCTATATCACTCTACTCTCTCCTCTCCACCAATAGCTGGTGTGTGGTGAGCATACTGGTGCACTATGTCTGCCATTGCATCGATATGCACACTGGTGGTGGTTGAGGAGAGTCCCCAGTTCACTGTGTAAATCACTTTGAGTATAGTGTCAGAAAAGCGCTATATAAATATAACATTCATTCATTAACAGGTTGTGTGTGTTGGCATCTGTATTAGGTCCAAGATTTTAAACAGAGTGATGAGGCAGTGTTTAAACTCGGTGTGATATGCAAGCTGATGGTGACAGGTGCCAATTCCAACAACAGACTACAGTGAGGTTAGAGCGCAGAGGCAGTTCAAACACACAGATTAGTTTCCCGGACATAAGTCTGTAAAGTACAATCATTTTATTAGGCTACCACAGACATCTGTAAGGTTCCCCATCTATTCGCATGGGATGAACAATGTCTATATACATCCCAGAGATGAGTGTCGACTGGATTTACAAACTGCTGTCATGCGTAACCCATCAGAAAATGTATGCTGTTTAGCTGTGCTGATTAATTATGAAGTATTAAACATGTTCATATGTATCTGGGATTATTAGAAGAGATTGACTTGAATATCTGGCAAAATGCAACAGAACTGGTTACATTAGCAAGACATTATTTTTACAGTACACTCTTAAATTAAAAATATAGACAACCTTATCACATTATGTAATTTTATTTGTCCCTCTGAAAAATATGTTGCGAAATGCAGGACTCAGGACTTGTATCCTTTTCCAATTTTCCTAACAAAATATATTATATTCATTTGTTTCTCATGCATCAGCCACTGTTAGATAAGTTTTGAAGTGTCTTCTCAATGACTAACATTCACTTCAGGCACTTGGTGAACTTTAGAAACAATGAGTTAAAGGGTTCACAGGGTGGACAGTGCCTGAGTCACTGGCTTTTTACCAACATCTCAATTTGCATGGGATAAGAATAACAGGGGTTAATTTTCAACAGAGCGTTTGATAGGTAAAAGACGCATAGCCTGCAAAACGTTTGGAAAAAATTACTGACATGAACAATTATCAAAGGATTCAAATAAATGAGGAGCTCTGGTAATTAGTTTACATAACCCCACATCCCCATATAAAATAACCAAATAGGGCAGAGGGAACAAGGCTTTTTTTTTAAGCAGCATACATTAAGGCATTGTTTGTGCAGTTGTTATTTGCACCATGAAATATTAGGTTGTATGCCAATATGAAGAAGGATTTTGTTTTGTACCTGAAATTATACCTAATTTCTTTCAAATTCCATGCTGCTCTGCTCCAACATTGCTCTTGCTCATGAGCGAGTAGCGGAGCGATGACTTTTGAACTTGAGCCCTGGAGTTGAGCTATTTGATTAGCATGAGCTAATATTTGAGGGGAGCAACCAACTCACTCCACTAGGCTCACATGCTCTGATGTGTAGTTGACAGAATCGTTGTGTTTTGGTCACTCGTGTCTAACGCCAGGTTCACACATCTTCCGTTAGCGAGGCACGAGCAGCACGTGAACTGGCCGATCGCGTTGGACGTTCACATTGGCGACATCACTTCCGCAAGAAACAGCTGCACCACTGCGCAGAAAATCAAGTTATCTATGGGGTTGTACACCAATTGTTTTCTTTAATGATGTCATAATAAAATGTGTTTATTGCTGCTTAAAGGACAACAGCAGGTTCATGTGGACTTTATTAGCACACTGCAATGATTGACAAGTTTAGCCATAGCAACGCTGCATTGTCTTGCACCTGTGAAACATGAATGTCACCAGTTTAACCCATTTTTTGTTTACTGTTTTTGAGCAAAGAGATTATCCACTAGAGATGTACTGTCATCTGAGAATGTTTAGTTAACTGTCGTTGACAGAATTGCCATGTTTTGGTCAAGCGTCTAAGCACCTCTTGTTAAAGAGTGTGCATGCGCTGAACTGTAATGTACAGGTTACCCTGAAGCTGCAGGGTAGATGAGAGAAACAACTGAAGAGAGAGACAGACTGTAAAATATGAATGAATGAAAACAAATACTGTATCTCAGAAAATGTGATTTACACCAGGAGAAGACGGACACATCTCACACACGCCATTAATCACATCATTAATAACTAGTTGTTCACTTTGGTTCCGTACACACTGCGTGCAATTTATAGGTGGTTTCACATATAGTAAGTTTTAAGTGAATCAAACCCAGTTCACTTAAAGTTAACCAGAAAGGGAACCAGCCGCATATGACCTCAGTGCTTTTGGTGTTCACAATGTAGTGGACTCAAAAGAGGACCCAGTTAATTATTTGGTCCTCTTTAGCATTGATGTGATCTCAGACTTTTCTTGTTCACACCACAACTTCTTAAGAACTCAGACCCCAGTTTTCTGTGCAGCATTGGATTATGGGTAGGTTATTGAGGCCACTTCACATGTTGCCATTACATAGCTGTGGCACATTTTGAAGCAAATGACAAGCACAGAAAGAGTTAGAGAAAACAGAATTAAAGCAAATAATCTGAAAAAACTAAAGAGGACAAGGATATCTGCTAAGAGAAAAATGCCTGCTGCTTGCCACAGGACTATTTGTGACTCTTCAACCTTCATCTGAAAGGTTGATATAGAAAACTTTAATAAAAAAAAAATACTTATAATAGTCTTTTGAACTGTCTTGCACCCTGTCAGTGATAGTGTTCTTATTACCAGTGCATAACATAGAATAATGCTAGCGTTATAATGCCTCTAGTGGCCAACCTGTCTGTATAAGTACTACACAGTACTGTATTGTTTCCAGGTCATGCTGGACATAGCCCATGTCTTGTGTATGGTGGGAAAGCATTGAAAATTGGACAGACAATGATTAGTTGTGCAATGTCAGAATGAGAAGAAACTCATTTGTGTCCCCCTGCAATCAAATTAGACCATACCTGGAATGGCAGAGAACTTGCTACAGAGTTCCTCTCACAGTGGAACAAAGAGTTGCAGTCACGCTATGGAGGCTCACTACAAATATTGCGGATCGATCCATTTCACACGTTTCGTATCGGCCTCTGTGCGGTGACACAGCAAGTTGTCTCAGACATTGTCAAAATTCTGAAAAAAAGATTGATCAAGGTTCCTACAGGAAACAACCTGAGAAATGTAATCAGTGGCTTCAGAGACAGGTGGGCTTCCCCCAGTGTGCTAGGGCTATAGATTGTAGCCCCACATGTTAACAAGTTTGATTACTACAACAGAAAAGGCTACTACCCCATAATTTTGCAGGGTGTTGTGGACACAAATTGATGTTTTGGGACATCAGTGTAGTGTGGTCTGGGAAGGTGCATGATGCAATCATATTTGGGAATTCCTCAATCTTCCAAAAAGGTCATTTAGGCAGAATTTTCTCCCACCATGGACAGAAGAATTTCAAGGTGTTCCTGTCTCTGTATGCATTGTAGCAGAGGCTGCATACCCACTCCTACCATGGTTCCAGAAACCCTTTCCAGAAAGACCAGGAATTACACAAGATCTGCGTCTGTATAATTACAGACTGAGCAGAGCAAGGATGTGTGCAGAGAGAGCCTTTGGCAGGCTAAAACCCAGATGGCGTTGTCTACTGAAGAGAAAAGATAACAACATCAACAAGATCAATGAAGCTGTGTCTGCTTGTTGCACACTACATAATTATTGTGAGAGCAGAGGTGAAGAGATGAAGTCTGACCTACTAGAAAATTTGGAAGATGAAGAGGACATGGAAATAGATGAAGAAGAACCAATTGTTGATCATGTCACCTGTCAAGACATTTGCAGAGTTTTAACAATGCATTTCAGTCAAATTTAAAATAAAAAAGTAAAAATTATGTATAAACATAATTCGACTTCCTGTTTTTTTTCTTCCTCAGAAAGACAGAGATTGTTATAAAATATGTTACTTTGTTCATAACAATTGTTTTTTTTTTTTGTTGTTGTTTTGGAAATCTCACATTCAGCTGTATTTCAACACATTTTTTTGTTTTTTCTAAAAGAATGAGATAGTAATAAATGACAAAAGTATTGTTTTGCTTTCAATGCTAACAGTTGGTTTATTTATTTTTTTGGAAAACTGCAACAAGTGACATCTGAACAGCATATTTTCAACATTTGAAAATAACATCTACAAAGCAATGTAATAATAAAATAAATAAATAAAATGATTAGTTCACCTTCAAGCTTTACTGTGTTATGTCTGTCCATTCAAAAAAATATAAAGAAGATTCACCTAGAAATCAAAACCATATCTGAAAATGTTTTAATCATGTACTATGCTTACAAAAAGTAACATTCAAACCTCTGTCTTACAAATAAGAAAATGTACAAGTTTCCTATCAGATCAAAATTGGATTAATGGCCAATACTGTATGTGCAAATGGCGCAACATTTGTAATATATACACACATTACTTAATTTGTTTCAGCGCCAACAAAACATAATTATAATGCACAAAAACTAAAAAAGAAAAATTCAAAAACTAACACGCACTGCATAAAAAACAACAACAACAACCCGGAATTTTCCTTGGTTTTCCTCTCCGGGAACCAGCACCTTATCGTGGTGGAGAGGTTTGTGTGCCCTTATGATCCTGAGGGCTGTGTTGTCTGGAGCCAGGTGCTCCTGGTAGGTTCTCCCAAGGCAAAGTGGTCTCAGGTGAGGGACCAGACTAAGAATGGTTCACAAAGATTCCATGAAAAAAACGGCAAGAGGAGGAGTTACCCTGCCCGGAGGAAGCTCGGGGCCCCCGTCTGGAGCCAGGCCCAGATGGAGGGCTCGTTGGCGAGTGCCTGGTGGCCGGGCTTGTCACGGAGCCCGGTCGGGCACAGACCGAAGAAGCAACGTGACACCCCCCTCTACATCCCTTGGGCCCACCACCCATTGGAGAAACCGCAGGAGTCAGGTGCTCTGCCATATGGGTGGCAGTGAAGGCCGTGGGTCTCGACGGACCAGACCCGTGCAGCAAAGGCTAGTTCTAGGGACATGGAACATCACCTCACTGGGGGGGAAGGAGCCGGAACTGGTGATGGAGGTGGAGCATTACCAGTTGGATCTGGTGGGGCTTACTTCGACACACAGTTTTGGCTCTGGATCCGTACTCCTGGATAGGGGATGGACTCTATTCTCTGGAGTTTCCCAGGGTGTGAGGTGACGGGCGGGTGTGGGGATGCTCACAAGTCCCTGGCTGAGTGCCGCTATGTTGGAGTTTACCCCGGTGGACGAGAGGGTCACCTCCCTTCGCCTACGGGTTGTGGGGGGGAAAACTCTGACTGTTGTCTGTGCATATGCACCGAACAGCAGTTCAGAGTATTCAGCCTTCTTGGAGACCCTGAATGGAGTCCTGAATAGGGCCCCAGTAGGGGACTCCATAGTGATGCTGGGTGACTTCAACGTGCACGTGGGATATGACAGGGACACCTGGAAAGGCGTGAATGGGAGGAACGGCCTCCCCAATCTGAACACGAGTGGATGTTTGTTATTGGACTTCTGTGCTAGTCATGGATTATCTATAACAAACACCATGTTCGAACATAAGGATGCTCATAAGTGTACGTGGTACCAGCGCACTCTAGGCCGAAGATCAATGATCGATTTTGTAATCGTGTCATCAGATCTGAGGCCATATGTTTTGGACACTCGGGTGAAGAGAGGGGCAGAGCTGTCAACTGATCACCATCTTGTGGTGAGTTGAATCAGGGGGTGGGGAAAGACTCTGGACAGACCTGGGAAGCCCAAGCGAGTAGTGCGGGTGAACTGGGAACGTTTGGAGGAGGTCCCTGTCCGCGAGATCTTCAACTCACACCTCCGGCGGAGTTTTTTAGGCATCCCTGCACAGGCTGGGGACATTGAACCGGAGTGGGCAATGTTCAAAGCTTCCACTGCCGAAGCCGCGGTGGAGAGCTGTGGCCTCAAGGTTTTAGGTACCTCAAGGGGTGGTAACCCTCGAACACCGTGGTGGACCCTGGTGGTCAGGGAAGCTGTCCGACTGAAGAAAGAGGCCTTCTGGGATTTGTTGTCCCGGAGGTCTCCAGAGGCAGTTGCAAGGTACCGACAGGCCCGAAGGGCTGTGGCCTCAGCCGTGAGGGAGGCAAAGCAGTGGGTGTGGGAAAAGTTCGGAGAAGCCATGGAGAAGGACTTTCGGTCCGCACCAAAGTGCTTCTGGAAAACCATCCGCCACCTTAGGAGGGGGAAACGGGGAACCATCCAAGCTGTATACAGCAAAGATGGGATGCTGTTGACCTCAACCGAGGAGGATATTCGGCGGTGGAAGGAACATTTTGAAGAACTCCTAAATCCCAACACGCCCTCTATGCTAGAGGCAGAGCCGGAGGCTGATGGGGGATCAGATTCTATTTCCCTGGGGGAGGTCACTGAGGTAGTCAAACAACTCCGCAGTGGCAAAGCCCCGGGGATTGATGAGATCCGACCAGAAATGCTGAAAGCTTTGGATGTGGAGGGGGTGTCATGGATGTGTCATTCGCGTGGAAATCTGGGACAGTGCCTAAGGAGTGGCAGAACGGGGTGGTGGTTCCCCTCTTCAAAAAGGGGAACTAGAGAGTGTGTGCCAACTACAGGGGTATCACACTTCTCAGCCTCCCTGGTAAAGTTTACTCCAAGGTGCTGGAGAGGAGGGTGCGGCCGATTGTCGAACCTCAGATTGAAGAGGAACAATGCGGGTTCCGTCCTGGCCGCGGAACGACGGACCAGATCTTTACTCTCGCAAGGATTCTGGAGGGGGCCTAGGAGTATGCCCATCGGGTCTACATGTGTTTTGTGGATCTGGAGAAGGCGTATGACCGGGTCCCCCGTGAGAGACTGTGGGAGGTGCTTCGGGAGTATGGGGTGGGGGGGTCCCTTCTTAGGGCAATCCAATCCCTGTACGTCCAAAGCGAGAGCTGTGTCCGGGTCCTCGGCACGAAGTCGAGTTCGTTCCATGTGGGGGTTGGTCTCCGCCAAGGCTGCGCTTTGTCACCAATCCTGTTTGTGGTATTCATGGACAGGATATCGAGACGTAGTCGGGGTGGGGAAGGTGTGCGGTTCGGAGAGCTGGGGATCTCATCTCTGCTTTTTGCAGATGATGTGGTCTTCATGTCATCATCGGTCCGTGACCTTCAGCTCTCACTGGACCGCTTGGCAGTCGAGTGTGAAGCGGCTGGGATGAGGATTAGCACCTCTAAATCTGAGGCCATGGTTCTCAGCAGGAAACCGATGGAGTGCGTACTCCGGGTAGGGAAGGAGATATTGCCCCAAGTGAAGGAGTTCAAGTACCTCGGGGTCTTGTTCACGAGTGAGGGGACAATGGAGCGGGAGGTTGGCCGGAGAATAGGGGCAGCGGGGGCGGTATTGCATTCGCTCTATCGCACCGTTGTCATGAATAGAGAGCTGAGCCGGAAGGCAAAGCTCTCGATCTACCGGTCAATTTTTGTCCCTACCCTCACCTATGGTCATGAAGGTTGGGTCATGACCGAAAGAACTAGGTCGCGAGTACAAGAGGCTGAAATGGGCTTCCTCAGAAGGGTGGTGGGCTTCTCCCTTAGAGATAGGGTGAGGAGCTCAGTCATCCGCGAGGAGCTCGGAGTAGAACAGCTGCTCCTTTGCTTGGAAAGGAGTCAGTTGAGGTGGTTTGGGCATCTGGTAAGGATGCCCCCTGGGTGCCTCCCTAGGGAGGTGTTTCAGGCACGTCTAGTTGGGAGGAGGCCTCGGGGAAGACCCAGGACTAGATGGAGAGATTACATCTACACTGGCCTGGGAACGCCTCGGGGTCCCCCAGTCAGAGCTGGTTAATGTGGCTCGGGATAGGGAAGTTTGGGGCCCCCTGCTGGAGCTGCTGCCCCCACGACCTGATTTCGGATAAGCGGTTGAAGATGGATGGATGGATGGATGGATGGTTTTCTTCAGGGCGGGTCTCAGTAGTTCACTACAGGAGCTATTGCCTCCAGCGTATCCTCACTGGACGCTCCTTGAGTTCACCGTTCACTGTGGGTGTAGTGGAAGAGGACTTAACATCTCCTCCCACAGTGGTCACCCCCCAGCCTTTCATGGCTTGTTGCCAGCCTTGTCTGTCCCAGAGCCAGCGTTACCAGCCTCGTCCATCTGGAGGAGGAGAAGAAGAAAGGGCTTCCGTTTCCCAGTCTTCGCCCTCCACGGCTCCGCCTCTCGAGTCTTCCAGGATTCCGCCTCCCGAGTCTTTCTGGGTTCCGCCTCCCGAGTCTTCCAAGGCTCCACCTACCGAGTCTTCCAGGGCTTCACCTCCCGAGTCTTTCAGGACTCTGCCTCCTGAGTCTTCCAGGGCTCCGTCTCCCGGGGCTCCGCCTCCCAAGCCTTGCAGGGCTCTGCCTCCCGAGCCTTCCACGGCTCCGCCTCCACAGCCTTCCACTCTTCCGTCTCCTGAGTCTTCCACGACTCCATCCTCCACGGCTCCGTCACCTGAGCCTTCCATGACTCCGCCTTCCAAGGCTCCGTCTCCTGAGCCTTCCACGGCTCCGCCTTCCAAGGCTCTGCTTCCTGAGCCTTCCACAGCTTTGCCTTCTATGGCTCCGCCTCCTGAGCCTTTCACAGCTTCGCCTTCCACATCACCGCCTCCTGAGCCTTCCATGTCTCCGCCTCCGGAGCCTTCCAAGGCTCCATCTCCTGAGCCTTCCATGGCTCCGCCTTCCAAGTCTCCGCCTCCTGAGCCTTTCACAGCTTCGCCTTCCACGGCACCACCTCCTGAGCCTTCCACGGCTTCGCCTTTCATGGCTCCGCCTCCAGAGCCTTCCACTGCTCCGTCTCCTGAGCCTTCCATGACTCCATCGTCCATGGCTCCATCACCTGAGCCTTCCACGTCTCCTGAGCCTTCCACGTCTGTGCCTCCAGAGCCTTCCACGGATCCACCTTCCACGGCTCCGCCCACAGGGTCCTCCATGACTCTGCCTTCCATGGTTCCACAGCCAGAGTCCGCGCCATGCCACGGCTCAGCTGAACCTCAGTCTGCTCCTGACCCTGTCCTGTGGCCTTCACCCTGGCCTCCTGACCCAGGCCCCATCCTGTGGCTGCCTCCCAGGCCTCCTGCCCCAATCCCCGTCCTGGGCCGCCTCCCAGGCCTCCTGACCCAGTCCCCGTCCTGTGGCCGCCTCCCAGGCCTACTGACCCAGTCCCCGTCCTGTGGCCACCTCCTGACCCAGTCCCCATCCTGTGCCCGCCTCCCAGGCCTCCTGACCCAGTCCCCGTCCTGTGGCAGCCTCCCAGGCCTCCTGATCTAGTTTCCGTCCTGTGGCCGCCTCCCAGGCCTCCTGATCTAGTTCCCGTCCTGTGGCCGCCTCCCAGGCCTCCTGACCCAGGCCCCGTCCTGTGGCCGCCTCCCAGGCCTCCTGCCCCAATCCCCGTCCTGTGGCCGCCTCCCAGGCCTCCTGACCCAGTCCCCGTACTGTGGCTGCCTCCCAGGCCTCCTGACCCAGTCCCCGTCCTGTGGCAGCCTCCCAGGCCTCCAGAACTAGTTCCCATCCTGTGGCCGCCTCCCAGGCTTCCTGATCTAGTCCCCGTCCCGTGGCCGCCTCCCAGGCCTCCTGACCCAGTCCCCGTCCTGTGGCCGCCTCCCAGGCCTCCTAACCCAGTCCCTGTCCTGTGGCCGCCTCCCAGGCCTCCTGACCCAGTCCCCGTCCTATGGCCGCCTCCCAGGCCTCCTGATCCCTCTCCCTGTCCACCTCCCATGCCTCTTGATCCTGGCCATCTGCCTGATCTTCTCTGGTCCCCTTGGTATCCAATCCATCCGCCTGATCTGCTCCCTACCTTGCCTTGTTCCACTACCATCCCTGCCCCTTGTCCCCCACCCGCCCCCAAACCAAATGTTTTTCCTTTCACTCCATAGACAATTTGTTTTATGTTTCTGTATTTTTTCTTTTTGGAGCATCTAGAATCCGCTCCTTAGAGGGTGGCTATGTCACGATTCACTGTTGTCTGGCCTGTGTTTCTCCCCTGTCATCTGTTCCCGGACTACACTTCCCATAAAACCCTGCTCTGATCACCTCCAGCTGTGCCCCATTGTTCCTCACCTGTGTTTCATTTAATCATTATCCTTTGTGTATTTAAGCCCTGTTGTTTTATCATTCGTTGTCAGTTATTGAATGTATTCTTGTCTTGTTCTAAGCCCTTCTCTTGGTTCCCTGTGTTTTTGTTTTTTCTTTATATTCTGAGTTACATGGATCATCTTTTGTTTTTTCATTAAAAGCTGCATTTAGATCCTCATTCCTCGTCTGTCTTGTTATACAAAGTAACACTTTTGCTGCTCAATCATCATAAATGTTTACTTGCAAAGGCCAACAGATCTGCATAACATATCAGTACCACAAAGGATGTTTGTTGCCAGACTGACTCACCACAACTTTGTAGTGTAAATTAATCATTCAGAAACATCCTGGTTCATTCTCACAGTTGTGACTTCTACCGGAGTCTCTCCATCATCAGTGTCCGACTCTGGTTCATACATATTTGGCTGAAATCCGGCATTTACACTCAGTCATATTAGTTCTGATTTGTTGTTGCTGTAATATCCAAAGCACGAGCTATAAAGACAAAGCCCTCTACTTGAAAGGGGGTAGGGAGCAGCAGCTCATTTGCATTTAAAGAGACACACACAAAATCAGCATGTTTTTGATTCCACACAAAAAGAGACATTTACAACATGATATAATAATTGATCTGTGGGGTATTTTGAGCTGACACTTCACAGACACATTCTGGGGACACCTGAGACTTATAATACATCTTGTAACAAGGGGCAAAATAGGACTCCTTTAATTAATCCCAGCTAGCGGAAGATTGTGCATACATGCATGTGATTCATTCCCCACCCCGTCTCCTCCGCAAAATAACCATAAATGGTTTGTACAATGGCTGTTTTTACTATGCATATCCTCATCTGGATACAATTACAATATGCATTTCACCATCCAGACAGAGGGGAACAGGTCCCCACAGTGAGCCTGGTTTTTCAAGGTTATTTTTCTCCATTAACCAACATCTCATGGAGTTTTGTGTTCCTTGCCACAGTCGCCTTCAGCTTGCTCACAGGGGTTGTATATTAAATTATTTCATTTGTATACATAAATTACAGTCACATTTAATCAAACTACACAATCAATCTCAGACTTTATAGATATTAAAGTAAAATCATTTTGTTAATGCATGATTTCCTGTAAAGCTGCTTTGAAACGATGTGTGTTGTGAAAAGAGCTATAAAAATGACTTGACACGTGATTACTGCATTTAACAGATGATACAATTTATTATATAAGACTGTAAATGTCACATGTTCCCAAATGTTGGATGCTGCATGATGAAGAAACTTATCTTATTTATTAAGATATTAACTTATTTTCAAAGAATATATCCCTTGGCAAAATGTTTTTATCTAACTTTCTAAATCTAACCTAAGCAATTTTGCTTCTCAGAAAAACTTTTAAATTGTTTTAATGGCGTTTCTATTGAGAAGTTAAATATTAGTACTGCAAACAAAAAAATTTATTAAAATTATTTGTGCAGCATGGTCTGATATCATCGAATTACTACTATTTTATATCTGACTATATTTTAAATCTGACTTCTATATTTTATCTTATATAGCTACTGTCCATTTTATCGAGCCATTGCACGTTAGTCAGAGTCAAGTGTGCATCGCATTACAGATAATCTTTATTCAAATGATGTACTTATCTCAGTACATGATTGTAATAGAACAGAAAATATCTTAAACTAAGAAATCTTCATTGTAATTTTTAGTTCATGTATGTTCCTTCTCTATGAAAATACAGGAACTCGTCTATTTATCATCTGAGGTGGAAGAATACAGTTCTATAAATACTGGAAAATTGTCTAGCTTATTTTTTTGCTGCAGAAGTTGATGTTACAGTACATCCATCAAAAGACAGACTATATTTTAAGGTCTAATTTTTTTAGGTTTTTAATCCAATAATTAGCTCAACTTGGCCTTTCTGAGTGGAGTTCGCATGTTCTTCCCCCTGGTCATATGGTTTTCATTTGGGTGCTCTGGTTTCCCCCACAAATTGAAAAACATGCAGATTAAGTGAATTGGAGACTCTTAAAAAATGTCCCGTAGGTGTGAGTGAGATCAAATATGCAGATCACGGATGGTCCGTTGTGGCAATTGTCATGAAGTGCTGGTCTGTTCCCTATCAAAAAGCTGATGATGCTGTGCTGATTTAGCGCTTGGGAACAACTAGGTGTGACAACCTGTGAATGTGCATGCAACACATCAATGACATTGACTAGAATTTATAGCTTCTGCTGATGACATCATTGGATGCACCTGTAGCAGGGCTATAAATAGATGTCACAGGTGCATCATCAGATCTTTTGTCTTCAGATCACACTGTGTGTGTTGTGCTTCATGAGCCTGTCAGAAACTTTCTACTTTCCTCTGTTAGGAGTTAGATTTTGTTTGTTAGGCAGTGCGCAGAATCCTCTCTCTTTAAAAAAATTAATAAAAATTACTTAAAGACAGAGCAAGCGGTGTGTGTTCCCTTGTTTACGCTCTATGGCTGAGAGGGACACACCATTTTGTTTTGTATGTTTGGGGGAAGAGCATACTGCTCTTGCGTTGGGGCGGGGCGTGTGCGAGCATTGCGATCTGTTCTCAGTCAAAATGCTTCGCACTCGTCTGGATTAATTCCATCGCAGGTCTCTCGTGTGGATCTGGCTGAGGAGTGAGAGACGGGTACATCCCTATCGCTCGCTCTCTCCCCAGATCCAGCTGAGTCTGCGGACTTCGAGTTACCCACCTCCGAGCATTCCGGGCATGATAATAAATCATCTGAGGAATTACTCGAAGTGATTACTTGTGCGGTGGCCAGGATTCAATTAGACTGGCCACGCGAACAAGAGACCCCCAAACACTCCAAGTTGGGGACAGATTTCTGTCTGGTGGCCAAGGGAAGGGAACACCTCATCAGTCCCTTTCTTTCTATGATGACCTCCATGACGTGCTCTCTCATTCATGGAGGAAACCTTATACTTCCTGTATCTTCGTGTCCTCGACGAGCCACGGATCTGTCTCTCCGTGCGACCAAGCATACAGCCTGTGCCATTGGCCGATCTATGTCTGCTTTAGTCAACACGGAGAGACACTTATGGCTCAACCTATTGGGCATCAGAGACATGGACAAAGTTTTCCTTCTCGATGCCCCGGTTTCGCCTTCTGGCTTATCTGGCTTACTATGAATGCAGTTATCACCAGGTTCCAGGAGGCGAAAAGTCACAAGAAAGCCTTTGGGCAATTCCTTCCTCGCCACACTCAGGGGGAGGGGCCGTCGGCCACCCAGCCCTGCCCCGGTCCTTCTAGAAGGGAGGCTCAAAAACAAAACGTGGTGTGCTCCCCCTCGTAGAGACTGGGGACCGGCTTGTCGCCCTCAGCAGCCCCCAAAGCAAGACCTCAGGGCAGTAATTTCTAAGAGGAAAAAACCCTAACCATTGTTGTGGCAAAAACAATAATTAAACAATAATTAGCATCACAGCATAAGAGACATCAAGATTCAAATTGTATTTTAAAAGATATTTTATTATTTTAAAAGAGGCTTGTTCACAAAAAAGTACCACGACAGCTACCTTGTGATAGGAACAAGACCTAATCACACTAAAACAGACAGCCTTTTTATGCCCCTGACTTCAAAGTCTCTTCTTCTGTAATTTTCCACTCACCCCCGTAAACCAGATCTGCCCCCCCCCCCCCCCCACCCCCCCTTCACACCTGTGAGGTCAAAAGCTAGATAACCCCCTGGGTTTTACTGTTTTCCCACCCGTGAGTTCAAAAGGTCTTTATTTATGACTAAATAACCCCTCGGTCTTTCCTGAATGCAAATTACCTAAAGAGTTAAAACTCTTTCTGACCATTTGTTTTGTGTGTGTCCTTTGTTCCTACCAGGAGCATACATACATTCAATGAGAGAAACACATGATTGAATCGAAAGAAACCCACACAATGTCTAAGAAAGTAAATAAGGAAAAAAAAGAAATAAAATATAAATTTTTCCACAACAATTCCTCCTCTTTATCATTCTCTGATAAACGATTTGGTTTCATTAACATTAGGTTTGAACAACTTAACATGATTATAATACAAAAAAGAAAAAGAAAACATCACTCAACATTAAACCCAAAAATGGTTACAATCATTTCAAGTCTTTACATCACAGTTATACTCTTCATGTCTGATTTTCGTATACCTGATCACTCTACTTAAACTTTGGAAAGAATATTTTAAAAGTAAAAAGCTTGTAGCAAATAAAAATAAGAAAAAGAAAAAGAAAAAGAAAAAATAAATAAAAATCCCTCATATCAAACACTCTCATCACTCTCATAATCATCACATTTTTGTGCATCATCTATCGGATAAACGGTCAATTTTACTGCTTGTATGGACATCCCAGCCCTGACCAATCTCTGTACTGAATTGGAAACACATCTCATACTGCATGGCAAGCAGAACAGAATCAGAATTCCTATCACTACAGTTGGCAGAACAGTTTGAATTATCCAGTACATCCATCCTCCCCACAAAGACATAATCCACGCGGCCCACTGGTTGTCAGTCCATTCAGGTTCTTTTACGGCCTCTCTCATGTGTTCAATTATGTTGGTTATATTATCACTGTAATCAGGAATGTTAAAACAACCAGCATTTTACAGACTCCGGCCCTTTTCTGCCGTAAGTGTATCAAGAACTAAACGGTTCTGGCTTGCACTTGGTGTTTGGGCTCGATCTTGGGGCTTATTGTTGAACTTGTTGTTGTTGAGGCTCCTCCTCCTGTTGCCCTTCCGATATGGGCGGAACTCTCCTGCAGTTGTTGGCGTGCACCCACGTAACTCTCTCTCCGACCTTCACCGCCGTGTGTGTTGTCAGCAAGACTTGGTACGGTCCTCACCAACGTTTCGCCCTCCAGTTCTTCCTTCTCAGGTCACAAATTACCACGTAATCCCCCGGCCTGATCTTATGCAGGAACGTCTCAGCAACCTTCCACTGGGCAGCTTTGACCTGCACAGAAATCTTGGATAACAGACACGACATTTCTTTGCAGTAATTCAACATCTCATTTTCACACACATCTGTTGATGGAAGCCTGTGTTTTCCCCCCTCTACTCCCATGAATGGTGGTCTACCAAAGAGAATTTCGAATGGGCTCAAATTTGTTTTGACTCTCTTTCTCATGTACATTAACACGGTTGGGAGTGCTTTTACCCATGAGAGTCCAGTTTCCTCACAACACTTTGCCAATTTGTTCTTTACCGTCTGGTTCTCACGCTCCACAGCGCCTCCGCTGGCGGCGTGATAGGCACAATGTGTTCTCATATCAATTCCTAAGAACTGACCCACCTGCTTTATTGCCTCATTGACAAAGTGTGTTCCGTTGTCAGAACTGATTTTTCTTGGAATTCCCCATCTCGGAACAATCTCGGTTAGCAGAGCCTTGGCTACTGCTGCTGCATCTTGTTTTGAGGTTGGGAAGGCCTCGACCCATTTGGACTACATGTCCATCATTACCAGGCAATATTTCTGCTTCCCACAAGGGGTCAATTCAATGAAATCGATCATTAAGTACTCGAACGGCCCTTCTGGGGCTGGCTGAGATACCAGCCGTGTTTTAACGCCTCGTGCCACATTGTGTGTATTACAAATAACACATCTTTTGCAAAAATTTTCAGCGAATATTGTGAAGCCCTTGGTAAACCACAATTCTTTCATTTGTGCAATCATTCCCCCTTTTGACACATGATCTAAACCATGCGTCAATTTAGCATAATGTTGAAAGAAATGTTTGGGTAAACAGGGCGTTCCATCAACTGATGTCCACACTCTATCTACAAGGCTGCAGCCTGATGCCTTCCAGTTGTTTTTCTCAGCTCCTGTGGAAAAAGACTGCATGCTCTGTAAACAAGGAGAAATGTCGAGGTTAATGTCAACTTGTGTGCACGTGGTGCTTTTACGATCATCTTTAGTTTGATCCGCTGCCGCTGCTTTTGCAGCCATATCAGCTCTGGCATTTCCTGTTGAAATGAAACTTTTATCATTAGTATGCGCTGCGCGCTTACAAATCGCAATTTTGTCTGGCAACAGAATGGCCTCGAGGAGGTCCGATACCAGAGACGCGTTTAGTATCGGGCGCCCATCTGACTTCAAAAATGTCCTGTGCTTCCACAAAGCACCAAAGTCATGCGTGACTCCAAAAGCCTAACGCGAGTCTGTGTAAAATCGTCACACATTTATCCGTCATCAGTTTACATGCTTCAGTCAGCGCAACCAGTTCAGCTGCCTGCGCAGAATAATGTGATGGTAATTTGCCAGACATCAGAGTTTCAAATTCAGTCGTTACTGCATAACCAACTTTATTCTGTCCCGTTTGTTGATCTTTTGATGCAGATCCATCAACAAACAGGACATTGTCACAATTATCTAACGGTACGTCTAAAAGGTCTGGACGTGGTGTGCACACCTGTTCGAGCGCTGACAGACAACAATGATGTTCCTCGCCATCCTCCTGTGTGGGCAGAAGGGTGGCAGGATTCAAAGTTGTGCATCTTTTCACAGTTATGTTTGGCATGTCCAACAAAATTGTATGATACCTCAGCCATCGGGCTGTAGACAAATGTGACGTTCTCTGCTCTTGCAAAATCATGGAGACTGCATGTGGAACCATTAAGGTTAAATCTGAATATCCCACAAACTCTCTGGAGGCCATCACAGCCAGCTCAGCTGCTGCCACTGCCCTGAGGCAATGCGGAAGTCCTGCAGCTACAGCATCGAGTTTCGTTGAAAAATAGGCCACAGGTCGCAGTCTGTCACCATGAGTCTGCAAGAGAACAGAAGTCATGAAATGATTCTTTTCATCAACCAAACGGGTACAAACGGGCGGTTTATGACAGGAAGGCCTAACGTTGGAGCCATAGCCAATTGCACTTTCATGTTATCAAATGCTTCCTCAGTCCCACTTGTCCAAACAAGTCTGTCACATGACCACAGCCCTTTCCCTGTCGTTAGGGCTCGCAAGGGATGTTCAAAAATGGCATAATTGGGAATGAACATACGGCAGTAAGCGCACATCCCCAAGAATGACAGCATTGGTTTCTTTGTAACTGGTTTTGGCACCTCTTTTATGGCCCGCACCCATTTCTCAGACAGTGCTTTGCTGTTAGGTTTGATAACATGCCCCAGGAATGGTTTCACAATAGCAGTTACAGTTCTCAAAACTCGCACATCAAAACCGCAGTTTGATTTAAATGCTCCAACACTTTTGCTCTGTGCTAGGTCTGTATCAATTTCAACCCAGTTTGTAGCCTGCAAACAGTCATTCACAAAAAGCCCCAATTCTGTCCATTGCTTATTCGTGCCCTTGGACACAGATAATTGAGGAACACTGTCTCCTGCCATTAAATAACACTGCAATTGTTTTTTTTTGTTTGTTTGTTTTTTTTTTCATTCAAACACGCATACAACGCACACACATTCTCTGTCCAGAAAATCTTGTCAAATTTCACACTTTCATTCTCCCCTCCACTAAACCAAGTTTCTTCACGCTCATTTACGACATGTGACATACAATGCATTCTATCAGGCTTCATAAACTCTGTGTTGACTGGTGTTATTCGATCTTTAGCCAATTTCAAAATCATCTCTGCCCAATCAACATCTTTTATCTGCCATTCGTAAGCCCACTGCGGCTCAAATTTAGAACATGTAATTTGTGGTGCTTCCTCAATGCTGATTCCGGAGAAATCAGCACAGAGGATCAAATTTAATTCACACATTAAATCTCTGGCCATTAGCGGCACGGGACAATTGGCCGATCAGAGAAACTCGTGTTTCAGAGTTCTTATCATTGGGTATTTTGGCATTTGAGAAAACCCTGTGCTTTTGTACATTTTCAAACATTCATCGGAAACACTGCTCAAAATTTCATCATTCACAACATTGCTTAAAACACACAAAGATTTGCAAGCAGATTCTTCATTGCAGATAGCAGAATGTAAATCAGTGTATGTGTTTGTGTGTGTGTCGTGTTTGCGTGTTAGTAATACATGGTCACTTCCCTGTCTTGTGGTCAGCCACTGATTGCCCTGAACCAGACCCTCTCTGTCCTGCTCTCGTTTCAATCCGACTTCAGATTCGGGCACGCAGTGCTCCAATGCCCCTCTCTCCTGCACACTCTGCATTTGGTACTGTCTCTGATCATATGGTTGTTTTTCACACACATAGCACAACTGCCATTGTGAGTGTTTTTCGGTCTTTCTTTTCCTGCAGCTGATCTTCGGCGTGTATAGCATGCATCAGGGCTGAAGTTAAGCGCCCGTTCTTCCACTCTATGTAACTTGCCTTCGCTCCTCTTGAAATTTCTGGTCTCAGTCCTTTTAGAAAATAACCTAGCAGAAGGCTTTCCCCACGTACTTGGTTGATTCCCTCTGTCCTCAGGCTCTGTCAAGCCGCTGTGTTTCCCAAATGTTTCAAAAAGTCTGTAGTAATAGTTGCTAAAAGGTCTTTCTGAATCAGTTGTGCTGGGAACCATTTCAGACACGTCCCCGAAAACTTCCTGTTCTTCGTTCTCTTCCCTTTCTTCTTCGCTGCCTGTGGCAGCGGGCGCTGAGGATTCTACCGCCACTTGCTGTACTGGAGGTGATGGTGCTCGTTGGAATTCTTGCGCTTGTATCACTTGCGCTGCTGCTCCTGCCGCTGCTCGTTCATCTTGTGCTGGTCTTCGGATCGGAGAGCAGTCGAGATCGTGGTCCAGTTTCAGGGCTTTCAGCTCCGCCACGGGGTAGTGATGGTTATATGCCGGCGGCACAAGACAATCTCGGTTACATTTTGGAAAACACAAACACACCATTTATTAGTAGTATTCTGCTCTGGAGAGCTGTTTTCTCACACACATCCTCTTTCATTCCTTTGCTTAATTCATTCTGCATTTGCTTTCGTTCTCATCTGTCGGCTTCCTCAATCCAACAATCTATAGTCTGCTCACATTCTTTACACACATGATGAAAACAACCGCAACAACTCTGTTGCTTTTCACTGGGGTTTTTTTTTTTTTAATTATTATTTTTAAAATTGACTTTTTCACAACATTCAGTCTTATTTTGCTCAGTGTCCCTTCTTCGGGAAAATCATGATATTTTATCAACTTCTCTATGTCCAGCATAGGGCCTACATTTATTTCCATAATTCTTTTTCATTTGACCGAAAACTGGTGTGTAAAAATTATCTAGTTTAGGCCTACTGTTAGATGACCCCATATTGGCTGATCTTATCTCTCCTGGATTTTCCGTTGACGCGCGTCTAATAATCTGTCAAACGTCTTCAACAGATCCGACTTTGTCACCTCAAATCGGCAAGGGTAGCAAATATGCTTCTGAAATTATGGTTTACTCAAAACCTTTCCGTGAGCGTTTCCAGCGCTCGTTTTGATTCTGATTCACCTAATTAATCAGGTGTGGCTCTTCCGTCCACTTTTACGAGCTAATTTTTGGCATAAAATTGACTTGACTTCCTCAGGTTACAATTTGCCCCTCGAAAACCTTCTCTGCTCGTACCAAAGAGATAGTTCTAGCCACTATGGTTCACTCACAGTCAAATCAAATTACACCACACCAAGTAAAATAATTTTACTGTCTCTTACCCGAGATGCTTTTACTGCCACCGGGTTCTTTCTGATCTCAGTCGAGTCACTCCTGGCCCTGAAAGCAGTTTGGCTCTTCTCTCTCAATTTTCGAGGTAAGACCAGAAGCCTGATGCTTCTAGGATGATCAGTCGTCAAATCTGCTGTCTTCAGGACCAGAAGAAACTGCCGTGAGATCCCACTTCTGACACCAATTGTTGTGGCAAAAACAATAATTAAACAATAATTAGCATCACAGCATAAGAGACATCAAGATTCAAATTGTATTTTAAAAGAGGCTTGTTCACAAAAAAGTACCACGACAGCTACCTCGTGATAGGAACAAGACCTAATCACACTAAAACAGACAGCCTTTTTATGCCCCTGACTTCAAAGTCTCTTCTTCTGTAATTTTCCACTCACCCCCGTAAACCAGATCTGCCCCCCCCCCCCCTTCACACCTGTGAGGTCAAAAGCTAGATAACCCACTGGGTTTTACTGTTTTCCCACCCGTGAGGTCAAAAGGTCTTTATTTATGGCTAAATAACCCCTCTGTCTTTCCTGAATGCAAATTACCTAAAGAGTTCAAACTCTTTCTGACCATTTGTTTTGTGTGTGTCCTTTGTTCCTACCAGGAGCATACATACATTCAATGAGAGAAACACATGATTGAATCGAAAGAAACCCACACAATGTCTAAGAAAGTAAATTTGGAAAAAAAAAAGAAATAAAATATAAATTTTTCCACAACACCGTCTTGTGGCCAGCCTTGTGGGGGTAGCCCCCCTCGGGACGGGGCGCATTTATCATCCACTTCTACCCTCCCGTTACCCCCATGAAACCTCTCCATTCCTGTCGCCTCTGATGTTTCGGGATTTAGATGCTTCCAGGAAAATGTTGGGTGTACCGTTGCTTCCTGTCTTAGTCTAGGACACGGAACACTCGACATCCCCTCAACAGGAAGTGTCAAAATTAATACCCATCTCAGAAAACCTGGCAGCGTGGAAACTTCTGCCAGGTATTTCTATGTGGGTCCTAAGAACAGTAGAAAAAGGCTACAGAATTCAATTCGTTCACCGTCCTCTGCATTTCAATGCTGTGGTTTCCACTAATGTGAATCCGGAGCAAGCATGTCTACTGTGGAAAGAACTGCAAAATCTCTTAGTCAAAGGGGCCATAGAACATGTTCCCCTTCCAGAGACAGAGTCAGGTTATTACAGCAGATACTTCCTGGTTCCCAAGAAGGGTGGGGGGGTTGCGTCCGATCTTAGATCTTCGAGGTTTGAATCGCTCAGTCAGGGCGTTCAAGATGCTAACTATCAAGATGGTCGTGTTCCAAATCCAACATCACGGTTGGTCACGATCGATCTCATGGACGCATACTTTCATATAGAAAGTCTGCTACAACACAGGAAGTTCCTGAGGTTTGCTTTTGGGGCAAAGCCTTCCAATATTGGGTTCTTCCATTCAGCCTAGCACTATCACCCCACACTTTCACGAAATGCATGGATGCAGCACTGGCTCCTTTGCGACTCCAGGGCATCTGCATTCTGAATTACATAGACGACTGGCTGATACTAGCACAGTCTCAAGAACTGGCAGTTCAGTACAGGGATATCATCTTAGCTCATCTGGTTTCTCTGGGCCTGAAACTCAACATCAAAAAGAGCATTCTCTCTCCCACTCAGGGAATTACCTATCTGGGTGTTGTATGGAATTCGATCACGATGCGGGCACAATTTTCTCCCGCTCGAATTGTGTCCATTCAGAACACCCTGAGCAAAATCAGGCTAGGACAAAAGATGGTTTTCTACGTGGTTCAGACCCCAGTTCCTTACTTTGAGTCCCACTCTAGGTGCGTCTTGCCGTCGCAAGTTGCTAATGACAGACGCCTCCTTGACGGGCTAGGGAGCAGTCTTAAGTGGTCACCAGCTTAAGGGGAATGGGAGGGTCATCAGCTCGATTGGCACATCAACTGCCTCGAGTTGATGGCTGTATTTCTGGCCCTGTATCTAGATTCAGGCTGCCTTGGGCGAATCCGGACAGGAGGGACATTCTGTCTCAAGTGCAGGGGACAATATTTAATCCCCAGCCCAAGCTGTGGAACCTTCATATTTGGCCCCTGAAGGGTACCAACTGAGGGACACTGGAATTTCACCTGAAGTTATCGAGACCATTTTAAGTTCTAGGGCTCCCTCTACTTGAAGAAGTTACGCCAATAAATGGGATGTCTTTCTAAGATGGTGCAGTGCACATAATGCAGATCCAGTTAACTGCCAGATTGCTTCAGTTCTGGACTTTCTGCAGGAAAAATTATCTGCAGGAACATGACCCGGCACTCTCAGGGTTTACATGGCCGCTCTATCGGCTTGCCATGCCTCGATTGACGGGGTGCCGTTCAGGAGACATCCTCTGTTTTGCTCGCTTCGTTCGTGGAGCCATGCAACTGAGACCTCTTGCTAGGTCCATGATCCCTTCATGGGACTTAGCAATAGTCCTTGGGGGTCTGGTTGAGACCCCCTTCGACCCTCTGAGTCAGCGTCTGATAAACTGTCTCTCAAGATGGTTTTTCTTATGGCAATTACTTCTCTAAAAATAATTGGGGATCTACAGGCTCTGTCTGTCTTGCCAGCCTGCTTCGTTTTTGCCCCAGGAATGGCTAAAGCAATTTTGCACCCTCATCCTGACTACCTGCCTAAGGTCCTTTGTCGACTGTACATCCGGTCACTCTTGAAGCCTTCTGCTCCCCGCCGTTTACAACGCCGGAGCAGGAAATACTTCACGTACTTTGTCCAATCCATGCCCTTCCAACTTATGTCCACCGCACTAGCCATTGACATGAGTCAGGGCAACTATTCGTTTGCCATGGGGGCCGCAACAGGGGGCGGCCGCCACCAAGCAGATAATGTTGCATTGGATGAGGGATGCTATTGCCCTGGCCTACGAGGTGCGCAGTCAAGCTTCGCTAGTAGGTATCAGGGCTCGCTCTACCAGAGGGGTCACCTCCTCTAAAGCCTTGGCTAGAGGTGTCCCTCTGCAGCATGTTTGTGATGCGGCAGGCTGGTCCTCTCCACACACACACATTCATAAGATTTTATAGTTTGGATGTTCATGCCACTCTGGGCTCTTATGTCCTTGAGTCAACATCACAAGCTCATGTCTGAGACCTCTCGCGCTCTTGAGAGCACTACTACACAACCGTAAGGGGTCTGGACATGCACAGTGCGGCAGCGTGGGTAATCTTGTTCCCAAAGCGCTAAATCAGCGCAGCATCAAAGTGTAGCTTTTTGATAGGGAATGTTTCAGGTTACTTAACAGTTCGCTGATAAAAGTGGAACAAGATGCTGCACTTCATTGCCACACTGGGATGCCCCAGGACTGATCTTCAGACAAAATACCTGACGATGCACCTGTGACGTATCTATTTATAGCCCTGCTACAGGTGCATCCAATGATGTCATCAGCAGAGGCTATAAATTCTAGTCAATTTCACTGATGTGTTGCACACATATTCACAGCTAGTCACACCTAAAGTTGTTCCCAAAGCGCTAAATCAGAGCAGCATCTCGTTCCGCTTTTATCAGGGAACAGGGGTTACAGTTAAGTAACACAAGATGTTTTTCTCTGTGAAAGAAAACTCTAGAAGTCAGGGGTTCCAGATGTTAAGGTTTAAGCTTTATTGAGCAAAGCAGCAAAGCCGAGATGTCAGCGGATTCATCTGACTATCCAGTCCCAAACTCTTATTTGTATACATTTATGTTATAATGTTTGAGCCATTAAACATACATTTCTATTATCTTAACCAATGAGCTTTCTTCCCCATCTGTTTCTGTTTGCCACCATTTAACAGACCTTCTGACTTCTTTCTAATGGTGGAATCCTGGCAACCAATCTATTTTTTAAAAAGGAACATTTTAGTCCCATTTTTTTTAATAAAGTGTGCATTCTATGTAAACAGAATAGAAACGTTTAAACATGAGTAACCTGACTAATGGCTGTACCATCCAGCACTTTAGGAATGCTTTCTCCACTAAGTATAACATTGCTGAGTTTACATGTTAAGACATAGGTAACATGTACAAGCATGCGTGTGTTTCCCATAGTATAGCCACGTTATCACACAGACTTGTGTACATGTTCCTGGCCTACATAATGCCCAGACATTTCTATATTAGTATTTTTATTTATATGCTTGATGTTAAAAATATACTATACAATAAGCTAATGGGAGCAGCCAAAAGAAGAAATTCCAATAATTAGTAATTCTGTTTGATCAGAATCGAGTATAAGTAAATTTCTAGCCATCCACTCTTTGATATAATTTATACACTCTGTTAATTTGTAAAACTGTGAAATTTCATTGGGTTTTGAAAAAATATAAAGTGGGCTATCATCAGCTTAACAGTGAAAACTAATTCCATGGTTCCTGATAATGTCTCCCAGGGGGAGCATATATAGGGAGAAAATCAGAGACCCTAAAACTGATCCCTGTGGCACTACATACAGTTCCTCATTTACACAGACAAAGTGGTAGTAGTCAGAGAGATAGAACCTAAACCAAGCTAATTCCTGTCCACCAACTCCAACAAAATTCTCCAGCCTATTCAAGAGAACGTCATGGTCTATGGTGTTAACCCTCTGGGGTCTGAGGGTATTTTGGGCCCTGGAGAAGTTTTGACATGCCTTGACATTTGTGCTTTTTTCAGTTGCTTAAAAACATATTAATGGCTAAATTCTGATAACACTGTATTCAGCACAAACTGGGCTACAATAATATGTGAGCAACATGTGTACAGGTTTGCATTTTTGAGAAAATAAAGTTTATGCGTGGTTTTTGAAAAAAATAATATTTTAAGTAACTGAAATAAGGCCATATAACACATACTAAATATTTGTCCACAAGACTTTTGAGAACTGGATCTTGTAGCATCGGGTTTTTGCTACAAAATGATGTGAAAACCATCCAGATCACTAATTCATATAAAACAATATAGTAATTTAACTTTTGTAAGACAATTTTAGTGTTGAAAGGTAATATGCGAGGAGGCATGAATGATCATGAATATTGAGGTAATTCACACCTGAGAGACAAAAGACTCCTCCCCTGAGCCTATCAATCAGGGATAGAGAATGAATGTGAGGAGACTTAATGATCAAAATCAAGTTTTAATTTAAAAGAAGTAATCTGACTATATATTTTCTTTACATAAAGACTTTACTTCATTTTAGACCTACACTACCATTTAAAGAAGTCTCTTCTGCTCACCAAGACTGCATTTATTTGATCCAAAATACAGAAATAATATTGATATTTTGAACTCTTTTTACAATTTAAAAGAAAAGTTTCTATTTAAATATATTGTAAAATGCAATTTGTGATCAAAGCTGAACTTTCAGCATCATTACTGCAGTCTTCAGTGTCACATGATCCTTGAGAAATATTATAATATGCTGATTTTCTAACATGGGCATATTTAAAGTGCATTTTACTAATTTAACCTGAACACATATTTGCAAGCACTAGCATTGATGATAATGAGGCATTATAAACACTAGATAAAATATAATCTAAACATTCATATTATTTTTATATCATATTACATATCATATTTATATTATACAGCATACAATTTAAATACCTGCTTTAGCCAAAACAGCATTTAATTGTAACTAAAACTTGCCTATTAGGACATATTTCAATACTCTGAATCCTAGCTGGCAAGTCTGGAAATAGTCCCACTAGTAAAATATTTACACGTTTATATAAAATAGCATGTCAACTAATGAAAACTAAATGGCTTACTCATCTGAAATTGTATCCTCGGCTGGATCAAGTCTCTCATCAAACTACAAATGTTCATAGGAGTCCCACTCTTCTTCTGAGGAAAATGTTAACTCTTCCTTACAATCCTGGAGCTTTCTCGCTTGTGTATCGTTGCAAATGCGCAGAAAAATGAATGAATTTGGTTTACATTAAACCTCACAGTTGGGGGCGTGTACATTTGCATTGATCGTCTAAACACATAAGCGTATGAATGGCGTGCTCTGCTGGTGGGTGGGATCACATTACAGATAATTAGATAGACCAGTAAAAACTGAACATCGCTTTGTTTCATACAGATTGCATTGCAGGAGAATATTTGTTTTAAATTTGAATTGTTTTATTTAAAAGTAGACATTTTAATCTTTCTTTAGACATATGTTTCATGTTTGTGTGATAAGTATTCGCAGAGTTTCAGTTCACGGGTTACATGTGTAACACTTGTTCCCTGAAAAAAGCGGAACGAGATGCTGCGCTTTGCTAAGCGCTATGGGAACAATCCTAGTTGTGAACGAGCTGTGAATATGTGTGTAACACGTCAATGAACATTGACCGGAATTTATAGCCTCAGCTGATGTAGTCATTAGACGCACTTCTGGCCAGGCTATAAATGGATGCGTCACCAGGTGTCGTCAAGATACTTCTTTTTGAAGAGTTCTGCTTTTTTCAGGGAACAAGGGTTACACATGTAAACCGAGACATCCCCTTTACAAAAAGCTTCACTATGATGCTGCGCTTTGCTAAGCACTATGGGAATGAAATACCCATGCCGCCGCACTGGGGCTGTCCGGACCCCTACGTTTGTGAAGTGTGCTCACAAGAACGTGAGAGGTCTCAGACATGAGCTTGAGATGTCGACTCAAGGGCATAAGAGCCCGGAGTAACAAACATCTAAACCATAAAATTTGATGAATGTGTGCGGAGAGGACCAGCCTGCCGCATCACAAACTTGTTCAGGCACAAGCTGAGATGTCGACTCAAGGACGTAAGAGTCCGGAGTAGCAAAACATCTAACCCATAAAATTTGATGAATGTGTGCAGAGAGGACCAGCCCGCCACACCACAAACTTGACCAGACATGAGCTTGAGACGTGGCAAGAACATCCAAACTATAAAAGTCTAATGAATGTGTGCAGAGAGGACCAACCTGCCGCATCACAGACTTGCTTATACATGAGCTTCAGATATCGACTCAGGGGCGTAAGAGCCCAGAGTAGCATGAACATCCAAACCATAGAGCCTGAAGAATGTGTGTGGAGAGGACCAGCCTGCCGCATCACAAACTTGTTCAGGCATGAGCGTAGATGTCGACCCAAGGGCATAAGAGCTTGGTAGCATGAACATCTAGTAACATGACCATCTAGTAACATGACCATAAAACCAGATGAATGTGTGCGGAGAGGACCAGCCTGCCGCATCACAAACTTGTAGAGACATGAGATAGTGATGTCGACTCAAGGGCATAAGAGCTCGGAGTAACAAACATCTAAACCATAAAATTTGATGAATGTGTGCGGAGAGGACCAACCTACCGCATCACAAACTTGCTGCAGAGGGAGACCTCTAGCCAAGGCTTTAGAGGAGGAGAGCCCTCTGGTAGAGTGCGGCCTAAAACATACTGGTGAAGCTTGACTGTGCACCTCGTAGGCCCGGGCAATAATGTCCATCACCCAAAGTGACATAGTCTGCCAGGAGGTGACCGCCCCCCAGTCATGGCTTCCAAGTGAAGAATTGCTGCCCTGACTTTACGCCACTAGCAAAAGCGGTGGACATAAGTCTGAAGGGTACAGACTGGACAAAGTCTGAGGAGTCTTAGCTGCTCCGGCGTTACAAACGGCAGGGAGCAGAAGGCTTAGAAAATAACCACCCAAAGGTTGCGAAAGGCACCTTGGGCAGATAGTTAGGGTGAGAGTGCAAAGAATGCTTTTGGTCATAGCTGGGGCAAACTCTAAACAGGCCAGCAAAAGAGACAGAGCCTGTAGGTACCCAAGTCTCCTTAGAGACGTAATTGCCATAAGAAAAACCATCTTCAGAGTCAGAAGTCTACCAAACGCTGACTCTAGAGGTCAAAAGGGGGCCTTACCCTATGAAGAGGTCCTAGCAAGGATACCTCTTAGGGGGCACCCCGCCCACCAAGGCGTGGCAAACCACAGTGGAGGCCACATAGAACCTGGCAGTGGAGAGGCAAGTGCCCGCTGACAGTTCTTTCTACAGAAAATCCAGAACTGAAGCAAACTGGCAGTTAGCTGGTTCTGTAATATGAACTTAGGGCGGGGGAAACTGGGCAACTCGGGGAGAAATAGAGCAGACATTGCGCAATCAACAGAGGCGAAGAGGTCCTCTTCTGCCCTGTAAAATCTACCCAGATCAGTTCCAAGTGGAGGGAGCCCTAGCACTTGAAATGGTCTCGATAACCTCAAGAGAAAGCCCTGTGAACCTCACTTGGTACCCTTAGGGGCCAAGCATGAAAGGTTTCACAATTCGGGCCAGGGATGAGAAGGTCCTCCCTGTTCGGAATCGCCCAAGGCGAGCCATCGAGGAGAGGTATTCAAGAAACATATCCTGTTCGGCCAGCACAGTGCCATTAGTAGGATGCAAGACCCTTGCTGGCGAACCTTGCCAAGACTCCCGGGAGCAGAAAAACCGGGGGACAAAAACGCATTCAGATGCATTCATGGTAATGTATGTGCCTTTAAGTCCAGGCCCAAGGGGGCTGGTGACTTAGGAAGAAGTAGAGGAGACATTGCACTATCATAGAGGGGAAGAGGTCCTCTTCTGCCCTGTGAAATCTCACCTAGATTTGTTCACTACCTCAGAGTAAATCTGCTCCCACACGCATGCTGCATCCATGCATTTCCTGGGTTAATAGGGCTAGGCATCCAGGGACGAAAATGTCCTGAGTGACAGGAGCTGCCCTGGGCCCCAAGGAGGATCCAGCGTGCCAGAAATTCAGCTGACGTGAACGTGTATCCCCGATGGTTTACGTAAGAGGCTACTGCTGTATTGCCCACACGCACCAAGACATAGCAGCCTCAGGAGGAAGCATTTCAGGGCCAGAAATACGGCCATCAGCTCGAGACAGTTACTGTGACAGGGAGGCATCTGTCGTTAGCAGCCTGTGATGACAAGACGCACCTAGAGTGGGACCCAAGGTAAGAACCGGGGTCTAAACCACATAGAAAGGGAACGAAGCACGGGGTGCGTAACCCTTATTTGCCTTAGGGGACCGGCCCTCGGATAAAACCCCCTGGCTTCTAGCCACAGCTGAAGCGGTCTCATGTGCACAAGGTCCGAAGGGATCACCACGGACACCAACGCCATGAGACCTAGTATTCAATGATACTGATGAGCAGTGCAACCTCGACCTAGCCTGACCTTGCTCAGGGTGTTCTGAATGGAAACGATTCGTGCGGGAGACGATTGTGCCTGTATCGTGACCGAATTCCATATAACCCCCAGATGAGTCAAGACGATATCCCTGTGCTGAACTGCCAGTTCTTGGAACTGCGCTAGGATCAGCCAGTCGTCTATATAATTTAGAATGCGGATGCCTTGGAGTCGCAGAGGAGCCAGTGCTGCATCCATGCATTTCCCGGGTTAATAGGGCTAGGCCAAATGGAAGAACCCAAAACTGGAAGGCTTCGCCTCCAAAAGCGAACCTCAGGAACTTCCTGTGCTGTGGCTCTATATGAAGATATGCGTCCATGAGATCAATGGTGACCAGCCAAATGTGATGTTGGGCTTGTGACATGTTCGTCTTGATAGTCAGCATCTAGGACTTGAACACGTGGTTCAAGCCTCAAAGATCAAGAATCGGACACAACCCCCCACCCTTCTTGGGAACCAGGAAGTATCTGCTGTAATAGCCTGACTCTTTCTCTGGAAGGGGAACATGTTCTATGGCCCCTTTGACCAAGAGATTTTGCCGTTCTTTCCACAGTAGACATGCCTGTCCCGGTTTCATGGTAGTGGGAACCACGCCGTTGAAACGGGGAGGACGTCGAGCAAATTGAATTCTGTAGCCTCTTTCTACTGTTTCTAGAACCCACATAGAAATACTTGGCAGAAGTTTCCACGCTGCCAGGTTCTCTGAGGTGGGTATTATTTCTGACACTTCCTGTTGAGGGGATGTTGAGTGTTCCATGTCCTGGATCAAGGCAGGAAGCAACGGTACACCCAACTCTTTGTTGGAAGCCTCTATCACCCGAAACACCAAAGGCGGCGGGAGTGAAGAGGTTTCGTGAAGGTATCGGGAGGGCAGAAGTGGATGATACACGCGCCCCGTCCCGAGGGGAACTACCTCCACAAGGCTGGGTACAAGACCATCAGGGTTTCTTTTTCTTAGAAATCACACCCCTGAGGTCTTGCATTGGGGGCTGCTGAGGGTGACGAACTGGACCCCAGTCTTTACGAGGGGGAGCACGATTCGCCACGTTTTGTTTTAGAGCCTCCCGTTTAGAAGGACCGGGGTGGGGCTGGGTGGCCGACGGCCCCTCCCCCTGAGTGAGGTGCCCACACTCAGGTCCTTCAGCAGATTTAGCCCTAGTGCGCTTGTAACACTGCCATAGTGTGCAAGGCAACACCAGCCTGACCTGCTGCCTGATAAACTTTCCCCACAAGCGTGGAGGTGGTCCTGCACAGCTTTGTGGGGAGAGTAGGTCTCTTCAGCGATGATGCCGAGCAAGGCCAGAGAAAACCCACAGGTGTCTGTTCTACCGGCGGCATCACCGAATACCCCCGAGCTTCAGCACCCATAATTGTTGAATACACCAACGTCGAGGGCACGAAGACACGTGAAGTATAAATTTCCTCCATAAAGATAATACTTGTTATAGAGGTCATAGAAGAAAGGAAGGGACTGATATAGAGTTCCATTCCCTCTTTTATTTATTAAATTATTTTGGCCACCAGACAGAAATTTGTCTTTTATTTTGGAGCGTTTGGGGGAGGGTCTCTTGTTCACTTGGCCAGTCTAGCTGTAGTCTGGCCACAGCCCGTGTAATCACCTCGAGTAATTTCTCAGCCGCTTTATTATTGTGCGTGAAATGTACAGAGGTTCAGTGACCCCCCCCCCCCCCCCCCCCGTGAACTGAAGAGGTGCCGAAGCACGCTTCGAGATCACGGGAAGGACCAGCTGGTCTGGGGAGAGAGAGCGAGGGAAAGGGACGAACCCATCTCTCGCTCCTCAGCCAGATCCATACGAGAGCACAAAAAAAATGTGAGCGCTGACTCCCTTACCTTCCGTAAGCGAGGCAAGCGCGAAACATTTTGCCCGAAAGCAGATCACAATGCTCGCATTTGTCTTTTAATTCCACAGCGCTTTATTATTATGCGCAGGATTTACAGAGGTCAGTGTCCTTGTGAACCGAAGAGGCGCCGAGGTGCGCTTCAGGCTTACGAGGATCAGCTGGATCTGGGGAGCGAGCGAGAGAAAGGGATGAACCGTCTCTCGCTCCTCAGCCAGATCCATACGAGAGCCCCTCCCAAACAGAGCAAAACTGATGTGTCCTCTTCAGCTATAAAGCGAGAACAGGGGAACATGCATCATTTACGGCTTTCAGTCATTCTCTCTTTCTTTTAAATATATATATATTTTCTAGACAGAAGAGAAAGGAGAAAAGGTTCACTGCACACTGCCTCACAAATTCTAATTTCTAGCAGAGGAAAGAATGTTTTGACAGGGTTTGAAAAACACACACACACACACACACAGAATCGCTCTGAAAAAAGAGGATCTGACGACACCTGGTGACGCATCCATTTATAGCCTGGCCACAGGTGCGTCTAATGACTACATCAGCCGAGGCTATAAATTCTGGTCAATGTTCATTGACGTGTTACACACATATTCACAGCTCGTTCACAACTAGGTTTGTTCCCATAGCGCTTAGCAAAGCGCAGCATCATAGTGAAGCTTTTTGTAAAGGGTACTACCTTTTCTAGTATTTTCAGTATAAATGAGAATTTGAAATCGGTTTATAATTAGTAATATCTCCTGGATCAAGCTATAGTTTCTAGATAAATGTTTAGATAACTGCCAGTTTAAAGTTTCTTGGGACATGCTCTAAGGATAATGAGGAGTTAATAATATTAATAAGAGGTTCTGAGATTACAGGAACTATTCTGTACTCTTTTAGGAGTTTAGTCATATTGGATCTAACATATATGTTGTTGATTTTATTTTTTTTTATTATTTTTGTTAGCTGTTCCTGACCTATAACAGGGAAGGAGTGAAGTTGCTTGTGGGGAATGATTTTAGTCTTCTGGTGTGCTGTGGCAGGCGGCTGCGTAATTCCAATTTTGTTTCTGATGATTTAGATTTTATCAGTAAAAAAAATTCACAAAGTCATTACTACTATGCTGCAATGGAATATCTGGTGCAATAGAAGTTTTATTTGTAACCAATTTAACCACAGTACTGAATAAACACCTAGGATTGTTGTGGTTATTTTCTATGAGTTTGCTAAAACATGCAGACCTGGCAGTTTTTAGAGCCTGTCTGTAGTTAGAGACAATATCCTTTCATGCACTGTGAAATATCTCTAATTTTGTATACTTCCACATATGCTCCATTTTCTGAGGTGCTCTCATGAGAGCTGAAGTGTGATCATTGTACCATGGAGGAATTTTTCTCTTTAACTTTCTTTAACTCTCTAGATAGTGCCCCCCCCTTCAATTAGAGAAGACTTTATCCATATTTTCTATGACAATATCAAGGTCTTCTTAACTTTTTGGCATACTGAATTTTGACTTGAAAGTCGTCACAGACTAAATAACATTTCTACATAAAGTGCATGTGCAAACGTGTGCAAAAAGTACAATAAATTACTAAAAGGAACAGGACAATAGGCACAGTGTGGCACGGTGGAGGGCGGGACCGGGGCGTGATTACGCACGCCCGGTCCCGTATCAGGCTAATTGAGCCGTCAAGAGGGATAAAGGCCACTCGCAGACAGCGATCGAGAGAGAGAGCTTAATCAGCAGACATGTCTGTTGTCCTATGTGTTTGTTTTAAGTTCTTCATTAAAATATTATTTATATTGACAAGCCGGTTTCTCGCCTCTTCCTTGCCCATGAAAATGATCTTCTTTACATTGGTGCCGAAACCCGGGAAGGAAGAGGGATGCGCCGTAGCGGAGTTCTGCCGACCGTGAGGGGAGGAGGGTCTCCTGGCCGACCGCCTGGAGCGGTTAGGGCCGCTGCCAGGGGCGGGGGAGTCCCCTACTAGCCGCTGGAACACGGCGGGGTTGGAGACTGCCGACCGCGTGCGGGGAGGGGCTCGCTGCCGACCGCCTGGAGCGGGAGAACCGCTGCCATGGGCGGGGGGAGGCCCCTTCGACACCCCGGGAACGCGGCGGGGCGTTCCGTCCGCCAGGGGCTGAGGACTGCCTCCGATCTGCCCGGAAAGGCGCGGCTGTTGTCCTGAAGAGGGTGGAGAAGTGGCTGAGGAACGAGCTACGGCGTATCAGAGAACCGGCGAGTAAGTTTTTTTTTTTTCTCTTTTAAATCTCTCTCTCCTCTTTCTCTCGATACCGCTCTGCACTGGCCTTTTCCCTCTTTTTTAAATTATGGTGTTCGTGGGAGGGGAGGTACCGCCCAGTGCAGGAACCCCCCCCCCCCCCCCTATTTTTAATTGTTGTTTCCCTCCCCTTGCCCCTCCCTCATCCAGGTTGATGGGGATGACCCGCCGGCAGACCGCACGGGAGGCGCCCCCCCCAGGGGATGTACGTCAGGCCGGGGGTCCCCAGCCTGAGAGAACGGGGGAGGAATGTGGCACGGTGGAGGGCGGGACCGGGGCATGATTACGCACGCCCGGTCCCGTATCAGGCTAATTGAGCCGTCAAGAGGGATAAAGGCCACTCGCAGACGGCGATCGAGAGAGAGAGCTTAATCAGCAGACATGTCTGTTGTCCTATGTGTGTTGTCCTATGTGTTTGTTTTAAGTTCTTCATTAAAATATTATTTATATTGACAAGCCGTTTTCTCGCCTCTTCCTTGCCCATGGAAATTATCTTCTTTACATTGGTGCCAAAACCCGGGAAGGAAGAGGGATGCGCCGTAGCGGAGTTCTCGCCACTGCTCAGCGGAGCAGCCGCGGCCATCTGCCGGTGGACGGAGGAGCCCAGCCACCTGGACGCGGAGGAACGGTCGCCGACCGCGAGGGGAGGAGGGGCCCATTGATTTTTTTTATTTGTATTTTTTTAACGTTTTCAGCACCGTGGACAGCGGCCGGATCATTGCTTGCGAACGCTGTGGTATTCGTGAAACAACGTGCCCCTGTGACTTTGGCTAAAGTCTGCAATCATGGCTAGATAGAGATGTAACTCTTCCCTTCTCTTGGGATAGCTTTGTCACAAAATGTCTCTGTAGATACTAAAGCGATCACAAAATCGCCAAAAGAGAGATTACGTTGAAGGCGAGGATCGGCGGTTTTAAGAAGGACTGCCACGTCACCACAGTCGACCATATTCCTGCCAGCCGCAGGTGACGGAAGCAGAAAGAGGCCAAGTTAATATCTTTACCTTGGATAATGTTGGCTCTTAGTTGTGGGGACACTGGTGCGGCAGCTGGTGAAACAAAAACGCCTCCCGAAAGCTTGAGCTGGAATTGCTGTGGATAGACTGAAGTTAGAAGGAGCCGGTGGAGCGGAGACATCTTGAAATGGCGTCTGGATCATTGGTAGAGAAGCAGGCAGAGTAGAAGATGTACAAGGCACGTTCGGAGAGTTGCTTAGTCCGAAAGAAGGGGGGTGAAAACTGAAGAATCGCTGAAGAATTCGAGGCCGGATCTGAGATGTCTGTAGGTTCTATAGGCTGCGGAGCGCGCCCGAGCGGGCAGCGATGATATTTTGATGGACGAGGTGAGGATGATTTAGCCGATCTTTTCTAGCCAGTTGGTTTTGGCTGAGCTGTCGAAGTTGAAGCTTTTGAAGACGAATAAGGGGAAACAGGCGGATTACCCAGGGTGTTTTGGGCCATAAGGAGAAGATTTTCACTAGAAAGGCCTTGGCTGACCGGTATACCGGCGTCCTCGAGAACGATGACCGTGTCTTCGGAGATCACAGCGCCCATGGAGAGGTACGGCACTGATACGTGAGCTGGGACGAAATCGTCGTCAGAATCAGAATAAACACAAACAAATTGCGTGTCCTTAGACATGTTTGGTCGGCGACTGACGCGAACGATGAACGAAAGCGTCAGCATCTGTGAACTCAGACATGTGTAAGTACCCATCTTTTATACTGCAAGTGTTAGAATGCGATTGGATAGATGAGAAGGTAATGAGTGACGTAACAATTGAGTCTTCCCGGCAGAACTTATGCTAAAGCTTCCATTTCTGTTCTACCCAACTGGAAAATTTAGTTTCCAGGCACAAATCGATGAGATGGCTTGCCAGTCCAAACCAGGAATGAGAATCCACAGACAGAATTCAGGATCACAGCAGCAATAACTCAAAATAGAGTAAAATATATTTTTTTTTTTTTAAAAAAAAACCCTGGCCAAGGAGAAAAACTAAAGAAATAAAGATGTTTCTCCATGGAAAATCTTGATTAGGCTCTATCTCATCCGTTCCTAGTCATCACATCTGTTTCAGAGTCCTTTTAAATCTTTTCTTAAAGCGTGCGCTTTCAATAATTATTATCTTCCAAATTTAATTCTCAATCTGTTAACAACCTATCGCTGGGTTATTAAACTAATTCTTGCTCAATTCAATCAATCGCGTCTGCTCTCACTCACATTTTTCTCCCGTTCTCCCTACTTGCGTACTCTCTTCTAAACTCTTCTCAGCAGGGGTGGATCTAACCTTTCACATAACCAATCAGGAATCAGTTCAGCATTTTTCTCCTAATTTTTAATTATTTATTATAAAATAAATACATTTCACTTTGTTTTCATTTCTGTCTAATAATTTTACAGTGAAAAAAAAATAAAATAATACTACTTATTAATATTAGTAACCTGGGTTAATGACCTGGGCAGCATCTCATTCTGCTTTTTCAGGGAACAGGAGTTACAGTTAAGTAACCAGAGATGTTCCCTATAAAAAGCTACACTTTGATGCTGCGCTGATTTAGCGCTTTGGGAACAAGAATACCTACGCCACCGCACTGCGGATATCTGGACCACTTACGGTTGTGTAGTTGTGCTCACAAGAGCGCGAGAGGTCTCAAACATGAGCATGTGATGTTGACTCAAGGATATATCCAAACTATAAAATCGTATGAATGTGTGCAGAGAGGACCAGCAAGCTTTAGACGAGGCGACCCCTCTGGTAGAGTGAGCCATGATCCCTACTGGTGAAGCTTGACCACATGCCTCGTAGGCCAGGGCAATAGTGTCCCTCACCCGATGCGACATTGTCTGCTTGGTGGTGGCCGCCCCCTTGTTACGGCCCCCACGACAAACAAATTGTTGCCCTGACTTACGCCACTGGCTGGAAGTCTTTCCTGATCCGTCGTTGTAAACGGCGGGGAACAGTAGGCTTCAAGAGTGACCGGATGTACGGCCGAGAAAGGAACCTTAGGCAGGTAGTCAGGATGAGGGTGCAATATTGCTTTAGCCATTCCTGCTGCAAAATCCAAGCAGGATGGCGAGACAGACAGAGTCTGCAAATCCTCAATTCTTTTTAGAGAAGTAATTGCCATAAGAAAAACCATCTTGAGAGTCAGAAGTTTATCAGACGCTAACTCTAGAGGTTCAAAAGGGGTCTCAACCAGACCCTCAAGGACTATTGCTAAGTCACATGAAAGGATCCTGGTCCTAGCAGGAGGTCTTAATCTCATGGCTCCACGAACGAACGAGCGAGCAGAGTACGCTTCCCCAATGGCACCCCATCAATCAAGGTGTGGCAAGCCAATATAGCTGCCTCATAAACCTTGATAGTGGCGAGGCATGTCTCTGCTGATAATTTTTGCTGCAGAAAGTCCAGACCTGAAGCAATCTGGCAATTAACTGGATCTTCATTATGTGCACTGCACCGTCTTTCAAAGACAGCCTATTTATTGGCTTAACTTCTTCTAGTAGAGGGAGCCCTAGTGCTCAGAATGGTCTCGACAACTTCAGGTGAAAGCCCAGTGTCGCTCAGTTGGTACCCTTCAGGGACCGCAGGTTCCGCAGCTCAGGCCGGGGATAAAATATCGTCCCCTATGCCTGAGACAGAATGTCCCTCCTGTTCGGAATCGCCCAAGGCGAGCCATCGAGGAGAGACATTATCTGCGAGAACCATACCCTGTTCGGCCAACACGGCGCTATCAGTAAAAGGCAAGACCCTTGCTGGCGAACTCTGGCCAAGACTCATGGGAGCAGAGAAACCGGAGGAAACGCATACAGGCACATTCTGGGCCATGTATGTGCAATCGCGTCCAGACCCAGGGGGGCTGGGTGACTCAGAGAGAAGTAGAGGGGACATTGCGCTGTCTGTTGGGAGGCGACGAGGTCCACTTCTGCTCTTGTAAAATCTCAACCAGATTTCACTACCTCAGGATGGAGTTTCCACTCCCACGTCAGTATTTTCCATCTGGACAGTAAATCTGCTCCCACATTGAGGCATCCAGGGATATAAACTGCTCTGATTGACAGGAGCTTGCCCTGGGCCCAAAGGAGACTCTGACATGCCAGTCTGTTCAGCTGGCATGAACGTAGACCTCCTTGATGGTTTATGTAAGAGACTAATGCTGTGTTGTCCACCCGCACCAGGACATGGCAGCCTCTCAGATACTGGAGGAAGTATTTCAGGGCCAGAAATACAGCCATCAACTCGAGACAGTTGATGTGCCAATTGAGCAAGGTTTCCTCCATGAACAAGAAAGCTCGTCATGGAGGACATCAAAGAAAGGAAGGGACTGATGTAACATTCCCTTCCCTTGGCCAGCTTGGAGTGTTTGGGGGGGTCTCTTGTTCGCGTGGAGAGTCTAACTGTAGTCTGGCCACCACCCGAGTAACCACCTCGAGCAATTACTCAGACGCTTTATTATCATGTAAGGAATGATCAGAAGTGTGTGGCTCTAAGTCCTCAGACTGAAGCGCGCCGGAGCGCGTTCCAAGATCATGAGAAGGACCAGCTGGATCTGGGGAGAGCGAGCAATAGGGACGGACCCGTCTCTCGTTCCTCAGCCAGATCCATACTAGAGCCCCATGATGGAAGAGTGGGCACTGGCTCTCAGAAGTAAGCATGACGAGTGCGAAGCATTTTGACTGAAAACAGATCGAAATGCTCGCACCCCCCCCCAATGCAAGAGCGGCATGCTCTTCCCCAAACACACAAAACAAAACTGGTGTGTGTCCATTTCAGCCATAGAGCATAAACATGGGAACACACACTTCTTGCTTTGTTTATCAGTCATTTTTTGAAAGAGAAAGGTTTACTGCTCACTGCCTAACAAATTCTAACTCCTAACAGAGGAAAGTAGAAAGTTTTTGACAGGGTTGAGAAACACAACACTTTGGTCTGAAGACAAAAGACCTGACGATGCACCCATGGAGCATCTATTTACAGCCCCTGTACCAGCGCATCCTGATGATGTCACCGGCAGAGAATATAAATTCTAGTCAATTTCATTGACGTGTTGCACACATATTCAGAGCTGGTCACTCATAAAGATATTGCCAAAGCGTTAAATCAGCGCAGCATCAAAGTGAAGCTTTTGATAGGGAACACCTGACTCACTGAATATACTCTTGAATGTCTGAGGAAGCTTGGCACCATATTGTTTATTTTGTGTTGTTACACCTAGCGGCTGGAGTTTGTTTTGTGGAATAACACTCCTTCGAGACAGTTATGGTTGAATCTACATGTTCCTTGTGCTTATACCTCCTATTGGCTGGAGTTTGTTTTGTGGAGTATTTTTTATTTTATTTTAGTATTTTTTGTTTTTGTGGATTAAGTCATCTGCTTCATTCATGATCAGCCAGCTAACTGAACATATTTTTAGTTTTTTTGTGCTGGTTCCGCTAACGGCTGGAGTTTGTTTTGTGGAGGAACACACCTTTGATACAGTTTTAGGAATTAATCTACACATTCTTTGTGATTATTTTGCCTATTGGCTGGAGTTTGTTTTATAGTTTATTTTCTGTTAGATAATTCTATCTCACAAAATGTTGTCTCAGGGGCTAAAGCTGATTTGGTTAATATTTACGCTCCTAACGCAAATGATCAGGGCATTTTTATAGACCTTGAAGGGATGTTGCAAGCCGCTGGCCGCCCTCATTATATAATATTGGGAGGAGAATTTAATCTTTCGGTCCTTGATCATAGCGAAGCAAGTGTGTGTAAGCCCCCTAGAGCAACACTGACGCTTCACAGGATGTGTAAAAATCTTGGTCTTACAGATATTTGGAGACTTTTGAACCCATCTGGTTGGGACTATACATTTTTTTTCATCAGTCCATAAGATTTTTTTTTTATCTAAGTCCCTCATTTCATCTGTTGTTGATTGTTCAATTGGAAATATCTTAGTCTCAGATCACACCCTAGTGAGTTTAGAGGTGTTGCAACATACAGAAAAAAATAAATCATATAGTTGTCGCTTTAATGCATCCCTTATGCAAATTCCTGATTTTCAACAAATGTTAAAGGCTGAAATCAATGTTTATATGGAGACAAACTGGTCCTCAGTTTCCACTGTGGGCATAGCTTGGGAGGCACTTAAGGCAGTTCTTAGGGACCAGATCATACTGTATGCCTCATTCATCAAAAAATCCTAAGCACGAGAACTCATGGTGTTGGAAGGAAATATTAAAAGTGCAGAGGCAGAGCTGAAGCGCCGAATGTCGTCTGATGGCCTAAGAGAATTGACCCGATTGAAATACAGATATATTACTAGTTTGTGGAACTAGAACGTGGAGTTTTGGCTATTCAGAGCAAGGCAAGGCAGGGAGCAAAAAAATCGCTTGATTATGAGAAAAGTTAGGAGGAGCTTAGCGAGGTAATTAAGGCCTTGCCTACAGGTTTTTTTTTTTAAGGGGATGGAATTCGGCTGGAGTCCTCTCATTTCAAGAGTTGTGCACAGTGATGGGGAGGCTGGCAGCTTTTGAGGAAGTGTTATCTAGAAGGCTGGGGAAGTTGGATTTGTTTGATTGGAAATGGGGCAGCTATTTGCCATTCTTGGAGGGTTCTCGGGGAGGGGCAGTAGAGAGAGAAGTACAGTTTTAAATGTGTGTGATAATTATTTTATTTTATTTATTTTTTTGCTCTTTTTGTGTGTGTATACTCATGTGTGACCACAGGAATGTTTGTTGAGGGTCAGGGTGTGGTTGGGGATTGGGAGGGGTAATAGTGGGGATATATGTTGATTCTGTGTATAATATATATGTTTTGCTTTTCTTTGTTAACTGTGTGAATCAATAACAAATGTGAATCAGAAGAAAGTGACACAAAATCAGATCCAAGTTTTTTGGCATGTTTTTCATTGTTAAAATAAACAAATCTATTGGACATTTTGCCCCATTTTTCTCCCTGAATGAATAAGACACTATGGTAATGTGGCTTTGCTTTCCCTCACGTGTGGGCTGGGTTTCCTTGTCAACTGTATCTATAACTGCACCTGCTGCTAATAGTCCCTATTACGAATGGCACATTCTCTTTTGCTCTGTGATGTCAGGAAAACACATGTGTGCACTTAAAAATATTCAGTCTGAGCCCCCATACCCTTAATAATGTGTGTTGTCATTGCTTTCTATAAAGTAGGTTCCTGTGACAAGTATCATGCATAAACATACATAAGCACCACTGTTCTGTGCATGTGCATTATCAAGTCAAGTCATTTTTATTTGTATAGTGCATTTCACAACACACATCGTTTCAAAGCAGCTTTACAGGATATCATGCATTAAAAATGTCTTAAATATAAATTAAACTAATATCTATAAAGTCTTAGAGTGATCATTGTGTAGTGTGTCAAGAATAATTGTATTTAGAACCCATGTGAGCAAACTGAAGGTGACTGTGGCAAGAAACACAACACTCCATAAAATGTTGGTTAATGGAGAAAAATAACCTTGGGAGAAAACAGGCTCACTGTAGGGGCTAGACATCTAAACATGGCTAAACATCATGAATATAATGCCAATATTAGTTTTTTGTGTGCAGTGCAAGTCATGGTTTAAAATGTTTAAATTAAGTAAGCAATAAGGTCCAGTGCTTAAAAACTTTAAGATTGACTAATGTCTTTGAAGTATATCCTGGATTAATGGCAAAAGTTCACATAAATGCATTGTCCTTTGTTAGTTGGCTGACGAAAGCTTTTGTTGGTAATTAAATGATAGTCTATGTATTCCATTTCAAGAATTTATCCATCATTAGACAAAGGTGATGCAAGCAGAGATCAAGGAGGTGCATCACAATTCAACCTGCAGGTAATTTCGGTGAGGTTCCGGTGGGGTCCATCCTAAATCCAAGGTTCAGGCAGTGGCATATTAAATATGCAATGTCTTACAGTTGGAGTTAGCATCAGTTCATCCTCTGAAGTCATAAGACTGAAGTGATTTCTGGCTAGCACTGGCTGTAGTTTGCTGGCTGTAGTTTGTCGTCATCACTCAGCGACACATAGCAGTGGAGTCCAACACCAAGCAGGCAGGGAGCTGGATCTGGCCGGCTCTGGTTACCTCAGGATATGAATCTGGGCTAATATGATCATATTTCTTGGTTGTAGTCAGCACTCTGGAAGCTGTATTTTGAACCAAATGAAGTTTATTCATTGGACATCTGGACATCCTCCCAGTAATGCATTAAAATAATCTAGTCTTGAGGTCATGAACACATGAATCAGAAACATAGAGCATGTGTCATAACGCAGCACTTTTTCTGAGGTAGAAGAATGCTGTTCTACAAACATTGGAAATTAGATTTTTAAAGGACAGATTGGTATAACATTTACCACATAAGTTCTTTTCTGTATAAAATGACATAACAGTACATCCATCGAGAGTCAAATTATATTTTAGTGGCTTATATTTAGAGGTTTCCAATAATTAGTATCTCTGTTTTGTCAGAATTGAGCTGAAGGAAATTTCTGGCCATCCAATCATTGATTCCAATGATGTGCTCTGCTAATTTGGAGAATTGTTAATTTTTTTGGGGTTTAGAAGAAATATAAAGTTGGCATAACAGTGGAAACTAATTCCATGATTCCTGATAATATCTCCCAGGGGAAGCATTTATAATCAAAACAGAGGCCCTAAAACTGATCCCTGTGGCACTCCATACTTAATTTTCATTTGATTTGACAATTTCTCTTTTACACATACAAAGTGGTAGCAGTCTGCTAAATAGTACCTTAAACCATGCTAATGCATGTCCGCTAATGCCAACATAATTTTCCAGCCTATTCAAGAGAATTTGTGGTCTATCGTGTCAAAGGCAACACTAAGATCTAAAAGCATTAGAAGAGAAATACAGCCGCGATCAGATGATAATAGCAAGTCATTTGTAACTCTGATACATGCAGTCTCTGTACTGTGATGGGGCCTAAATCCTGACAGAAACTGTTCATATATACCATTTCTCTGTAGAAATGAACATAGTTGGGTGGACCTTTTCTAGTATTTTCAACATAAATGGTAGATTTGAAATGGGTCTGTAATTAGCCAATTCTCCAGAATCAAGCTTTGGCTTCTTAATAAGCAGTTTGATAACTGTAATTTCGAATTTTCTTGGGACATGATAGCGATTAATAATATATAATATTAATAATAACAACAACAACAGGTTCTGAGATTACAGAGAATACCACTTTTAAGAGCTTAGTTGGTATAGGATCTAACATACATGTGTAACGTTTTGTAGCTAGCAATGGCAAGGACGAAGACGAAGGAGTGAAGAACCCAAATGCAGTTTATTTAAATAAACATGAAACCAAAAACCCTAACTATAAACATAAATAAAACTTAGCATAAACTTGAACTTAAACATGAACTAGACTAGACTTAAACTTGACATGAACTAGAAATGTGCTACACAAACAAACATCAATACTAGACTAGAGACAAAGGCAAACATGAGGGCTTAAATACACAGAAATGGGGGAACAAAAACCAATGATCAAACAGAACACTAAACAAGACTAATAACCTAAAACCAATGGCAAACTAGAACTAATAATAAAGTAATCAAACAATGAACCAATGAAAACAAGACACATGAACATGGAGGCAAACAAGACATCACATGACTAGGGAAACATATGACATGAACTTTTCTGACAATTTCAATTTCATGACAGTTCTTGAAGATGAAGCTATTTGTAGTGGTTGAAAGAAAAGTTCTACCTGAACGATAGGGTTGTGTAGATTGAGTGACAAGAGGCAAGGTAAGGATCTGAGATTCATCGCTCTGTGGTAGAATTTCTATAGAATCAACATCAGCTCCATATGACAGAATTAAATCTAGCCTATGATTATGGCAATGAGTTGGTCCTGTCATATTTTGTCTGACTCCAAGAGAGTTGAGAATATCCCAACGTGTCATTTTCATTATCTATTTGAATGTTGAAGTCACTAACAATTAACTACTAAATCTGATCTGAAAATTAGCAAATTCACCATATTGTACACCAAATTCTATATATTGTAACAAGGGCAAAAGTTGACAGAGATTCTTTATTTGTCTGACGGTTTAGTTAAAAAGACTTAAACTTATATCCTGTCCTGAGTAACACCAAATACTTCACTGTAAATTGTAGCAACACCTCCTCGAACCCTCAGATGAGGCTCATGTTTATTACAAGAGTAGATTCATTTAAACTAATATATTCATCTGGTTTAAGCCAGGTTTCAGTCAAACAGAATGCATCCAATCTATGATCTGTAATAATTTAATTTCAATTAGTGCTTTGGTATAAAGAGCTCTAATGTTTAGTAGCCCTAACTTTAAATGATGTTTATCTTCATTTGTTTTCCCAAATTTGACCTTTTTTTTTCAAAATTATTTAAGGAGTCTGTATTTGGAAGTTTGGGGAACAGACACAGTCTCTATATGATATCTAGGTGATAGATATGCATTGTAGATTATGTAACCCATGTGACGTCTCAAGGCAGCTAGCAGACATTTGAATTAACCAGTTTGTCTGCTTCCTGACCTGGGCCTCAGTTAGTCAAATACTATCACTATTAAGACTATGAGCCAAATTACTTGAGAGGAAAGAGGCACCTTCCTTGGAGGGATGGAATCCGTCTCTCTCTAGCAGGTCAGGTGTAGCCGGACATCGTTAGTGCCGACATGAATAACAATTTGAGAAAATCTACATTTAGCATTAGCCAGCACTTGTAAATTTGATCTGATGTCAGATGCCCAAGCCCCCGATATGCATTTAACAATATTGGCTGGAGTCTCTATTTCCATGTTCCTTACAATAGAATCACCAATTATTAAGGCTCTTTCAACATGATTCTCAGTGGATGCATCAATGAGTGGAGAGAATTGATTGAAAACCCTAACAGGAATGGGAGAGTGGTATCAATTTGCTGAGCGAGTATGCTGCCGAAATGTCACCCACATACACTGCTGTGGGGGCTCTACTGCTGGAACAAAAGTGTGTGTTGCTCGCTGTACTATCCGCATCTGAAACATTATCTACTAGCTTCTCTTTCTCACTGACCTTTTTTTATGCTCGTTACTGTCACCGTGTTTTCTCACAGTCTCTTTTTTGAAATGGTTAGTTCCTGCAATGAACTCCGTTTTCCCCGCTATTTCTTTGATATAAACTTTTGTAATGTATCTCGGGAAATGTAATGCAAATTTTAAAATCAAAGGGAGTAAATTTTTACTGTCGCCAATGGCGACCTTGACAGAAATTACACTCGCAAATAAATTTATTTGGTCATAAATGCGACCATTTTTAGTCGCAGTTTGGAGCCCTGCACAAGGATGATGATTTATCGACTTTATAGACATTACATTTTTATCGTCTGTTAATGCTGAACTTCTGTAAAGCTGCTTTGAAACGATGTTTGTTGTGAAAGGCGCTATACAAATAAAATTGACTTGACTTGACTGACCTCCAATAATGTCCTGATGCGTAACTCAGCCAGATTAATTCTTTACATTTATCACATGTAAATGTGCACTAGGTGCTTGGGTCCAACCCGCGTTTAGCTACAAAAACTTCTAAGAAGAAAATACCCCCTAAGTCAGCGAGAGCGGGGGCGGAAGATGACTCATCGGCAGACAACCTGGGAACTGACACCGGAATGGAACAGAAAACGAGGTGGATGATCAGCATACCTGAGGCTGCAACAGCTGAGAAGCTGGTAAAGAAGCAAAGAAAGAAGGAGCAGACCAGAACGAGATTCTACAAAGATTCCTTCAAATTTGTGAAGGGTCTCTTCACAAAGGAGAAAAGTGGAAGTCTCTCAGTGTCAAAGGCAGACCTGGAAAAACAACTGAAAAAGTCCTGCACAGACAACCAATGGCACAAAGAGATCACCCTCCCACCTAGATGGAGTGAACTGAGGAAAACTGTGCATAGAACATGGGCCTCATCAGCCCCAGATCCCAATGGCGTCCCATACAGGCTCTACAAAAATGCACCAGATGTCCTGTGATTCCTCTGGATGATTATGAAGGTTGCTGGATTATACATGCAAAAGAATTAAAACAACATGATTTGAATCTAGGATTTACCCAATCTTAATCCTGGAATTCCACAACATCATAAATGGAAAGACTTTGGTGCCAGTAAGTCTCACATCTGGCCAATAAAACTAACAAAGAGACCTGTCTAGATCCCATATGACTTGAAAACATCTGCAAAGAGGCCCCAAGTTCAAAGCTCAAAGCAATAAAAGACAGAACACACACTGTTAGAGTTCCTGAGTGACTCTGTCCTCCGATATAAACCAGTTTGCTCATCAGATCACATGACACTGTAATCATTGTTCGGCAAACAGCATCTTAAAAAGGACATTCCTTAATCAAGAAACATTTCACACAATGTCACAGTACTTTGCTGAATCAATCCTATAAAATATACAAGACCTCATGGACCCACATACAATAACTGGTCTTGCTAGGTCATTCTGACAATTGCTTTGAACTGTGGTAACTTGTATAACTGACAAATTAATGTTTAAAGCCTGATATACCTCTTTAAAAATGTGTGTAATGTTTTATCCATGTTGTACCAATGAATTTACCAGTATGATTTGTAACCAGGGATTTTCATGTTTTGTTACCTACACATATAATATCCATGAAAGAATGTTATGTTTAGTATGTAATGTTTGCTGGCATATGCAGAGAAAGATGATGACAACGAATGTCATGCCTCTTGTACCATTTGCAAGATATAAAGTTAATGATTAAACATGCACTATTTTGAGCAGGAATTTTGTAAAAGAATCAGAAACAAAGGACCATAAAAAAAAACTGTCGGAAAAGACAGCCCAGTTGACCATGTGACTCTGAAAAGTCACTTCTGATTGGCGCAGGACACCTTTGAGGATGTGGCCAATTTCAGCTCAAATGTATGCAAACAGGAAGAACACGCTTGTCGCCTTCCCTCTCTGCTTGTTTCTCCTACTCTGCTGACTGCTCAGACTTCACTCTGACTCTTCCCTCATGGTCTTCTCTGGATCTCGTCGGAACCAGATCCATGCCATGTGATATACAAGGAAGCTCGGGACTCAAAGTCCCGAGGAAGCCTCTCACTCTCTATGGTCCATGAGAAGTCATTGCTTCAAAGACAACCTCATCATTCATACAGACAATAACCATCCAATCTTACAGAGGTCCAAAACATAGACGGAACAAACTTTCAACCAAGAGCCAAGAACCAAGCAACACAAAGAACGCAAGGAAACACCACTACACGCAAGCACATCTCAAATATTGTGCTCAAAGTGCTGGTGTATTTGTTAAATACTTTGGGTAATCTGATAGCAAATCGATGTAGTCTCAAAGAAGGATAATGATGATATGTATTTCACATTCTGTCACTCTTTTCACCAACCTGTCTCATGTATATGTGTTAGATTAGATTATATTTTAGAATAGCAATAAAGTTTGTCTGTATTCAAAGATGATTTGAAATGTGGTATATATTTTGATAATCTCATCCCTGTTTTCACTTCAAAGATGTACCTAAATACGTGTGATATTATTTTCAATAAGCTATGAGAATAATATCACTCCAATAAGTTAACTAATCATAATTCACTTTTTAAAGCTAATTCCTTACAGTAGAAGTTGTGAGCGGATACAACGAGAAGTATTACGATTTGAATGGTGGAGAATAATCTAGATTTTTGTCATTTATCTAATTTATAATGGTTGTCAAATGCGACTAATTCCATTATACATTTCATTACCAAATAATGTACAATAAGGACAGTTTGATTTACTTCATACCCTAAATTCCCTTACATATATTGGTGTTAGAAGACAGGCACGTTAACGGTTCCTGTCTAAATTCATCAGTACCAAATACCCTTACATATAATGGTGTGAGAATGAGGGCACATAAATGGTTCCCTTCTAAATGTTGCATACCAAATATCCGACAAGGTGGTATGGCACAAGCTGGAAATACCAACATCCTGGTGGAGAGCGAGAGGAATCCTGTTCCCAAAGGAAAAGGACTCATCAGAAATTGGCTAATTTGGCCAATTCTTCAGGGTCCCAGTAGTCCTCACATGCCTCGACAAGGCCTACTTCCAGGACATCCAGCTATGCTTGACAACATTAGACTATACCACAGCGTGGCAACATCTGGAAATGGGAATCATGGCTGGCTGTCATGGCTGGCTGTACCATCTCCCCGCTGGCCTTCACCATGGCTATGGAAGTGATCATTAGAGTATCTCAATGTGTGGTGGGAGAACAGAGCTTGAGACCTGGTCTGAGGCTGCCACCTGTCAGAGCATACATGGATGACATCACAACACTCACCACAACCAATGCTTGTATGGTATGGCTGTTGAGAAAGCTTCAAGAGAACATTGAGCTGGCTCAGATGAAGATCAAGCTGAGCAAGTCCAGAAGCATCTCCATCGTCAACGGGAAGCTATCAGACCAATGCTTTTACATTGGCAATGAAATGATTCCAACGGTCTCTGAGAAACCTGTATGAGCCTAGGTCAGTGGTACAGGGTATCCCTCAAAGACAGAGCAAGTAGATCAGCTCAGGAAGGATGTCATCAGTGGTCTGAAGAGCATCGACAGAACCAAACTCCCTGGCAAGCTGAAGCTCTGGTGAATGCAATTTGGGCTCCTTCCACGACTCATGTGGCCACTAACCCTATATGAAGCTCCAATCTTGAAAGTGGAAAAGCTGGAGAGACTGGTCAGATCATACATAAGGAAGTGTCTTGGTCTTCCTAGCCTCAGCAGTTTAGGGCTCTATGGCAAAGAAGTCCTAGAGCTACCCATTTCCAGTCACTCAGAAGAGTACAAATGCGCCAAAGTAAGTCTGGAGATGATGCTAACAGAGTTGTGTGATCCGTTTGTAGCCAAAGCTGCCCGGGACGCTGGAATTCACTGCTGAACCCTCTGTAGGTGTTGTGGGCCTATCAGCAAAACATCAAGGAAATAAGGTGTCCACTTGATAACCCAGAAGATGCCATCACTCACTTGACCAAGCTTAGGGAACTTGTCTCATGTGTGCAATTAACGCTCTGGGATCTGAGGGTGTTATTTGGGCCCTGGAGAAGTTTTGACATGCCTGGACATTTGTGCTTTTTTCAGTTACTTAAAAACATATTAATGGCTAAAGTCTGATAACACTGTATTCAGCTAATTGGCTACAATAATATGTGAGCAACATGCATGTACATTTGTATGTATATTTTTGAGAAAGTAAAGTTTATGCATGGTTTTTGAAAAACCAAAAGATTTAAGTCACTGAAATAAGGTCATATAACACATACTAAACATTTGTTCACAATACTTTTGAGAACTGGATCTTGTAGCCTTGAGTGTTACCTACAAAATGATGTGAAAACCATCCTGATCACTCATTCATACAATACAATATAGTTATTTATCTTTTGTATAACACTTTTAGTGTTAGAAAGGCCATATGCAAGGAGGCATGAATGATCATGAATATTGATGTGATTCACAACTGAGGGGACATAGACCCCTCCCCTGGGAACAGATTAAAATGTAATATCTGATTTAGAGCATTTACACAATATATAAAATTTTCAGGATACTTTGATGAATAGACAGTTCAAAATAACAGCATTTATCTGAAATAGAAAGCTTTTGTAATATTATAAATGTCTTTGCTGTCACTTTTGATCAATACAATGCATCCTTGGCTGAATAAAAGTAATAAAACAATTCGTAAATAAAGTAAATAAAACAATTCGTACTGACCCCAAACTTTCAAACGGTAGTGTATAATGTTACAAAAGCATTCTATATTAGATAAATGCAGTTATTTTGAACTTTCCATTCATCAAAGAATCCGAAAAAAACTGTACACAACTGTTTTCAACATTGATAACAATAATAAATGTTTACTGAGTAGCAAATCAGCATATTAGAATGATTTCTGAAGGATCATGTGACACTGAAGACTGGAGAAATGATGCTGAAAATTCAGCTTTACATCACAGGAATAAATGAAATTTTAACATACACACACACACACACACACACACACACACACATATATATAATTAGCTGAGCCAGGAGAAACTGTACATCGCTTTGTTTCATACAGATTACATTGCAGGAGAATATTTGTTTTAAATTGTTTTTTTATTTAAGTAGACATTGTAAGCTTTCTTTAGACACGTTTCATGTTTGTGTGATAAGTATTTGCAGAGTTTCAGTCCATTATTGTGACGTGTTTCAGAAATATGCTTGCGGAAACAGCTGAAAGCGCACCCTATTTATTTTCTTTATTTTACAAAAGCACAAGGTTTTGTTGTTATTGTGAATGTACACAAATAAAAGTAGGCCATTTATTGTTTCTAATGTCTTACATTTATTTGTATGCCAGAATTTTTTTTTTTGTTGAGTTTTTTCAGTTGTTTCCGCTATTATGCAGAAAAAATTCAGCAGGACACGCTGGCGCATCCATCGACCCCTGAGGGTTAAGGAATAAAGTCCTACATAATAGATCTGTTGTTGTTGATATGGCTGTTCTTGAGTGACGAGGGATTGAGATCGGTGTGGTTGTTGTTATGATTGTTCTTGAGCGGCAAGGGTTTGAGATCGATGTGGTTCCTAATCAGCAGATGTTTGAGATTGATGCAATAATCCATGTAAACACAGAGGAGAAAATGAATGCATGCAGTCGAGACTCGTGATGTAGACAAGCAGAAAAAAAGAAAAGAAAAAACAAAAGAAACTGCTGCACGGTAAAATACACACAGTTGAAACAGCAGAAAAGCAGAAAAACTTAAAGCACGTGTGACCTTTGCTTTTTTTCCTCTCTCTGACCCGGTTTGTCCCTCCCTTTATCAGCACACACACTCAGAACGTGGATGATATCAGAATGTATTTTCCTGCACACAGAGCAGTGTAAGAGAGAAGTTAGAAAGTCGGAATGTTGTTTAAGCTCCACCCACAGCAGTTCTCTTTAGCTCTGCTACTCTCAATGTCACAGTAAACAATACTCATTCACATAATATTGTACTTAACAAAACAGTAAACAAATAAAACAAATCTGAAATGTAATAATCTCTCCAAAAAAATTACAGACTTTATAAACAATTCAATGTTGTCTTTTCCTTCTTAAACGTCTTGGTTTTTGATCGTATAAAACTGATTACACAGTTTACATCATCCACTTTATGTTACTCTTAAATGTATGAAATTAATGGAAATAACATCTGGTATTTTTTTTTTTTTTTGTAAAACCATGAATTAAGTACTTTATAAAAAACAATTAGTACCCAATATTTCTTAACACAGAAAATACAATTACATGATCAGATTAAATTCTTAAACACTATATAATTAAAAACATTTACCAGCACACAGAGCAGTGAAAGAGAGAATATAGAAAGTTGGAATGTTGTTTAAGCTCCACCTATTCAAAATACATTTCACCTTGTTAGAAAGCACATGAAAAATGACACAGATAGAAAGATCGTAGAGTGCATCCAAACAGACATAAAACGATCAAAATACCCATACATATAAACAGAAAACACTCTCTACAAATCAACCAGTGTCTACTGTGAGAAATCCTTTTATAAAGTGTCAAACATTTGATATGAAATTATATATTTTTAACTTAGTGTGGAGCGACCACAGAAACGACTCACCCACAGCAGTTCACTGCAAAAACTCCTGATCTAACCTAGACATATAATCTTATATCCAGCCAAAAAGTCTTACTGATCTTATTTTGAGAATAATATACCAAGCAAAATCAGATTGTGTAAGCTAATGAAGATTATTTTAGGAATATTTTTCCTTTCTTTTCTTACTTAGTTAGTAAATCTTAAAGTTAGTTATTTTTTTATGTAAATCAAGCAGAATTACTGTTAGAGACAGCATTTTAGGTATTTTAAGATGATTTATAGCTGTTAGAGACTTGTTCCAAGACTGCCCAGTAACAACTGCTAAAATAACACTTTAAGTCACAATATTGTATTTATTCCAAATACTGCTGTTGTGTCAGTATCAACACATTTATTTAGTTATTTACAAGCAATAACAAATCATTTCATCAGTATCAAGTCACCACACACACCTTCCAAATCTTACAGTATGGTTATTCATTTCCAGTTTTAAGTGCAATGACATCATCAAGGTTATATTTTGTCAAAACATACAAATTGTTTTTAAAAGTGATTGCATAATATGATGTATAATCAACTATCTTTTCAGCATCTTGAAACTCTGTTGCCTGTGCAAGATTAGGTACAGCAACTTCAAATGCTAAAAGATCTCGATTCCAACCCAGAGTCACATAAATGTTTTTTATAAGTCCAAAAACAGGTACCGTCTCATTTGCATTAGTGATTATCAGAGACTGTTCACTGATGTACTTGTTACCATTGAGAATCAGCCACTTTACACTGACTGCATGTTGTATGCCATCGATCCCTATCTTTAACAATATTAGCATTTGCCCAGAGGACTGTTTAAGTTTGTTATCATTAGATCCCAAGGTACTGACACTGATAGGACAGGGTTTGTCACGTACATCTACTGCTGAAATAGGAAAACTCTGCATGGCTGAATTGAACATGTCCAACTCCATTTGTCCAGACAGTACAAGATGTTTTAACACACACTTAATTTCCATGGGTGCAACACCCTCAAGAATGATGTGCATTATATCCTGTGGAGTTTGCTGAATGAGGTCAAAGGCTGGAAAATCAACCAACTTGCTTCTTCTGTTTATTCCATATGTGGTTTTGAGGGCTGATTTTAAGAAGTCTGTGCTAGCCCTTTCGATTTCAATGCACTGTCTAATGTGTTTTTCCACTGTCCTTTTAGTAAAGCTTTTTTGATCAAAACTCCTTTGCATTTCCTCAAAAGTACATTCACAATGCCTACATTTGCCTACATTACTGTAGGCAAAACCTACTCCTTCCTTGAAACCTGCAAGCTCATGTTGTGCAAGTGTGTCCCCACAAACTGAAACAACAGTACCAAATAAATCCATTTCACCATTCTGTGTTTGGATTTTGACACCATTATACAGCAACTGTAAGTCTTCAGAAATTTTTTGCAAAACAACATCAACACCGCCGCACTCATCAATATCAGTAGCTTTTGCTATAGCAAGGAGTCTGATTGCAGCAAGCTTTGACCTAAACTTGGGGTCTATGTTTCCTAAAGTATAATAAACCATCAGTATTTTATTCACAGAAGCATGTGGCCCCAGGGGATTGCATATCTCTATTTCATCAGTGTACAAAATAACCTGTAAAGCAAATGATCTTATTGAAAACAGTGGGTGTGATTTGAAAAGGCTCCCGTCAATAATGTCGTACAAAAACCCATCTTTGTGGCAGCTCTGTGGTTCGGTGTTGATCATATAAAAAATTCTGGAGTTTGACAACAAATGTTCAAGACTCTTAATTAGGGTACATAGTAAAAACATTTGTTTTTGATTGCAAGAACTCTTGATTGTCCTTTCTTAACTCTACAAAACCTTTGAGAAATCAGTACCTCCTCTGGTTTTACTGGGTTGAAAAGCTTCTGAATGGTGCTGTCCTGCATGTATGAAGTGGCCATTATGGAGAAAGGATCCTGAAAATTGTCCAATGTTGCCAGTGCCTCCTCTTGGAGCTGCTCCATATGGTCAGAATGTCTTTTGAAGATCGTCTTCATTGAGTCCCTCAAGGTATTCAGAAGAGCAGCTTGATATTGCTGGACTCCAGAGACAATAATGTTGATGCTCCTCTGAAACATAAAAAAAATAAAAAATATAAGCCTGTTTGCCCATCACCAAGAACTAGCATAAACATAATCCTTAAGAATCCACTTAACAAGATTTCATACCAAAATAGCCACAATCCTATAATTTCAGGAAGTTTGAGTTTGTAAATTTTTGGGATAAAAGTATGGCTGGGCAATTAATCGAAAATGTATCGAAACTGACATTCAGATCCTCCAACCGACGTAATCTTGCCCATATCGATTATTTCAATATTTTTTAAATTCTGGTAATAGTTTTTTTTTTAAATTTTGTTAATACTTTACTGGACATGGAAGCAACATGGAGGAGCAGCTAGTTTAATGTCATGTCTGTTTGTACACATTTTGGCTTTAGTAAAGATGACACCAAACAAAATGTCAAATGTAAACGTTGAGAAAATAACAGGTTTCAGAGACCAAAGGTAATACCACCAATCTGTGTCAGCACAATCAAGTTATTGAATATGAACTAGGGCTGCACAATTAATCGAAATGAAATCGAAACCGCGATATGACCCTTTGCGATTATTAAATTGCAAAGGCTGCAATTTAATTAAATAAATAGATAGTCTGCTCCCTTCAAAGTTTATTTGCATTGCTCAGTCCAGTCTATATTAAATTAGCACATTGTTACAGTGTTTTCAGAGTGGTTCTGTGCTCCACAACTCCCGCTCATGCTTAGAGTAAAAGAAGTGCTCAGAGTTCCACTCCGTTTGCTTACATGCGCTAAACGCTTTATTTACAATAAACTGGCACGTCCTGCGTGAAGCGTTTTATTATTATCTGCAGTAGTAGCATCTCAGTCTCCGCAAGACACAGGTATCATAATAATATCGCAGAATACAAGATGGGATATACTGTAATTCAAACATCTTTATTAAATGATTTTAATTATTACACTCCCCGCGGAAACAAGTGAAAGTGGAACTAATATTACCAACATCCAACAAAATGAAAAGGAAGGAACATGCATATAAATCTATATAAAATATTTAGTTACTATAATATAATGCATTGCTAAATTAAATATAATAAAATAATGGATAAAAATAATTAAATGAAATGGTGACAAACTATGCAAAATTTTAACTTTAAATTTAATTACACCAATGGGTTATCAGTTCAACTTCAGTTTGACATTAAGCCTCATTCTTTAGGACTATTTTATATACAGTAAAGAATAATTTGCATAAGCCAACTAGTTTTTAAGACCTAGAATAAAGAGTAACATTTATATTTTAAAATTATAATTTGTGTATACTGAATTATTAACTGACAGCAACAACTATGGTTTTACCAACAGGGAAATTTAGTAAACAGTGACATTGAGCAGAAGGCTTAAATATAACCAATTTTGACAGCTGCTGATAAAAAGTTAAATGATCAGCATCGATTGAGATGAAAAGAAAATTGGAGATGTTAAAATCCTGATTGGAGCATCCCAAATATTCAAGTTGACTGTTTCAAAAACTAATGACGATGATTAGTGGGCTGAGATCCTGTCACAAAATGGACAAAAACAGGTATACAGTGGATGGTAACATTTGGATATGAAGAAGACTTTGTTTCACGGTTTATATATTTTTTTTGTTTGTGGTTGAACTGAAAAAAAGTTCTCAGTTTGGTTCTTTTTAAGAGGGATTAAGAGTGAAAACCCCAGCAGCCTTTTTGCCGTTGAACATGTGGAAAACATTACCATCATAATTGCAGTTCAAATTAGAATATTTTTCGCAATATGACTTTTTGTCCAAATCCTGCTGCCCTAATATGAACAGTGCATGACACCAAAAAAAAAAAATCATTCATTAATTGTAATTGAGGTAACATTTTAAATTAATCATGATATTGATTTGAGGCCATATCGCCCAGCACAAGATAAAACTACCCCCGATTTCTTTTGACTGACCCTTTGCTGTCCACTGACAAGACCATGGATTGCTAGAAGAAATAGATGGTAAGGAGGAGTCTTCCTCTTTGTGTCCAAAAATGGACCATTGTTGCTATGACAATGGGATTGAATATAAACTGACCCATAGATGTAGAATTGACGGTTTTAAAATTTAAAAAGTGTGTGACCACATTTACTTCATTTTTGTAATTTTTTTACATTTAAATTTATTTTTGAAATGTAATATTATTAAAGTTGTAATTAATCTGGTGACTTAAAATGGGTGTCAACATACAATTTAGCACTGAGTAATGGTAGTGTAATATCTGGGACAGGTGGCATTGTTCCCGAACATTGATGACAAATGCTGATGCACGTCTGGTAAGAGCCTCATGTGACGCACCAGCACCTTCCTGTAATAACATACAATTAGAGTTCAGACTTGCGGACCAAAGTGTTATATAGAAGTATATGTTAAGTATAGTATGTCCTACTATACATCAGTATTTAATTTTTTTTTAAACAAACGGGAAGTGCTAGGTTTGCGTTAACGGCCTAATGCTGCAATAAACATTTTACTGATTTACTTTGTCAATATGTCTATATTGTTTTTGTTCATAGTGTGTATATTTGTGTTGTCTACACTGTAGCTTGTGTCTGATTGTATTTTTGTATGAGTAAGCACATCGTGAGCAATGTACATTCCTGAGTCAAATTCCTCGTATGTGTACACATACTTGGCAATAAAGCTGATTCTGATCAAATGGGAGCAAACAAGGTACTAAAACATTACCAAAATGTAATTAATATTGTTTTATTATAATATCATGCAAGATAGTCAAGATGACAGCTTACCTGATGATCAATATATTGAATCTGAAAATCCTCAAGTTCTAGTTGAGGCATTTCATTTGGGCTGGCAGTTGTGTGGACTTCACTGCTGGTCCTTTGCATCCTTGTTTGAGTGGCACAATCAGAAAAAATTGGTATATCAAAATTTTCTCCTCCAACCCTAGATGGCTCATATGTAGCTGCAGTCAGCCATCTGGTGGGTGGGTGCCCAGTTGCAAGAGGAGCATGTGTGCATCTGATATGGTAGTAGAAGGAGTTGTATACTCTGAATTCTTCTGTACATCCATCAATTCCGCATATAACATGGAAATCTGGGTTTCGACTATGTGCCGTTTTAATATGGCTCAAGAGAGACTTTAATGTTAAGGCAACAAAAACGAAGCAAATAACACACCTCCAGCAGGCCATGATGTTAGTCCCAAAAAAGTTCTAGCAGATAAAAGCTAGCAATAAATGTTTTAGCCTAATACAAATCTATACTAATGGCAAAATCAAGAATTGCTAACACAGCAAGGCAAAAAATTATTATATTGCGAACTACAAATAGCACAAAGAGACAATGTGATGTTCAATCCACACCTGCGGACAGCAGATGGCCCCTGAGACAGGTGAAATTCTCACTTCCTGGCGGGCTTTGGTGGGCATGAGCAGCCTTGATCATTGGTTTGGTCGATACCAAATCAGAAGTTAGGGGGAGGGGTATACTAAGACTCAGTGTAGTACATATATAGTTATGCAATTCTGCGATGAAAAATCACATATATTTGTTATAACATATTGTTTGTTTGTTATTTTGTCATATTTACATTTAAACTGATATATTACGCACACACGTCCCCTCTACTTCCATGGTTACGTCTGTCGTCGGTTACGTTGGAAGAAACAACCACTTTGGATTACATCCTTCCACGAGGACCCAACTTCTCCGATGACCTGGTATGCTTTTTCATTAAAAATATATTGAATTTCAGTTATTACAAAAGCTCCCTTGTGCAGCAATAATTTGGCCCATTAAGCCGATAGGCTAGCTAACTTAGACTTTTTGGTTTTAGTGCTGCAATGCTAAACAAAAATTAGTTTTGCTAATGTTTATTTAACACACAGCATCATGAGCCCCTTTCGCACATAGTTCCTGGTATTATATAATATTTTGTCAGGATATTAAATAATTGATGATGTGTCTGATGGTTTGTTCACAGCATGTTTTTGGAGCTATTCAATAAAGCTTTTGTGAACCATCTGTTGTATAGCTAAACCATAATTTAGCCGAGGATGCTACAAATAGCCTACCCTGAATTTTGCTACTCAGACTGATCTGTCTAAAGGTTAAGTACCACCACCAGGTAATAAAGTTAGCAACATATCACAAGTTGTGCTCCTATTTTCTTGCTGCCTGTATATGACAAGCAACCTGTTGAGCTGTCTTAGGTTTTCATTCCCAGCTGTGCTTCTGCTGCTGGAACCAAGTAGGTTTCAGTTAAGGTGTCAGTTAAGGTGTAACTTTTGATTGCTGCAGGACTTGGGATCCATGACCAATTGGACTATGAAAAGAATTATGAATCAGGCCACACTGCCCTAATTGTGTCATTATGTTATGATTTTCTTCTCCACCAGATAAAGGAGCAAGTAAAGGGACCTAAAGAGAGGGGACAATCATGGATAAACTGGATGATGTCACAGCATCAATTTTAATTGGTATGCTACGTCTAGGTGTGAGAAGCTGCATGTTAAAGTTTGTTGACAGTTAAGTAATGAAATACACTGATCTCAAAAACAAAATTATTTTAAACATTTAGGCTATACAATTTCAAGACACCAAATGTCTAAATTGTATTCTATTTACACTTAGGCATGGATGAGATACTAGAGGATTTAAAACTTGTACGTTGACCCGTCATGTTAACATTTATAAGTTCAAAAACATGATTATAAATTTTTTATTTATAAAAGTGTGGCAGCGGGGGCGTGGTCAAGCGCCCGTCCGGAGAGGGAAAAGCGGTAAGGGTGCTTGCACCTGAGCTAAATTATGTCTAACACCTGTCTCTAATTTCAGTGAGCACGGGGAGAGCGGCATAAAAGAGCCACAGCACCGCCAGTCAAGCAGACCACGCCAGTCCAGTGTTGGCAGCCCAAGAGCGTTTTTGTTATAAGAGTTTATGTATCACTGTTTCAGTTCACTTCTTATGTTCAAATTACCTTGCTGGCAGATTAAAGAAATCATTACCTGTGTGCAGAAGCCTGTCATCGTGTCCTTCTTTTCCCTGCCCTATCAAGAACCCTGTTACACTGGTGCCGAAACCCGGGAAAACGAAACATGGAAGGTCGTCCCATAGATTCCTCCCAGCTGGCCGAAGTCCTCCAGTCCCTCGCTGTGTTACATCAGAGCCACCAACAGTCCCTGCTTGAACTCCGAGAGGACCAAGACCGGCGGTTCTTTGAGATCATGCGGGCTCAAGCAGAGGACCGACATGCCATCCGGAGCCTGCTCAGCCAGGAGGTCACTCCCACCACAGCCGCGACCCCGGACAATCGTTCCCCGTTGCCCCCGCCCATGTTACAGAAGATGGGGGCAACGGACGACCCAGAAGCATTTTTGGACTTGTTCGAGCGGACCGCTGAAATCTGGGGCTGGCCGCGCGATCAATGGGCAGCCCGCCTTGTTCCTCTTTTGTCCGGGGAAGCCCAACTCGTGGCTCAACAACTGCCTGCAACGAACCTCCTGGCCTACGCTGACTTGAGGAGAGCCATCATGCAACAGGTTGGTCGGAGTCCCGAGGAAAATCGCCAACTCTTCCGGGCCATGAAGCTGGAGAAAGCCGACCGCCCGTTCGCGTTTGCCCAGCGGCTCCGTGATGCCTGCCGGAAGTGGCTGCTAGTGGGGGACCGCGACGTCGAGGGACTCATCGATCAGGTGGTGCTGGAGCAGTTCATCCAACGATTGCCCAAGAGAATGGCGGAGTGGGTACAGTGCCACCGCCTGACGTCGCTGGAGGCGGCCGTTCAGCTAGCGGAGGACCAGATGTCGGCGATCCCAAGGGCGGACGAGCCCTCTCTCTCTCTCTCTCCCCTTCCCCTCCCCCTGTGTTTTTTTCTACTCTCTCCCATCCCCCTCCCCCCTCTCGCTCTGTCTTCTCTCCAGGGTCCGTTCCTGCCCCACGCAGGCGAGGAGCCTGGCAGAGACCGTCCACATCAGCTCAACCCCCCTCCACAACATTCAGCCGCTCTCCCCCTCAGGTGGGGGCTTCCGCTGACGTAGGTACGAGGGTGGCTCCTGGGCCGGCCTGTTGGAGGTGCGGGGACCCGGGCCACTTCCGCGATCAGTGTCTGATGATGGAGGTGGGGATGGTGGTTCGGGTCTCCGATCCCCCGCATGCTGCCCCCGATCGGGCTGGAGCGTACCGGATTCCAGTAAGAATCCAGGGGGGTACACACCAAGCTTTGCTGGATACCGGTTGTAATCAGACCACCATCCATCAACGCTTGGTTCAACCCGGGGCTTTGAGCACGGCTAAGCGGGTAAGGGTGAGGTGTGTGCATGGGGATGTTCACAACTATCCGATGGTGACTGTGCTAATCAAATTCCAAGGGAAAAAACATAGAGTGGAGGCAGCGGTTAGTTCCCGCCTCACCCATCCTCTGATTTTGGGGACCGATTGGCCTGCATTTATGGAACTATTAGGGAATATTTGTGAGGATGGGTCTTGCACTAAAATAGGGAGATGTGCGGTGTGCGATGCTTTGGCAGGGGAGGTGGAGCCGAGGCCGTCCTCGGCTGCTCCAAATCGGCTTGACGAGGGAAGGGGCGAGGCCTCCGCCCCTCCTCTTCGTAGGGAGTTCCCTGACGAGGATTTCCCTTTGGAGCAGTCGCGGGACGAAACCCTTAAGCATGCCTTCGATCAAGTGAAAACGATCGATGGTCAGCGTCTTCAGCCAGACATCGCTCTTGCACATCCCTATTTTGCAATTATAAATGACCGGCTGTATAGAGTGACTCAGGACACTCAGACTAAAGAAAATGTAACACAGCTTTTGATTCCACGAAGCCGCCGGGAAATGTTATTCCAGGCGGCTCATTATAATCCCATGGCGGGTCATCTAGGGGAAAGAAAAACACTTCTCCATCTAATAGCACGTTTTTATTGGCCGGGCATTAGCGGTGACGTCCGCAGGTGGTGTGCGGCGTCTAAATTTGACGCATACCCAATGCCCCGGGTTGATGAACTGCTCGATCGGTTAGGTACTGCTCGCTTTTATTCGACCCTAGATTTGACGAAGGGTTATTGGCAGATCCCCTTGACACCAATCTCCCGAGAAAAAACAGCCTTCACTACGCCGTTCGGATTACACCAATTCGTGACACTTCCGTTCAGTTTGTTCGGGGCCCCAGCCACGTTCCAGCGTCTGATGGATTGTCTCCTCCGGCCGCACTCTGCTTATGCCGCTGCCTACTTAGATGATATTATTATCTATAGTAATGACTGGCAGCGGCATATACAACATCTGAGGGCGGTCCTGAATTCACTGCGGCGGGCGGGGCTCACTGCAAACCCTAAGAAGTGCGCGATTGGGCGTGTGGAGGTGCGGTATCTGGGGTTCCACTTGGGTCATGGCCAGGTGCGCCCCCAAATTGATAAGACTGCGGCGATTGCGACTTGCTCTAGACCTAAGACCAAAAAGGGGGTGAGGCAGTTCCTGGGGCTGGCTGGCTACTACAGAAGGTTTGTACCTAATTATTCGGACGTCACCAGTCCGCTGACTGACCTCACTAAAAAGGGGGCTCCAGATCCGGTCCAGTGGTCGGAGCAGTGCCAACAGGTTCACACAAGTTAAAGCCACACTCTGTGGGGGGCCACTTTTGTATTCACCTAACTTCTCTCTCCCTTTCTTATTACACATGGACGCTTCAGACAGAGGGCTCGGGGCCGTACTCTCGCAGGTGGTGGAGGGGGAGGAGCGCCCGGTGCTGTACATCAGACGGAAGCTCTCCTTGAGGGAAACGAAGTATAGCACCGTGGAGAAGGAGTGTCTGGCCATCAAGTGGGCGGTCCTCACACTCCGCTACTACCTGCTGGGGCGGGCCTTCACTCTTTGCTCGGATCATGCCCCACTGCAGTGGCTCCGCCGCATGAAGGATACTAATGCCCGGATCACCCGTTGGTATCTGGCTCTCCAGCCTTTTAAGTTCGAGGTGGTCCACAGACCGGGGGTGCAGATGGCTGTTGCTGACTTCCTTTCCAGAAATGGGGGGGAGTGGTAGGCAGGCCAGATGACGCCCCGGCCTGAGTCAGGCGGTGGGGGTATGTGGCAGCGGGGGCGTGGTCAAGCGCCCGTCCTGAGAGGGAAAAGTGGTAAGGGCGCTTGCACCTGAGCTAAATTATGTCTAACACCTGTCTCTAATTTCAGTGAGCACGGGGAGAGCGGCATAAAAGAGCCACAGCACTGCCAGTCAAGCAGACCACGCCAGTCCAGTGTTGGCAGCCCAAGAGCGTTTTTGTTATAAGATTTTATGTTATCACTGTTTCAGTTCACTTCTTATGTTCAAATTACCTTGCTGGTGGATTAAAGAAATCATTACCTGTGTGCAGAAGCCTGTCATCGTGTCCTTCTTTTCCCTGCCCTATCAAGAACCCTGTTACAAAAAGCTTTTAATGATTGCACTGTCTTTGTATATGCTAATATTGATGAGGCCTTGCTCCACACCCTCAGTCATGACGATTTGAGAGACCTTTTTCCTGGGCCAGAACACTTTCTCAGGAGGAAACGAGTTTGGGCTCTTATTAACCCAGAGATAGCTGGTTACCTACTTTGCTCTAAAAACACCTAGCACAACACATGGTTTCTAACTGAGTCTATTGTTTAACTTTTGTACATTGTTTTTTTTTTTTCTCTTGTAGGATGGGAATGCCACCTTAACAGACAAATCTGGCCCTGCTGAAGCAGAAACAGTGTCTTCACCTAGAGGAGTGCCTCCAATCTGCCCCCAGACATCTACTCCTTTGATGATAAAAAGTCCAAAGAAGACCCTGCAGTTTTCCAGTCCCCCAGAATATGTGGTCTATACAGACAATGAGTTGGAACAAGCTTGTAAGCACTACTTTGAGATGGCCTGTTTGTCTTGGCAGAGAGCTGAGATGCAGGCTGGTGAGGAACACCGTCACCAGCATGATTTCCATCTTGAGAGCCAGTCAGCAAGGAGAGGAGGTCCGGTACCCTTCCAAGCATGAAGTCACTTCAGTGGCTAGGACACTAGTGGAATATTATCCCATGCTACAGGATAAAGACAAAACTATGAAGCATGTAAGTGATTTAAATTTGTGGTAAATATTTATTTATTTTGACTGACATGGTGTATCTGTAACATAAAAAGATGGCATCTAATGATAACGAAGATGATTTTTGTTTGTTTGTTTTTTTAACCACAGATGAGCATTTACAACAATCTTCACAAGAGGCTGTAGAATGTGAAGTCCCCACAAAAGAGGCAGGGACCCACACCAGAGAGGGGCAAGCCAAAGAAGAGGTGTTTCATTGACTTATCAACGAGTGAAAGAGAAGATAAGGATGCAGATTCAAGTGGTGGATCAACGATTATTTTGCATCAAACATCAGGGAGCAGTTCTGATGATGGCCACAGGTCATGTACTGTAAGTTGTAATTGTGTAATTTTGACAATAATATTGGGCATGAAGACTAGGCAATGTTCTGACAGTTTTGGATATCATGATATATTAAAGACACTGATATTTTTAGTTTAATTCTGATTCAGTTTTGATATATTGTGCAGTTATAGATGATTTCTCATTTGATTTCATCCATTTGGCTCTCCAAAAAGCAGAAAGGGCAAATGTTGCTTAATTTATAACATACATAGCATTGCTTTATGTCTGGTGGGAATTTAAGATGGTTTTGTTTATCAATATATTTTTCACTTAAAATTAGAGATGCAGTGATTGCAATTTTTTAGGAAGCAACTGTGACCTGCTGATTTAGATTTCCTGTCTAAGAACTGTAATTGACAGCACACACAAACATTTTTTTTACTTTTCTTTATTGGAAAAATGTATTGTATGTTAAGAATAAAACATAACTTATTAAATAACTTTAGTAATTACCTTAAAAATTGCATTAGGATATAGGCCATTCTTTCTGTTATTCAGACAGTTCTCAAAATAAATGTCCCACACAAATATCATCGGGTTACCTGTCATGACTGGTTATGCTAAAAAAAACAAAAAAAACAGCCAATTCCAGTCACCTGCCAACCATTTGGTGCATCTCTAATTTGGTTAATTGTTACACTTGCTGACTGAAACCTATTATCATTCAGATTGACATGTTTGATACCCATTACTGATTTATGTTCTCCATTTTAGCTGAAAAAGACAGTCTGATAATGCAGGCCAGACATTATAAAACTCTGCAGGAGATGTTCAAGAAAACAAAACCCAACAAAGATGTGGTCTCCCAAATCCTTGACCTTGAGTTTGAAGCAAGAAGAGCCTTCATCGACAGTGATACCCTGAAAGAAGAGGACAGGCCAACAAAGAACCTGGATGCCTATACATGTTTTAAGGATCTTCATTATGTAAGCAATTAATTAGTTATTTTAGCTTATCAAAAAAGCAATCATTGTAGCAGGTTTTAACACTTATTGCATTACAGGTGATGAGTGAGCTGCGACAGATCCTGGATAAGGACAACAGCACATTCATAGATGAAGTAAAGAAGAGATGGGAAGACTTCTGCGCCAAGGTGCAATTTTATGGTGTTTCTAAGAAAGTGATGAAGCCACCCATGACCCTGGATGCAGGTACGGCATTTTGCTGTGTCTCTAATATACTGTGATAATACTCTTCATGGTGACAAAATAAGAATGTTTTGTGACCAAGATGAATCTCATAATAGCCATGATTACGAAGGGGAATTTTGAGAAAAATTTTGTTCTAGTGGAATATGCCACAGCTCTGTTCAGGGCACTTCCCACCCTCTTTCCTTCACCAACTGCACCACTGAAGAAGTTGGGACATGCCAGTGAGGCATTGCTTCATGTCCTTTAGGTGAGAGTTTGTTCACATTTTGTCGTATTCAACAATCAAGGGGCGTGTCCACAAAAAGGACTTCTTGAGCCACCACTAGCAGTGCTGCTATTTCCAGTGCAGGCATCTGGCTCCTCAAGTTCAGATTAGTTAAACTTTTTGGAGAGGAGGGCATTTATATTTTCGAAATTCATAGCATTTTCCGTGAACATGCCCCCTTACTGTTTGTCTGCTAGTATGTCTGTAGGGGCTTTTACATTGATTTATCTTTTTAAAATCTCTTATGGTACATCATCTCTGATAAGTACACCAACATTTCCTAAAATATGTAGTGGCCCACACTCACAATTACTAAGGGACGAGCCATTATTTTCATAATGTTTTCATTGACAGACATGCTTTGGCTTTTTCTTCTGTTCCTGTGTTTAAAACAAAAAGTTTGCTTTCATTTACCACCATAGTGGTGTCTTAAGGTTTTTCTGTTGTACCATATTTATTTATTTTTTCTTCTTTTTTTTTTTTTAGCCAACAGAAGATCCCACCATCTACCTTCAGAAGAGACCACTCTCCACCCCTGTTTTGCTATTTGATGGGTCCCGCTGTCTTGTCACAATTGGAACCACTCTCATCACCACATTTGCCAAGGAAGACCTCAGTGAAGGTTTGCTATATCTAATGGCGTACTACTACACTCTGCATCTTACCTATCCAAAGTGTGTGGCAACCCTCCTCTCTGTCATTCAGACAGAAATATTACAGGACTCTATTCATGAGCGAGACACAACGACCTCATACAAAAAAGCCATGGCAGAATGGAAAGATTTTATTGGGAAGTAGAGCTGTTCAAGGTGTTAAAATACAACTGGCACTTAACAGTTTCACTAGTACTTTAAAATCTACTGTATGAGGGTGGGAGGCAGTAGTGTGTGTTGGAGAGTTTGTCAAGAGAAAATTCATGTTTTGTGCCGCAAATGTTCTATTTGCACTAAAAAGTGATTTTTGAATGGTACTAGATGTCAATGACGGTTTATTATTAGGTTTACAAAAGTTACAAGTGGTGGTAGGATAATTGTTTTTATTTTATTTTAGATATTTTTTTCCTTATCTGTATCTGGTAAACTTATTCAGTGTTCAGTAATGATGACACAATGAATGTAACAACACATAACTTGCATTATAGCCATTATTACCTCAAGCATATTACCTGATGTTTTCTGTTGCAATGCCTTTGTGAGTAATTGTGAATACGTACCATTTTGAACGTACCAAGTGTGTTAAAAGGCACTGTTTCAAAACCAGTTAATCTAAATAAATTGTTGTTGACAATGTGTGCTTTATTTTATTTATGCTTTGTCTCATTTTAAGACAGAATAGCTAATAATGAAAAGTCTTGAATTAAGAGAAATCATCTTGTTTAGTGGTTCTGGTTTTAAGAGAATTCAGACAGAAAAAAACACTGAAAAAAGAATTAACAATTTTGTTTTGAGTTTATTTGACTTAATACAGTGCTTGGAATTAGTGTTTTACCACTTATTTCAAGAGATATATCACTTTTCTAATGCCTAGATATTTTTTCTTATTTCAAGAAATCTTACCAAGTTTAATTATCTTACTGCACTGGCAGATAAATTAACTTGTTTATAGTCTTTAACTTCTCAAATTAGGTATTTTATTTCTTACATTTAGATTAGCTCTAGTTAATTTTTGCACTGTTCTCTTTAGCTTTGCTGCAGATCGTTCGAACACAGTGGCCTATAGCACCACCAGCGCAGCCAATAATAAACGCAATCCCATTATTGCAGGATTTACTTAAAGAACCCTCAGTCTATAATATTTATCTTGTAACATACACCCCCCTATAATGGGGACATACCATAACAGGAAAAACCAACAGCAAAAAAAGAGAGAGAGAAAAAAAAAACGGGTTATAGAACTCCCACTTCATCTTTTCAATCAATAAAGAGAAGACAATGCACATGGAGTATGATTATGTAAAATGGCAGGCAAAACTGCTAAAAAATATAAATTTGCCCCTTGAAGGTCTCTGCATTGTTCTGTCTTTTCTGAGCACTGAAGTAAAGCAATTATTGTTAATAATTTGCATTTTACAAATTCATCCCGTTATTAATTTTATCTGACTCCAATTTTATATTAATCTGACTCCAATTTTAAGTTGACCTCTCATTTAGATTAAAGCTCTAAATACTTTCTGATCATTCTTTTGTTTTAATCATTTAAGTTATTGATTACTCTGAATCCTCTTCTATTCATTTACCTTTTGATCAGTTTCTAATGAGATATTCAAACTGATAGTCTTTAAGTGTCTTCCTCCTACATTAAAGCTTCAGTTATGATATAAATGATTCTTAAAATAGTATTCTCCTGCTCGGTTCCTCCAGAGCAGTTTCTCCTATTTTAAAGAACCAGTATTGATATAAATGATTTCAGAGGAATACAGAATTAATCAAAAAGGAACAATTTATTTGCCAGGTAAGATTTAAAACACAAGTTAAAGAAACAAGTCAAAGAACATACCTGGCAGTTGAGAAAACTACATGTAATTTCAAAGCATGGGAAATCTGAATGCAGATTTCTGTTATTAAAGTTACACACAGTGAGGTGTGGGATCATCTGACTACAGAGAACCTTGAGCTCTGGGCCAGCCTTCCTTAAATATCCAGACAGAATACACATTGTGTACCAAATGGTATTATCCTTTGAGAATTTGGGGGTGAATGGGTTCTTGGCATCCTGGTGTTACACCTTCAAGGAAGGGGATAGACCTCCAGAGTTATACAGTATTTGGCAAAGACCTTATAACTTTGTTGTCATTGAGTTTTATAAACCTGGGGACAAAACACTATACCAGAGACCATTTAAAAAACATGTTACACTAGTTACATTATTTGTATACATCAGATATGGTCTTTTGTTACATACAGATATTAGGTGAGTTTGAGGTGATTCTGCGCTGAGGGGGAATGGATGAGGAGGAGAGGGGAGAGAATGGGACAGATGTGGAAGGGCAACAATGAGGTGTGAATTTCCAGTCTTCGCTCAGTGGGGTACATTTGCTCTTTGCCTTTGAATGTAAACACATTGGCATCCAGCCTTACAATTATCTGTCAATCAATTGATTCTCCCATAAGGAGTACATAAATACAAGGGAGGCGCCTACTCCCAATCTTAAAGTAGACTAAAGAGATGCATGTTACACCTCAAAAGTTATTTATATACTAACTCCCAATTTGATTTCAAATATCTGTATCAATATGTTCCCTTTGTGTGGATTTGATTTCACTATGCATGAAATCAAATGTCACTTTTTATGTGAAAATGCTTTTAACTAAATAAACGAAAGAACTAACTGTAGAGTCTGAACTGTCTATGTATTGTTTGTTAATTTCATAAATCAGTCTTTTAGGAGGCTTAATGACTTTTAGCTTAATCAGTCTTTTAGGAGGCAAAGTCTTGTTTGAGTTATTGCAGCATCAACATGTCTTGGCTGTGTGCACACCACAGGTTCCTTTGCAACCTCATGCATGAACTGTCCTCCTTGAGTCGAATCAGAGTCTTGACCTTCCACTTCGGGTAAATTGACATCAATTGTTACATTTTCATCACTTCCTTCGACATCACTTCACACTTTGACATCACTTCTTTCATGCAGGTTCCCAGCGTCAACACTCACGGAGTCCAGGATCCCTGACACACAATCTGACACATCAGGTAAGTCTGTACAGTTTGTATGACCATCTTCCTCAACAAGACCATCAGGATTACTTAATATCCAGTTTGCAGTTCTGTCATCATGGTCAACATCTCCTTGAACAATTTCATCATCATGGTCAACTTCATCTCCTTGAACAATTTCATCATTCACGTCATTGTACCTTTGATCCTGTTCCTGAGGTTCATCAATTGGTAGGAAGTTCACAGGTAACAAAAGATTTCTATGGACTATCCTCACTTTGTCTGAGTTGATTGACCGAATCCTGTAAACATTGATATCAGGGTACACAATCATGACTTCATATGGAGATGACTCCCATTTGTCAGCAATTTTTCTTCTACCTCTTTCACCTCTGTTTGCAACCAGCACTCTATCACCAATAGCCAGTGGACATCCCTTCACCTTCCTGTTGTAAAGTCTGCCATGTCGTTCCTGTTCTTTCAAAGTGTGCACCTGTGCTATATGTGCTGCTTCACGCAAGTCATTCTTCAACTTGGACACAAAATCCTTTAAATCCAACACATCCTCATTTATAAGCACATTCTGAAACAGGACGTCAATTGGGAGAAGAGGAACTCTGCCAAACATAAGAAAGAATGGCGCAAAACACGATGTCTCATGTTCTGTGCAGTTGTAACAGAAGGTAAGTTGCTGTAGCATCTGCGGCCATTTTGATTTCGCTTTAGGAGGCAATGTTCTAATCATGCTTCCAAGAGTCCTATTGAGCCTCTCAGCAATGCCATTACCCATGGGATGGTATGGTATTGTGTGTGACTTGTCTACACCCGCCATGGTCAATAGTTTGTTGATTAGCTTGCTTTCAAAATTAGCCCCCTGGACAGAATGAATTCTCTTGGGAAATCCATAAACTAGAAAGAAGTCATTCCAGAGCCTTTTCACAACTTGTTTGGATGACTGATTCTGGCATGGAAAAGCATGAGCCATTTTTGTAAAATGATCTTTCACAATCAGCACATCCACAGACTTTCCTTCTCTGAGCTCTGCCGACCAAAAGTCAATGCAGACCAGCTAAAGTGGCTCTGATGTTCAGATACTTTCCAACAGAGCACAAGCATTAGGTTCTGAGGTTTTACAAACCACACAGCGACAACAATTCTTCACATAATCATCAATATCTTTTCTCATTCCAATCCAGAAGAATCGTTGTCTCACTAGTGACAGTGTTCTACTACGTCCTTGATGCCCTGCTGCATCATGGATTCCATGGAGTACTTGTGTTTTTAAAGAAGCAGGTACAACAAACAGGTACAGTTCCCCTTCTGTCACTCTCTCAACATAGTGTCGAAGGAAGTGACACAAGGGGTCTTCTCGGACGCCGAATCGTAACTCTGAACCTGAGAAAAGGCCAATGTCAAGTTGGCAGACAGAATTTGCATGCCCCGCCCCAGACATATGGGTATAAAGGGAAGCGGGGCAGCGAATGCCAGTCAGAATTTTTCTTCGGAGCCGAATGGTTGTACCGCAAGCAGCTGAAACACACTCCTGTTTCACTCATCTTTTCCAGCGAGAAGCATTGCTGTTGGATCCGCACGGCGCATTTCCAGCTGGCGCCTCTCTCTCTGCACGCTGTGCAGTTCACGCCCCTGGGTGCTTCGACAGCGCTTCTTTCTGTTTGAAAGAGTGTTCTCCTCCTAAAAGTGTATATTTTCTCTAAAAGAGTTTGAGTTCCCACTCATAAAAGAGCAATACACAGCAGGTGTTGAACTTTTGAGTTGAAGGCTTTTCAGGACGCGTCTTTTTAAAGATGTCTTTCCGCCTCTTTGTAGTTCCTGGATGCGGTTGATATCTCTCCACTTCTGACGGTCATAAAAGCTGCCTTGTGTGCCTGGGCTGCGATCACACGCAGGCAGCGTTTTATGAATGGCTCATGTTCTCAGTGCGAGAACATAACCATGGCAACGTTGCGGTCATGTCTTTCTTTTGTCAATAGAGAAAGCCACTTCAACCGCCCCCCGCGTTGTTCCTTCTTCCCACAGGATTGAGGTCGACTCGGCTGGCGATGAAGGCGATTTGGGGATGACCATGGGCTCGGTTTCACTGGGTAAATCCCCACGAACACACGCCCCCCCCGGCACGCTTGTTTGCTTCCGTCCGAACTCGGGAAGGGTGTGGCTCGCTTCCCGGCCAGCCGGCATTTTCCCTTGGAAGACCCCGGAATTGGATGTCGGCATCGCCGCTGCATCGGAGAGCATCACAGTGGCGTCTGATGCTGATGACTCGCCTGGGCTGCCACCTTCGGGTCTGCTCGCCCAGTCTGAGGCTGATTCGCAGATGTCCGCTATGCTTTCCCGGGCTGCCACGAGCGCGAGGCTGGACTGGAAATCTTCGTCCCCCTCTCTCGGCTACTCGATCGGTTCCTCGGGTCATGGCGGCGCTTATAGCCACGCCTCCCCTTCGTTCCATCGTTCCCGGAAGTGCATGACGAGCCAATGCGGTCTGAACCGCCCTCCGCTTGTCCGCTCTCACTACCCTGGATGGCGGAACACCGCCACCTGGCGGGACTATCCGGTACTCCTCTCCAGAGCCGTAGAATGACATCATCACTGACCTCAAAAGTCTACAGCACCACTGGACAGGCCGCCTCCGCCCTGCATGCCATGGCTCTCCTGCAATTCACTAAGCCAAGGCACTCAAGATCTGCACCTGGGTAGTTCCAACCCCGATGTGCTGCAGGAACTGCGCTCTGCTCCAACCTCACTCTCAGAGCTACGAAGGTCATGGCACAGGCACTTGGGTGGATGATGGCCACACTCGTGGTCCAGGAGTGCCACCTCTGGCTGAACACGGTCGAGATGCATGGCATTGACAAATCACAATTTCTCAATGCCCCCACCTCCCAGCTCGTCCCTTCGGCGACACCATCGACGACTTTGCCCAGCAGTTCTCAGTGGTGAGGAAGCAGAGGGGGGCAGTTTCTCACATCATGCCACAATGCCACCCAGTCAGCACGCCCGCGCCCAGCCTGCTCGCCGAGGGCATCCCCCCTGCGACCAGAAAGCAACAACAGGTAGCTCCACAACCCGGGCCCAGCTCTCAGCCCTAGCGTCGAGCACCTCGCAGGTGGCGTACGCCCCCGTCTCACGGACCCCCTTGAGGACCCGGAAGGCTCCCAGACGCTCCGTAGACGCTCGACCCAGGGACCAAAATGTTAGCTCCGGAGATGGTAAGACTGCTCCGTCCCCGGTGGAGGGCCAGGAAGAGAATTTTTTTGTTGAATTAGTTTTCGCACTCTCAGTATTCTCAGTAACAGAGCTATTTCCTTTTGTCTCTGCATCACCTGGCCTGCAAATGCCGTTCTCACGGCACTCTGCAACCAGATCTCAACAGTCCCGGCATCCTGGACGCGGACCACCTGCCTCCAGCCCCCACGACTGTTCCCCGGCCGGCCGGTTCCGACGAGTCTAGAGGACGCCTACCCTGGACCTCCTCCTGCTCAGTCGCTAACCCGACCCCAGCTGGGTGTGCGGAGGAAGGTAAGTGCTTGAGTCTTTTCTCAGCACCAGAGCCTCGGGACGCGTCATCGCCTCCCGATGGCGCTTTACCTGCCCCGCCCCGCCGCAAAGCCCCGCCCGGTACTTCAAATGTGATCGTCCCCTTAGTCCCCCTCGCACGGAGCTTGGACGCGTGGTTATCGCTTCCCAACCCATCACGCTGGTTGGCCAGGACCATCCGACTCGGTTCCACGATTCAGTTCACCCGGCTCCCACCTCGTTTCAGCGGTATTCGCTCCACTCTAGTGTGCGGCCAACAAGCCAGTGCCTTACGAGCAGAGATTTTTACACTGCTTCTCAAGGACGCGATAGAGCCCGTCCCTCCAGTCGAGATGAAGAAGGGTCTCTACAGCCCTTACTTTATCGTACCCAGAAAAAGTGGCAGGTTGCGACCAATCTTGGACTTACGAGTTCTCAACCGGGCTTTGCACAGACTCCCGTTCAAAATGCTCACGCAGAAGCAGATTCTCACCTGCGTTCGGCAGCTAGATTGGTTCGCGGCAGTGACCTGAAGGACGAGTACTTCCACGTCTCCATTTTGCCACGACACCGACCCTTCTTACGGTTCACTTTAGATGACCAGGCATATCAGTACAAGGTCCTCCCCTTCGGCCTGTCCCCTGCTTTTGCCCCCCTCAGGGAAGCTGGCATTCGCATGCTCAATTACCTCAACAACTGGCTTATCCAAAATAGCTCACTCTCGAGAATTGCTATGCGCTCACAGGGACCAGGTGCTCCAGCAACTCAGCCGTTTAGGGCTTCAAGTCAACTGGGAAAAGAGCAGGCTTGCCCCGGTTCAGAGCATCTCTTTTCTCAGTATGGAGTTAGACTCAATGTCTCAATGACAGTGCATCTCACCAACAAGTGCGCTCGGTCAGTGCTCAGCTGCCTCGATTTCTTCAAGCCCGGCACATCAGTCCCTTTAAAACAATTCCAGAGGCTCCTGGGGCATATGACATCCTCAGCCGCGGTCACGCCACTCGGGTTGATGCATATGAGACCGCTACAGCACTGGCTAAAGACCCGAGTCCCGAGATGGGCATGGCGTCACAGCACGCATTGTGTGACAATCACCGTCAAACTTTCAGCCCATGGACAGACCTCTGCTTCCTACGGGCCGGAGTTCCCTTGCAGCAGGTGTCCAGATGCGTCGTGGTCACCACAGACACCTCTCGATTGGGTTGGGGCGCTGGCCGCTGGCACCTGGAAAGGCCCCCGGCAGCGTTGGCACAGCAATTGCCTAGATTTGATGGCCGTTATCCTTGCCCTACAGAGGTTTATTCCATTAATCCGAGGCAAGCATGTTCTGATCCGTACAGCCAGCACCGCGACGGTAGCGTACATCGCCAAGGCGGCGTGCGCTCTCATCATATGCCTCAACTCGCCCGCCATCTCCTCCTCTGGAGTCAGCCGCGACTCAAGTCGCTGCTAGCCACTCACATCCCTGGCAACAGCAACATGACAGCGGACGCGCTGTCGCAGCAGGTCTCGCCCAGTGGAGAGTGGAGGCTCCACCCCCAGGTGGTCCAGCTCATTTGGGACAGATTCGGCAAGGCACAGGTAGATCTCTTTGCTTCCCAAGACAATTCCCATTGCCCGCTCTGGTATTCCCTGACGGATGCTCCCCTCGGGACAGACGCGCTGGCACACAGCTGGCCCCGGGGACTGCGCAAGTACGCATTTCCCCCAGTGAGCCTTCTTGCATCGGTGCTGTGCAAGATCAAGGATGGTGAGGAACAGGTCACCATGGTGGCCCCTTACTGGCCCACCCGCACCTGGTTTTTGGAACTCATGCTCCTCATGACAGCCCCTCCCTGGAAAATCCCCCTGAGGAAGGACCTTCTTTCTCAGGGACAGGGCACCCTCTGACCTCTGGAACCTCCACGTCTGGCCCCTGGACGGGACGCGGAAGATCTAGCTCATCTACCACTTGCTGTCGTAGATACGATCAATCAAGCCAGAGCTCCCTCAACCAGGCAGCTGCCTCGGCCCCGTGTCTGTAGAGTTCCCCCCTTATCAGGCTTGACCTACCAACGCGCCGTATCCCACGTCCGGCTTCACAACCCTTGTGGTGTATTTGCCATACATTTCCTCCCCCTGGACTGGGTAGGGTATGGCCTCTGCAAGGTCTTCCCCTCCTGAAAGGATAGGAAATCTGCAGGCCGGACGCTACTTCGCCTCTGGCCCCACCTAGGCGCCTGGCACGTGGCGCTGACGAGTTTTAAGATGCCTCCTTAGGCCTCTTCCTCAGTCATTAAGTCGCCCCCTGCTGGGTGCAGCCGCTTAATCAGTCTTAATCCCTTCTTCACATACAATGTGTCCAAGGAATTTCACAGATCGTCACAAGATAAAACATTTCTTTGGAGCCAACTTTAGATTGTGATGTGCTAACCGCAAGAGGACCATTTCAAGGCGTTGAAGGGCTACTGACTCAGAAGGGGCAAACACCATCAAATCATCAAGGTTACAGAGAAAGCTGCTGAAATTCTCATCTCCAAAAATAGACATCATCTTTCTCATGAAAGTGGCTGGGCTATTAGAGAGACCCTGAGGAAGCCTATTATACTCATTGTAAGGCTGGGTGCCAATGTGTTTACATTCAAAGGCAAAGAGCAAATGTATGATCTTTGAGAAAATCAACAAATGAACTTTCTCACAATTAGCATCTCTTCCTGAGGCACCACACCCCACTGAGCGAAGACTGCAAAATTCACACCTCATTGTTGCCCTTCCACATCTGTCCCATTCTCTCCCTTCTCCTCCTCATCCATTCCCCCTCAGCTCAGAATCACCTCAAACTCACCTAATATCTGTATGTAACAAAAGACCATATCTGATGTATACAAATAATGTAACTAGTGTAACCTGTTTGGTATCATTCAAAATGTCTCAGTGCGTCTGGCATAGTGTTTTGTCCCCAGGTTTATAAAACTCAATGACAACAAAGTTATAAGGTCTTTGCCAAATACTGAATAACTCTAGAGGTCTATACCCCTCCTTGAAGGTTTAACACCAGGAAGCCAAGAACCCATTCACCCCCAAATTCTCAAAGGATAATACCATTTGGTACACAATGTGTATTCTGTCTGGATATTTAAGGAAGGCTGGCCCAGAGCTCAAGATTCTCTGTAGTCAGATGATCCCACACCTCACTGTGTGTAACTTTAATAACAGAAATCTGCATTCAGATTTCCCATGCTTTACAATTACATATAGTTTTCTCAACTGCCAGGTATGTTCATTGACTTGTTTCTTTAACTTGTGTTTTAAATCTTACCTGGCAAATAAATTGTTACTTGTTGATTTATTATGTATTCCTCTGAAATCATTTATATCAACACTGGTTCTTTAAAATAGGAGAAACTGCTCTGGAGGAACCGAGCAGGAGAATACCATTTTAAGAATCATTTATATCATAACTGAAGCTTTAATGTAGGAGGAAGCCACTTAAAGACTATCAGTTTGAGTCTCATTAGAAACTGATCAAAAGGTAAATGAATAGAAGAGGATTCAGAGTAATCAATAACTTAAATTATTAAAATAAAAGAATGATCAGAAAGTATTTAGAGCTTTAATCTAAATTAGAGGTCAACTTAAAATTGGAGTCAGATTAATATAAAATTGGAGTCAGATAAAATTAATAACAGGATGAATTTGTAAAGTGCAAATTATTAACAATAATCGCTTTACTTCAGTGCTCAGAAAAGACAGAACAACGCAGAGACCTTCAAGTGGCAAATCTATATGTTTTTAGCAGTTTTGCCTGCCATTTTACATCATGGAGACCAAATGGGGAAGAGAATGCAGTGTACTTCTTGTGTTCTTCCTCTAAGGGAACATTATAATACCCTGAGGTAAGATCCATGGTTGAGAAGAACGTGTTGCCATCCAATGCAGCCAACACATCGGACTGGTGTGGTAATGGGTAGGCATCTCTGACAGTCCTCACATTTAACCACCTGAAGTCAGTGCAGATCCTGAGATCACCATTCTTCTTCCAAACTAGTACGAGAGAGGACACATAGTCCCTATGTGACTTGCGCATGATTCCTTTTTCCTCCATCTCATTTAATGCTGTCCTCAGTTTGGCATACTGGCTCGGTGGCATGCGCCTGTATGGAAAATGGAAGGGTATGTCATCAGAGAGGTTAATCCGATGGACAATGCCTTTGGCCTCTCCACAGTCCATTTTGTCTCTTGAGAAAACTGACTCATACTTCTCAATAAGGTGCAACAACTTGTTTTTCCAGTGGGCTGATCCTTCACATGACTCCAAATCAAGTTCACCAAGGTTCAATTCACTCAAGACACGCTTCATCTCTTCACTGGATTTTGGTGGTAAGGGTTCCTCAGTACACTGCAGATTTGACTGAATCTGTTTCGGTAGCTGCAAATCTTGCACAGCAATACAAGGTGACATGTCAGCTATTTTTGCATTTCTCTTCAACACAACTCTGTGATTAGTGGGGTTAATGACTTTCAGGGGGATAAAACCATCTCCCCATAGTGGTGTTACGACCCTCCCAGCCAATATTTGCCTTGGTCTCGATCTGGACTCTGTCGGTTCCACGATAACAGTGCTTCCAACTGACAAGAATCAGCTTGTGGAACTCTCTGAACACCCTAAAAGATGTGTAAGAACATTTCACATAAAGACTTATAATCCCTCACATCATCAAAACTGGATCATTCTCAAGATCTACGTGATCCTGCCTCACACGTAGATCACTTAGTTTGACTGCTGGTTGCCTGAGGGAGCATTCTTCCTTTCCGTTGGACACCAGTTTCTGGGATGGTCAGGTGAAAAACACTGGAAACAGAGCCTGTTGGCTTTACAGTGAGTAAAAGTAGAATGTGTGATGTCCTTGCACACCAAGCATGGTGCCTCATTCAAGCCTGGAATTCTAGACATGCTGCTTCTCTTCCTGTACTCCTTGCTTGCCTGTGCATTACCACTATTATTCATCAGAACTCTTTCCAGCATATTAATCACCTTTTCCAAAGCCATATTTTCTGACTGTTTTGACTGGAGCGAATCCTGTTCAGCTTTCACTGGGCATGGGCCAGGACTTACACGCATCTCATTCATCTAAATTTTCTTTTTACATTCATTCAGCCTATTTCCTTGTCCTGTGGCTCTGAGACTTTTCTCTGAATGATTCTCGTTCAGGATTTCTTTCACTTCATAAGCCGTCCATTTGTCAATGGTTTTTGAATGAAATGTCAGCACTAGATCTGAATTCTGACAATTTCTAATAAACATACGTGAGACTTCAATCAGTTGATTGTCTAGCACCTTACCCTGCTGTTTTAGACACTCAGCTGTGATGTCAGCCATACGGTTCAGGTGCAACCAGTAATCAAAGGGATCCTCCTGAGGTTCTGGAAGAGGAGTGTAGAAATCTTGCAATGGGATAGGAGAATACTGTTGGCAACTGAAATGCTTATGTAATATGGTGTAAATTGCATCAGGATCTGTTCTGATATTCAAACCGCTAGACAGCAGATAAACCTGGTTTATCCCACCCTTCATCAGCACACACATTCAGAACATGGATGATATCAGAATTAATTTTCCTGCACACTGCAAACAGAGAAAACTAAGAGAGAAGTTAGAAAGAAGGAATGTTGTTTTAGCTACACCCACAACAGTTCTCTTTAGCTCTGCTACTCTCAATGTCACAGTAAACATTACTAATTCACATTATATTGTACTTAACAAAACAGTAAACAAATAAAACAAATCTGAAATGTAATAATCTCTCCAGAAAAATTACAGACTTTGTAAACAATTCAATGTTGTCTTTTCCTTCTTAAACGTCTTGGTTTGTGATCATATAAAACTGATTACACAGCTTACATCATCCACTTTATGTTACTCTCAAATGTATGAAATTAATGGAAATAACATCTGGTATTTTTTTTTGTAAAACTATGAATTAAGTACTTTATAAAATACAACTCGTACCCAATATATCTTAACACAGAAAATACAATTACTTGAACAGATTAAATTCTTAAACACTATATGATTAAAAACATTTACCAGCACACAGAGCAGTGAAAGAGAGAATATAGAAAATGACGCAGATAGAAAGATCGTAGAGTGCATCCAAACAGACATAAAACGATCAAAATACCCATAAATATAAACTGAAAACACTCTCTACAAATCAATAAGTGACTACTGTGAGCAATCCTTTTATAAAGTGTCAAACATTTGATATGAAATGATATATTTTTAACTTAGTGTGGAGCGACCACAGAAACGACTCACCCACAGCAGTTCTCATTAGCACTGCTGCAGATCGTTCGAACACAGTGGCCTATAGCGCAACCAGCGCAGCCAATAATAAACACAATCCAATTATTGCAGGATTTACTTAAAGAACCCTCAACCTATAATATTTATCTTGTTACACACGCAGTAAAATGGCAAAGGATAAAATGACGAACGTGAATAAGCAAGAATAACCAATGCTAAGCAGACTAGCAAGCTACAAACACATGCTCATGCAGCGTGCTGGCATCATCTGGATCAGGTAGTCGGTGGGTGAAGAGATGGTTAAAGACTGGTCTCATTATAAACAGATTCTTTAGTTGCATGTAAATGTAGCTAGTGAAACTTGCTCTTAACACAGTATTATTGTCTAATTCTCTGTTTATGACATCTTTAAACAGCTTTGTTGTTCAATCTAACACAATCAAGTCTTGATTTACACTTTTCATTTGTCTTGAAATAAATGTCTGAAGTATGAGATGCAGATAGCCTGTCTATTGTCTGCTCTCACAAATTCTTCACTGCTGTGTCTTCTCTTTGTCTCAGAAACTTTCTTTGTTGCATCCTTATTGAAGTTCAGTTTTTAAAGGTTAACAGGAGACAATTAGGAATTTGTTAACCATCACATATGCCTGGTTCCCACCGACTGTAGCTTAACAATTCAGACGTGTCAATATGCTCTGGCAATTAACACCAGCAAAAGATCCCAAAGGCCCAGGTGTACAACCCCTTCCGGCATCCATTAGCTGGAATATTCAATTGAACAGTTTCAACAGAGGACATAAAAAATAAATGAATCAAAACAATATACAGATGAGAAACAGATGCATTTCTGTTTCTTTTGCCCATGTAGTTTTAGTCAATTTAATGATACAAGCTAATTTCACAATGGCACATAAATTCAGGACAGACCTGAAAGTGAGAGCTATGATACAACAGCATGTTTATCTCTATGTGCCAAAAACTGCTTTTGTCAGTGGGGAGTTTGAATCTGAGATCTTAAATGTAGGCTATACATCTTACCCTGAGCACTCTCTCACACAGTCTGTTTGAGTTGTTAGTCAGTGGTAAAACTGTAACTTTGACTTGCACTGGCCAGTATGCCAGTATCAAGCCCACCCATTTATTCTTATGCATATACCTGCATACTGTAGCTTATTTCTCTCACACTCTACTTTTCACTCATAAACCTTATTTATTGATCTCACAATGCCATACTATCATATCCATACATTTGTATCTCGTTTGCTGCTTTAGTCGCTCTCCTGTGGCCTTCTATTGACAGGCCCCTGTGGTTAAATTTATGTCACATATTTAATATGGACATGGGGATGATTATCAAATCCATAGATGCCAGGAGAAGCCGATCAGCTGTAAATAATGGATGAGGGGAGGATGTGACTCAATTTGTGAGCAGCACAGAAGGATGGGATGTGCATTGACTCCCTCACAATGCAATGTCATTATTATGGTCGATCTATTCTCCTCCAGCCTGACATCATTCAGCGTAATCATCCTTCAATAAAAAAGCTGCCCATAATAAAGGAACAACCTGGGTCAATAGAGGGAATATGGAGAAGAATGACCTCTTGTGTGTGACAGTGTATAAATGGCTTTCTTCATCAGAAGAGATAGGCCCTCCCTGCACTTTAACAGGAACAAGAGCCAGATGGCACTTATCATCACAATTGCTCAGTTTTATCACGGATGTGATCACTGGCTGAATATGAGAGCAATCGCTGTATTAATGAATCAATGCTCTAATGAGGCATATTGTCTTTCAGCGACTCAGTGTTAAAGTATTGCAGTGTTGTTAGTTAGTGGAGTTAGGTGTGCAAGTGATAAAAAATGCCCCATGAAATACATAACAGGGTCGACACGATACCAAAATTTCAGTAGTCGGTACCGATTCCAGTTAAATTTATCAGTTCTTGATACCAATTTCAATACCACAGAAAAAAATATGCTAATATGGTAATGTGCTACTGAACACTGTGACAGGGCGGAGGGCAGGGCCAGGTCGTGATTGTACACACCCGGTCCCTTATCATAAATAAGTGTGCCTGGACTGCGATCACACGCAGGCAGTGTTTTATGTATGGTTCATGTTCTCAGATGTCCGCTATGCTTTCCCGGGCGGAAAATCTGAAAATCTCACGCAGAAGCAGATTCTCACCTGCGTTCGACAGCTAGATTGGTGTACTTCCACGTCTCTATTTTGCCACGACACCGACCTTTCTTGCGGTTCACGTTCGACGGCCAGGCGTATCAGTACAAGGTCCTCCCCTTCGGCCTGTCCCTGTCCCCTCGCGTCTTCACAAAAGTCGCAGAGGCCGCTCTTGCCCCCCTAAGGGAAGTGGGCATCCGTATACTCAATTACCTCGACGACTGGCTCATCCTGGCCCACTCTCGAGAGTTACTATGTGCTCACAGGGACCAGGTGCTCAGGCACCTCAGCCGTTTAGGGCTTCAGGTCAACTGGGAAAAGAGCAAGCTCGCCCCGGTTCAGAGCATCTCTTTTCTCCGCATGGAGTTTGACTCAGTCTGAATGACAGCACGACTCACCAATGAGCGTGCCCAGTCAGTGCTCAGGTGCCTTGCTCACTTCAAGCCCGGCACAGCGGTTCCTCTAAAACAATTCCAGAGGCTCCTGGGGCATATGGCATCCTCAGCCGTGGTCGCGCTGCTCTGGTTGATGCATATGAGACCGCTACAGCACTGGCTGCAGATTCAAGTCCTGAGATGGGCATGGCGCCACGGCACGCATTGTGTGATAATCACCCCTGCCTGCCGTCAGACTTTCAACCCGTGGACAGACTGCTTTTAGCGGGCCGGAGTTCCCTTGCAGCAGGTGTCCAGACGTGTCGTAGTAACCACAGACGCCTCTTGACTGGGTTGGGGCGCTATGTGCAACGGGCACCTGGAAAGGTCCCCGGCAGCGTTGGCACATCAATTGCCTAGAGTTTATGGCTGTAATCCTTGCTCTATGGAGGTTTATTCCACTAATCCGAGGCAAGAACGTTCTGATTCGCTCAGCCAGCACCGCGATGGTAGCATACATAAATCGCCAGGGCGGTGTGCGCTCTTGTCATATGTCACAACTCGCCCGCCATCTCCTCCTTTGGAGTCAGCCGCGACTCAGTTTGCTGCTTGCCACTCACATCCCTGGCAACCTCAACGCGACGGCGGATGCGCTGTCGCGACAGGTTTCATCCAGCGGAGAGTGGAGGCTCCACCCCCAGGTGTTCCAGCTCATTTGGGACCGATTCTGCAAGACACAGGTAGACCTCTTGGCCTCCCAGGACAACTCCCATTGCCCGCTCTGGTATTCCCTGACGGACGCTCCCCTCGGGACAGACGCGCTGGCACATTGCTGGCCCCAGGGGCTGCGCAAGTATGCATTTCCCCCAGTGAGCCTTCTTGCATCGGTGCTGTGCAAAATCAGGGAGGACGAGGAACAGGTCATCTTGGTGGCCCCCTTATGGCCCACCCGCACCTGGTTCTCGGAACTCACGCTCCTCGCAGACAGCCCCTCCCTGGAAAATCCCCCTGAGGAAGGAGCTTCTTTCTCAGGGACGGGGCACCCTCTGGCATCCGCACCCAGACCTCTGGAATCTCCACGTCTGGCCCCTGGACGGGATGCGGAAGATCTAATAGATCTACCACCTTCTGTCGTAGATACGATCAATCAAGCCAGAGCTCCCTCAACCAGGCAACTCTACGCACTATGTGGCGTTTGTTCGCGAACTGGTGTTTGCGAACAAGACCCACAGAGATGCGCAGTTTGGTCAGTGCTTCTATTCCTGCAGGAGAGACTGGAGGGGAGGCTGTCCACCTCCACCTTGAAGGTGTATTTAGCATCTATCGCAGCCCACCACGATGCAGTAGATGGCAAGTCCCTTGGTAAGCACGACTTGATTGTCAGGTTCCTGAAAGGCGCCCGGAGACTATATCCTCCCTGGCCTAACCTGTTTCCCTCTTGGGATCTCTCAGTGGTCCTCTCGGGCCTTCAGAGACCCCCATTTGAGCCGCTTGATTCAGTCGAGCTCAAGGCCCTCTCCCTGAAGACGGTCATCCTGACCGTGTTAGCCTCAATCAAGAGGGTTGGAGACCTGCAAGCGTTCTCTGTCAGCGACATCTGCCTGGAGTTCGGTCCGGTGCTTTCTCACGTTATCCTGAGACCCCGTCAAAGTTCCTATGACCCCTTTCAGAGACCAGGTCGTGGACCTGCAAGCACTGCCTCAGGAGGAGGCAGACCCAGCCCTTTCGTTGCTGTGTCCGGTGCGTGCTTTGCATACCTATGTGGACCGCACGCAGAGCTCTAGATGTTCTGAGCAACACTTTGTCTGCTTTGGCGGATGGCGGAAAGGGAACGCCGTCTCCAAACAGAGGCTAGCCCACTGGGTCGTTGATGCTATCGCCTTAGCCTATCACGCCCAGGGTGTGCCTGCCCCACTGCAGGTCCAAGCACACTCTACTAGAAGTGTGGCGTCCTCGTGGGCACTGAGCCACGGCACATCCCTAGCAGACATCTGCAGAGCAGCAGATTTTACAATATAAGGATTGAGTCGGCCTCATCCTGTGTTTTGTCAGGTCCGAGCCAGTAGAACTCGGTAACGCGGCACAACCGACCGGGTGTTCCGCTTGCATATTGCGCCCTTCACCTAAGTAATCCAGTGCGCCTTCTGTCCCAGGTCAGCCACTGAGCATCGCTGCCTGGATGTTTTTTCTCCCTAGCCTTCTGGCCCGCGAATTCAGCAGAGCAACTCGCGGCTAGAACCAGTACGAGTCTCAGGGCTCTGTACTGGGGCCGGGCTCCACGGGCATAGTTTCCTCTTCAGGCTATGTATTTTCCGCAGTACGGTCCCCCTCTCGGCGGAGCCACGTTTCCCACAGGCAGCCCCACTGCCTCGGCCCCGTGTCTGTAGAGTCCCCCCTTTGTTAGGCTGGACCTACCACCACGCCGTATCCCACGTCCGGCTTCACAACCCTTGTGGTGTATTTGCCACACATCACCTCCCCCTGGACTGGGCAGGCTGTGGCCTCTGCAGGGTCTTCCCCTCCTGAAAGAATAGGAAATCTGTGGGCCGGACAGCTACCTTGCCTCCGGTCCTGCCTCGAGTTCTGAAGATGCCTCCTTAGGCCTCTTCCTAAGTCTCTAAGCCGCCCCCTGCCGGGTGCGTGGAGCAGGGTTAATGCTTCGAGTCTTCTCTCAGCACCGCTATTCACGGGACACCTCCCTCGGGGAACGGAGGTTACAACAGTAACCAAGGCATTTTTAAGCGTTCGACTTCACACATTCACTTTAAAGTACGCAGCTCATACAGACTGCAAAAGACTGCAGCCTTTCATGGTTTAACGCCTGTTTTACACTGCATCCCTGAAGCAGGATAGAAGCAATGTGTATCTTTTCAGTGTTCATGTCAACAAGTTAGTTTATTTACATCAGAAACAGAAGCAGCACAGAATTAGTGGAGCAGAGGTAGTTTTGGCATTTCGTCTATTTTTGCTGGGCTGCCCATGCTGAATTAAAGTGACATTGCACTATTTGTAGACATCATCAAGATGAGTTGACATTATATATATATATATATATATATATATATATATATATATATATATATATATATATTGCACAAAATAAGCATGCATTTGTTGTCTAGTGTGTTTTTGTATTAATTACAGCTCATAGGAAAACAAAATAAAAATGTAATTATTTAGCTAAAGCAGACTACTACTAAAGTAGTTTTTTATCATTTAAAACTACAGTATACTACAAGTCATAGCCTTAAACAAAATATACCTACTTTATTATTTATTATTAAATAGAGAGCAGGTCTAAAGTGTTAACAGCAGGGGCGGCGCAATCGCAATTGCCGTTTTGGTCATTTATTGTCTTTGGCACAATTTAGGTAGACTTTCTACACCAGCAACCACCATCCCAAATCAAGGCTATAGTCAAAACAGTCTCTTTAAAACTGGGCAATGATTAGGATATTGGGGCTCCAGAGACAAAGCAAAAGTAGTGAGGTTTGGGGGATCAGAATCAGAATCAGAATCAGAATGAGCTTTATTGCCAAGTGTGCTTACACATAAGGAATTTGTCTTGGTGAAAGAAGCTTTCAGTGCACAAACAATACAGAGGTAATAATAAAAAAATTGAATAAAAATAAACAATACAGCAATATATACATAAAGTCCTCAATCATCTCCACTGTTTTGAGTGTGTTCAGCTCAAGGTTGTTTTGACTGCACCAGTGAGCCAGCCATTCAACCTCCCTTCTGTATTCAGACTCATCTTGGATGGGGCGATGACAGTAGTGTCATCTGCAAATTTTAGGAGCTTGTCAAAGGGGTCCTTGGCGGTGCAGTCATTGGTATACCAGGAGAAGAGTAGTGGGGAGAGCACACATCCCTGGCACCAGTGCTGATTGTACGTGTGCTGGAAGGGAATTACCCCTGTCTCACAAGCTGCTGCCTGTCCATCAGAAAGCTGGTGATCCACTGACAGATAGACGTGGGAACAGAGAGTTGGTATGAGTTAGTCCGGAGAATAGCTGAGATGACGGTGTTGAAAGTTGAACTGAATTCAACAAAAAGGATCCTTGCATATGTCCCTGGTCTGTCCATATTTTGCAGAATATGATAGAATCCGATGATGACTGCATCATGCACAGACCTATTTGCTCAATAAGCAAATTGAATGGTATTTAGAAAGGGTCTAGTGATGTCCTTCAGGTGGGCCAACACCAGTCTCTCAAATTACTTCATGACCACAGACATCAGAGCGATGGGTCTGTAGTCATTAAGTCCTGTGATTTTGGGTTTCTTTGGGACAGGAATGATCTGTTGAAGATCTGTGTGAAGATGGGAGCCAGCTGGTCAGCACAGGATATTAGACAAATGGGTGAAACACCATCTGGTCTTTGTGCTTTCATTGTTTTTTTGTATCCGGAAGACAACAGTGTTGGGGGATGGTGTCTTGAAAATAGTCAAGTCTTTAAGGCCTCTCCACACTGATGCAGTGTAATTAGCTGAAAACTTGTTTTTCAGTTTATCAGAGTATTTTATTTTAGCCAATCGGATTTCCTTATTCAGTTTGTTCCTGGCATGATTGTACAATATTTTATCCTCACTTCTGTTAGCATCCTCTTGGCATGACAAAGCTGCCTGAGTTTTGCTGTAAACCATGGTTTGTCATTGTTGTATGTTAAATAAGGCCTAGTAGGAATGCACATGTCCTCACAGAATCTGATATATGATGTCACAGTATCTATGAGCTTGTGCAGATTGGTGTCTGCAGCCTCATATACACTCCAATCAGTAAAGTCAAAGTAGGCTTGTAGTTTACTATTTACAGTCTTTACTACAGGTTTAGCTGATTTTAGTTTCTGACTGTAGATCAGAAGATGAACCAGACAGTGATCAGAATGACCCAAAGCTGCTCTAGGGACAGAGCGATATGCATACTTTATTGTTGTGTAGCAACGATCCAATGTATTTCTGTCTCTGGTGGGGCATATAATGTGCTGTCTGTATTTTGGCATTTCACGGGTGAGGTTGGTTTATTAAAATCTCCCAGAATGATAATAAGCGAGTCTGGGTATTGTTGTTCCATGTTTGTGATCTGATCAGCCATTCATTGCAGCGCTGCACTGACACACGCTTGTAGAGGAATATAAACACTCACTAGAATAAATGAGGAAAACTCCTGCAGCTAGTATGAAGGCTTACAGTTGATAAAGAGAGCTTCCAAATTAGGACAGCACTTATTTAATGTTGTTACATCTGTACACCAACTTCATTGATGTTAAAGCATGTTCCACCACCTCTCGTTTCCCCGTTAACTCTGCAATACGATCCTCTCTGAGCAGTTGAAAGCCTGGCAGATGTAAAGCGCTCTCCGGAATAGCTTCACCCAGCCAGGTTTCTATGAAGCACAAGGCAGCAGGAGTTGAAAAGTCTTGTTTGAGATGTAGTTCGTCCATTTTGTTAGGGAGAGAGCAGAGATTCACTAAATGAATAGTACTACCTACCAAAATACAACTAACTACCTACTTCTACAAAAATATTAAAATATTGAGAGCACTTTGTAATAAATATTTAAAGATAAATTCAACTGTTCATTTTGAAGCTGAATGACAACAGTCCAGTATTTGTGTTTGAATATTTTTAGATACTCAAGGGGCATAGGAGGCCTTGTGACTATTAAGGTATAATAAATATATTTTTTGGGGGTTCAGGTGTATCCTCTGAGAGAAAATTTTGAAAATGTAAAAGATTGCATGGACCATTTTTATATCTTTCTTAAAAATGAAAACCTACGAACAACAAACAATGTATAGCACAATAGTGAAGCTTAAAAATTATCTTAGCTAAAGTTAGCTAAATGGTCAGATATCAAATAATGGAAATGTTCTCATGAGAACTCCACTATGCTACTAGTAAAATCACATTTTTGGTTGTTTTTCTTGCCATTTATGCGAGAGATCAGCTTTGATTAATTTTCACAAAAATAATCTGTTTGTGAAAGGCTCAAAAATGATGATTAATAAAGCTAATTTTAAATGAAAAAAGCAAAGGTGCTCTGGAAGCACATATGTCACAAACCTGATTTAGCTGTACAGGATTAATTTTAGACAAATTAATCACTTTGCTTCATTCTCGCTTTCTGCTGTGTGTTTTACGAAAGATGCCAGTATCCATCTATATTGCTGCTCACTGTATTTCTCTGCTATGTTCTACTGCCAATAAAATAACTGTGTCTGCAACTCTGTGCACAGCACGCAAAAGGTTATAAGGTTATATGAAGCGTGTTCTGTTTAAGAGAAAATTTTTAAAGGATACAGCGCTGAAAGATCAGTGCTATCTGAACTGCTGTTATATGGTATAATGATTAATTAAAGGAAAATTGGGAGAGTCATATGACGCCATGCAAGGAACAGACGTGTAAGCTGCTTAGATAGTTTTGAATTATTTTTGTGTCAATACAATCTGCTACATATATGTTCTTTGAAGTCAACATGGCAAAGAAGTCAAAATCCTCAGTTCTGGAGATATAAAAAGACACTTACGTGCTCAAGCTGAAACCTCTGACTGGCCTGTGGACCAGGGACTCAATTTGGACGGTGCGGTGGGTGACATCCAGCATCAATTGGCCAACATCTGTGATTCTGAGGAAAGTTGTTGCCGACCTAGAGGATCTTGCTGTAATACGTCGATTGATTGGCGATGGAAACAAAATTCTCTGAGTTGGTTACAAGAGTGTTGGACGTTGAGTAATGGATCAATTATTTGGAGTCATCAGTGAGAGAATTAGCTGCTAATCTGCTAGAAACGAAGATAGATTTAGAACGCATTTTTGAATTCAAGATTTGGAGAACTAAAGTAGGCGAAATAACGTATGAATTGTTGGAATTCCACAGCATGAGGGAGGCCGAGATATGGTGAAATTCCAAGACAAGCTTTTCCCAAGTCTGCTGGAAATCGAGCAAGCTCAGAGTCCCGGCATGCAGATCCGCTGAGGGAGACCAACGATCAATTCATGCCAAATTCGTTATGTTGCACATAACGAGGAGCAAAGGAAAGCTTTCTTGGAAGAACCACGACATTTTCTTGTTCCCGGACTTTGCAAATTTGACGAGAGAAACATGATCGATTCAAGAAATGCAAGAAACTCTTAGATTAACGGAAGAGCGATTTTGCTCTGATGTTTCCAGCCAAGCTGAGAATAGATACTAAGGATGGCCACAATGTATTTACATGTCCCAAGCAAGCCTTGTCTTTCATAGAAACAATGGGTGAGTAAACCATTTGGTTTTTCTCATGGGAGTGGATTGTCTCACTGTACTTAATCTTGGCTGTCTGAGGAGCTGAAGGCGAATTTAGTTTCTTTTTGAGTTGGTTCCACATAGTGGCTGGAGTTTTGTTTTTTGTGGAATAACATTCCTTCAAGAAGTTTTGCATTGACAGAAGATTGCTTGTACACTGAAGTTTCAAGCCAGATTGAGAATGTATGTAAGTATGGCCACAAAATATCTACATGCTTTCAACCGATGTCTGTCATAAAATCAATGGACTGAGGAAATCATGGTGTGTTTCTTATGAGGCCTCTGAGTGAAATAGACTTAGAGAATAGAGGAACCGGGACAGCTGATTTGTTTTGAGCTGGTTCCTCCTTATCTGCTGTACTCATATATATATATATATATATATATATATATATATGTGTATTTATTTTATTATATTTCAATGCTGGTTCCGCTAGAGACTAGAGCTTGTTTTGTGGAGGAACACACCTTCGAGACAGTTCTGTGAATGAATCTACGCATTCTTTGTTTTTATTCTGCATATTGGCTGGAGTTTGTTTTATAGATTATTTTCTGTTATGTAATTTTGCCTCACAATATTTTTACAGAAGCACCAGGCTTGAGAAATCCCATAGCAAAGATGTTGCGAGTGCTCTCGTAGGCGTACATGGACTCTTTGTGTTTAGAGTGATTGATACCGGTTGGCGCTGTCAAGCGTGGGTTAATGCGCACATTTTTCTTTTTTCTGTTTGTTAGGTTCAGAGGGAAGTTCAGGGTTTGATTGTTGCACTAATGGGGAATGTGGTCTCTATAATCTATGTCTTCTAAAATGTCAAAATATGATTAAATTATCTGTCTCCACATGGAATGTGAATGGTTTGGGGCAACCCATAAAAAGAAGGACGGTTATTTATTTTCTTAAGGATAATAAATATTATATAGTGTTTCTTCAAGAAACATCTTTCCCCGCAGGAAGCTGAAAAATGTAGGTAAGATATGGGGTGGACATGTTTTCTTTTGTGCTGGTTCGAGTAAGATTAGGGGAGTCGTTATACTGATAAATACATATCTATAATTCAAATGTCTTAAACACATTAAAGATAAATTAGGAAGTCATTATAGTTTTAGCAGAAATTCAGGGGCAATGGTTAAACTTGTCTAATATTTACGCACCTAATGCTGATGATCAGGGCATTTTTATATATTTTAAAGGGATGTTGCAAGCCACTAGCACCCCTCCTGATATAATATTGGGAGGAGACTTTAATCTTTTGATGGACTCAATCCTTGATCATAGTGAAGCAAAAGTGTGTAAGCCCCCTAGAGTCACATTGACACTTCACAGGATGTGTAAAAATCTTGGTCTTGCAGATATTTGGAGACTTTTGAACCCATCTGGTAGAGACTATGTATTTTTATCATCAGCAATAAGATTTATTCTAGAATAGATTGTTTATGTCTAAGTTTCGGTCTCAGATCATGCCCTGGTGAATTTAGAGGTTTTGCCACATATAGAGAAAAATAAATTATATAGTTGGCGCTTTAATGTATCACTTTTGCAAAATCCTGATTTCCAACAAATGTTAAAGGCTGAAATCAATGTTTATATGGAGACCACTGGTCCTCAGTATCCTCTGTGAGCATGGCTTGGGAGACACTTAAGGCAGTTCTTAGGGGTCGGATCATAGAGTATGCCTCATTCATCAAAAAATCCAAAGCACAACAGCTTGTGGAGTTGGAAGGGAATATTAAAAGTACCGAAGCGGAGCTGAAATGCCGAATGTTGTCTGATGGCCTCAGAGAATTGACCCAATTGAAATACTGATATAATACAATTTAGTCACAGAAGGTGGAGTTTTGGCAATTCAGAGCATGACAGTCTTATTTTGAGACTGGGGACAAAGCAGGGAAGCTTTTGGCTTGATATATAAAACAGAGAGAATGTTTTTCTACCATTCCCTCAGTGAAATCTGCTGATGGTGAAATATTTACCTTGGCCATTGATATTAAAAATGCTTTTAAAGAATTGTATCTTGATCTCTATAGTTCCATCTACTGATGAGGATATTAGAAACTTTAGAACTTCCTAAACTGACGACTGAGCAAAACAATTCTATTGATTCTGAGATAACCTTGGAGGAGCTTGGTGTGGTAATTAAGGCCTTATATCCAGGCAAGGCTCCAGGGCCAGATGGCTTTGCTGCTGAGTTTTTTTAGTTCTTATGCTACAGAACTCGCTCTACTTTTGCTAGAAGTTTATACGGAATCATGAAAGACTGGAAAGCTTCTGCCAACCATGACGCAAAGAGCCATAGCTCTTCTGATAACTGCTCTTTCCTCATTATTTTTCTGTCTTGCCCTGGAACCATTAGCAGTCGCAATAAGAAAGGAGGATGATTTTCCATGGATGGCGGAAGGTTTTGCTTTACACAGATGCTATTTTATTATTTGTCTCCAACCCTACTTGATCTATGCCTTGCCTCCACAGAATGATTAATTCCTTTTCTAAGTTCTTTGGGTACAGAGTTAATTTGGTCTAAATCCGAAGCTTTGGCTCTGACACCGTACTGCCCGCTAAAGGCTTTTCAGCCAGGTGCATTCTGGTGGCCCAAACAGGGCATTAAGTATTTGCGTTTTAAAGTTTTAAAATTTTTAGTTTTAAAACTATTTAGTTTTAAAAAATGTATTAACTTTTGACCCTTTAATAAAAAGGTTTTCAAGCAATGTGGGCAGGTGGGCTTCATTACATTTATCTATGATTGGGAAGGTTAATGTTATTAAAATGATTTGTATTCCAAAGTTCAACTACCTGCTACATTCTCTCGCCTATACATGTCCCCCTCTCTTATTTCAATCAATTTGATAGCATAGTGAAGTCCTTCATTTGGAATGGTAAACGTTCCAGTTTACATTTCAGTAAGTTGGATTGGCGGACTGACAGAGTTGGGCAAGGCCTACCCAAGATTTTTTTTTTATTATTATGCATGCGGTCTCAGACATTAAGCTCATTGGTCGCTTCCACCTGAGAGCCCCTCCCTGGTTTTGTATTGAACAAGAAGTTCTTGCCCCTATTTCGCCATTGCAAAGCCTTTCTATCAAACTAATCTGAGAAGGTAAGTTACACCCCTGTAAAAAGGCAGGCAAAACTGCTAAAAATAGATAGATTTGCCCCTTGAAGGTCTTTTCTGAGCACTGAAGTAAAGAAATTATTGTTAATAATTTGCACTTTAAAAACTAATCCTGTTATTAATTTTATCTGACTCCAATTTTATATTAATCTGACTCCAATTTTAAGTTGACCTCTAATTTAGATTAAGGCTCTAATTACTTACTGATCATTATTTTATTTTAATCTTTTAAGTTATTGATTATTCTGACTCCTCTTCTGCTCATTTACCTTTTGATCAGTTTCTAATGAGATTCAAACTGATAGTCATTAAGTGGCTTCCTCCTACATTAAAGCTTCACTTATGATATAAATGATTCTTAAAATGGTATTCTCCTGCTCGGTTACTCCAGAGCGGTTTCTCCTATTTTAAAGACCCAGTATTGATATAAATGATTTCAGAGGTATACAGAATAAATCAAAAAGTAACAATATATTTGCTAGGTAGGATTTAAAACCTAAGTTACAGAAACAAGTCAAAAAACATACCTGGCAGTTGAGAAAACTACATGTAATTGCAAAGCATGAGAAATCTGAATGCAGATTCTCATTATTACAGTTACACACAGTGAGGTGTGGGATCATCTGACTACAGAGACCCTGAGCTCTGGGCCAGCTTTCCTTAAATATCCAGACAGAATACACATTGTGTACCAAATGTTATTATCCTTTGAACAATGAGAATTTGGGGGTGAATGGGTTCTTGACTTCCTGGTGTTAAACCTTCAAGGAGGGGGATAGACCTCCAGAATTATTCAGTATTTGGCAAAGAACTTGTAACTTTGTTGTCATTAAGTTTTACAAACCTGGGGACAAAACACTATACCAGTCACACTGAGAACTCTTAAATGATATCAAACATGGTACATTATTTGTTTTCATGGTTTTTCTTTGTTACACTTTCACATATACATCTTGTATATCTTGTTGTGTCTGTGTTGTGCCTTGTGGAGGAAAACCAGGGAGAGAGAACAGCTGGAGTTTGTGGGGGCAGAATGTGGATGGCAGGATGTCTCAGTTGGACAATGTTTGTTAAGCTGGTTTTTTCACACAGTGATGAATTTTGTTATCTCAGGTATAGGTCTAATTTGTGAGAGAGTTTGAGTGTTGTTTTTCCCAGAAGTCTTGTTGTTCCATGTGGGCATGTGTTGGGTTGGCACCTAGCCTTATACCCCGTTATCTCACATTTGCACTCGGTATGGACAAAGGAGTCCAGACTCTTTAATTCTGACATTTATGTTGCCTCGAGCATATGGCTGAATCCAAAATTATGTATTACTAATTCCCCATTCTGTTGATCAAAGTGGATTGTGAGGGAGGTTAATACACTCGGTTACCTATATGAGAGTGGAGTGTTTAGGTCCTTTGATAATATAGTTCAGCAATTTGGGGTTCCTAGGTCTCAGTTTTTCAGATATTTACAGTTGAGCCATCTCCTTTGTGCTACTTTTGGGAGTAGTACACAGCCTGATGTGCCCACATTTCCTGAGTGGGGCATCAAGTATAATGTATAATTCTGTTTGTTAAATCTAATTTGTCTTTGTTGGAATCAATAAAATATGTTAATAACAAAAAATAATTAAAACATGTAAGCTTATCTTTTGTTTGATATTTGACTTGTTCTAATAAACTGCTGAACGGCAAAGACATTTTTTTATTATTTATTTTTTTATTTAGCTCCACAACGTCTCGGTTATGTATGTAACCTCTGTTCCCTGATGGAGGGAACGAGACGTCGTGTCGAAGAAGCGACACTAGGAGTCTCTCTTGAGCGCCGAATATGCCTCTGATCTATGAAAAAAGTCCAATGAGAGTTGACGAACAGTATTTGCATACCCCGCCCCCTGACATACGGGTACAAAGGTGAGGGGAAAAACGCTCGTACATTCAGGATTTTTCTGAGGAGCCGGGAGTGTCCGGCCACCTCAGCGGCTCGGCTCAGCGACGTGGCCGGGAGGACACGATGTCTCATTCCCTCCATCAGAGAACGGAGGTTACATACGTAACCGAGACGTTCCCCGTCTGTCGCTCACTTCGACGTCGTGTCGAAGAAGTGACACTAGGGGTCCACTTCAAATCACGCCATGCGCTGAGCCATGTACGTGTACTGCTGACACAGGAGCGGGCAGGTATTTCATGTGCACAAGCGACCAACTGTGTTTCAGACTGCACGTACCCTTCCCCAATGCCCCAAAAAAGTCGTTGGAATCCTTTTGGTTACCCTAGAGGGGAACAAGGCGACGCTTGCCAACTAGGGAACGGGCCAAGCCTGGCTGGGCCTCTTTTCTCTCTATGTTTTCTCGGCATAGAGCAAGAGCATCCGGGGCCCTTACCGCATCGTGGGAAGGGGGTCTTACCCGTATTCCTATTCTTTCAGGGGGAAAAGACCCTGTGGAGGCCACACCTAGCCGAAAGGGGAGATAAAGGTGGCAAAATACATCACATGGCCTCTTCAGTCACATGTGGGAAAGAATGGCACGGTGGTAGATCCAACCTCGAGGAGGGGGGAGTTGCTACAACACGGCAACCGGAGGGCAGCGAAGGACTGCCTAAGGGAGACGCGGGTCAGCTCGTAAGGTGACTGTGCCGCGGAAGTACACACAGGAGGAGTCCGCGTAGGAGGCCTGATCTGTGGAGCACCTATTCCAGTAGGGGTAGCCTGGGGTACCCGTAGTGGACTGGGTCGGCGAGTTCCTCCGCTGAATTGCGGACCCAAGAGGGCTATGGAGGAATCGACCAGGAACCTAAGAGGGGTCTCCAGGGAAGAAGGCGCACTGTTTTACCTCGGCCGAGGGAAAGGCCGCTGGACGCAAGCGACTCACCCGGTCAGACCATCGACGTGTACCAAGTTCTACGGGCTCGGACCTGAGAAAACATGGGACGAGACTGACTCAACCCTGAGATTGTAAAACCTTGCAAAGGTGTTAGGTGTTGCCCAACCCGCAGCTCTGCAAATGTCTGCTAGGGAGGTGCCCCTAGCTAGTGCCCATGAGGATGCCACACTCCTGGTAGAGTGGGCTCCAACGCGTAGGGGGGGGGGTGGCATGGCCTAGGTGTGATAGGCCAACAGAATGGCGTCCACCACTCAGTGGGACAGCCTCTGTTAGGAGACAGCATTCCCTTTCTGCTGTCCCCCAAAAGCAGACAAAGAGCTGCTCAGAGCATCTGAAGCTCTGGGTGCATTCCAGGTAGGCATGCAAAGCACATACCGGACACAGCAGTGAGGGGGCTGGGTCTGCCTCCTCCCGGGGCAGCGCTTGCAGGTTCACTACCTGATCTTCTGAAGGGCGTGGTAGGAACCTTGGGCACATAGCCCGGTTGAGGTCTTAGGATCACATGCCGGACCGAACTCCAGGCAAGTGTCGTTAGTAGAGAACGCTTGCAGGTCCCCGACCGTCTTGATGGAAGCGAGCGTGATCAGCAGGGCTGTCTTTTTAAAGAGAGGGCCCTGAGCCAACTGATTCTAGCGGCTCGGAAGGGGGTCTCTGAAGACCAGTGAGGACCACCGGGAGATCCCAGGAGGGGAACAGGTTTGGCCGGGAGGGATTTAGCCTTCGGGCACCTCTTAGGAACATGACAATTAAGTCGTGCTTACCCAGGGACTCGCCGTCTACTGGGTCGTGGTGAGCTGTGACAGCGGCAACGTACACCTTCAAGGTGGAAGGGGACAGCCTCCCCTGCAACCTCTCCTGTAGGAACAGGAGCACTGACCTAACTGCACATCTCTGTGGGTCTTCTGCCCAGGAAGAACATCAATTCACAAACAGATGCCATTTCAGGGTGTAGAGTTGCCTGGTAGAAGGGGCTCTGGCTTGGTTGATCGTGGTTACGACCATGGGTGGTAGACCAGCTAGATCTTCCGCGTCCTGTCCAGGGACCAGACGTGGAGGTTCCACAGGTCTGGATGCGGATGCCAGAGTGTGCCCCGTCCCTGAGAAAGAAGGTCTTTCCTCAGGGGAATTCACCAGGGAGGGGCTGTAGCGAGGAGTACAAGGTCTGAGAACTGGGCCTGGGTGGGCCAGTAGGGAGCCACAAGAGTGACTTGTTCCTCATCCTCCCTGACCTTGCACAGCAAGGGAAATGAAAAAAATGTTCACTGGGGGAAATGCGTACTTGCGCAGCCCCACTGGCCAGCTGTGTGCCAGTGCATCTGCCCAGAGGGGAGCCTCTGAGCGGGCGTACCAGAGCGGGCAGTGGGAGGTCTTTCGGGAGGCAAACAGGACTACCTGGGCCTTGCCGAACCGTCCCCAGATCAGCTGGACAGCGCGTCCGTTATCACAATGAGGTTGCCGGGGATGTGAGCAACTTGAGTCGCTGCTGGCTCCAAAGGAGGAGACAACGTGCGAGTTGTGACGTGGCGGGAGCGTACGCTGCCTTGGCAAATTATGTACGCCACCGCGGTGGTGCTGTCCGACCTGCCCGGGATATGTTCATCTCGAACTAACGGGAGAAACTTCCACAGGGCCAAAACGGGGACGGTCAACAACTTGAGTCAGTCGATGTGCCAATGCAGCTGGGCCCCTTTCCAATGGCCTGCTACTGTGTGCCCGTTGCATACGGTGCCCAACCCGATCTGCAGGCATCGGTCGTGACTAAGACGCGTCGGGACACCTGCTGTTAGGGTACTCCTCCCTGTAAGAAACAGAGGTCTGTCCAGGGTTTGAATGTTTGGCAGCAGGCAGGGGTGATTGTCACACGGTGCGTGCCGCGGCGCCATGCTCATCTCGGGACTCGAGTCTGAAGCCAGTGCTGAAGCGGTCTCATATGCATCAACCCCAGCGGCGCGTCCGCCGCGGAGGATGCCATATGCCCTAGGAGCCTCTGGGAAAGTTTTAAGGGGACCGTTGTGCCCGGCCTGAAAGCGGCGAGGCACCTCAACACTGACTGCACACGCTCGTTGAGGAAACGTGCAAACATCGAGACTGAGTCAAACTGCATGCTGAGAAAAGAGATGCTCTGAACTGGAGTAAGCTTACTCTTTTCCCAGTTGACCTGAAGCCCCAAACGGCTGAGGTGCTTGAGCACCAGCCGAAGGGGAGGACTTGTACTGATATGCCTGGCCATTGAACGCGAACCGCAGAAAGTGTCGAGGCAAAATTGAGATGTGGAGTACGCATCCTTCAGGTCTGCCACTGCAAACCAATCTAGATGTCGAACACAGATTAAGATGTGTTTCTGCGTGAGCATTTTGAACGAGAGATTGTGCAACGCTTGGTTGAGAACTCGCAAGTCCAAGATCGGTCGTAAGCCGCCGCCTTTCTTGGGTACGATGAAGTAAGGGCTGTAGAGACCCTTCTTCATCTCGGTTGGAGGGACAGGCTCTATCGCGTCTTTGAACAAAAGAGTAGCGATTTCCGCACGCAGGGACTGGGCATGTTTGCTGTGTACTGCGGAAAAGCAGACGCCCATGAAGGGGGGCGGGGTCCTGGTAAACTGAATTGCGTAACTGAGTCGAATGGTCCGGGCCAGCCAGCGAGACGGGTTGGGAAGTGAAAGCCACGCGTCCAACCTCTGCGCTAGGGGCACCAAAGGGCAGATTAATTTTGACATACCCGGAAGAGCTTCGCAGCGGGGTGGAGCAAGTAGGGCAGCGTCGGGTGGCGACAGGGTGACCCGAGGCTGGGGTGCTGAGAAAAGACTCAAAGCACTTACCTTGCTCTGCACACCCGGCAGGGGGCGGGTTAGCGACTGAGCAGGATGAGGCCCAGGGTAGTTGTCCTCTAGACTCGATGGAACCAGCCGGCCGGGGAACAGTCGTGGGGGCTGGAGGCAGGTGGTCCGTGTCCAGCATGCTGGGACTGTTGAGATCTGGCGGCAGAGTGCCGTGAGAACGGCATTTATGGGCCAGGTGACCCAGAGACAAAAGGAAATAGCTCTGTTACTGAGAATATGAGAATGTGAAAACTAATTCAACAAAAAAGTCTCCTCCCGGCCCTCCACCGGGGATGGAGCGGTCTTACCATCTCCGGAGCTAACGTCTTGGTCCCTGGGTCAAGCGTCTACGGAGCACCTGGGAGCCTTCTGGGTCCTCAAGGGGGTCCGTGAGACGGGGGCGTCTGCTTCCTGCGGAGTGGGTTGAGGCAGAGCAGGGTGTTTCTTAGTCGCAGGAGGACGCCCTCGGCGAGCAGACGGGGCATGGCCCATGGCAGCAGGCTTGCGGCAGGGCAGGATGTGAGATGGCCTCCGTCTGCTTCACAAGACTGCTGGGCAGAGACGTCAACGGTAGCGCCGAATGGACGGAGCTGGGAGACGGGGGGTGTGGGAGAAGGTGTGCCTTGTCTGTCTCCTGCATTTCGACCAGGTCCAGTCCATAGATGCGTTTCTGGACCACAAGGGTGGCCATCGCCTGTTCGAGTGCCAGCGCTTCTGACCTCCGTGGCCCGGGGGCGCGGTTGGTCATCCAGCGCAGTTCCTGCAGCACATCAAGAACAGGACTTCCAAGGTGCAAGTTTTGAAGTGCCTTGGCCTGGCATTGGTTGCAGGAAGGGCCTTGGTGTGCAGGGTGGAAGCGGTCTGGGACCGTTCCACCACTAGGGTAGTGAGAGCGGAGGAGCGAAGAAGCCGTGGCTTTCCTCAACTCGTCATGCACATCCAAGAAGAAAGGAACAGGGAGGGGGGCGCGGCTGTGAGCGGCGCACATGCCCGCGGGAACGATCAAGTAGCCCGTGAAAGCATAGCAGACCTCTGTGCTTCAGGCTCAGGCTGGGCGAGCAGACCCGAAGTTGGCAGCCCAGGCGAGTCATCAGCATCAGACGCCACTGTAACACTCTCCGATGCAGCGGTGATGTCATCCAATTCTGAAGCAAGCAAGCGTGCCGGGGAGGCGGGTGGTTCGAGGGGGTTTACCCGGCGAACAGAGCCCGTCATAGTCCCCAAATCGCCTTCATCGCCCGTGGTGCCTGCATCAATACCGTAGGAAGGTGGCGAGGCGCGGGGGGTGGCTGAAGTCGGCTCCGAAGAAAATTATTGAATGAACGAGCGTATTTCCCTCGCCCCCGCCTCCAGGGGTATGCAAATACTGTTCGCCTACTCTCATTGGCCTTTTTTCATAGATCAGAGGCATATTCGGCGCTCAAGAGAGACCCCTAGTGTCGCTTCTTCGACACGACGTTGAAGTGAGCGACAGATGGGGAAACAGGGTTATCGTTGTGTTTCGGGTTGCAATTACAGATAAATGTGGCTGACAGCACATTGTATGTCCTTGTTGTTTGTGTCTGATGATAAACTATGTCCAGACAGCTGACCACCAGTCTTTCAGGGTTCGTACACTCATGGAAATAATTGAATTTAGATATTGTGATTTCCATGCCTTAAAATGTCATGAAAAACAAGTTAATACTGATAAAACTAATGGAATTTCAGAACAAAATATTTTAGCAATACAAGTGTGCTAAGAATTCGGCCGCAATCATGGAGCATCGCAAATAAGTGCTACTCGGAGCCCGTGCAGAGCAGTAGTATGCAAAATGCATTTCTGTGTAAACTAGTTTGTGAATAATTGTAGCAGTGGCAAAATTTGCACTTTATTAACACTTGAGAAGTTTGCTCATGATTGTTCAAGTTCATATGGATAGTGTATATGTAAAGCAATTATTTCATATTTACATAATTTTTTTTATATATTAACCGTCTGGGGTCGATGGACGCGTCGGCGCATCCTGCTGGATTTTTTCGACAGTACAGCAGAAGCAACTTTTTTTGGGGGGCATACAGATACGTGTAAGACATCATTAGAGACTATAAAGGGTCTACTTTTATTTGTGTACACTCATAATAACAATGAAACATTGTGCTTTTGTAAAATAAAGAAAATAAAAAGGGTGAGCTGTCAGCAGTCTCTGTGTTCACGAGCATATTTCTGAAACACGTCACAAAAATGACCTGAAACTCCACGAATACTTATCACACAAACATGAAACATATGTCTAAAGAAAGCTTAAAATGTCTACGTTTAAATAAAACAATTCAAATTTAAAATATTTAAAATATTCTCCTGCAATGTAATCTGTATGAAACAAAGCGCTGTACAGTTTTTACTGGTTCATCTCATTATCTCTAATGTGATCCCACCCACCAGCAGAGCGCGCCATTCATACGCTAATGTGCTGAGACGATCAATGCAAATGGTATACGCCCCCGACAGTGTTCAGAAGTTTGATGTAAACAATTAATTCATTTTACTGCGCTTTTGTAACGATACACAGGCGATGAAACTTCTGGATATTAAGGAAGAGTTAACTTTTTCCTTAGAAGAAGAGCGGGACTCCGATGAACGTTTGTATTTTGAAGAGAGACTTGATCCAACCGAGGATACAAATTCGGACAAGTCAATTCGTTTTCATTAGTTGACATGCTATTTTATATAAACTTTAACATATTTTACTAGTGGGACTGTTTCCAGATTTGCCAGCCAGGATTCAGAGTATTGACATTTGAAATATGTCCTAATAAGCAAGTTTTAGTTACATTTAGAAGCTGTTTCGGCTAAAGCAGGTATTTAAATTGTATGCTGAATGATATAAATATGATATAAAAATAATATGAATGTTTAGATTATATTTTAACTAGTGTTTATGCTGCTTCATTATCATAAACAAAGCTTGTGCTTGCAAATATCAATTCAGGTGTAAATGAGTAAAATGCACTTTAAATATGCCCATATTAGAAAATCAGCATATTATAATGATTTCTGAAGGATCATGGGACACTGAAGACTGCAGGAATGATGCTGAAAATTCAGCTTTGATCACAAATTGCATTTTACAATATATTTAAATAGAAAACTGTTCTTGTAAATTGTAAAAAGAGTTCAAAATATCAATATTGTTTCTGTATTTTGGATCAAATAAATGCAGTCATGGTGAGCAGAAGAGACTTCTTTTAACAGTAGTGTAGGTCTAAAATGAAGTAAAGTCTTTATGTAAAGAAAATATATTGTCAGATTACTTCTTTTAACTTAAAACTTGATTTTGATCATTAAGTCTCCTCACATTCATTCTCTATCCCTGATTGATAGGCCCAGGGGAGGAGTCTTTTGTCTCTCAGGTGTGAATTACCTCAATATTCATGATCATTCACGCTTCCTTGCATATTACCTTTCAACACTAAAATTGTCTTACAAAAGTTAAATTACTGTATTGTTTTGTATGAATGAGTGATCAGGATGGTTTTCACATCATTTTCTTTGCAAAAATTCTAGGCTACAAGATCGAGTTCTCAAAAGTCTTGTGGACAAATATTTAGTATGTGTTATATGACCTTATGTCAGTGACTTAAAATTGTAATTTTTTTAAAAACCATGCATAAATGTTATTTTCTCAAAAATACAAACCTGTACACACATGTTGCTCACATATTATTGTAGCCCAGTTTGTGCTGAATACAGTGTTATCGGACTTTAGCCATTAATATGTTTTTAAGCAACTGAAAAAAGCTCAAATGTCAAAGCATGTCAAAACTTCTCCAGGGCCCAAAATTCCCTCAGACCCCAGAGGGTTAAGGCTTTGAATGTTTGTATGTTATAACTCTCCATCTTAATTAAGCTTATGGTGATGTTTCTCGTGAGTCTGAAAAGTGTTAATTGTCCTCTTCTTGATGAGCAATCATTAAAAGCCTCAGTATCACCTTCATTCTCCTGTTTTTAATGGAAAGAATGACAGAAGCTCTGCACTGATTTCAAAGTATTTTACTGATTGCCATTGATGTCCTTTGATCTTTCTCCTGGTCGCTTCTGTCAAGTGTGGCATCCATGTCCTGGAGCAACAGTTGCTGTAAGGGCTCAATTGCAAAAGGTGTCTGTTTTAGGTCTATTTATCTCAATTTGTTTTCCATTCTGATCTGTAATTATTATCATAGACATTTGTATGTGAAATTGATGTAAATTCAAATAAATATATAGCCTATATATTTCAAAACGTTCTCAGCTGTTTTGATGTGTCCAGTATTGATTTAATATTAAACTCAATTCTGTTCCTTTAAGTTCTGAACGATTCCATTTTATAAATGACGGCTAATAAACTGCTGAATTACATTTTTAATTTTGTTTTTCATTTCCACAAATGGTGTTAACATTGCATTTCAAGTTGCAATTACTGAGAAATGTAGCAGATAGCACATTTTATGCCCATTTTGAGCAGTGCTGAAACCAGGGACGGACTGTCTGTCGGGAGAATTGGGCCACCCGGTGACTAGGTGGGCCAATTGCGAAACGGGGCTGTGATATAATGAAGGGTGCTGTTATAAGAAATTAAATGTATATTTCTTTTATTTATTATATATATTATATTTATTATATATTTATATACAGTGAATATAAGGAGTCTACACACCCCTGTTAAAATGCCAGGATCTTGTGATGTAAAAGAATGAGACAAACATAAATCATGTCAGAACCTTTTCCACCTTTAAAGTGACCTATAACGTGAACAATTCAATTGAAAAACAAACTGAGATCTTTGAGGGGGAAAAATAAAAAATACAAAACTCACAATAACCTGGTTGCATAAGTGTGCACACCCTTAAACTAATACTTTGTTGAAGCACCTTTTGATTTTATTAGAGCACTCAGTCTTTTTGGGTAGGAGTCTATTAGCATGGCACATCTTGATGTGGCAATATATGCCCACTCTTCTTTGCAAAAGCGCTCCAAATCTGTCAGATTGCAAGAACATCTCCTGTGCACAGCCCTTTTCAGACCCCCCCTTAGATGTTCAATTGGATTCAGGTCTGGGCTCTGGCTTGGCCATTCCAAAACGTTAATCATCTTCTGGTGAAGCCATGCTTTTGGATGTGTGCTTTGGGTCATTGTCGTGCTGAAAGTTGAACTTCCTCTTCATCTTCAGCTTTCTAAAGGACGCCTGAAGGTTTTGTGCCAAAATTGCCTGGTATTTGGAACTGTTCATAATTCCCTCCACCCTGAATAAGGCTCCAGTTCCAGCTGAAGAAAAACAGCTCCAAAGCATGATGCTGCCACCACCATGCTTCACTGTGGGTATGGTGTTCTTTGGGTGATGTGCAGTGTTGTTTTTGCACCAAACATACCTTTTGGAATTATGGCCAAAAAGTTCATTCTTGGTTTCATCAGACCATAACACATTTTCCCACGTGCTTTTGGGAGACTTGATGTTTGTTTTTGCAAACTTCAGCCAGGCTTGGATGTTTTTCTTTGTAAGAAAAGGCTTCGTCTTGCCACCCTACCCCATAGCCCATTCATATGAAGAATATGGGAGATTGTTGTCACATGTAGCACACAGCCAGTACTTGCCAGAAAATCCTGTAATGTTGCTGTAGGCCTCTTGGAAGCCTCCCTGACCAGTTTTCTTCTCGTCCAGTTCTTGGTAATGTCTCTGTTGTGCCATATTTTCTCCTCTTGATGACGACTGTCTTCACTGTGTTCCATGGTATATATAATGCTTTGGAAATTCTTTTGTACCCTTCTCCTGACTGATATCTTTCAACAATGGACCATGGCTTTTGCTCTGAGATGCAACTAAGAAAATGTCAGTAAAATCTTACTAGAACAGCTGAGTCACTTTAAATGATGGCAGGTGTGTAATGACTTCTATTTAATATGAGTTTGAATGTGATTTGTTAATTCTGAACACAGCCACATCCCCAGTTATAAGAGGGTGTGCAGACTTATGCAACCAGGTTATTGTAAGGTTTTTAATTTGTAGTTTTCCCCCAATTGAATTGTTCACATTATATGTCACATTAAAAGTGGAAAAATTTCTGACATGATTTATCTTTGTCTCATTCTTTTACATCATAAAAAACTGCCATTTTAACAGGGGTGTGTAGACTTTTTATATCCACAGTATAATCTTGACTGATATATTTCAAATGTTTATTTCATTTAATTTTGATGATTATAACTGACAACTAATGAAAACCCCAAAATCAGTATCTCAGAAAATTAGAATACTGTGAAAAGGTTCAATACTGAAGACACCTGGTGAAACACTCTAATCAGCTAATTAACTCAAAACACCTGCAAAGGCCTTTAAATGGTCTCTCAGTCTATTCTGTAGGCTACACAATCATGGGGAAGACTGCTGACTTGACTTGACTTTTGTCTCGCCTGGGCTAAAGACAAAAAGGACTGGACTGCTGCTGAGTGGTCCAAAGTTATGTTCTCTGATGAAAGTAAATTTTGCATTTCGTTTGGAAATCAAGGTCCCAGAGTCTGGCGGAAGAGAGGAGAGGCACAGAATCCACGTTGCTTGAAGTCCAGTGTAAAGTTTCCACAGTCAGTGATGGTTTGGGGTACCATGTCATCTGCTGGTGTTGGTCCACTGTGTTTTCTGAGGTCCAAGGTCAATGCAGCCGTCTACCAGGAAGTTTTAGAGCACTTCATGCTTCCTGCTGCTGACCAATTTTATGGAGATGCAGATTTAATTTTCCAACAGGACTTGGCACCTGCACACAGTGCCAAAGTTACCAGTACCTGGTTTAAGGACCATGGTATCCCTGTTCTTAATTGGCCAGCAAACTCGCCTGACCTTAACCCTACAGAAAATCTATGGGGTATTGTGAAGAGGAAGATGCGATATGCCAGACCCAACAATGCAGAAGAGCTGAAGGCCACTATCAGAGCAACCTGGGCTCTCATAACACCTGAGCAGTGCCACAGACTGATCGACTCCATGCCACGCAGCATTGCTGCAGTAATTCAGGCAAATGGAGCCCCAACTAAGTATTGAGTGCTGTACATGCTCATACTTTTCATGTTCATACTTTTCAGTTGGCCAACATTTCTAAAAATCCTTTTTATGTATTGGTCTTAAGTAATATTCTAATTTTCGGAGATACTGAATTTGGGGCTTTCATTAGTTGTCAGTTTTAATCATCACAATTAAATGAAATTTGAAATATATCAGTCTGTGTGTAATGAATGAATATAATATCCAAGTTTCACTTTTTGAATGGAATTACTGAAATAAATCAACTTTTTGATGATATTCTAATTATATGACCAGCACCTGTATATATATAGTCTATTATATATTTATTTTTACATGAACATAACAGAATAATTACATTACATATTAACATATACTTATATGGTGGGTACATGCTGTAAGGAGTCAAAGCTCAAATAAGGGGAATAGTATAATCAATAATTCATAATCAATAACTGATCATACGGGTTATGAGTTATCACCTACAGTTTTAAATTATCCCTAAAAGGGAATACGTTGCCAAGGTCCTTATATGGGCCACTAAACGCAACGGGTTGCATTGTTACACATATAGGCAGGCAAAAATAGAGCAATTGTATATATCAACATTCAATCACAACGGATTATAATTAAACATTAATATATCAATTGTCTAGAATCGTTAGATTCTGGGTCGAATTTGTCATCTAATAGTCTGTTCGCCAGCGAACTGACTGTAAAATCTTTATTAACCCTTAAGAAATTATTCGTATAACTTAGAAAGGCAGACTATTTCTCTTGGCCATGAAAAACAGCTTCCCTTTTCTAAACAAAATACTATTTAAAGTATCAACAGTTTTAGAGCTCGTAGCTTAAAGATCGAACATCTCAGGGACCTCGAAATTATGAGCAGATAGGCAGAGTCAATCAATGAATATAGTATTTAATACAGGAAAACTACGTATATATCGGTGACTACAGTTACACGGAATAAATGTATTTACAAACACAATAAACCACAAACTGAAAGTGAAAGCTTAAAGAAGGTGATAGAAAGAGGGAGTGAGAAAACAGTTATGGCAAAAACACAGACAATGGAACCTTAAACGAGAGACACCGATGAATCACAAATCACCCTTTTGGGGCGAACAACCATAACAGCATTTAGATCTCGAGAGGGAATAAAATACTTGCATATATATATATAGCTCTCTTGTGTTGAATGTGTGTGCGTATAGGTCCTCTTTGGTTCCTTTCCGGGGTGAACGAAGTCGCGGCAAGTTTAAAGGTCCCTTAGATGACGTTACCACAGAGATAATTCAGACTAAGTTCTTTTCACTCGTCGGTGGAAATAAACACGGAGAATTATCTAAGAATGAAAACAAAAACTAACTAGAACAAACAAAAGAAAAACACAAACTGAAGAGAAGGTGATGACCCAGTCGAAGGACAAAACTAAGCACACATAAACTGGAGTTCGGTTCTCTTAAGGAAAACCTAATCCACGCCTCTCTGAAGCGAACTGTCCAATCGTTGTTCAGAAAATCTTGAGCGGGAAAGTTTCTTTGTCTTGTCAGGCCGATTCATCTGCATAAGTTATGGCCGTGGCCGAAATTCGTCATTTTTCCTCCGAAGATGATTAAACATAAGACACATTTTATCATAACCTAATACATATATCTGGCTCAGTCAGACAAAGAGGAGTACAAAGACATCAAGCACGACATGTAACAATGATAGGAATTCAAGTTTACATTTCAATGCGTAATTACAAGTATTTATAATTCACTTGATACTACGATAACATCATAGATATTCCAATAGGACACGGGCAAACAGACAAACGTAAAAACATATCAAATATATCTCAGTAAAGTCTTTAAATGAGGAAATTCCTGAAAAGTTCTTATGTGTGTGTGTGTGGGTATGTGTGTGTCTTGGAGAGGTCTCTTACTCTCCCTTCCTAGACCTGTGAGGGTAAGATTAGGATCTCTTTGAAGCTCGCAACGGCAGGGAAAGATCTGGTGGGTGTTGTCTGTTCACACTCAAGGTGTCATAGAAGTTGTCATCGAACCATCTATTGCAGACTGGCTGGAGCCTAAGGCATAATTTACCTCCATGAGTTCAGAGGCCAAAAGCTCTTTGGGTTTTAGCAAGAATGTGCATTACATGATTCATTGATACGCTACAATGCGGTTTCATCCAATTCACAGTAATCATCTTCCTAGAAGACATTAGTAATATATGTATTATAAATAGTTGAGATTTATTAAACTGATCTGGTGGAAATCCATCAAGCATAAAATTAAATAGGAGCATAGATAAACTACTTCCTAAAACTTTGTCTATTTCCCTTTTAACCCCCTGCCAATACACCTATATTTTGTGAATGACCAAAAATTCAAGTACATAATCTCCTACCTTTCCACTCTCCCTCCAGCATTGTGATAATGGAGAGGTACTGTCAAAATTAGCAACCTTCAATTGCGTTCTGATCTTATCTTAATTTTTAAATCAAATCCCTCCACATTTGACTGTTAATGCACTTATGACAACCAGCACATATATTTGTACACATCTCATCCTCAATTACAATACCTAACTCTAACTCCCAGTTTCTCTTTATATGAGATGTATCCTCAGATTTATCCTGCATTACATATGAGCAACATGATTTTTTTGTAGGTAGATGGGTGTTCAATTATACTAATAAAATATTGTTCAACATTTACCATATTTCTTTTAGTTATGTCCCAATATCTGTGGTTTGTGATATAATGTCTAAATTGTAAATACCTAAATATATCATTAGATCTCAGTTTTAATCTATCACGTAATTGAGAAAAAGACTGTATAATCTCCCCATCAAACAGCTGATGAATTATCTTTAAACCACCCTCTTCCATCTATTAAAGGCATTGTCCCAGATAGAAGGGAGAAAATCTGGATTGCCCCTAATGAGTATTGCACATGATAAGGTTATTGCTCCTCTTAAATTTTTTTCTTAAGTGGACCAACTTATTAGAGTATGCTGTATCCATATATTAATTTTCTTCTGAATTTTTTCTGTGCTTGTAGATCCATGAATGGCAAAACTGTCAATGAAATTCCTAGAAGTGAATTTTGTTCAATATTAACCCATTCTACATCATTATCCTTAGCCCTGAGCTGAGCAGTCCAATAGTAGTACTTAAAATTAGGGAGGCTCAAACCCCTGCTGTCTTTATTTGATGTAGGTACTTTTAGTCGTACTCTTGGACTCTTGTTCTGCCAGATACATTTTTAAATAAAATTTTCTAATTTATGAAATGCTGAGACTAGAACCCACACTGGAAGGGACTGAAATAGGAAATTAAGTCTTGGTAATCTATTAATTTTCACAGTTTCCACCCTACCAAATGTGGAGAGAGGTAGGACTTCCCATCTTGCCAAGTCTTTTTTTTTTTTACATTTTCGAAGAGGAATGTGTAATTAGCCAAGTACATATGGGATGTCATAGGTGTAAAAGTGACACCTACGTATCTAAAACCCTGACTAGACCATCGAAACAATACCTCATCATTCAACTGGGCGGGCCAGTTTCCTGAAATATCATTGCCTCAGACTTCTCAGTATTTACTTTATATCAAGACACTGAACCATAATGATCCCTGAGGCACTCTAAAAGGGCCGGGATAGATGAGAGGGGATTTTCAATAAATAACAATAAATCATATGCTTATAGGGATATCTTATGATATTTCCCTCCATCATCTGTTCGCTACATTCTAGGGTTGCTCCTGATTGTTTCCACTAATGGCTCGATGCTAAGTGCAAACAAAACTGGGGACATAGCATCTCCTTGTCGAGTTCCCTACCCTAATTAAAGTAGATAATTAAACATCTTGCCCAGATTCATGTCAATTCATCTATAAAACTCCTGCAAAATTCACCGGAAAATCCTTCAACCCAGGGTGATTTGTTATTTTTGTAATGGTTTCCCTTATAGCTTCTTCTGTAATAGGAGAAATAATTTCCTTTGCTGCTTCTTTTAATCTGTTTAATTTAACTGACCTCAAAACATTTCTTATTCTCTCCTTCTTGTTTATTATTTCAAGTCCACCATATAATTTTTTTATAATTATCTGCAAATGCATTAACGATATCATTCGGTTGTGATAGCATTATTGTGGTATCTGGGTGACTGATTTTTGGAACTACTCTACTAGATTTAGCCTTACATAGTTGGAAGGTTAGGAGTCTCTTGCTTTATTACTCATCTCATAATATTGTCTAATTACAAATCTGAGTGCCTCCCCTGCTTTATATGTGCATTCTAGCGTTCTAGAGTTTTTGCTTCTCCTGTTTACTTGTGTTCAATTTCTAGCTTTCTAATATAAATCACTATCTTATTTTGTTTGGCTAATCTTAGATTTTTATTTCTGGATGTTATTTCTATAATTTTCCTCCTTATTACTGCCTAGGCTCCCTCCCACAAAATAGATGGGGTGACCATTCCATTAACATTTATATTGAAATATTCAATCAATTGTTGTCTTATTTTCTCTTTGACCTTATAACCATTTATTACTGAAACATTTATTCTCCAGTATTTAAATTGTTTACTTTGTCCCAATTTTTATTTAGGTTCTATATGGCATTCTGACTCTATATAGGTCAGCTTTAGAAATACAGAAAATTCTATTCTCTAAAGTCTCCACCAATTAGATGTCCCCCTCACCCTTACGTACCAGGAGAGAAAAAAAAAACATTCTTGAAAAATTGTGGATAGTCCTCATTTGGCACGTACAGGTTAAGAATAGTAATTTTTGTGCCCCCAACTTTTCCAACTACCATAATGTATCTCAACACTTTATTTTGATATACTTGTTCCATGTTAAAGACTGATTTGGCAAACATATTGGCAACACCTCTCTTCCTACCATGATTAAATGAGGCACTATAGACTTGGTCCACCCGTTCCCTTCTCAGATTTAAGTGTTCCCCCTCTGACAGATGAGTCTCTTGAAGCAATGCAACAAAGCATTGCAATTTCTTAAGCTGATTAAATATTTTCTTTCTTTTAATTGGGCTGCTCAGTCCTTTTACATTATAACTAACATAGGTTAACTTATCCATAGAGTTTGTTTTAAATATGTGCCGGTAACGTCTCGGTTACGTATGTAACCTCCGTTCCCTGATGGAGGGAACGAGACGTCGTGTCGAAGAAGCGACACTAGGGGTCTCTCTTGAGCGCCGAAAGATACCTCTGATCTATGAAAAAAGGCCAATGAGAGTTGGCGAACAGTATTTGCATACTCCGCCTCCGGATACGGATATAAAGGCGAGAGAAATACGCTCGTTCATTCAGGATTTTTCTGAGGAGCCGGGAGTGTTCCGGGCATCTCAGCGGCTCGGCTCAGCGACGTGGCCGGGAAGACACGACGTCTCGTTCCCTCCATCAGGGAACGGAGGTTACATACGTAACCGAGACGTTCCCCGTCTGTCGCTCACTTCGACGTCGTGTCGAAGAAGCGACACTAGGGGTCCACTTCAAAACTCGCCATGCGCTGAGCCGTGTACGTGTACTGCTGACACAGAAGCGGGCAGGTATTTTGCACGTGCACAAGCGACCAACTGTGTTCAGGCTGCACGTACTCTTCCCCAATGCCCCGAAAAAGCGTCAGCATCCTTTTGGTTACCCTAGGGGGGAACAAGGTGACGCTCCCAACTAGGGAACGGGCCAAGCCTGGCTGGGCCTCTTTTCTCTCTATGTTTTCTCAGCATAGAGCAAGAGCAGCCGGGGCCCTTACCGCATCGAGGGAAGGGGGTCTTATTCCGAAGTCCTATTCTTTTAGGGGGAAAAGACCCTGCGGAGGCCACACCCGCCCAACAGGGGAGGTAAAGGTGGCAAAAATACATCACATGGCCACTTGGGGCATGTGGGAGGAAATGGCGCGGTGGTAGATCCAACCTCAAGGAGGGGGGAGTTGCTACAACACGGCGACCGGAGGGCAGCAAAGGGCTGCCTAAGGGAGACGCGGGTCAACTCGTAAGGTGACCGTACCGCGGAAATACACACAGGAGGAGTCCCGTAGGAGGCCTGATCTGTGGAGCACTTATTCCAGTAGGGGTAGCCGGAGGTACCCGTAGTGGACTGGACCAGCACGTTCCTCCGATGAACTGCTGCGGGTCCGAAGTGCTAGGGAGGAATCAACCAGGGACCTGGGTCCTCTGGGACAAAAGCGCACTGTTTTGCCTCGGCAGAGGGAAACGGCGCTGGTACATGTGGATCACCCGGTCAGATCGTCGACGTGTACCGAGTTCTACGGGCTCGGACCTGAGAGAACACGGGACGAAACTGACTCAACCCTGAGATTGTAAAATCTCGTGAAGGTGTTAGGTGCTGCCCAGCCCGCAGCTCTGCAAATGTCTGCTAGGGAGGTGCCCCTTGCCAGTGCCCACGAGGATGCCACGCTCCTAGTGGAGTGGGCCCGCACCCGTAAGGGGGGCGGCACGGCCTGGGTGTGGTAGGCCAACTGAATGGCCTCCACCACCCAGTGAGACAACCTCTGTTTGGAGACAGCATTCCCTTTCTGCTGTCCTCCAAAGCAGACAAAGAGCTGCTCAGAGCGCCTGAAGCTCTGGGTGCGTTCCAGGTAGGCACGCAAAGCACGTACTGGACACAATAGTGAGAGGGCTGGGTCTGCCTCCTCCCGGGGCAGCGCTTGTAGGTTCACTACCTGATCTCTAAAGGGCGTGGTAGGAACCTTGGGCACATAGCCCGGTCGAGGTCTTAGGATCACGTGAGTGTCTGCCGGACCGAACTCCAGGCAAGTGTCGTTAGTAGAGAACGCTTGCAGGTCCCCGACCCTCTTGATGGAGGCGAGCGCGATCAGCAGGGCCGTCTTTAGAGAGAGGGCCCTGAGTCCGGCTGATTCTAGCGGCTCGAAAGGGGATCTCTGAAGACCGGCGAGGACCACCGAGAGATCCCAGGAGGGGAACAGGTTTGGCCGGGAGGGATTTAACCTCCGGGCACCTCTTAGGAACCTGACGATTAAGTCGTGCTTGCCCAGAGACTTGCCGTCTACTGGGTCGTGGTGAGCTGCGATAGCAGCAACATACACCTTTAAGGTGGACGGGGACAGCCTCCCCTCCAACTTCTCCTGTAGAAACAGGAGCACTGACCTAACTGCGCACCTCTGTGGGTCTTCTGCCCGGGAAGAACACCAATTGACGAACAGACGCCACTTTAGGGCGTAGAGTTGCCTGGTAGAAGGGGCTCTGGCTTGGTTGATCGTGGCTACGACCGTGGGTGGTAGGCCAGCTAGATCTTCCGCGTCCCGTCCAGGGACCAGACATGGAGATTCCAGAGGTCTGGGTGCGGATGCCAGAGCGTGCCCCGTCCCTGAGAAAGAAGGTCCTTCCTCAGAGGAATTCGCCAGGGAGGGGCTGTCGCGAGGAGTACGAGGTCCGAGAACCAGGCCCGGGTGGGCCAGTAGGGAGCCACGAGAGTGACTTGCTCCTCGTCCTCCCTGACCTTGCACAGCACCTGTGCAAGAAGGCTCACTGGGGGAAATGCGTACTTGCGCAGCCCCACTGGCCAGCTGTGTGCCAATGCATCTGCCTCGAGGGGAGCCTCTGAACGGGTGTACCAGAGGGGGCAGTGGGAGGTCTCTCGGGAGGCAAACAGGTCTACCTGGGCCTTGCCGAACCGTTCCCAAATCAGCTGAACCGAGTGGGGGTGAAGCCTCCACTCTCCGCCAGGCAAGCGTTGTCGTGACAGCGCGTCCGCTACCACATTGAGGTTGCCGGGGATGTGTGTGGCACGCAGCGACTTGAGTCGGTGCTGGCTCCAAAGGAGGAGACGACGGGCGAGTTGTGACATGTGACGGGAGCGTACGCCGCCTTGGCGATTTATGTACGCGACCGCAGTGGTGCTGTCCGACCTGACTAGGACATGTTCGTCCCGAATTAACGGGAGAAACTTCCGCAGGGCAAAGAGGACGGTCAACAACTCGAGGCAGTTGATGTGCCAACGCAGCTGGGCCCCTTTCCAACGGCCTGAGGCTGCGTGCCCATTGCAAACGGTGCCCCAACCCAATCTGGAGGCGTCGGTTGTGACCAAGACGCGTCTGGACACCTGCTGTAGGGGTACTCCAGCCCGTAAGAAACAGAGGTCTGTCCAGGGGTTGAATGTTTGTCGGCAGGCGGGGGTGATTGTTACCCGGTGCGTGCCGCGGCGCCATGCTCGTCTCGGGACTCGGGTCCGAAGCCAGTGTTGGAGCGGTCTCATATGCATCAAGCCCAGCGGCGCGACCGCCGCGGCGGATGCCATATGCCCCAGGAGCCTCTGGAAAAGTTTTAAGGGGACCGCTGTGCCCGGCCTGAGGGCAGCGAGGCAGTTCAACACTGACTGAGCACGCTCCTTTGTGAGACGTGCGGACATTGAGACCGAGTCTAACTCCATCCCGAGAAAAGAGATGCTCTGAACTGGAGTGAGCTTGCTCTTTTCCCAGTTGACCTGAAGCCCCAAACGGCTGAGGTGCCTGAGCACCTGGTCTCTGTGAGCGCATAGTAACTCTCGCGAGTGGGCTAGGATGAGCCAGTCGTCGAGGTAGTTGAGTATGCGGATGCCGGCTTCTCGGAGCGGGGCAAGAGCTGCCTCTACGACTTTCGTGAAGACGCGAGGGGACAGAGACAGGCCGAAGGGGAGGACTTTGTACTGATACGCCTGGCCCTCGAACGCAAACCGTAGGTGTCGGGGCAGGATAGAGACGTGGAAGTACGCGTCCTTCAGGTCTACCGCTGCGAACCAATCTAGATGCCGGACGCAGGTTAAAATATGCTTCTGCGTGAGCATTTTGAACGGGAGTTTGTGCAACGCTCGGTTGAGAACTCGCAGGTCCAAGATTGGTTGTAAGCCGCCGCTTTTCTTGGGTACGATGAAGTAGGGGCTGTAGAAACCCTTCTTCATCTCGGTTGGAGGGACAGGCTCTATCGCGTCTTTGGCCAGAAGAGTCGCGATTTCCGCGCGCAGGGAGTGGGCGTGTTCGCCGTGTACTGCGGAGAAGCGGATGCCCATGAAGGGGGGCGGGGGCCTGGCAAACTGAATTGCGTAACCGAGTCGGATGGTCCGTGCCAGCCAGCGAGATGGGTTGGGAAGTGAAAGCCACGCGTCCAACCTCTGCGCTAGGGGCATTAAAGGGACGATTAATTTTGACGTACCCGGTGGGGCTTCGCAGCGGGCGGAGCAGGTAGGGCAGCGTTGGGCGGCGACGGGGCGACCCGCGGCTGAGGTGCTGAGAAAAGACTCAAAGCACTTACCTTGCTCCGCACACCCGGCAGGGGGCGGGTTAGCGACTGAGGAGGAGGTCCTGGGTAGGCGTCCTCTGGACTCGTCGGAACCGGCCGGCCGGGGGACAGTCGTGGGGCTGAAGACGGGTGGTCCGTGTCCAGGAGGCCAGGACTGTCGGGATCTAAGGGCAAAGTGCCGTGAGAACGGCATTTGCGGGCCAGGTGACCCAGAGACACAGGGAATAGCTCTTTTACTGAGAATGTGGGTACCGCAACCCCATCTAAGGGGGGGCGGCAAATTAAATTGTTTAAAAACAAAAGATTCTCCTCCCGGCCCTCCACCGGGGGACGGAGTGGTCTTACCACCTCCGGAGCTAACGTCTGCGTCGCTGGGTCGTCCGTCTCAGGACCGCCTGGGAGCCTTCCGGGTCCTCGAGGGAGTCCGGGAGACGGGGGGCGTCTGCTTCTTCCGGTGTGCTCGACGCAGGGGCTGAGAGCTGGGCCCGGGTTGAGGCGGAGCAGATTTCTTAGCCGCAGGAGGACGCCCTCGGCGAGCAGACGGGGCAGTGGCCCTGGCGGCAGGTTTGCGGCGAGGCAGGATGTGTGAGATGGCCTCCGTCTGTCTTTTCACCGTGGAGAACTGCTGGGCAAAGTCCTCGACGGTGTCGCCGAAGAGGCCAAGCTGGGAGACAGGGGCGTCGAGGAAGCGAACTTTGTCGGCCTCACGCATCTCGACCAGGTTGAGCCACAGATGACGTTCCTGGACCACTAGGGTGGCCATCGCCTGCCCGAGTGCCTGCGCGGTGACCTTCGTGGCCCTGAGGGCGAGGTCGGTCTCTGAGCACAGTTCCTGCAACACGTCGGGATCAGGGCTACCCTCGTGCAGATCTCTGAGCGCCTTGGCCTGGTGGACTTGCAGGAGAGCCATGGCGTGCAAGGCGGAGGCGGCCTGTCCCGCGGCGCTGTAGGCTTTGTTGTTGAGGGAGGATGAAGTCCTACAGGCCTTGGAAGGGGGTACAGGGCGCCCGCGCCAGGTGGTAGGGTCACCGGGACAGAGATGGAGCGCAACTGCCCTATCCACCTGGGGAATCGCCGTGTACCCGTGGGCCTCTCCGCCGTCGAGGGTAGCGAGAGCGGACGAGCAGGGCTTTTGACGGACGGAGAGCGGGGCTCTCCATGACGACGTCAGCTCGTCATGCACTTCCGGGAAAAACGGGACCGGGGGGGGGCGTGGCTGTGAGCGGCGCCCAAACCCCAGGAACCAGTCATCCAACCGTGACGGGTGTGGGGAGGATGGAGGTCTCCAGTCCAACCCCACCCCGACGGCGGCCTGGGCAAGCATGTCGGACATCTGCGCATCCGCCTCAACCTGGGCCTGCTGGCCCGAAGGCGGCAGTCCAGGGGAGGAGTCAGCGTCAGACGCCACGCTCTCCGATGGAGCGGCGAGCTCATCGGCTTCAGGCTCAAGAGGATAGGCAGACCGGCCCGGAGGCGAGTCGCCGTTACCTCGAGACTGGACGGAGGTAAACGAGCGTGTCGGGGGGCGGGTGGTCCGAGGGGACGTGCCCGGCGGAAGCGCACCCGCTGCCCTCCCCAAATCGCCTCCAGCGCCAACCGCATCGTCCTCAATCCCGTGGGAAGAAGGAGCGATACGGGGGGCGGCTGGAGTGGCGTGCTTTCTATTGAAAGCAAGCCGCGACCGCAACGTTACCATGGTCATGTTCTCGCAGTGAGAACATGAGCCATCCACAAACGCAGCCTCGGTGTGATCGGCGCCCAGACACACGAGACAGCGCCTGTGGCCGTCAGAAGCGGAGAGCACTCTACCGCATCCAGGAACTACACAGGGGTTGAATGGCATCTTTAAAAAGACGCGCCCTGAAAAGGGCGTTCAACACCGCTATGTATTGCTCTTTTAGAGAAATAAACTCTGTGAGAAATATAACTCTTTATATAGTGGAACTCTTTCAAACTCTGCGCTGTCGAAGCGCCCAGGGGCAAACTGCACGCCGGCAGAGAAGAGAAAAACAGCCGCTGTAGTGCGCCGTAAATCCAACAGCAGCAGAGTGTCAGAGGATCAGAAGCAGGATCAGCAGTGTTATACGCAGCAGTCAGCATAAACACGACCTTCGGCTCCGAAGAAAATTACTGAATGAACGAGCGTATTTCTCTCGCCTTTATATCCGTATCCGGAGGCGGAGTATGCAAATACTGTTCGCCAACTCTCATTGGCCTTTTTTCATAGATCAGAGGTATCTTTCGGCGCTCAAGAGAGACCCCTAGTGTCGCTTCTTCGACACGACGTCGAAGTGAGCGACAGACGGGGAAAGGTAATATTTCAGTAATATGAGATGCCAAAAAAACATTACGAGAAAGAGCTGTCATAAAACTCCAGCTGTCAAGGGTAAATAGTCCACATAAACAAAAGCAGACCAAAAGCAAAAACTAAAACCAAAACCAGAACCGAACTATATACATGAAACAGACTTCCAAATAACCATTGGCCAGGTTATTCTCTCATATATTGTTACTTTCAGGCAACATAAAACACTGGCCTACATCAGTAGAAGGGACTGGGAGTTGTGACGCTGAATCCCTGGGGTAGAAAGGGTGCACCTAGTGTGCGCAGCAATTCCGTTTTGTAACATGGACACTTCCAGACAGATTGGGTTATTTCCATTAAATAAAATCATTAAGCATCCCTCAATGTTATTTGTACATTTTTTCACCCGACGTTCACTTCAGTAATTTGACCAGAGTTTACTCATATTCTAAGGCAGAAATAACCAACACATAAACTGGTTACATCTTAAGATGTTTAATCCTTCTATAAAAAGACTTAATCCGTATCAGACAACAACGCCATACTCAATCCATGTCCCCCTTTGCCCTGCATTGTCCATCTTGACTTCGACAGTTCTCTCACTTGCAAGTCTCGATAATACACACAGACTTTGATTCCCATGTCCCGCAGTGGTGATACAGTATCTATAAGGGTAGGAAACATTTTTACTCCTGCTTCCAAGTAGAACCTTATCTGTGCTGGATAAATACACTGTATTTATTTAGTACATTCTTCAACTTGAGCTGTTTAATTATTTCTTGCAACTGCACTATTTTCCTTTGCAACTCAGAAGAATAGTTATTGTAAAAAAAGATCTGTTTCTGCGACCATGATATATCACAGAATGGCATCCATAACCGCATAGTCCAGAAATCTCACTGTAATCAATCTGGGGTGTGCTGAGGGGTTCTTTGGTTTGGCTTTAAGTGCCCTGTGTGCCCTTTCAATCTTTATATCCATATCATCCGGTACCTGTAGTACTGTGATGAGAAAATCCTTAACGAATTCAGCTGTGTTTTTGACTTCATCAAACTGACACTTAAGGCAGCTAATGGGTTATCTATACTTTATAAAGGCTATGGACGTTGTCATGAACTTTGAAGTCGGGGGCACCAAGATTTCTGAATGTGGAGTAGTAATTGTGTCAGATCACTGTTTTGCTGTGCATCTATTGATTGGTATGAATGTTATCAGTGCCTGCTGGTCTGCCTTGTTTAACCACTCAGTTGGAGCAGAATCGTCTCCTCAGGACAGACGATGTGGTTCAGCCTGGATATCTGCTGTAGAAGGTGAGGATGGCTTCATGGGTATGTGAGGCCAACAACTTGTGCAGTGGAATTAGAATTCCTGCAATCAGTGTAGTGGTGGTATGGGGGTGTACAAGAATGGTCCCAAGGGTACTGATTATTGTGGCCTTGTTGAAGCCTTGCCTGGCTCAGATACAACTGCTGTTGAAAGAACTGTTGCCATAGTTAAACATGGTAGACTCCCTGTACGCATATATCCTATTTATCAGACCACTACCACTTTGTATGTGCAAATGAGGACTTGTCAAATTAAACAAAAGTATGGAGTCCCACAGGTATCAGTTTTAGGGCCTCTGGTTTTCTCCTTATACATGCTTCCCCTGGGAGATATTATCAGGAATCATGGAATAATTTTCCACTGTTATGCCGACAATACCAAACTTTATATTTCTTCTAAACCCAATGAAAATTCACAATTCTCCAAATTAGCAGAGTGTATCAATGAAATCAAAGATTGGATTGCCAGCAATTTCCTTCTACTCAATTCTGACAAAACAAGGTACTAAATATTGGACCAAAAAATAAGCTGACAAAACAAAGGTAGTAATTATTGGACCAAAAAATTATATGCTAAAATATAATTTGACTCTCCATGGATGTACTGTTACATCGTCTTCTACAGCAAAGAACTTAGGTGTTATATTTGAAACCAATCTGTCATTTGAAAATCAAATTTCTAATGTTTGTAGAACAGCATTCTTCCACCTCAGAAATATTGTTAAATTGCCCTCTGCCCACACATGCCCTCTGTTGCTGATGCCGAAAAACTAAATAATGCATTCATGACCTCAAGACTAGATTATTGTAATGCATTACTGGGAGGATGTGCTGCAAGTTCAAATAATAAACTTAATTTGGTTCAAATTGCAGCTACCAGAGTGCTGACTTGATCCAAGAAATATGATAATTTTAGCCCTATTTTATCATCATTATTAGTATATTTAAAATAATTAACAATAAACAAGTAAATAATATGGGGTTTCCTTATAGCTCTTGTAGTCTATGATATTTTCTGACGAGGATATTAAAGTCATATAAAGTTTAAACATTACTCTTTATTACCAGATTCATTGGGATGGAAAAAACATCACGACAGAAATATTCACAAAGTTACGAATTAAAGAAATAAAGAAGCTAAAATTCATGATCAACATGTGAAACATGTGAAACCTCGAATTCCGTTCGAGTAGTTGAATGTATCATGCCTGTTTTACCAGGCCATTCCACGTCAGTCAGAGTCACAGATAATCTTAATTCGAATGTTATATTTTATTTTAGGATGTTATTTCTGAAATAGAACACAATTCCAAGCGGAAGGTCTTTGCGAATCAAAAATATAATGAGCCAAGAAATCCTTGCAATCATTAAAAGTATGTTCCCGCCGTTTGATGCCAGGGGAAAGCATTCCAAAAGCTGCACATCCATTTCCAATAGGCTATTCCTTTTTTACAGCTTATGTTTTACTTTTCAATTAGTTACTTAAGATTTATATAGCCTAATATTGGCAGGATAACTACTACTTCTGATTCAATTGCTTAATTTCATACTTTTTTATACTAAATGAGTTTATAATCAGTGTGTAGAGTTAATTTCTTGGCCAGTTGGATTTGCCAGTTCTCAAATACAAATAAGTGTGTATACACACAGTCAAGAGTACACCTATTTAAAGTATATTTTTGTATAAATCCTAATGTATGCATGGGAAATCAGGCCACTACGCCCTAACATTCTAGGTTAGTGAGAGCAGTAGTATAAACACTCAAACAAAGGTAGGTGAAGACAAATAAAGGTAAATTGAATTGGTAAATTTTTTTATTTAATTTGCTAATGTTATTTCCTTTGAGAATCTGTGATTGGCAATAAATTATCGTTTTAAGGCAGGAAAAAAACAATACAACATGCTTGTGAATGCATACAATTAGATTCAACAATAAACAGAAATAATTAAAACACACAATTAATTAAATCTCTTAATATTTTTTCCCTTTGTATAACTGTAGTGAGAATTATACTGGCACCAACTGAAATGAACTGAGCCTCACACAAGACACCAAAGTATGTGGTGATTTTTGATCACACTTCACTTAAGGTGTATGTGTTTGTAATTATTGATATATCAGATGACCCCTCCCTCCATCCTCAGGGAACCAGTTAAGGAGTTTCACCTTAACAGTATAAAAAAATTATCCAAATGGAAATTAAGAAATTAAAAACATGAAAATTGGAGGGAGTTGGTCATCTGAATAATTTGAAGGATACAAGAGTATCCTAAACCTTTAGAGCTCTTCTGTGTCATCAACACAAGGAACACACAGTTGTAATAAAATTGTATTTTTATTATTAATTTTTTTATTTACAAAAAGATAAACAAGAATAACCTACAAAATGGTATTAATATGCTAAAAAATACAATAAATTAATAGGTAAATAAAGTGCATAGGATGGAAAGATGTAAGTGGTTGAATTGGATGTAGCAATGGCAAAATATGACTTATTTTATGAAAGATAAATAGCTGTTTCTATGTTAATAAGGTGAAAACCTTTTTCCTAATGAAAAATTAATGCAAATTTTATTTGCAAATTATTTGAAATGCAGGTTATATAATCTAAAGAACATCTCGGGTTACTTAACTGTAAACCCTGTTCCCTGATAAAAGCGGAACGAGATGCTGTGCTGATTTTAGCGCTTTGGGAACAGCTTCAGGTGTGACCAGCTGTGAATATGTGTGCAACACATCAATTGTGTAACGAATCGGGCAGATGGGGAGTGAGGATCCAGTTGCAGCTTTTATTGAGAATAACACCAAGTTAAGCGGGGTATAAACACAGGAACAAATAAAATGTCCACAATGGGAAAACAAAGGTAAAAAAACACAGGATATGACCACTGGGAATCTTCCAAGGAGGGCTCAGGCAGAAACACGGACGAGGACAGGAGACACATGCAACATACTTGTAACATCAAACAATAACCGACAAAGGACAAGGTGAACATGAGGGCTTAAATACAAAACCAAAGGGGAAACAAAAGCCAATGGGAAAACAGAACTCAAAACAAGGTGATAAGGCAATTTACTAAAACCAATGACAAAACTAGAACTGATAATAAAGTAATCAAACAATGAACCAATGAAAACCAGACACATAGACATGGAGGGAAAACAGGACATGACAAGACTGGGAAACAGGAACATGAGTGAATTTCAAAATAAGAGTGCATGAACAAAGAACAATATGGAACATAAAAGGTGCCAAAAACTAAAAATGAAAGGTACACAAATCAAAGACGGTGTGGATCGTTACAGAGCCCCCCCCTTTAAGGAGCGGATCCCAGACGCTCCTAACAAAAGGAAGGGCAAAACGACAACGGAGAACAGGGGCAAACAGGCAGATCAAGGGGACACGAGGGGCACAGAGGAACAAGACTAGGACAGGGAGACCATGACAGAACAGGAGGGCGGCCAGGAGACCAAGGAGGCCAGGCAGATGCCCAGGGGACCGAGGGGACGACTTGAAGGAGGGGACCGGGTCGGGAAGTCTGGGAGGCAGCTGCGGGGTCGAGACTAGGTCAGGGGGCCAGGGAGGCAGCCATAGGGCAGGGACTGGGTCAGGAGGCCAGGGAGATGGCCGTAGGGCAGGGACTGGGTCAGGTGGCCAGGGAGGCGGCCATAGGGCAGGGACCGGGTCAGGAGGCCAAGGAGGAGGCCTCAGGACTGGGACAGGGTCAGGAGGTCTAGGGGATGGCCACAGGGCTAGGACAGGGTCAGGAGGTCTAAGGGATGGCCACAGGGCTCGGACAGGGTCAGGAGGTCTAGGGGATGGCCACAGGGCTAGGACAGGGCCAGGAGGTCTAGGGGAAGGCCACAGGACTGGGACAGGGTCAGGAGGCCTGAGAGGAGGCCACGGGACAGGGTCAGAAGGCCTGAGAGGCCACGGGACAGGGTCAGAAGGCCTGAGAGGAGGCCACGGGACAGGGTCAGAAGGCCTGGGAGGAGTCTCAGGGGAAGCGGGCGGAGCCACGGAAGGCTCGGTAGGTGGGTCCAGGGCAGGTACAGGTGGCAGAGCTGTGTAAGGCGGAGCCGAGGGGGACTCTAGGGGCGGAGCCATGGAAGGCTCTGGAGGCCTTGAAGGCTCTGGAGGCGCAGGCAGAACCATGTAGGGCGGAACCATGAAGGCCCTCTGGGGTGGAGCCGTAGAAGGCGGAGCAGGCAGTGCCGTGGAAGGCGGAACCATGAAGGCCCTCTGGGGCAGAGCCGTAGAAGGCGGAGCAGGCAGAGCCGTGGAAGGCAGAGCTGTGGAAGGCGGAGAAGGCGCAGGCAGAGCCGTGGGAGGCGGAGCCAAGGCAGTCTTCAGAGGCGGTGACCTGGGAGGCTCAGGTGACGGAGGCGTGGAAGGCTCTGGTGACAGAGGCGTGGGGAAGGCTCTGGTGACAGAGGCGTGGGTGGCTCTGGAGGCGGAGCTCTGGGAAGCTCGGGAGGCGGAGCTCTGGGAAGCTCGGGAGGCGGAGCTCTGGGAAGCTCGGGAGGCGGAGCTCTGGGAAGCTCGGGAGGCGGAGCCGTGGGAGGCTCGGGAGGCGCTGGCTCTTGGATGGTCGAGGCTACAGGCGCTGGCTCTGGCTCTTGGACGGTCGAGGCTACAGGCGCTGGCTCTGGCTCGGAGGATGGTCGAGGCTACAGGTGCTGGCTCTGGCTTGGAGGACGGAGCCGTGGAAGGTGGAGACTGGTGAGCGGAAGCCCTTCCTCTTCTCCTCCTCTTCCTGGCAGACGAGGCTGGCAACGCTGGCGCTGGGGCGGACGAGGCTGGCAACGCAGGCGCTGGGGCGGACGAGGCTGGCAACGCTGGCGCTGGGGCGGACGAGGCTGGCAACGCTGGCGCTGGGGCGGACGAGGCTGGCAACGCTGGCGCTGGGGCGGACGAGGCTGGCAACGCATTGGCCGTGGCAGGCGTGGGCGTTGGCTCGTTGGCCGTGGCAGGCGTGGGCTCGTTGGCCGTGGCAGTTGGCTCGTTGGCCGTGGCAGGCATGGGCGTTGGCTCGTTGGCCGTGGCAGGCGGAGACTGAAGAGCGGAAGCCTTCCCTCTTCTCCTCCTCCTCCTGGTGGACGGGGCTGTCAACACTGGCCCTGGGACAGACAAGGCTGGGGGCACGTTGGCCGTGGCAGGCGTGGAGGAACGAGTCATGGAAGGCTGGGAGGTGACCACTGTGGGAGGAGAGATAGCGTCCTCCTCTGCAACACCCACAGTGAAAGGCGAGCCACAGATCTTCAGGGTCTCCACCAAGAAGTCCTGGAGCGTCCAACGCGGGGTCGCTGGAGGCAACCGCTCCCTTAGCGAACTGCGCAGATTTGCCCTGAAGAAAACCACCAAGCTGTACTCTGGGAAATCCGAAGAATTTGCCAGCTCCAGAAACTCACTGACGTGGACCTCTATCGGGCGGTCCTCCTGTCTGAGGCCGAGAAGCAGGAAATTCGCCTGCTGGGCAGTGAGGGCTGCTGGATCCATTGTGGGTCGGTTATTCTGTAACGAATTGGGCAGACGGGGAGTGAGGATCCAGTTGCAGCTTTTATTGAGAATAACACCAAGTTAAGCGGGGTATAAACACAGGAACAAATAAAATGTCCACAATGGGAAAACAAAGGTAAAAAACACTGGATATGACCACTGGGAATCTTCCAAGGAGGGCTCAGGCAGAAACACGGACGAGGGCAGGAGACACATGCAACATACTTGTAACATCAAACAATAACCGACAAAGGACAAGGTGAACATGAGGGCTTAAATACAAAACCAAAGGGGAAACAAAAGCCAATGGGAAAACAGAACTCAAAACAAGATGATAAGGCAATTTACTAAAACCAATGACAAAACTAGAACTAGAATGGGAAAACAGAACTCAAAACAAGATGATAAGGAAATTTACTAAAACCAATGACAAAACTAGAACTGATAATAAAGTAATCAAACAATGAACCAATGAAAACCAGACACATAGACATGGAGGGAAAACAGGACATGACAAGACTGGGAAACAGAAACATGAGTGAATTTCAAAATAAGAGTGCATGAACAAAGAACAATATGGAACATAAAAGGTGCCAAAAACTAAAAAATGAAAGGTACACAAACCAAAGACGGTGTGGATCGTTACAAATTGGATGCACCTGTAGCAGGGCTATAAATAGATGCGTCACAGGTGCATCGTCAGGTATTTTGTCTGAAGAGCAGTCCTGGGGCATCCCAGTGCGGCAATAAAGCGCAGCATCTCGTTCCGCTTTTATCAGGGAATAGGGGTTACAGTTAAGTAACCCAAGATGTTCCCTGTCAAAAAGCTACACTTTGATGCTACACTGATTTTAGTGCTTTGGGAACGAGAATACCCACGGCACTTCACTGTGGATGTCCGGACCCCTTATGGTTGTGTAGTTGTGCTCACAAGAGCACGAGAGGTCTCAGACATGAGCTTGTGATGTTGACTCAAGGGCATAAGAGCCTGGAGTGGCATGAACATCTAAACTATAAAATCTTAAGAATGTGTGTGGAGAGGACCAGCCTGCTGCATCACAAACATGCTGCAGAGGGACACCTCTAGCCAAGGCCTTAGAAGGGGCGACCCCTCTGGTAGAGTGAGCCCTGATACCTACTGGCGAAGCTTGACAGCGCGCCTTGTAGGCCAGCGCAATAGCGTCCCTCACCCAATGCGACAGTCTGCTTGGTGGGACCGCCCCCCTGTTGTGGCCCCCATGGCAAACGAATAGGTGCCCTGACTTATGCCACTGGCTAGTGCGGTGGACATAAGTCTGAAGGGCACAGACTGGACAAAGTCTGTGAAGTCTTTCCTGCTCCAGTGTTGTAAACGGCGGGGAGCAGAAGGCTTTGAGAGTGACTTGACGTACAGTCGAGAAAGGAACCTTAGGCAGGTAGTCAGGATGAGGGTGCAAAATTGCTTTAGCCATTCCTGGGGCAAAATCTAAGCAGGCTGTCAAGACATATAGAGCCTGTAGATCCCCAATTATTTTTAGAGAAGTAATTGCCATAAGGAAAACCATCTTGAGAGTCAGAAGTTTATCAGACGCTGACTCTAGAGGTTCGAAGGGGGTCTCAACCAGACCCTCAAGGACTATTGCTAAGTCCCATGAAGGGATCCTGGTCCTAGCAGGAGGTCTCAGTCGCATGGCTCCACGAACGAAGCGAGCGAGCAGAAAATTTCTCCCCAGCGGCACCCGATCAATCAAGGCGTGGCAAGCCAATAGAGTGGCCACGTAAACCCTGATTGTGGCGGGGCATGTGCCTGCTGACAATTTTTCCTGCAGAAATTCCAGAACTGATGCAATCTTGCAGTTAACTGGATCTGCATTATGTGCAATGTACATAATGGGTGACTCAGAGAGAAGTAGAGAGGACATTGCGCTGTCTATTGGGAGACAAAGAGGTCCATATCCACTCTGTGAAATCTCACCCAAATTTGTTCCACTACCTCAGGGTGGAGTTTCCACTCCCACATCAGTATTTTCTGTCTGGACAATAAATCTGCTCCCACATTCAGGCATTCAGGGATATAAACTGCTCTGATTGACAGGAGCTTGCCCTGGGCCCAAAGGATAATCTGCCGTGCCAGTCTGTTGAGCTGGCATGAACATAGACCTCCTTGATGGTTTATGTAAGAGACTACTGCTGTGTTGTCCCCCCGCACCAGGATATGGCAGCCTCTCAAATACTGGAGGAAGTATTTCAGAGCCAGAAATACCAGCATCAACTCGAGGCAGTTGATGTGACAATGGAGCTGATGACCCTCCCATTTCCCTTGAGCTGGATGACCACTTAAGACTGCACCGTCAACATGCACCGTCAGGGAGGCGTCTGTCATTAGCAATTTGCGATGGCAAGACACACCTAGAGTGGGACCCAAAGTGAGGAACCGGGGTCTGAACCACATAGATAAATAGGATATACCGTGGCGCGTAACCCTTATCTGCCTTAGGGGACTGGCCCTTGGATGAAATCCCCTGGCTTTGAGCCACAGCAATTGAGACAATTGTGTCCGCATCATGAACGAATGTCATACAATGCCCAGATAGGTAATTTCCTGAGTGGGAGAGAGAACGCTCTTTTTGACGTTGAGAACCAGAGAAACCAGATGAGCTAAGACGATATCCCTGTGCTGAACTGCCAGTTCTTGTGACTGTGCTAGTATCAGCCAGTCGTCTATGTAATTCAGAATGCGGATGCCCCGGAGTCGTAAAGAAGCCAGTGCTGCATCCATGCATTTCGTGAATGTGCGGGGTGATAGGGCTAGACCGAACGGAAGAACCCGATATTGGAAAGCTTCGCCCCCGAAAACGAACCTCAGGAACTTCCTGTGTTGTGGCAGAATTTCTATATGAAAATATGCGTCTATGAGATCGATCATGACCAACCAATCGTGATGTTGGATTTGCGACACGACCGTCTTGACAGTTAGCATCTTGAACACCCTGATTGAGCGATTATAGCCTCGAAGGCACCCCCCCCCCCCCCCCCTCTTGGGAACCAGGAAGTATCTGCTGTAGTAACCTGACTCTTTCTCTGGAAGGGGAACATGTTCCATGGCCCCTTTGACCAAGAGATTTTGCAGTTTTTTCCACAGTCGACGTGCTTGTTCCGGTTTCACGGTAGTGGAGACCACGCCATTGAAACCCAAAGCGCTAAATCAGCGCAGCATCAAAGTGTAGCTTTTTGACAGGGAACTACTTTATTAAATGTGAAAATAATATGCATTAACAATATAACAATAAGTTTCATAATTGTATTTAATTTTTTTAAGTTATAATAGAGAGATGGTTACTTGCTAAACAAATTAATATGTAAATTTCTATACTATGAAATCGATACATTATCAACAACTTGAGATGATAAATTTCATGGGAGTAAATTAACTGAGCAAAAAAAAAATATCTATATTTTTTGGGGATTTGCAAATTAAACAGAATACTTAATTACATTTTTGCAGATCATTTTCTTTAATTTTACTGGACTGAAAGCACCCTTATACTGCATAAAACAGATGACAGGGCAGAGGTCAGTCATTTCAAATGCAGCGTCGATTGGTGGCTGTGTGGAGTTCCGACCATCTGCAGATGTGGAATTTTGGATCTAATTTGAGCTCCTGATACGTTTAAATATTTGTCAACCAGACCGTATGTGACCGCCCGACTGAATGTGTTGTATTCATTCAAAACTATGAGCACTAAGTGAGAAACACTGCTAAATCTACAGATAGGACGGTTAAGAAGCCAAAAATTATCTTTCCTGTTACAAATTAATTGTAATTAAATGTGCTCATATAATTTATTACAACACTTGCCATCATATTTAAATGATATCTATGAATTTATACTCCCTATTTGCTGAATTATTACTGTTGGTTTTCGGCATCTATTAATTATAATAATAACTATAAAGCCAGCACTGCTATTGATATAATGATAATAAAAATAATGGTCCGGAGTAAATATTAATTATTAATTTTATTGAATATATCCATCTGCTTAACAACAAGGTTTGGTAGCAAACCTCAGAAAACAATTCACAAACATTGCAGTTTGTGAGTGCCTTCTCCCATGCAAAGAACATTGTGTGACTGGCAAAATAAAATTAAGTGATCAATTTCAGTCTCAGGGCAGTTCCAAAGTTAAATATTAGAGATGCACCGATCGACCGGCCAGGGACCGGGAATCAGCCGGTTTTCCGCATGCTCAGCCTGGACCGGTGACCGGTCGGTCAGTCTCACGTCTTTCCGATTCCGAGCCGGTCCATTTTGTTGCCAGCAGCGCAGGCAATAACATTACAGCCGCATGGAAACATGACATTGGTGTGGAAGATCTTCACTGTGAGTAAAAAATACATAAAGTTCGCAATTTGTAATATTTGTAAGGCTAAAGTAAACCGTGGGGGAACCACCACGATAACGTTCGGAACAACAAACCTAATTAGACACTTAAAACACCCTCACCCAGCTGAAAATACCGCTTTTAAAAAAGAAGCTAAAAAAGTTAAGCGGCTAAAGCTAGCCAGAGCTCAGAGCCAGCCAGAAGTCAGCAGCCTCTCCTATCTTTCCTTGGTATGAGAAGTGAAAAGACCAAAGGAATTATGAGGAAAATTATGGAATTCATGGCCCTGGATGACCAGCCGTTCTCCATAGTTGAGGACAGAGGGATCAGAAATCTAATAAATTTCCTCGATACAGAGTACTTTTCCCACGTCACGTTGCCCGTGTTCCCACACGGTTGAATCTCGTGTCATGTCACACACGTAGCCTGTTACAAGCATACCTGTGAACATTTGGGTACACAAATCCGGGAGGTGAAGGGGGATGCTGGATGGCAGAGGCAGGCTAAATACATATAATTTGTGCTGTTGTGATTTAATGTACTGAGTAACGTATTTATATCTATATATCTATATATATATATATATATATATATATATATATATATATCATACACATTTAAAACTACACTACTCTCTCCACCGCCCCACCCCGAGAGCCCTCCAAAAACTCCAAATACTTTTCCCATTTTCCCATCCAAGTTACCCTGTCTTCCAAATGACACTTCCTCAAAAGCCGCCACCCTCCCCATCTCCGTGTCCATTCCCCACATCGATGACCGCTCCATTGCCCAAAACTGTCTGGGGCAAAGAGAATCCCGAGTGCCCAACACATCACATACAAACTCTGAATCTTCAACCAGAATAACTGGATCTAAACACACCACCAAAAAACATAGGCCATGTCTCCAACTTCTGAAAAACTAAACTTATCTCTCCATATCCCTTAAAACCTATAAAACTGAGATATGGGAATCCCAAAATTATGACCCAAATTCTCAAAAGATCTAAAATCTCCACTCTCATACAGGTCATCGAGTGTAGTAACCCACCTCACAATCCACTCTGACCAACAAAAAGGGGACTTTTTGATATTTAGTCCTTTAGGGACTTACTTTATACATAATTTTGGGTTAAGCCGTGCTTGAGGCAACATTTAAATAAATGTGAATTAAACACTCTGGACTCTTTTTTCTATACCGAGTGCAAATGCAAGGTAACAGGGTGTAACTTAACTTCCCCGATTAGTTTGATAAAAAGGCTTTGCAATGGTGAAATAGGAGCAAGACCTTCCTGTTCGTCCAATGAGCCAAATGTCTGAGACCGAATGCATAATAAAACAAAATCGTGGGTAGGCCTAGCCCACCATTGTCAATCGGCCTATGTAACTTACTGAAATGTAATCTTGGATGCTTACCATTCCAAATGAATGACTTCGCTATGCAATCAAATGGCTTGAAATCAGAGAGGGGGGCATCTACAGGGAGAGATTGTAGCAGGTACAATTCTTTTTAATAACATTAACCTTCACAATCATAGATAAATGTAATGAAGCCCACCTGCCCACATCGCTCAAAAACCTTTTAATTAAGGGGTCAAAATTAACTACTGAAATCATACAAATTTGCTGGGGAAAAAATGCCCAAATACTTAATGCCCTGTTTGGGCCACTCGAAGGCCGTTACTGGGCAGTATGGTGTCAGAGCCAAAGCTTTGGATTTATACCAATTGACTCTGTATCCCAAGAACATAGAAAAGGAATTAATAATTATATGGAGGCAAGTCATAGATTTAATGGGATCGGAGATTAATAATAAAATATCATCTGCGTAAAGCAAAAGCTTATGTGCCACACCTCACGCCACCAGCCTAGTAAAATCTTTTTCCTTTCTTATCGCTGCTGCTAATAGTTCCAGGGAAGAACAGAACAATAATGGGGAAAGAGGGTAACTCTGCCGGGTGCCCCAATCCAGCGTAAAATAATCTGAAATCGATCCATTTGTTTGTACCGCCGCTACCTGGAGTCTAAAAAGAAATTCATCCAATAAAAGTATTCTCAAACTTCTTCTTTACAAAATCTTATAAAGATAATCCATTCTACCATATCAAATGCCTTTTCGGCATTAAGTGAGATGGCTGTGACTAGAGTCTGATCATTCGCCACTGACCACATAATATTGATAAAACGCCTAATGTTATCAGAAGAGCTGTGACCCGAATAAACCCCATCTGATCTATATGTATAAGAGATGTCACAACTTAACTAAAACTTAACTAAAGCTAAAACTTATGACAATATTTTTCCTTTTTAAGAATCAGACTGATCCAGGCTTGTGTCATGGTTGGCGGAAGCCTTCCATTCTTTAATGATTCCGTGTAAACTTTTAACAAAATTGGAGTCAATTCTGTAGCATAAGATCTAAAAAATTCATCAACAAAACCATCTGGCCCCGAAGCCTTGCCTGTGCAATGCCTTAATTACCTCTCCAAGCTTAGGTTATCTCAAGAATCAAGAGAATTTTTGTACTCATTTGTCAAATTAGGGCATTCTAATGGTTCCACAAAGTTTCTAATGCCTTCATCAGTAGATGAAGACGTGGAACTATATATGAACTATATGTATGTCGAAACATCTCTAAACTCACCAGGGCATGATCTGAGACTAAAATGTTATATATCGCTTTAAACGCCCGACGGGTCGTCGTCGCCACGTGACATACTATTGCGCAATAACTTCGCGATATACAAAAACTAAAAAATTTAAAGATAAACATATCTTACATCGTTGGAAAGCTGAGACTCTTGTGATTCGAACGATGTAAACCATTTTAATATACACTCAACACAGCGGGTACAATCGGTGTATTTCTCAGACAACTTACAGCAAAATAAAAAAATACAAAATGGTAGAAACTCACCTATAAAGCTCATCTTACTCTACTGATCCACTTCATTCCATCAAAAATGGTTTAGTTACACTGTAAAGGGTCCATACAATCCAATTCAACGAAGTATTTGGTCCATAACACATTTATATATCAATAAACACCCACGTAATATAGACGTAGCATTTCGAGCTAACCGACAGAGCTAACACAACTTCGACGCATTCTTTAATGTTTACATGTTCAAGGTAGCTTCATCGCAGATATTTTTACGTCAAAATATCCGCTGACCCCTGAACTTTAGATGGACAGGTCATTTGAGCCAATCGGTGCATGATAGAGATGTGACCAGGCATCAATAGCCAAGGAGTGCCAACGATGAAGAATGGTCCCTCCCTCTCTTTGATTGACAGAAAATATACACAGTTACGTGGATCCATGCAAATGATGGTATTTTCTGATAGCCAATGAATTTCTGTAAAGATTGATATGCCGTTTTAGTGGGAGGATTCAACCTGGCACGCGTAAAGTTCATGCGCAATCTAACACAGTGACTCATGCGCCCCGTGCGCAAAAGACCATTGAAAGCGCGTTTGGAGTGAGCGAAGTTTGCCGAAGAAAAATAGCCAAGAAAACCAGCAAAACACACTTCTTATTAGAAGAAGTCATTGAGCAGTGTACTCGGCGTGAAAGTGATGAGTCGGAGGATGATATTTCGGAAGAAGAGAGTGAGGTTTCAACCATTGACTCGGAGGATATGTTTTTGGGTGGTGGAGATGCCACTCTCGACAAGTAAGTATTTTATTATATTATACAACATATTTTACTGCATATACGGAGGTAACGTTATGTGTTTGTTTTGAGGTGTACTTGCCAGCTTATGTCGTGTGTTATGTCGTGTGTGTGTGTTCATGCGCGCTCATGCACCTCATGCTCGCTCATGCACCGTGTATCTGTGTGTTCATGTACAGGTTTTTATATATATATATATATATATATATATGAGTGTTTTACACATGTTTATCTAAGTGTATGTATAGGCGCTTTCCAAAAAAGGCCACTTGGAGACTCCAAATGACCCTTTGTAACCACAGACACATAAAATGATGCTATTCTTGAATGCTTTACAGTACAGTCATAATTCCTTATTCAGATTCACTGCCAATTATTGCTGACACATAGTAACTGAAGCATAAACACAGTGTTTTTTTTTTTTTTCAATTCTTGAAAACAAACTTTCTCCTTTTTTTTTGTGTGTATATATATATGTATATATATATATATATATATATATATATATATATATATATATATATATATATATCTTTTTTATATATATTTATAGTGAGTTCTAATATTAGTGTTTTAATTCAATAGAACTTGTTTTGTCTCTTTATTTGTAGAAAGTTTGTTTTCAAGAATTGAAAAAAAAACACTAATGTGTTTATGCCAATAAAAATTATGACTGTACAGTAAAGCATTCAAGAATAGCATCATTTTATGTGTCTGTGGTTACAAAGGGTCATTTGGAGTCTCCAAGTGGCCTTTTTTGGAAAGCGCCTATACATACACTTAGATAAACATGTGTAAAACACTCATTTTCTAATGTATTGTTATCAAATTTTAAATTGGGTTTGGTAAGGCTTCATGCTGTGATCTAATTGTGTTTTCCAGCTAATACCTCCCAGCTGTAGTTATCTGCAGGCATCTTTTTACAAAAAAAAAAATGTAGGCGGAATTTTATTTCCCCTTTTTGAGTGTGTTCAAAGTTCTATTACTCAATACAAGTAAGACTTAAAGTGATTCTGACTATTTAGGAACAAACCTCAAAGCCTCCCCTTTCAAAAGAGACCAAAAGCATGCATATACTCCAAAGGGTTCAAGAACAGCATGCATTTTAATTTGGGTAGGCCTTTTTTAGGCGTTTTGGCAAATATTGCAGGATGTTTAAAAGGATATATATATATATATATATATATATATATATATATTCTAGAATAAATCTTATGGACTCGGAGGTGGGTAGAATAGCCAAAAACTGTCCTCAAGTAAAAGAACAATTACTTAAAAAAATTACTCAAGTAGAAGTAAAAGTACTAACATAAGTAATTACTTGGGTAATAAAGTATCCAATATAGTACTCAAGTAATGAGTAACACTTTCACAAATGACATAATGAACTATATTCAATTACATAATACACATTTAACATGTATTACAGAATTATTATTATTCATGGAAATTCTGTCATCATTCACCATCATGTTGTTCCAAACCCATATAATAATACCTTTTATTTATAATGCACTTTTCTTACACTCAAAGAGCTACAAGGCAAGGCAAGGCAAGGCAAGGCAAGTTTTTTTATATAGCACATTTCATACACAATGGTAATTCAAAGTGCTTTACATAGTAGAAATAAAAAAAAAATAAAAAAAACAAGAATAATAAAATAAGAATAATTAAAACAGTTTAGAATAAAAAAAAAATCTAATAAAACACAGTACAAACAGTCGGACACACAGTGGCACAGTGCTCATTCAGTAAATGCACATCTAAACAGATGTGTTTTAAGTCTGGATTTGAATGTGACTACTGTAGGAGCACATCTGATCTCTTCTGGAACCTGGTTCCAGCTGCGGCTGGCATAATAGCTAAAAGCAGACTCTCCTTGCTTAGAGTGAACCCTTGGTATTTCTAGCTGATGTGATTCTAATGATCTGAGTGATCTGTTGGGTTTATATTCAGTGAGCATATCTGCAATATATTGAGGTCCTAGCCCATTGAGTGATTTATATACCAGTAATAATACTTTAAAATCAATCCTAAATGTAACTGGGAGCCAGTGTAAAGACCTGAGGACTGGTGTGATATGTTCATATTTTCTGGTTTTGCTCAGAATTCTGGCAGCAGCGTTCTGTATGAGCTGCAACTGTCTTATGGTCTTCTTGGGAAGGCCCGTGAGGAGTCCATTACAATAATCCACCCTGCTGGTGATGAAAGCATACACAAGTTTCTCTAGGTCTTGACTGGAAACAAAGCATCTAATTCTTGCAATATTTTTCAGATGATAATATGCTGATTTAGTTATTGCTTTGACATGACTACTGAAACTAAGGTCTGACTCTAGAGACACACCAAGATTCCTGACTTGATTTTTAGTTGTTTGACCCCTAGCATCAAGGTATGCATTCACCTTGAGAACTTCATCTTTGTTTCCAAACACAATGACTTCAGTTTTGTCTTTGTTTAACTGAAGAAAGTTTTGGCACATCCAACTACAAGATTGAATAAACACATAACAACAGCAACCACCATACCAACAAATTTAAAAAGACTAAACACAAAATTACTAACATACAGCAGCAACCACACATAAAACTAATATTAATAAATATTAAAAGATTACCTTAAATGACTTCTTAAAACAGTCCAATGTTGGGGCATTTCTAATAGTAAAAGGAAAAGCATTCCATAGCTTACGGCCTCTGAAAGAGAAAGCTCTTTCTCCCATATATTTAAGTTTGCAGGAGGGCTGCTGAAGTGCAAATGAATTGGCAGAACAAAGAGAATGGGAGGGAGCATAGGGCACAACAAGACTGCAAAGATACTCTGGTGCAATACCATGAACTGCTTTATACATTAAAATGAGAGTTTTAAAATCAATAAGAGCATGAATGGGAAGCCAGTGCAGGGGTAATGTGTAGACATGGTGAGGTATGTGTAAGAACATGAGCAGCAGAGTTCTGAATATACTGAAGCCTATTTATGTTTTTTGCTGGTAGAACAGAAAAGAGGGCAATGCAGTAATCCAGCCTAGAGGTGATAAAGGCATTGATAAGCCTTTCTGCATCAGCCAGAGAGAGGAAGGGCCTAGGTCAGGGAAATATTTCCAAGGTGATAAAAGGCTGTTTTGGAAATATTTTTAATGTGTACATCAAATGTCAACTAAGCGTCAAAGATGACACCCAGGTTCTGCACTTGGGGGGAAAGGCTGTTGTCAACCATCAATTTGAGATTTATGTCAACTATGACATTCTTTCTTACATGCAACACAATAAGGATATAGTAGACAGTCTTGGTCACCATTTACTTTCAGTGAATGTGTTTTTTTTCCCCATATTTTGAAAATGAATGGTGACTCATTATGTCTAACATATTTTGTGTTCCACATAATACAAAAGGTCACACGGGTTTGGAACAACATAAGGGTATGGAAATGATGACAGAATATTAAATTATGACTGAGCTATCTCTTTAAAGGGATAGTTCACCCAAAAATGAAAATTCTCTCATCATTTACCCACCCTCATGCCATCCCAGATATGTATGACTTCCTTAATTCTGCAGAACACAAATTAAGATTTTTAGATAAAAATTTTGATGCTCCAAAAAGCACTTAAAGCAGCATAAAAGTAATCCATACAACTCAAGTTGTTAAATTCGCTTGAGATGGCTGCAGGTGACCACTCTGACTCTATTACTCGGCTTGAGAATGACATGGTAGAAATTAAAAAACAGACTGATGTACTGAAAGAACGCAATGAGGATCTCGAAGCCTGCTCACGACGCTGTAACCTACGAGTCATCGGCATTAAAGAGGGAGGCAAGACCTGTATGCGCCCCGTGGAGTTTATGGCCCGGTTGCTGAAGGCGTCTTTGCAGTTGGAGGAGACCCTGGTGTTGGACCGGGCCCATCGGTCGCTACGGCGGAGACAGGAGGATGGGCTCCCTCCCAGGGCATGGATAATCAGATGCCATTACTTCCAAGGTCACAAGAGTATACTGGAAAAAGCAAGAGCTCTGAAGCAAATTTTGATGGCTGAGGGGGATAAAATTTGCGTCTTCCCGGATTACACACGAGCAGTGATGGAGCAGCGAGTGGCTTTCAGCGAGGTGAGAGGAATGCTGCGGGGCTGCGATGGGGTACAGGCGGTGTGGTACCCTTGTGGTACCCCACGGAGCTTCGGAGCTTCAAGGATCCCGTGGCAGCAAAGGAATATGTATTGGCCAACATACTGAAATAAAGAGGCTATGCCAGTAATGGTATAACAGACCTGCTCATCTCTACTGTTAACTAAAAACTGATCATCCGGCCGATGAGACGGTAACTTTACTCCCTAAAAAAAAAAAAAAAAACTGTCAGCTGTTGATCTCCTTTCTCATACGGTTACAAAAACACTTACTCACAAGGGGCAGTCTTGTGACACAGGGAGTGGGCTTATACACTGTATATGTGGAATATGTTTACACTATCATTCAGGCATGGGAAGGATTACATGTTATGTATCCATTTTTTATGTATCCATTTCTGCAGGGAGACTTTCTTATCTCCGTTTCAGTGGCAATTTCTAGTTCTTCAGGCACCCTATTATTTGAACATAGCCTACTTAGGATCATTTTCATTGTAATTTTTTTTCTCTCTTCTCTGCCGGTAATAATAGATTGGTGCCTATTTCTAATTGGTCATTCCTATAAAATAGAGTTATGGTTATGCTTATAGAGAGATACAAATTTTATTATACAGTATTATAGCAGTTTAGGATGAGGCTCAGTCTCATTAGTAAGGTATTTCGTTTGCATGCTAGATGCTAAAACTTTGTGGGATGATCAAGCAGCCTCTCAGTTGGGGAGGGGCATGCTAAGAAGGAGGGGGAGACTGGCCTGGGCTGTATTTTTTATTTGTATTTTTTTTATTTCTTTATTTCTTTATTTTATTTTTTTTTTATACCAAATTCTATACCAAAATGGCGATTGTGCCGGCACCGCCAGCGTATAATCATCACTATCCCGTGGCGGAGCTGAAAGCCCTGAAGCTGGACCCCGACCTCGACTGCTCTCCGCCCAGAAGACAAGCACGACAAGCAGCTCCTCCCGACTCGGACAGTGAAGGAGACCTGAATGAACTTTTTTCTGAGACGATCCCCGACACCCCTGATCCAGACAGCGCAGGGGCCAGCAAACCGGGAAAGATACTGACAAGATCACAAGTGAAACAAGAAAAACACAGCTTCACGGCTCCGATGGTAGAGGTAGCGGGGGCTGACGGGCCGATGATGGTCTTCAGACCATGGACGGTGACTGACATGAAAGAAGCCATGGCCCATCTGCCAAATCATGATGACGCAGGTGACAAGTTTGCATGAACTAACCACCTTTTGTCAAGAATTCAGTCCCATCACACAGGAACTGAAAAGTCTGCTGGCAGTTGTGCGACTACAATCTAATGTCAGCACATCTAAACCGCAGCAGAAATGGGCCGACAAAAAGAAGAGAGGCAACAGAAACCAGCGGAAGTGGAATTGTGGCTTGTGTGGGACTGACGACCATGAGTTCAGAGAATGCACGAAATGCAAACTGTGCAAACAAGAGGGACACTGGGCTACAGACTGTCCAGGGAAGGAAAGGGCAGACTGAAGCAAGCAAAGCGGAGAGCAGCGAGAGGGGGGGTCGAGCTGAGGGTGATCAGCTGCCAGCTGCACAGGAGAGGGAAGTGATATTTTTTTTTAACACACACACACACACATACAACACGCACACATACACTGATTTACATACTGCTCTCTGCAATGAAGACAATGCTTGCAAATCTTTGAGTGTGACTGATGAAGCTTTATGTGATAATGTTTCGGATGAATGTTTGAGAATGTACAAAAGTTCAGGGTTTTTACAAATGCCGAGATATCCAATGTTAGTTGATGGGACATTAGTAATTTTTTTTTTTTTGGTAGATTCTGGGACTAGCCATTCTACTATATGACCATGTGACTTGCCATGTGTACCAAAATTGACAGGTTCAGTGCATGAGAGCACTTCGGCCTCGGGCCATTTGATTTCTGAAAAATTCACAGTGCACTTGGAGTGTGAGACGGAGAAGGGGAGAGCATTTAAACATGCGTTTCTGTGTTCACCAGCTTGTCCGGTACCTCTAATGGCCAGAGATTTAATGTGTGAGTTGAATATGACCCTTAGGGGGGGTTCCTTTGGGATTAGCATTCAGGAAGAACCACAAATATGTTGTTCTAAATTTGAACCGCAGTGGGCATATGAATGGCGTATGAAAAACGATGATTGGGCAAAAATGATCTTGAAATTGGCAAAGGATCGAACAATGTCATTTAACACAGAAAATATGACGCCTGACCAATTGCATTGCACGTCACATGTCATAGTTGAACGTGAACCACAATATGAGGAGGGGTGGTTAACGGGGTAGAAAATGAGACTGTGAAATTTGATAAGATTTTCTGGACAGAAAATGTGTGTGCGCTCTCAGCTTGCCTGACAGAAAAACAAATGCAGTTCTATTTGATAGCAGGCAACACTGCTCCACACTTATCAGTAACCAAGGCCAAATATCTGGGCCCTTTTGTGAGAGAATGCATGAAAGCAACAGAGTCAGTCTTTAAAAATTGCAGTTTGTGAAACAGGAAATAAAGCTTTTGGGACATGTTATCAGACCAAACAGTAAATCCATCTGTGACAAACGTGTACAGGCCATAAAAGATGTGCCAAAACCAATTACGAAAAAACAATTATTGTAATTTTTAGGAATGTGCACTTATTGTCGTACATTTATTCCTAATTATGCCATTCTTGAACAGCCTTTACGAGCCCTGATGACAGGGAAAGGGTCATGTGACAAGCTTGTTTGGACAAGCGAAGCCGAGGAGGCATTTGCTAACATGAAGGTACAAATGGCTCTGGCTCCCATTTTGGGTCTGCCAGATGTAAACAAACCGTTTGTTCAGATGGTTGATGAGAAAAATGGGTTTATGATTTCTGTTCTCTTGCAGACTCATGGAGACAGACTGCGACCTGTGGCATATTTTTTCAATCAAACTTGATGCAGTAGCAGCAGGTCTACCACACTGTTTGAGGTCTGTGGCGGCTGCTGAACTGGCAGTACTGGCATCCAGGGAATTTGTGGGGTATTCTGATTTAACTTTGATGGTTCCACACGCAGTCTCCATGATTTTGCAAGAACAGAGAATGTCACATTTATCTACAGCCCGATTGCTGAGGTACCACACAATTTTATTGGACATGCCAAACATAACTGTTAAAAGATGCACAACGTTGAATCCTGCCACACTTCTCCCCACAGAGGAGGATGGCGAGGAACATCACTGTTGTCTGTCAGTGCTTGAACAGGTGTGCACACCGCATCCAGATCTATTAGACACACCATTAGACAATTGTGACAATATCCTCTTTGTGGATGGGTCGGCTTCCAAAGATCCACAAACAGGAAAGAATAATGTTGGTTACGCGATAACAACTGAATTTGAGGTCGTGACATCTGGCAAACTGCCATCAAATTATTCAGCTCAGGCAGCTGAACTGGTTGCTTTAACAGAAGCATGTAAACTTATGGCAGACAAATGTGTGACAATTTACACAGATTTGCGTTATGCCTTTGGGGTAACACACAAGTTTGGTGCTTTATGGAAGCACAGAAAATTTCTGAAGTCAGATGGTCGTCCAATATTAAACACATCTCTTGTGTCTGAGCTTTTGCAGGCCATTCCTTTACCAGACAAGGTCGCGATTTGCAAATGCGCAGCGCACACTAACGATAACAGTTCATTCTCAACAGGAAACGCATGAGCAGATGCAGCAGCGAAGGCCGCAGCAGCGATGGAGACAAAAGAAACTACGTGTGCTTTGATATCTGACAATAACCTCGACGTTTCTTCTTGTTTACAGAGCATGCAATCTTTTTCCACAGGCGAGGAGAAAAACAAGTGGAAGGCGGCTGGCTGTAGGTTTAAGGAGAATATGTGGACGAGCTGTGATGGCATGCCTTGTTTACCCAAACACTACTTTCCTCATTATGGAAAGTTGATACATGGGTTAGACCATGTATCAAAAGCGGGAATGGTTGTGCAAATGACAGAATTGTGGTTTACAAAGGGTTTCACAATATTTGCTGAAAATGTTTGCAAAAAATTTGTCATTTGTAACACACATAACGTGGCAAGAGGGATAAAAACACCTATAGTATCTCAACCACCATCAGCGGGGCCTTTTGAATATATGATGAGGGATTTCATCGAGTTAACCCCTTGTGGGAAGCAGAAATACTGCCTGGTGATGTTGACATGTGGTCCAAATGGGTTGAGGCCTTCCCAACCTTGAAACAAGACTCGGCAGCAGTAGCGAAAGCTCTTTTAACCGAGATTGTTCCGAGATGGGGAATTCCAAGGAAAATCAGCTCAGACAATGGGACACACTTTGTCTATGAAGCAATAAAGCAGGTGGGTCAGTTTTTGGGAATTGACATGAGAACACACTGCAGTTACCACGCCACCAGTGGAGGCGCTATTGAGAGGGAGAATCAAACGATCAAGAACAAATTGTCTAAGTGCTGTGAGGAAACTGGGCTCACATGGGTTAAAGCACTCCCAATTGTGTTGATGTACACCAGAATGAGAAAAAGAGTCAAAACAAATTTAAGTCCATTTGAAATACTCTTTGGTAGACCACCATTCATGGGAATAGAGGGGGGGAGACGAAGGCTGCCATCAACAGATCTGTGTGAGAATGACATGTTGAATTATTGCAAAGAAATGTCTTCTCTTTTGTCCAATGTTTTTGTTCAGGTGAAAGCTGCTCAGGGAAAGGTTGCTGAAACCATCCTGCACAAAATCAGGCCTGGTGATTTCATTGTGATTTGCGATATGAGGAGAAAGAGCTGGAAGGCGAAAAGGTGGCTGGGACCATTCCAAGTGCTACTGACGACTCACACGGTGGTGAAGGTTGCAGAGCAAAAAAAAGAAATGTTGAAATTTTGCCTGGGGTTTTACCAAAGCACTATGCAGGGTACACATTATCTGATCCGTGGACAATGCCTGGAGCAAATGTGGGGTGGTCATTGTTCTTAGGGGTGGGTACAACGGTAACAATTAATAAGATAAATGGGCTAGCATGGACAGTATTAGCAACAGCTAATAGCACAGAAAATGCTTTGACAATGATAAATGATGAAATGAAACAGTTAAGAGATGCGCTCATTCAAAACAGGTTGGTTCTTGATATGTTAACTGCAGAGAAAGGGGGAGTTTGCAAAATGTTGGGAATCTTGTTGTTTCAATATTCCAGATTACAGCGACAACGTCACAAATAAACACATGAGAAAAGCCGTACAGGAACCAGAACATGTTGAGAGTACATGGTTTAATTGGTTTATGAATCTCTGGGGAGGATGGGGGTATTGGCTGATTCAAACCGTGTTACCAATTGCGGTGATGGGACTGTCGATATTTTTATGTTTACCATGCATTATAATATCTGGTACCATGTGTTTCCAGCTCAGTACAGAGACTGGTTAAAGCAGGAATGTCTGTTCAACTGGTAAAGATGACAGTCTATCCAGAGGATGATGAGCACAAATATGATGATACAAGTAGCGAGAGCTACTGTGAAATGTGTTAAAATTAGGTGTGTCTTTTCTTTCTGAGAATGTTTTGATATGTAAAGAGGGTTATAAGCAGCGGTCATCCGTCCGATGACGTACAAGGAGAGGGTTTGAAATGAGAGATTTTATTCTACTTTTATTCTTTGTAGTGTTATAGCCTGCTGACATAATCAAAATGTTAAATTGATGTGTTTTTCCTACTTAATCTGTACACTATTTCTTGTTTATACTTAAGGGACTGTCCCCACAAAAAAAAAAAAAAAAAAACAGCCTCAGTGATCAGTAATAGTCATTGCAAAGGAATGCCCTGTATCTAATGAATGTAAGAGGGGGGAAGATCAGCTTTTGTCGGAGACCTTGGGGAAAGAGGTATAAAACAACTCAGCCCTCCCCTTCTTGTCTCACTCATGGCACAGATTATTCCTGTGTAATGACTGGGTCCTTCTTGCAAGAATAAATTCTTTTAAAAGATTGTTTGGTTCAGTGTCTCTTACTGACGATAATGGTGAGTTAATATTTTTTTTGCCACAACATATACTTACAAGAGACACACTTGAAAAATTGTGACCATGCCAAACTAAGGAAGGGAGGATTTCAACACATTTTTCACTCTAGTTTTAATGCTAAATGTCGAGGCACTGCTATACTTGTGCGTAGAACTACCCAATTCCTAAAATCAAAAATAATATCGGATAAAAATGGACGATTTGTAATTTGTAATCGCGCCGCTCGGGTTGATGCATATGAGACTGCTACAGCACTGGCTACAGAACCGAGTCCCGAGATGGGCATGGCGCCACGGCATGCACCGTGTGACAATCACCCTCGCCTGCCATCAAACTTTCAGCCCATGGACAGACCTCTGCTTCCTACGGGCCGGAGTTCCCTTGCAGCAAGTGTCCAGATGTGTCATGGTAACCACAGACGCCTCTCGACTGGGTTGGGGCACCGTGTGCAATGGGCATGCTGCCGCTGGCACCTGGAAAGGTCCCTGGCAGCGTTGGCACATCAATTGCCTAGAGTTGATGGCTGTTATTCTTGATCTATGGAGGTTTATTCCACTAATCCGAGGCAAGCATGTTATGATTCGCTCAGACAGCACCGCGACGGTAGCGTACATAAATCGCCAGGGCGGCGTGCGCTCTCGTCATATGTCACAACTCGCCCGCCATCTCCTCTCTGGAGTCAGCCGTGACTCTGGTCGCTGCTCGCCACTCATATCCCTGGCAACTGCAGCATGACAACGGACGCGCTGTCGCGATGGGTTTTTGTCCAGCGGAGAGTGGAGGCTCCACCCCCAGGTGGTCCAGCTCATTTGGGACCGATTCAGCAAGGCACAAGTAGACAACTCCCATTTCCCGCTCTGGTATTCCCTGATGGCCGCTCCCCTCGGGACAGATGCGCTGGCACACAGCTGGCCCCGGGGGCTGCGCAAGTACGCATTTCCCAGAGTGAGCCTTCTTGCATCGGTGCTGTGCAAGATCAGGGAGGACGAGGAACAGGTGACCTTGGTGGCCCCTTACTGGCCCACCCGCACCTGGTTTTCGGAACTCACGCTCCTCATGACAGCCCCTCCCAGGAAAATCCCCCTGAGGAAGGACCTTCTTTCTCAGGGACGACACCCTCTGGCATCCACGCCCAGACCTCTGGAATCTCCATGTCTGGCCCCTGGACGGGACGCGGAAGATCTAGTAAATCGTAGATACGATCAATCAAACCAGAGCTCCCTCAACCAGGCAACTCTACGCACTAAAGTGGCGTTTGTTCGTGAATTGGTGTTCTTCCCGAGCCGAAGACCCACAGAGATGCGTAGTTCGGTCAGTACTTCTATTCCTGCAGGAGAGACTGGAGGGGAGGCTGTCCCCCTCCACCTTGGAGGTGTATGTTGCTGCTATCGCAGCCCACCACGACGCAGTAGATGGCAAGTCCCTTGGTAAGCACGACTTGATTATCAGGTTCCTGAAAGGCGCCCGGAGACTACATCCTCCCCGGCCTAACCTGTTTCCCTCTTGGGATCTATCAGTGGTCCTCTCGGGCCTTCAGAGACCCCCATTTGAGCCACTTGATTCAGTCGAGCTCAAGGCCCTCTCCTTGAAGATGGCCCTCCTGATCGCGTTAGCCTCAATCAAGAGGGTAGAAGACCTGCAAGCGTTCTCTGTCAGCGACTCTTGCCTGGAGTTTGGTCCGGCACTTTCTCACGTTATCCTTAGACCCCGACCGGGCTACATACCCAAGGTTCCCACGACCCCTTTCAGGGACCATGTCGTGAAGCTGCAAGCACTGCCTCGGGAGGAGGCAGACCCAGCCCTTTCGTTGCTGTGTCCGGTGCATGCTTTGCGTACCTATGTGGACCGCTTGCAGAGCTTTAGATACTCTGAGCAGCACTTTGTCTGCTTTGGCGGATGGCGGAAAGGGAACGCTGTCTCCAAACAGAGGCTAGCCCACTGGGTCGTTGATGCTATTGCCTTAGCCTATCACGCCCAGGGCGTGCCCACCCCCCTGCAGGTCCAAGCACACTCCACTAGAAGTGTGGCGTCCTCGTGGGCACTAAGCCACAGCACCTCCCTAGCAGACATCTGCAGAGCAGCGGGCTGGGCAACACCCAATACCTTTGCCAGATTTTACAATCTAAGGGTTGAGTCGGTCTCGTCCCGTGTTTTGTCAGGTCCGAGCCGGTAGAACTCGGTAACGCGGCACAACCGACCGGGTGTTCCGCTTGCATCTTGCGCCCTTCACCAAGGTGATCCAGTGCGCCTTCTGTCCCAGGTCAGCCACTGAGTGTCGCTGCCTGGATGCTTTTTCCTCCCTAGCCTTCTGGCCCGCAAATTCAGCAGAGCAACTCGCGCCCAGACCCAGTACGAGTCTTAGGACTCTGTATTGGGGTCAGGCTCCACAGGCATAGTTCCCTCTTCAGGCTAACCCCCCGAGGGAGGATATTGAGGCTTTAGATAGAGTTATCTCAGTAGATGAGATACAGCGAGCGATAAGTAAAATTAAAAGCTGGAAAGCACCAGGCCCCGATGGATTCCCTATTGAATTTTTCAAAAAATACACAGCCAAGCTCTTCCCATTGCTTCGGAGGTATTTATTGAGGCATTACGACGAGGATCTCTACCCCCCATGATGACAGAGGCAACAATCTCGGTTATCTTTAAGAAAGGAAAGGACCCTTTAAAATGTGAGAATTATAGACCAATAAGTTTGTTGGAGGTAGACTATAAGATTTTGACAAAATTGTTAGCAGCAAGATTGGACACAGTAATGCAAAAAATAGTGCACCCAGACCAGTCAGGTTTCATTTCTGGCAGACAGCTCTATGGTAATTTGTGTCCCCTGTATAACATTATTTACTCTCCACAGGTGAATTATGAATTTTTATTTGAAATATAGTAAAGGTTTGGATTTGGCGCCTCCTTCTGTTCATGGATAAGAGTGTTGTACATGTCCCCCAAAGCGGCAGTTCATACCAATAACATGTTGTCCCAACATTTCTGTCTAAATAGGGGGACCAGGCAGGGTTGTCCACTTTCCCACTATTTACACCCTCATTGTTGGATACTGCTTTCAAACAGTGGTCCAGGCAGGGCCTGAGCACAGTAACAAACATGTTCAAAGAAAATATTTTTATGTCTTTCGCTCAGATAGCCACTAGATTTAATATTCCTCAATCCCACTTCTTTAGGTACCTCCAAGTTAGGAACTTTGTCAAAAAGAATTTCACAACATTCCCCAATCAACCTCTTGCCAGCTGGTTGGAAGACTCTATTGACGAAGGCCCTTCTAAGAAAAATTTGATATCCGAAATCTATGATTTATTATTGTCTGTGGCCTCGCCCTCTCTTGACCACCTCAAATCAAAATGGGAGGATGATTTTGGTACAGGGTTTTCGGAGGACTGCTGGAGGTTGGCTGTGGCTGGGGTTCACTCAGCCTCCATATGTGTTAGACACAATGTTCTACAATTTAAAATCCTGCACAGACTTCATTTATCTAGGAGCAGACTTGCTCAGTATTTTCCTGTAATGGATCCAACCTGTCAACGGTGCAAGCGGGACCCAGCAAATCTCTTTCACTCTTTTTGGGCATGCCCAAGGATGAGACCATTTTGGGACCTCTTTGGAAGATCTTCGAGACATTTTCATACATGTGCAATAAGACCATAGCCCCAGAACCACAGTTGGCAATATTTGGAGTAGCTCAAAATGATCTTGGTCTCCCTCAGTCCCAGATTTGCGTGCTTGCAAGACGCCTTATTCTTATTGGGTTGATTTTTTTGTGTTTGTGTTTCTTGTTTGTTCTGAAGAAACCAATAAAAACAACTGAACAATAAAAATCTTCTTTTGAGTTCAGCAGATGAAAGAAAGTCATCTGGGGTGGCATGAGGGTGAGTAAATAATGAGAATTCAACATTTTTGGTGAACTATTCCTTTAAGGGCTCTTGTCAGATCTTGATGAATTAGTCAATAAAAATAAATTATTAAGATGTAAACATGTAAATGTCTCACAAGGACATTATATATAATGTTGAAATATAAACCAATATATATTTATACAAAAATATAATAATTTATACAAACAATATCCTCTATAGTGCACTATTTTGAGTGTCTGTCATTTTGTAGGAGTGTCTGAATTCAGAGTGAGCCACTTGATTCATACTTTTGTACACTCATTCTTACCCGCAATTAACTCTAATTTCAAGTGTACATTTGATGTGCACTCGACGACAAATAATTGCCCACCACAGGGAAGACGTATGAGCTTGGGAGTTTACTGCTTCCTTCACTCCTGCAATATTTTATTTCATGCTGAATGTATTAACAGGGTTGGGAGGGTTACTTATGAAATGTATTCCACTAAAGATTACAGAATATATGCTGTAAAATGTAATATGTAGCGTATTCTGTTGGATTACTCAAGGTCAGTAACATATTCTAAATACTTAGAATGACTTCTTCAACACTGGTAAATTTTTTTGTTTTGACTATAAAAAATTCTGCAGTACAGTAAAACAAAATACACACGTTAAAAATACATTATCTGAAAAACCTAAATATCTTATGCAGTATTGTTTCTAAAACAAGAAAACTGATCTTGTTTTAAGGATTGTTAGATATTTTTACAGGAAAACAATACAGAAATAATATCAAAGGTCTTTCTATAAAAAGAAAAACTTTTCTTTCTAACGTGAATTTGCTTGATAAAAAAATATGATCGTGCATATACATGTAAAATGGCTAGAAATAGCATTTTAGCTTAGCGTAAAACTGACAATTTACACAAGGTTTAAATCTATTTATTCTGCTCCAAACTTACTTCTCTGTCTGCCATTGAATGTAACACATCATAAGAAAGTGTTTCACCGCTTTGGATCACATAATTTATTTTTATAAATGTTTTCCATCTGAAAGGACTAAATATTTAATGAAACAAATGACAGTAAAATGCAAGGTAAACTCTTTAGTAATCAAAATACTATTTGAAACTGTATTCTAATGACCAATTATTTAAATTGTAACTGTAGTGGAATACAGTTACTTATATTTTGTATTTTAAATATGTAATCCTGTTTCATGTATTCAGTTTTTCCCCAACCCTGTGTATTATATTACTTTCTGACAAATCATTACTTGATTAAAATAGATTAAAATAATTATCGAGATGCAAAACCTACAGATACATTTGAAATTGTACTCTTTATGTTAACATACAGTATATATTAAAAAATGACAAACAGAATAAAGATTTATTGTATTCATATACTATTTAATAAGAAAAACAAGTAAGGTCCAAATATTAAAAAAATGCATATGTGACACTGTTTCTACAACAGCTCCAGAGATCTGACACTCGATGTATATGTCAGCATCCAAATTCACTTACTCATTTCACTCACTCACTGCTGGGATATAGTGCACTCACTGCCTTCACTATATATGAAATAGTGAATGAGCGAACAATTTCAGCCACTCTCTTCGCCATACGATTGCCTTGCGCCCTTACATCTCTCACATGCGTGACTCACGCCCCTCGCTGTGCACTCGCAGAAATGCTGTCTGCTCGTATTCCAGTTGCCAATCATGCGAATGGCAGAGCAAAAGGCATTTACACTTAACTTGGATGTTTAAATGGATTTATTCAGTTAATCTGCACGAAGTAGCTGCAAATAGTTTCCAGTAAATAAGTAAATACTTCTCATGACATGCGGGACAAAGTGTACTGATATATTGCTGCACTGATTTAAAAATGTACACTTAAAAACTGATAGTAGTAGTAAAACATAGTAACTCTCGGGAGTGGGCCAGAATGAGCCAGACGTTGAGGTAATTGAGTATGGGAATGCCGGCTTCTCGGAGCAGGGCAAGGGCTGCTTCTGTGACTTTCCTGAAGATGCGAGGGGACAGAGACATGCCAAAGGGGAGAACTTTGTACTGATACGCCTGGCCGTTGAACGCAAACCGTAGAAAGGGTCGGTGTCGAGGCAGAATTGAGACGTGAAAGTACACGTCCTTCAGGTCTACTGCTGCGAACCAATCTAGATGCCAGACGCAAGTTAAGATGTGTTTTTGCGTGAGCATTTTGAACAGGAGTTTGAGCAAATCCCAGTTTAAAAGCCTCCAACTTTCTTGGGTACAATGAAGTAAGTTCTGTAGAAACCCTTCTTCATTTCGGTTGGAGGGACAGGCTCTATCGCATCTTTGAGTAAGAGACGATTTCCACACGCAGGGATTTGGCATATTCGCCGTGCACTGCGGTAAAGCGTACAAAGACTCGAAGCACTTACCTTGCTCCGCACACCCGGCAGGGGGCAGGTTAGTGGCTGAGGAGGAGATCTGGTAGAGGTGTCCTCTGGACTGGTCAGAACCGGCCGGCCGGGGAACAGTCGTGGGGCTGAGGGAAGAGGGTCCACGTCTAGCGTGCCGGGACTGTTGAGTTGTGGTGGCAGAGTGCTGTGAGAACGGCATTTGCGGGTCAGATGACCCAGAAAGAGGAAATTGCTCTATTATTGAAAAACGTGTAAAAAATACCTTTAACTGAAGGTAAGCCCTCCACCGGGGGACGGAGTGATCTGTTTACAAACTCCGGAGCAAACGTCTCGATCTCTGGGTCGTCCGTCTCAGGAGCACTTGGGAGCCTTCCGGGTCCTCGAGATGGGGGGCGTACGCTTCCTGTGGGGTGCTCGATGCTGGGCCTGAGAGCTGGGCCCACTCTTGGTTGAGGCGGAGCAGCACGTTTTTGTTTTTTTTTGAAAGCCGCAGGAGGACGCCTTCGGCGAGCAGATGGGGCATTGCCCATGGCGGCAGGTTTGCGGTGGGGCAGGATGTGTGAAATGGCCTCCGTCTGCTTCTTTACCACTGAGGACTGCTGGGCGGAGTCGTCAACGGTGCCGCCAAATGGACGGAGTTGGGAGATGGGGGCATTCGAGAAGGCGTGCATTGTCTACCTCCTGCATTTCGACCAGGTCCAGTCCATAGATTACGTTTCTGGACCACAAGGGTGGCCATCGCCCGTTCGAGTGCCGGCACTTCCGGACGAGGTTTACCGGTCCAGCCTCGCGCTCGCGGTAGCCCGGGAAAGCATAATGGATCTCTGTGCATCAGGCTCAGACTGGGCGAGCAGACCCGAAGGTGGCGGCCCAGGTGAGTCATCAGCATCAGACGCCGCTGTAACGCTCTCCGATGCAGCGGCGATGTCGTCATCCAATTCCGGGACCTCAGGGGACCGGCCGGCCGGCCGTGAAGCGGGCTGCACTCATCCCAAGCTCGGACGGAAGCAAGCAAGCGTGCTGGGGATGCGGGTGGTTCGAGGGGATTTACCTGGCGAAACGGAACCCGTCATTATCCCCATATCACCTTCATCGCCCGCGGCGCCTGCCCTAATCTCGTAGGAAGTGGCTGTCTCTCTTGACAGAAGAAAGCCTCTGAGAACATGAACCATTCATAAAACGCTGCCTGTGCGTGATCGCAGCCCAGGCATGCGAGGCAGCTTTTATGACCGTCAGAGGTGGGGAGAAATCAACCACATCCAGAAACTACACAGAGGTGGAAAAGACATCTTTAAATAGACGCGTCCTGAAAAGGACGTTCAACGCCAGCTGTGTATTTGCTCTTTTAGAGAAAACAACTCTTTTAACTGTGCTGTTGAAGCACTCAGGGGCAAACTGCACTGTTGTGCAGAGAAATACGCTTTAGCGTGCCATAGATCCAACAGCAGAATCAGCTCAGAGGAAGAGAAACAGGTGTGTGAATCGCAGCTCACTGCATACACGACCATCAGCTCTGAAGAAAATTTCTGAATGAACTCAACGTATTTCCCTGCTTTTATACCCGTATGTCCAGAGGCGGGGTATGCAAATACTGTCTGCCAACTTCTCATTAGCCTTTTTTCATAGATCAGGGCTGTCGATTTAATGCGATTTTAAGGCTGTCGATTTAACGCGTTAAAAAAAATTGACTCTATTAATCGCAATGCCCTTGGACCGTAATATGAAAGATTCCTGAGAAATGCAAGCTTGTAATACCACCTGTTTACTCCAGAGAACAGTAAGTGAAACTTCAGCTTCATTCAATGCGCAGTTTATATAGTGCAGAAAAACAGCCTTGAGCAGTAGAACAACATAGACATGCGTTACGTTCTTGTGTTCAAACATTTAATGGTGCGCAAATTCAAACTAAGTGATCTCAATATTTTCTAAGTATTAAACTATATTTAACTTGACACAGTGACCTAAAAATTGTATGTTTATGATGCAAAGCATCCAAGACTCTACACAAGCATGTCTGATGCAGATGTTCATTGATGGGTCCTTAAACAAGCCCTCATAATAAATCTCCAACTGATTGACAAATTCACTTGTGAAATGAATTGCTGTGGACTGTATGCCAATGACTGGTTTATGTTCAATAATATGGTAGTAAACAATACATTGTATTCTAAAACCAATTTTGTATTGTCTTCTGCCACAAGAATGTAATGCATTTTAATTATCTGATTATTTTATAATTTATATATATATATATATATATATATATATATATATTATATATATATATATATTTTTTTTTTTTATATTTAAAGATAACTATGTATCATTATTTCATCATCATATATTGAATTATGAGGGGCTTTCTCAGCAAATATTTGTATATGATTAATTAATCGGGACACCATGTAATTAATTTGATTAAAAATTGTAATCGATTGACAGCCATAATAAGTATATATATATATATATATATATATATATATATATATATATATATATATATATATATATATATATACACGCACACACACACATATACATGAATGCAATGCATATTATGTATATATTATAGATATATACATATATAGATTATATATACCTAAACATTGAGGCACATATAGACACACCCTCATTCCGCATATTACATAAAATGTTAATTGATTTTGATTCAAATGCAGATCAAAATGTGTACTTATTGAATTGCATATTCAAAAGAAAATAAAAATAAAGATTTGCTTAACAAGGTGGTACTCCTTAATTCTTCACATAAAGATAACCAAATGCAAATATATCACTCTCATAAGTCTAAACAGAGAAACACATTACAGATATCTTTCAGATCATTATTAACAACAGTTTTACATGACTTTTTCACCATCACAGCCATGTAACCAAGCATGTGTGAGCAAAACACTCAATATGGTGGTTATACAGTGAAATACTTAAACACAAAATAACATTACCTTGTAAAATGTATTTTCAATACCTGACATCGTTCTGATGTATGTTATAAAGATATCAATCATTAGTGACCCGTAACTTTAAACTCTCTTAAACACATTAAAACACAGAATTACACAATTAAAACACAGTAAATCTGTTCACATACTTCACAATTACTTTTTCACATTCACGTTACCCCCTGAAGAAGGTTTTAAAGTACACATTACTTTACCTGATGAACAATAAAAGAGATGGACAAAGTTAACTAAGTGCTTCAGTTTAATACTGGGACTAGATCCAGGGAAACGGGTGAATTTTCTCTTCATAGGAGCGCTCAAGCGCCACCTACTGGCGTGGCGATATACTCAGATGTTAAATTCTATTAGTAGAGTTCCTTTTAAACACTTTTTAAATAGGGGGGTATCTGCTTTCAATAAAAATGTACATTTATTACCCCGTTACACTCTCCCCTGCTTTTGTTTAGATGTCTCCGGACAACAGGAACTAAACTCATGGAAGGGCAAACATAAGTTAAAGTCAGTTGGGAAAATAAAAAAAAAACAGCAAATAGTTGCTATAGCACAACTACGTATTTGAATATCAAGAGTCTGTCATTGATTATGTCATATCTTGTCTAATATGCCCACACAACTGGTGAAGGATAATGGCGAATATCAGTTTGTGCAGGGTAGGTAGAAATAGCATAGAGTACACATGTATGCATTGGTCCCAACGGTTGGTATGTGGGTTGTCCCAGCTGCAAACATTACTTTGTTGTACGTGCAGACCTTCGCAGAGCTAATGCTTCACTTGCTAGCTCTGGGGGCGCCTCAGCTTCCACTCCCGACTCTTTCTGACTTTCATCATTTACATTTACATTACATTTTGACAGATGCTTTTATCCAAAGCGACTTACAGAGCCCTTATTACAGGGACAATCCCCCTGGAGCAACCTGGAGTTAAGTGCCTTGCTCAAGGGCACAATGGTGGTGGCCATGGGGTTCGAACCAGCAACCTTCTGATTAGCAGCCCTGTGTTCTAGCCACTACGCCACCACCACCTCTATATACATCATATATACAGATATCTAGTATTTCCTGAGGTTCTACAGATTTTCAGGTTCTGTGTACCCCCTGGTGGTGTTCTCTGTTCTGGTGTATGTCCTCTAATTAGGTCCTGTAACTTACTGGGTGAAACTCTGGTGCCACAACTCAGAGACTACATGTGGCTCAGGCTGGGACTGCTTTTCTTTCAAACACTGGCAATGATCTGGGATTTCACACATATTCTTCCTCATCTGTCGAATCTTCTGAGAAAGAATGGGGAATAGCCTGTGACTTTGTGTCTCGTACAGTTATAAGCGTGTATGGTAAATGGTCTTCCCACTCAGATTTCTTTTCCTCCGACAGTGTTTGTAGCATCTGGAGAAGTGTTCTATTTAGATGTTCAACAGGGTTCCCTTGTAGAGGATAGGGTTGGTCAGAGAATGAGCAATGCCAGCGAGCTGTTGAAGACATTGGAACAAGTTATTCTCGAACTCCCGGCCCTGGTCATGGAGTTTTTGTGGATACCCAAAGCGTGGTATGAAGTCATAGAAAATGTTCTCCACCACCGTTTTGCCAGATTTGTTTTGCCTAAGGTAGGCCTGCGCGAAGCAGGTTAAATTTTCTACCAGGACTAAAATGTACTGTTCAAGATGCATGAAATCAACAGACAGTAATTAAAACGGAACACTGGTCGTGATTGAGCCCATTGGTGCTTTTTCAGGGATAGTAGGTTGATTTGTTTGATACAGGGGCACTGCAAGATGACATAGTCTTTATGTCACGCTGCATAAAAGGCCAGTAGAACCTTTGCCTCGCAAGGTGGATGATTTTGTCGGCTCCAACGTGTCCCATGTTATCGTGAAGGTGTTTTGGCACAATGGACTTCAGCATGTTAAGGAGAACCAATTGTCTCTGTTGTCTTATCTGTTTGTACAGAATTCCCTTGTCAAGTTTCAATTTGTTTCATTCATGCATCAGTCGTCATGTAGTTAATCACATTTGTCTTTTGTCTTTGGGGTTCCATCCTCTTTATGTCATCACTTTGCTGATAATTGCGTCTCCTTTCTGGGAAGCTTGAATATCTTCTGGAGTGAACACAAGTGTATTGTTAGATGGCAGATCTACATCACTGGAACACAGCTGGAGAGCTGCACCCCAAGGTACCTCCTCTTGGTCCTTGTCTTTATCTCCCTGCCGTACAGCAGATATCACATCTGGAGGTAAAGTCTCAGAGTACTCTCTGATGAGGTCCTGAAATGCCACCGGAAACCACAACAAAGTGTCAGTGTCAATGTTGTTCTTGCCTGACCTATATTTTATGGTGAAATGAAAGTCAGCCAGCTCACCCACCCAGCATGACATGTAAGACTTCTTGGAGTGATATATTACAAGAAATTAGACACAAAGATACGTGTTTGATGAAACGTGATTATATTTTGAAGAACAGATGAAATAAAAGCTGCCGATGCGTGTTTGATTTGATATATGTGCACAGTGCGCTGTGCTATTCACGAGTGCAATGAAAGCGCTTCTCCAACACACGCACATTCATAGAATTCTGGGCCTCGTTTCACAATAACTATAGATCTTAGCTGTTAAGAGCATTTTTTACGAGCGATTTTTATGAATTTTTGTTCTTTTTAATGTGCACCCACATTGTGATATAGCACCTGCCACCCACAAAATGCAACGAGGCTCAATCCAGTATACAAGCTGCTCGTCCAAATGTATTTCATGCATGAGTAATTTTGCTCATCTACCTGCAATAGGTGGGTGATCTGTAAGACGTCTCGGAGTGACACATGACAAGAAATTCTGATTTTTAAGAAACACAGTTTATTAAATTTTTAAGAACGAACAAAAGAAAGGCCATCAATGCTCGTGTCTGATTCGCTGTTTGTTCAGGAGGTGTGCAATGGGACACTGTCTTGTGAAACAAGCGCATGTAAAGAGTCATCACACCTTTTTCTCTATTTCTGTGCTGTCTTTAAAGTTTATAATCTAAATTAGTTATTAGTTACATAATTTAGAAAGTGAGATTAACAAGTTAAAAACATTAATAAGTTAATACATTGTGTCAAAATGGATTGGTTTATGTTTATGTGTTGCCCTCTACTGGTCAGAAGTGATTATTCAGTGTAGCTCACTTCAGTTGAACACAGACAGACAAGACAGACAGTGCTGGATTCATGTTTCTGATTAATGTATTTTTGATACACTTCTGCCTTGGAGACTATTTTTTTGTAAGTGATGTGAAAATTATTATCAAACACTCGCATTTTTAGGACATGTCATGTTAGACAGTAGCTAGCTCAGATTTTCTTTGTAGCTTGTACTAGCTGTTGTGGTAGTTGAGCTGTGTTTTGTTGTACAGTGCTTGCTTTATACTTTTGAATAACATAGTCATGTGTAGGCTAGAATACTTATTTTCTATATGCATATGTTAATGTTTGGGTACTGATTCATTTGCTTATTTCTGTAATGTTTCAGTTTTACAAATCTCAAAGAAGAGAAAGGAAAACAAAAGAGATAACAACTTCAGTAAAATACAAGAAAAGTCAAGCCTTGTGTTGTGTGTTTATTGGAGGACTTTCTAGTGTTAACTGGCTGTCTAGTTTTGCTCAAGAGAATGCAATGCAAGGGCAGCACAATTTCATTCAACTGAAAACTCTTTGGAAGAATAATGTTGTCTATGAGAATGCTGCACATGATCTCCGATCATCTTGTAAGGTACTGTGAGTTTCACTTTATTTCCACAGAGCAGTTCGCTCATACACATTGCGAATGCAACTCTGCTGGTTCAGTAAAATATACAGGTGTCTTTGTATAAAAGAAACAGACAAAATATATTAAATCAAATTAAAACAAGACATATTCACATTGAAACTAAAATTGAGTTCTATATCATTTTCTTTAGGCAGCATTAACTGTATTAACAAACGCAATACAAACACATTCAATAAGAGCAAACATTTGGCAGCATTTTTTGGGAACACAATGGAATTTATTAGGCTTATTTATTATGATTATTATAATTATCTTTACAGTTTTAATTGTCTTTAGTTCTTAATTTAATGCCATTAGTAAGTTTTCACCTGGTGTCATGATGGATGCTTGCATGATGGCAAATGGGACCATTGGAGATGGTAAATGTTTGTATTTGAGAAGGTGGTTATTTATAAGATTCTTTAATCACTTTGTTATTTTAATTGCTTTTTCATGATTCAATAAATTAATTACATTTTTAAAGAAAAATCAATCAAGCAAAAATATTCACCATATAATCGGATATCGCAATATTTTAAATGTGATCAGCATAAAAATATTTTTTACATATCATTCAGCCCAAAAGTGAAGTAAAATTTTTCATGAACAATTGTAAAATTAAGTAATTTTATGGAGACCCGCACAAACACGTGTACTCAATTCCATATTGCAACATGTTACCTATTCATTTTTGCATATTTGATTTTGAGTAGTCTATGGGCAATATAAACATTTTATTTTATTGAAAAACTTTGTTTTTGAAAATAGTAAATTATTAGTTTGTTGTATGGCTCTTTCGAAAAAATTAATCACCAAAAATGTTTAAATTGGCTCCTAAGTTTAAAAAGATAGTTCTGTAGACAGTCAGTTCCCTTCAGAGATACATTTATATAAAATAGTCATAAAGGTATTGCATTCAAGGGCTTTAGACTTCAAAAGTCATAATCACAATGAGAGCACTTGGATTTCGTCACAAGACATTCTGTATATTTTATACTACTTGTCACGTTTTAAATAAAGTGTTGTGACTGCAAATCTGTTATGTTTTTATATTGCCAACAAATGGTTATGGTATATTGTTGACTGTTGAGAAGGTTTAGAAAAGGCATACACATTTAGAGGCAATGTTGGGTAATTTCAAACTTGTCGCTCTACAAAACATGCGATTAATCGTGAAAAATTTTAATTTACTGACAACCCTCAAACATTTGAACAGTAATTTTACATATTAATCTTTCTGGATAATGAAATGATTTACATATCTTTCCTTGTGTTTTTTTTTTTTAATGTATGATGAAATTCGAGGTTGTGGTGGTTCATTTCGTCAAGCAAGTCACAAGTTTTTAAATTTGCGACTCAAGTCAAACTTGAGACAAGTTGTGTAACTTGAGTCCCCCACCTCTGCTCCAAAGTGGCAATGTTTTTAAATACTAAGTAGTCATGAATATTAGTTAACATGTTACTGTAACTTCAACAGAAAAAGTAGAAACAATGCGATCGGTTAACACACAAGTAATGTTCAATTCATAAAAGCATGACAAGCAATATAGGCTTCAACAGCCCTACCAGAAAACATCTCGGGTTACATGTGTAACCCTTGTTCCCTGAAAAAAGCGGAACGAGATGCTGCACTTGCTAAAAGTGCTATGGGAACGATCTTGCATTGTGACCAGCTGTGAATATGTGTGTAACACTTCAATGAACATTGACCGGAAATGTATAGCCTCAGTTGGTGAGATTCATAGAGGCGAAGAGGTCCTCTTCTGCCCTTTAAAATCTACCCAGATCTTCTCCAAGTGGAGGGAGCCCTAGCACTTAAAATGTCCTTGATAACCTCAGGAGAAAGCCCTGTGCACCTCAGTTGGTACCCAACAGGGGCCAAGCATGAAAGGTTCCACAATTCAGCCCGGGGATGAAATACAGTCCCCTGTGCCTGAGAAAGAAGGTCCTTCCTGTTCAGAACCGCCGAGGCGGGCCGTCGAGGGGAGAATTTAAGACCCTTGCTGGCGAACCTTGCCAAGACTCCCGGGAGCAGAAAAAACGCATACAGACGCATTCAGGGTCATGTATGTGCCTTTAAGTCCAGACCCAAGGGGGATGGGTGACTTAGGGAGAAGTAGAGGAGACATTGTGCTATCATAGAGGCAAAGAGGTCCTCTTCTGCCCTGTGAAATCTCACCCAGATTTGTTCACTACCTCAGAGTAAATCTGCTCCCACACACACGGGCATGCAGGGACGAAAATGTCCTGAGTGACAGGAGCTGCCCTGGGCCCCAAGGAGGATCCAACGTGCCAGAAATTCAGCTGACATGAACGTGGATCCCCCCGATGGTTTACGTAAGAGGCTACCGCTGTATTGCCCACCAGCACCAAGACATGGCAGCCTCAGGAGGAAGTATTTCATGGCCAGAAATACGGCCATCAGCTCGAGACAGTTACTGTGACAACCGAACTGACGACCCTCCTATCCCTTTAAGCCGGATGACCACTTATGGCTGCTACCCAGCCCGTCAGGGAGGCATCTGTAATTAGCGTGGAGGTGGTCCTGCACAGCTTTGTGGGGAGAGTAGGTCTCTTTAGCGATGATGCCAAGCCAGGCGAGAGAAAACCCGCAGGTGTCTCTTCTACCGGCGGCATCACCGAATACCCCCGAGCTTCAGCACCCACGATAGTTGAATACACCAACGTCGAGGACACAAAGACATAAGAAAATACTTGTTATGGAGGTCATAGAAGAAAGGAAGTGACTGATATAGAGTTCCCTTCCCTCTTTTATTTATTTAATTATTTTGGCCACCAGACAGAAATGTGTCTTATAGTTTGGAGCGTTTGGGGGAGGGTCTCTTGTTTGCGTGGCCAGTTTAGCTGTAGTCTGGCCACAGCCCGCATAATCACCTCGAGTAATTTCTCAGCCGTTTTATTATTGAGCGTGGAATGTACAGAGGTTCAGCGCACCGCCCCCCTCGTGAACCGAAGAGGCGCCAAAGCGCGATTCGAGATCATGGGAAGGACCAGCTGGGTCTGGGGAGAGAGCGAGGGAAAGGGACGAACCCGTCTCTCGCTCCTCAGCCAGATCCATGCGAGAGCCCCATGACTGAAATGTGGGCGCTGACTCCTGGAAGTAAGCGACACGAGCGCGAAGCATTTTGCCCGAAAGCAGATCGCAATGCTCACATTTGTCTCTTAATTCCACAGCCGCTTTATTATTATGCACAGGATTTACAGAGGTTCAGTGTCCTCGTAAGCCTGAAGCGTGCCTCGGCACCTCTTCGTTTCACGATCAGCTGGATCTGGGGAGAGAGTGAGCGAAAGGGATGAACCCGTCTCTCACTCCTCAGCCAGATCCATACAAGAGCCCCACAAATTGAAGCGTGGGCGCTGACTCCCGGAAGTAAGCAAGGCGAACATGAAGCATTTAGACTGTAAACAGATCACAAGGCTCGCATCTGCCCCGCCCCAACGCAAGAGCAACATGCTCTTCCCCAAAAACAAAAACCAAAAACTGGTGTGTGTTCGTTTCAGCCATAGAGCGTAAACATGGGAACACACACTGCTTGTTTTGTTTATCAATCATTCTTCTTTTTTTTTTTCAGAGGAAATGGAAAGGAGAAAAGGTTCATTGCGCACTGCCTAACAGACTCTAACTCCTAACAGAGGAAAGAAAGTTTGACAGGCTTGTGAGACACACAGCACAGTCTGCTCTGAAGAAAAGAGATCTGACGAACATGCTGGTGACGCCTCTATTTATAGCCCGGCCACAGGTGCATCCAATGATCTCACCAACCGAGGCTATAAATTTCCGGTCAATGTTCATTGATGTGTTACACACATATTCACAGCTGGTCACAATGCAAGATCATTCCCATAGCGCTTTTAGCAAGCGCATCATCAAAGTGAAGCTTTTTGTAAAGGGAACCCAGATATCCAAGAATTATAGCAAGTAAACAACCGCACCAAACAAATAAACATCCATTCAGACTCCTGCGATGCAGGTTCAGTGATAGACCATTTGGGAGCAAGCGATTAAAGCCTGGAAAGGAAGAGTAAGAGGTAAAAGCTGCTTTTAGAGGCCGTGAGAGGTGTGGGACAGGAGAATGGGACTGAACAGGGTTCACGGCTGGAGAGGTGGTGTGCAGGAGAGACATTTGCCAGGGCCAGCAAGCTCTGCAAATGCTCAGGAGCTGAAATAGCATTGTAATGTATAATGTATGTACAGTATTGCAAGCCGAACAGTCATCAGCATTTCTTTAATATCGGCATCCATCATCACATAATGAACAAAGGACCCAATGTGGTGGCTAGTTAAAATCTTCCAACCTGACACTGTTTTGTTACATGGAGAAATTGTCCTGATTATATGTGCATTATGTGTCTGTTTATTTATTTAAAAACGCTAATAGCTGCCTTAAGTGTTTTTAGAAAAGTAAAGTGTTAATTGTTGGGGAAACCAAACAGAGGCTACATGAGATAGTAATTAATTTGTGGCCACCTCTGAGCTAATTAGAAAACATAAAGGAATAAGAGGAAGTTAATGACCCCTAATTTAAAGGATACACTGGGAAGACTATTTAATTTATGAATGTGTGAAGTTTCCTATGTTTATCCATGAGAATATCTGTTTATTTGTAAATATGTAAATCTCAATAAAGTGTTTGTTGGTCTCTCTCTAATAATCTGTTATATATATTTATTTCTGTGTGTGTGTAACAAGGAGTTGGTGATCTTTTAGAGAAGAGGGTTAGGCTCTAATTGCAGATTAGTTTAATGAAGACAAGAAAGAAGGTAATACAATAACATGGAGGACTACAAAGAACTAAATCTACACATTAACGATATAGCTTAACATACACACATACAAACAAGAACTGACAATCAGTGAAGGGAACAAAATGGTATATATATATACACACACAGATGTATAATGAAGGAACAGAGAAAAGCTGAGGAAGATGGAGGGCAGGTGAGTGTAATCAAAAGGTGCATGCTGGGAAGTGTATTCCATAAACTAAGGGGAAAATTAAACAGTCAATGAACTGAACTGAACTGAACTGAAGGTGAGGGAAAACACACAAGGTAGTTTGTGATATATATATATATATACGTATATATATACACACACACACACACAGACACACACACTGTATATAAAACTGTGTCCTGTATTTCTTTTGGCTGTTTAAAAAGAACAAGCAATGCCCAATTTCTGAATGAATAATTATTTGCAGTTGGGTCTTTTCAGTGAATTAGACAATCGGCTATGCAAAACGGTCTTGAAACTCGCACTGAATCATTTGGAGCGGTTTGCGTCTGTGATGCCCCAATTGTAGGTTCGTCACAAATGGTGAAATTAATATTGTCTCTGTATTTTTAAATACATTGAGGGAATGGTGGATCTGCCAGACCAGTAGAGGGTGCTATGGAAGTGCAATGTGTTGCGATGGGTCTGCTGCGTTGTTTGTGATATCCCAGCAAGACCAGCGCTGCGTCCCAATTCGCCTACTTATACTACGACCTAAAAGTATGTACTCTTTTTTTGAAGAAAATGTACATACTTTTGAGTGTGTAGCAAAAGAGTATGCACGTTCTGGGACATACTACGAAGACGTCATGCAATGGAAGAGAACGTGGTTGCCTAGTTATGCACACCGCGACAGTTAAACAAACATTCTACATTCCATTCATTCTTATATGTCCAATGCAATACAGTGCAATGCGCCAGTTAATGAGGCGCTCAGTGTCTTCATCGGACCCTACAAGATAAACACGGTACTTTTTTTGCAAAACACAAATCCATTAATATTATGAGACAATAAAATATAACTTTAATTAGCGCTAAACGTTTAAGTTCTTACACTTAAAAACTGAGGGCGCATCTCCGCTGCCGCATCCGGTCGCCATGTTTGCATCATCTCAAAGCTCCTCCCTCCCGCACGCAATGGGTTGTGGGCAATATTAGCCGTTAGAGTGTGCATCGATCTGCACTTCGGATTCTGACCGGAAATAGTAGACCATCCAGGTATCTTTGGAACACTCATTTCAACATACTACGATTTGGGACGTACTAATTCTGTTTTCGAATACTATTTAGGATGGATAGTATGCGAATTGGGACGCAGCGCAGAGCTGAACACACGCACATTGTTGTCCTGTGTTTATTTCACCATTCCACAGGTTATTCGATTGTTTTATATGTCAGTCTGCATGGATGTTGAAAGAATACCTGTTAGTGCATATAAGTGTTGGAAATTGATTCGTTTTGATAACATTTTGCATGGTTAATCATGAAATGAAATCGCGATGTTCACCCGCGATTGGATGGTATGTATGTCCAATTACAGTGTTGATTTGAAGGTGAACGTTTAAATATGTCTTTATAAAGTTTAGTTCACTTTAAAAACGCATGTGAGTGGTCTAGAATGGTAAAACACACAGAAACTTCATGTTTGAAAACATGGTTGATATCATTTATTTTATTTGAAATCTCTGAAAGTCATGTAATATTGAACAGCATTTTGAATATGCAAATGAGTAACAGTGATTGGCTGATGGACAGATCTTCATCAAAACACTGTGTATTTGCAAGAAAGAGACTGAAACAGTGGAGATTTGCATAAAGAAACTCATTTGTTTTGACAATTGATCTTTTTGAAATTTGTGTTTGTTCTAATGTGAACATTTTGTTAAAAGTGATAACCCAGCAAGACCAGAGCTGATCACACGCACATTGTTGTCCTGTGTTTATTTCACCATTCCACAGATTGCTGGAAATGCTTAACTGTCAGCTGATACGGAGATCCTGTACCCGCTACAGTTCTTGGGGGCTCGTTCGGGATAGCGCCACCTGCTGGATGAGTGGAGCTTATCCGAAAGAATCCGAAGACCAGCTTGCTGTGAATCCCTGAATGGAATCCATGCTGTTGTTTGACTGTTGTTAACTGTGGTATGGAGGTCAGTACGATGGCAAATGAGAGAAGCCTTGTGAGAGAAATTAGGAAAGCACTTTGTGAACTGTCTTCTGATGAACTCTTCTTTATCGCTAAGAACATCGAACAAATCGGCGAGAGGGAAGAATCACAAGTAGAACTGGGGGATGAAGAGGGATGTTTTGATTTTGTAAGTGGGTTTTTGTGTGGTAAGAGCCTGTTGGGAAGATGAGGGAATGGCTGTGTTACTTGATCTAAGAGACAAAATTAAACAAATTACTCAGTCTCAGCACATAAAAGTACAAAAAGACAAAACACATGTCACTAGTACAGCTCAAGCTCAGGTCTATTCTGAACGCACAACATCTAACATACACACAAATACTAGTCACACCCACACACACAATATAGACCCTGAATACCAGCAAATGTTGAAGATGTACGAGGAGCTTGGCCGAAAAAATTCAAGCTAAGAGTCCCTATGCAACACCCCAACAGTCCAGCTCTCTCCCACTTCCTTTTCAGACTTACCCAAATCCACGCAACATCGATGATCAGGTGTTTATGAGAGAACTCCCATATCTCTCACAGAGAGAGTTCAAAGTCCATGGAGGACAGATTGGTGACTCCACTTCTGAGATTAGCGTTAACAGCTTATGCCGACATATTGAAGAGGGCCTACAAGAGCATTTTAGTGAGAGTGAAATTATTAGAGGGGTCCTGAAAATCACTAAACCTGGTCAATTCAAGGAGATGTTAATGGAAAAAGAGGATTTGACAGTACAAGAGTTAAGAGGACTGCTACAGTCTCACTTAGGTGATAAGAGTAGCACTGAGCTGTTTCAAAATCTGATGTGTGCACGTCAAGGAGAAAATTAAAATCCACAGCAATTTCTTTATCGTGTCATTGGTCTTAAACAAAAGATCCAGATCGCTTCAAAACACAGCACAGCTGACATAAGATATGATGCAAAGACCATCCAAGAAGTGTTTCTCCATGCGGTTTGCCAGGGTCTGGGGCCCAAGTACAGTGAGATTCGTTGTGAGTTCAAACAACTTTTCGCTGCAGGAGATGTAACCGATGACATGCTTCTCAGACAGCTGGCAAAGGTTTCAAGTGAGGAGGAGGAAAGACAGCGTCGGCTGCAGTCATTGCCACGACATAAAGTCACTCATGCCCGTAGTGCTCAGATCGGAGAGGCTGCAGAAATGAAAGCAGCAGCTGCTACTACTGAACAAGCTGATAGTGAGATTCGTAAACTTATCACCCAAGTGGAAGTGCTGACAAATGTTGTCAATTCACTGCAGCAGACCAAGATGACAGAACAGCAGTGTCAGTGCACTGCTAAGGCACCTGAAAAGAGGAGAAGACTAGGTTGTCCCAACTGTACCAAGCAAGGGAAAGTAGAGACTTGCAGTCACTGTTTCTTGTGTGGCGAAGAGGGTCACAGGGCTGTTGGCTGCCTGAACAGACAAAAAAATTCAGCTCCCCACACCAGGCCAAAGAGTGCACCACAAACTACAGTCCCCAAACCAGTCACCCTGTCATAACTAAACAGTTAATGTTGGGTCATGGAATCACAGAGATAGTACTGCAAGGAAACCATCTGCAAGGCAACCTCAGAACTCAGAAGAAAAGATCGTTCAGTTTGTTGGGAAGAAACGTCTACTGGATGGGGAAATTGGAGACCATAAAGTGAGCATGCTTCTCGACACTGGAGCACAGGTTAGCATCATCAATCAAAAATGGAGGGAAAAGTGCCTACCAACACATGATGCTCGCCCCTTATCTGAAATAGTGGGATCCAGTGCTGGTCTGGAGGTGTTCGCCATCAGTGGGGATGTAATCCCATTCAGTGGGTGGGTCGAAGCAACAGTAAGCTTACCTGGACATGCTGGGACTCGCTACTCCATTCAAGTTCCCTTTCTGGTCAGTCAGCTGCAATTGGAAAGACCTCTGTTGGGGGTTTAATGTGATCTCAGAGTTAATTACAGGGCCAAAAGATAGTGCAAGCATTCTTACCACCTTGCATTCCCTGATGAGTAGCACTGGAATTGCCAAAGACGATATTGTTGACGTGTCCGTTGGTTTCATTAGTGCAGACCATGTTTGTACAGATACAGCTCGGGTGAGGGTAGGACCGCAAAGTTTCACTATTCGGCCTGGTCAGGTCACTAATGTGAAATGTAGGGTACCTCCTAACTTAAACATTTCCAATCCTACAGTTCTGTTTGAGACAAGTGATGAGGCCTCACCCCTAGGACATCTTGACCTTGGAGAAGGACTGATTGAGATTCACAAAAGGGGGCAGTCATACATAAGAGTCCCAGTTGGAAATCACACTAAGCATGATCATTCCAAAAAGAGCTATATTTGGGGAAATAGCAACCATTGTTAAGATCATCCAGACTGATCAAGTTGAACCAAGCGGCTCACAGGAAACTACTTCATCTCAGCCAGTGCAGCCGGACGACAGTGGCACACTGTGGCATCCTCCCGTAGATCTGAGTCATCTGAAATAAGCAATCAAGCAGTTGTGAGACAACTACTTTATGAAGAGTCGGCTGTGTTTGCCCGTAATGAAAATTACATTGGAAACATCTCTAGTTTGCAGATGACCCTGGACTTAAAGGATGAGATCCCTGTGCAAAAGGCTTACACATCTATACCCAAGCCACTCTTGAAAGAAGTAAAGGAGTATGTCCAGGACTTGCTTGCCAAGGGTTGGATAATTAAATCCCGATCACCCTACGCTGCTCCGGTAGTGTGGGTACGAAAAAAAGATGGTGCACTACAATTGTGTATTGACTACCGACAGCTTAATAAGAAAACCTTTCCCGATCGCCATCCTCTGCCAAGAATCCAGGATCTAATGAACACCTTGGGTGGTTACCATTAGTTCTTCATACTCGACCAGGGTAAGGCTTACCACCAGGGGTTTATGGCCGAAGGGTCTAGGCACGTGACAGCATTTGTGACACCTTGGGGCCTATTTGAATGGGTAAGGATACCCTTCGGTTTATCAAATGCCCCAGCCGCTTTTCAGCGGAGTATGGAAGAAATGTAAGTGTAACTCGGGGTCAGGATGGGCAAGGAGGAGGCGAGAACCGGCTTGTCAATATAAATAATATTTTAATAAAGAACTTAAAACAAATGCACAAACAAACACACAACGGACATGTCCGTGAACGATCTCTCTCTCTCACTCCCATCTTCCGCGGTCGGCCCTTCACCCTCTCGGAAGCTTGATTAGCCTAATTTGTGACCGGGCGTGTTGAGTCACGACCCGGACCCGCCCTCCACCTTGCCACAGTTAGATTCCATCCATGATGAGTGTTGCCTGCCCTATCTGGATGATGTGCTGTGTTTTACCAAATCCTTTGAAGAGCATGTGGAGAAACTGAGTTGTGTTCAGAGCTCTTCGACAGCACGGAGTGAAGTTACGTCCAGCTAAGTGTGAGCTGTTTAAGCATGAGGTCAGGTATCTGGGTCGTCTTGTGTCTGCTGATGGCATAAGAGTGGACTCAAAAGATCTGGAGGCTGTGAGGGTACTCCATGACAAAACACCTCAAAACGTTGGAGAAGTTTGCCGTCTTGTAGGATTCCTGAGCTATTATCGAAGTTATATTCAAGATTTTGCTAGGCTGGCGAAACCCATTTATGAGCTGCTTCAAGCTAACACAGCAGAAATCCTGTCACAAGTAGGACGGAAGAAGGAAAGGAAAAGGAGTCCACAGCTGCCATCTCGACATCTGGTTGTGTGGGAAGACAAGCACCAGCAGAGCTTGGTCACATTCGTTGACATGCTTACGAACCCGCCTGTGCTGGCGTACCCTGACTTTGATGCCCTGTTTGTAATACACACAGATATATCTGAGAAAGGATTAGGGGCAGTACTTTACCAGAGGCAAGAAGGAAAATTACGGGTCATCGCATATGGCTCAAGGACATTGTCACCTGCTGAGAAAAACTACAGACTCCATTCAGGCAAGCTGGAGTTTCTCGCACTAAAATGGGTGGTGTGCGACAAGTTCTGTGACTACCTCTTCTATGCCCCGTATTTTACAATCTATACTGACAACAACCCTCTCACTTATGGGATAAGTTCTGCAAAATTAAATGCAGCGAGTTATCGTTGGGTGGGTGAGCTCGCAGACTTCCGATTTGAGATCAAATATAGACCTGGCAAGAGTAACAATGATGCAGACCTGTTGTCACGTTGTCCTTTGAACATTGACGAATACATCAGTGAGTGCACAGAAGGCCTGTCACAGAATGCCATCCAAACAACCTGGGAGGGCAACATGATGTCTAAGAATAGAGATGTAGCCTGGGTGGCAGTTCTAAATTTGACGGCGCCAGACAAAGTCACACTCCATAACCAGTTCTCACCAGCCATCAGTCCAGATGAATTGAGTAGAGCCTAATGGGAGGACCTGGTGATTGGACCAGTCATCAAACTGAAGGAAGCTGGTAAGACAGTGACCCCTGATATTCTGTGCACAGCAGCTAACGACACCAAGAAGTTGTTAAAAGAATAGAACAGGTTGGTCCTAGAAAACAATATCTTGTATAGGAGAACCACACAAAGACGACAACTGGTATTGCCTGCAAAGTATCGGCAGATAGTCCTTCAGCAGTTGCATAACCACATGAGTCATGTTGGGGCAGAGAAGGTGTTACAGATAGCTCGAGAGAGGTTCTACTGGCCTGGGATGAGGAGGAGTGTGGAAGAGTATGTGACCCTCCAGTGTCCATGCATAACACAGAAACAGCCAGTAACACATGTGCATGCACCAATGGGAGGGATCACATCAAGTGCACCTCTTGAGTTAGTATGTATTGATTACTTGCACCTTGAGGTCAGTCGCGGGGGGTATGAATACATCCTTATAGTGATTGACCACTTCACCAGATTTGCCCAGGCCTATCCTACCAGGAACAAATCTGGGAAGACCACAGCTGAGAAAATATTCAATGACTTCATACCTCATTTCGGATTCCCCGCAAATCTACATCATGATCAGGGGCGCGAGTTTGAAAATTCCCTTTTCCACACCCTACAGAAGCTCTCTGGTGTTGGTCGCTCCAGGACTACACCATACCATCCCAAGGTAATCCTTAAGAGAGACTAAATCAAACTTTGCTTCTGATGCTGCGGACATTGACTGATAAGGACAAACAAAGCTTCCTATTTAGAACCATTTAAAAAAAACTGTTTTTACCAGAACCATGTGATTTTCATGACTTTCATGCCTACAACTGCACCAAACATGAATCTTGGGGTACTCGCCATTCTACCTTATGTATGGTCGCAATCCCAGACTCCCCATTGACTTATTGTTCGGGCTGGTGCAAAAAGATGGATTCAACACCCCACATGGGTATGCTGAACGCTGGGCAGATCGGATGGTTGAAGCGTATAGAATTGCAGCGCAAAGTAGCAAGCAGATGAGTCTTCGCAATAAAGCGTACTGCGAACAGACAGCCAGCTGTGTTATCCTAAGACCTGAAGATAGTGTCCTGGTAAGGAATCTGAGTCAGAGAGGTGGCCCAGGAAAGCTGCGTTCTTATTGGGAGCCCACCATTTATGTTGTGAAAGACCAACTAGGTGACAACTTTGTATACAAAGTGCATCCTGAAAACAATGAAAGCAAGATTAGAACACTGCAGTGAAACCTCCTTTTGCTTGTGAATGACTTCCCAACACCAGAGAGCCTGGACCCAGAGAGTCATGAAGTACCTCAGAGGAGAAGTGTTGTGACAAGGGGACAGCAAAACAGAAAGGTGACTCAAAAAGAGGAGGAAGAAGAAGATGGAGAGATTAGCTCTGAAGAAGATGAAGGATACTATTTGAGGAGGGACAGCAATTCAAAATATCCAAGAACGGGGAGAGTAGAACCTGTAAATGTACTGTCTCAGGAAGGATGAAATGGACCCTGCACCACTGAAGGAGATCATCTGTCAATGACTTGCACAAGCGAGACTTTGGGACAGTTACCAACAGAACCCGAGTACATACTCACTGATACTTCCTACAAGCTGATACTTACCTACCTGCAGAGAATCCAGAGTGGGAACATGGCATGGAGCCAGAGTGGAAAGGTCCACAAGAGGAGCAGACAACTGAGGACCAAGAGGAGGTGTCACAGAAACAGGAAACCTGTGGAGCAATCAGACGATCACTCAGAGATAGAAAACCTGCCCAAAGAATGACTTACCCATTCCTTGGACAACCCACATTCCAAACATTGCCTACATTAAACACATTAGAAGCAAACCTAATTCAGTCACTACCATTGGTTCCCACAACTGCAAACACATGGTTAGGCCATGCCAGTAATCCATACCAAGTAGTGCCAATCACTTTTCTGGTTCCAGCTTATTAAAGTTCTGTAGAAAGACATAAGAAAAGTTAGAGTTTCACCTTCTGTTGTGGGTGAGTGTGATGCCCCAATTGTTGGTTCATCACAAATGGTGAAATTAATATTGTCTCTGTATGTAAAAATACATTGAGGGAATGGTGGATCTGCCAGACCAGTAGAGGGTGCTATGGAAGTGCAGTGTGTTGCGATGGGTCTGCTGCGTTGTTCGTGATAACCCAGCAAGACCAGAGCTGATCACACGCACATTGTTGTCCCGTGTTTATTTCACCATTCCACAGATTGCTGGGAATGCTTAACTGTCAGCTGATACAGAGATCCTGTACCCACTACACATCTACTCGTGCTGTTTTTCAATCATTTTCCATTTAAACATTCACTAGATGGATGTCTTTTCACAACTGCGTCATGTTTCACTGTGTTTTTAGCATCTCTCATGGACGCGCTGTATTTTTATACATAGTGTCATGTTAAAGAGAACTTATTCAACTGATTAAGGTGTCTCGAGACACCTGCGTTCTGCTGTATTCATTGGTGTGATTTTTGCTTTTTTTTAGCATGGGAATGCATTTATTCTTAATGGTTACTTGAAGAAATGCTTGTACTTTACCAGAAGAGTAAAGCATTGATAAGACAATACAGAAATTGGCTGTAGAATCCAATATATTGTTAATTTCCATATTACCAAACATAAGCCTTGCATAAAAATTGCACTCTATTAAGCTGTGAATGAATGCAAGACTGACCCTGCGTCCAAATATCCATAATTCCCTACTATATAGCATGCCAAAAACAGAATGCCAGTAGAGTAGTATTTCCGAATCCATAGTATTTATAAGACAGTAAGGGAGAAATGCCCAGATGACCTTCTGGCTGGTATCCAAAGTGTGGATCGGTTGAACACTTTTCTATCCCACAATATAGAGTTGGGGTACTCGAGTTTGGACTCGGATGTCTTATTACTTGGACTTGACTCAGACTCTAGCCTTTGGGATGCAGGATTTTTTTCAGAGTCCATGACATACGTGATGCAATGAAAAATAAATAACAAAACAGAAATGAATGAATACATCTCTATCTGCATGCAGCTGTATTAGCCCCTGAAGTCGTAGACATAGCCAGAGTTGATTCACTGTGTTTAAACAAACATGCGCACATACGCATGTGCACAGGCAGACTCTTCAGTCAACCAATATGCTTGAATGTCACTACAGAGACTACTGTATAACATCGACTACCGAGGTGGCTGGCATGATAAAAACATACAAATTGGTATGTTTCCAATGTAATAGAAATTAAATAAGGCAGTTTCACACAACACTCAACTTGACATGGTAAAATTGCATGTGTTGTTTGTGCAGCCAAGACAGTGCTTGCATTGCAGTTTCATTGTGGATCAAGAACTTCACTGAGTCAAGTCACCTACGTCATGTCTCTCACAGTTTACTAAAAAAGCATATTGAAACAAAAATACATAAAAAAATTATATTAGTATGGGATATTAAGTCTTTTTAGGCGTAATGTATCACATGTAGGCTTCTCTGTACTCTCTAGTGGTCCACACAGTGTTGTCAGCTTGAATTGGTCCATAAGAGCTTGAAAAATTAACTGTGTAACTTTTTAAATATTCAGGGAAAGAAAGCATTATTGCATAAGCAGACAGCAACTCTAAACAGATAAATGTCTCGGTTACGTATGTAACCTCAGTTCCCTGATGGAGGGAACGAGACGTCCTGTTGAAGAGTATAAAGGCGAGGGAAATACGCTGTGTCCGGCCACCTCAGCGGCTTGGCTCAGTGATGGGGCCGGGAGGACACAATGTCTCGTTCCCTCCATCAGGGAACAAAGGTACATATGTAACCGAGACGTTCCCAGGCTGTCGCTCACTTCGACGTCGTGTCGAAGAAGCGACACTAGGGGTCCACTTCAAATCACGCCATGTGCTGAGCCGTGTACGTGTACTGCTGACACAGAAGCGGGCAGGTGTTCCACGTGCACAAGCTACCAACTGTGTTTCAGACTGCACGTACCCTTCCCCAATGCCCCAAAAAAGTCGTTGGAATCCTTTTGGTTATCCTAGAGGGGTAGCGAAATACATCACATAGCCTCTTTGGTCATATGTGGGAAAGAATGGTGCAGTGGTAGATCCAACCTCGAGGAGGGGGAGTTGCTACAACACGGCGACCGAAGGGCAGCGAAGGACTGCCTAAGGGAGACACAGGTCAGCTCGTAAGGTGACCGTACCAAAGAAGTACACACAGGAGGAGTCCGCGTAGGAGGCCTGACCTGTGGAGCACCTATTCCAATAGGAGTAGCCTGGGGTACCCGTAGTGGACTGGGTCGGCGAGTTCCTCCGCTGAACCGCGGACCCAAGAGAGCTAGGCAGGAATCAGTCAGGGACCTAAAGGGGTCTCCTGGGAAAGAAGGTGCACTGTTTTACCTCGGCAGAGGGAAAAGGCGCTGGACGCACCCGGTCAGACTGTCGACCTGTACCAAGTTCTACCGGCTCGGACCTGAGAGAACACGGGATGAGACTGACTCATCCCTGAGATTGTAAAATCTTGCAAAGGTGTTAGGTGTTGCCCAGCCCACAGCCCTACAAATGTCTGCTAGGGAGGTGCCCCTAGCTATTGCCCATGAGGATGCCACACTCCTGGTAGAGTGGGCTCGAACCCATAGGGGGGGTGGCACGGCCTGGGTGTGATAGGCCAACAGAATGGCGTCCACCACCCAGTGGGACAGCCTCTGTTTGGAGACAGCGTTCACTTTCCGCTGTCCCCCAAAGCAGACAGAGCTGCTCAGAGCGCCTGAAGCTATGAGTGCGTTCCAGGTAGGCATGCAAGGCACATACCGGACACAGCAGTGAGGGGGCTGGGTCTGCCTCCTTCCGGCAGCCAGTGCTGAAGCGGTCTCATATGCATCTACCCCAGCGGCACGACCGCCGCGTAGGACGCCATATGCCCCAGGAGCCTCTAGAAAAGTTTTAAGGGGACCGTTGTGCCTGGCCTGAAGGCGGCGAGGCGCCTCAACACTGACTGGGCACTCTCGTTGGTGAGGCGTGCTGACATTGAGACCAAGTCTAACTCCATGCCGAGAAAAGAGATGCTCTGGACTGGAGTAAGCTTGCTATTTTCCCAGTTGACCTGAAGCCCCGAGGTGCCTGAGCACCTGGTCTCTGTGAGCGCATAGTAACTCTTGCGAGTGGGCTAGGATAAGTCAGTCGTTGAGGTAATTGAGTATGCGGATGCCGGCTTCTCGGAGCGGGGCAAGAGCTGCCTCTGCGACTTTCGTGAAGATGCGAGGGGACAGAAACAAGCCGAAGTGGAGTACTTTGTACTGATACGCCTGGACATCCAACGCGAACCGCAGGAAGGGGCAGTGTCAAGGCAGAATAGAGATGTGGAAGTACGTGTCCTTGAAGTCTACCGCTGCGAACCAATCTAGATGCCGGATGCAGGTTAAGATGTGTTTCTGCGTGAGCATTTTGAACGGGAGTTTGTGCAACGCTTGGTTGAGAACTCACATGTCCAGGATTGGTCGTAAGCCACCGCCTTTCTTGGGTACGATGAAGGGTTGTAGAAACCCTTCTTCATCTCGGTTGGAGGGACAGACTCTATCGAATCTTTGAGCAAAAGAGTGCCGATTTCCACGCAGGTACTGGGCATGTTCGCCGTGTACTGCGGAAAAGCGGACGCCCATGAAGGGGGGCAGAGGCCTGGCAAACTGAATTGCGTAACCGAGTCGAATGGTCTGGGCCAGCCAGCGAGATGGGTTGGGAAGTGAAAGCCACACGTCCAACCTCTGCGCTAGGGGCACCAAAGGGACGATTAATTTTGACGTACCCGGCAGAGCTTCGCAGCAGGGCGGAGCAGGTAGGGCAGCGTCGGGAGGCAATAGGGCGTCCCGAGGCTGGGGTGCTGAGAAAAGACTCAAAGCACTTACCTTGCTCCGCACACCCGGCAGGGGGTGGGTTGGTGACTAAGGAGGAGGTCGAGGGTAGGAGTCTCCAGACTCATCAGAACCGGCCGGCCGGGGGACAGTCGTGGGGCTGGACACGGGTGGTCCGTGTCCGGGAAGCCAGGACTGTTGAGATCTGTCAGCAGAGTGCCGTGAGAACGGCATTTATGGGCCAGGAGACGGGGGGGCGTCTGCTTCCTGCGGTGTGCACAAGGCTGGGGCTGAGAGCTGGGCCCTGGTTGAGGCGGAGCAGATTTCTTAGCCGCAGGGGGACGCCCTTAGCGAGCAGACAGGGCAATGCCCGTGGCGGCAGGTTTGCGGCGGGGCAGGATGTGTGAGATGGCCTCCGTCTGCTTTTTCACCACGGAGAACTGCTGGGCGAGGTCCTCGACGGTGTTGCCAAAGAGGCCAAACTGGGAGACAGGGGCGTTGAGGAAGCGAACTTTGTCGGCCTCGTGCATCTCGACCAGGTTGAGCCACAGATGACGTTCCTGAACCACAAGGGGTGCCATCGCCTGCCCGAGTGCCTGCTCGATGACCTTCTTGGCTCTGAGGGTGAGGTTGGTCGCTGAGCGCAGTTCCTGCAGCACATCGGGGTCAGGGCTACCCTTGTGCAGATCCCTGAGCATCTTGGCCTGGTGGACTTGCAGGATGGCCACGGCGTGCAAGGCGGAAGCAGCCTGTCCCGCGGCACTGTAGGCTTTGGTGTTAAATGAGGATGTCGTCCTACAGGCCTTGGAAGGGAGTAGAGGGCGCCCGCGCCAGGTGGTAGGGTTTCCGGGGCATAGATGGAGCGCAACAGCCCTATCCACCTGGGGAATCGCCGTATACCCGTGGGCCGCTCAGCCGTCTAGGGTAGCGAGAGCGGACGAGCAGGGCTTTTGACGAGTGGAAAGCGGGGCTCTCCACGAGGACGTCAGCTCGTCATGCACCTCCGTGTGCACAGCGAGGCTGTGAGCAGCGCCCAGACCCCAGGAACCATTCATCCAACCGTGACAGGTGTGGGGAGGACGTGGGTTCCAATCCAACCCCACACTGACGGCGGCCCGGGCAAGCATGTCGGACATCTGCGCATCAGCCTCAACCTGGGCGTGCTAGCCCGAAGGCGGCAGCCCAGGGGAGGCGTCAGATGCCGCGCTCTCCATTGGAGCGGCGAGCTCATTCACCTCGAGCTCCAGAGGATAGGCAGACTGGCCAGGAGGCGAGCCGCTGTTGCCTCGAGCACTGACGGGGGTCAACGAGCGTGTCGGGGGGGGGGGTTGGTGGTCTGAGGGGGCATACCTGGCGGAGCTGCACCCGCTGCCCTCCCCAAATCACCTTCATCACCAGCTGCATCGTTCTCAATCCCATGGGAAGAAGGAGCGATACGGGGGGCAGCTGGAGTGGCGTGCTTTCTATTGAAAGCAAGCCGCAACCGCGACGTTGCCATGGTCATGCTCTCGCAGTGAGAGCATGAACCATCCACAAACGCTGCCTCTGTGTGATCATTGCCCAGACACACGAGACAACGCCTGTGGCCATCAGAAGTGGAGAGCACTCTACTGCATCCAGGAACTACACAGGGGCGGAATGGCGTCTTTAAAAAGACGTGTCCTGAAAAGGACATTCAACGCCACTGTGTATTGCTCTTTTAGAGAAATAAACTATTTTACAGAGAAAATTGCTCTTTATAAGGAAACTCTTTTAAACTCTGCGCTGTCGAAGCACCCAGGGGCAAACTGCATGCCGTGCAGAAGAGAAAAGCCACTGAAGTGTGCCGTAGATCCAACAGCAAAGCAGAGCGTGAGAGGACAGAAGCAGGATATCTGGTGTGTCACTCGCAGCTGGCTGCATACACGACCATCGGCTCCGAAGAAAATTACTGAATAAACGAGTGTATTTCCCTTGCCTTTATACCCGTATGTCCGGGGGCGGGGTATGCAAATACTGTTTGCCAACTCTCATTGGCCTTTTTTCATAGATCAGAGGCATATTCGGCGCACAAGAGAGACCCTTAGTGTCGCTTCTTCGACACGACGTCGAAGTGAGCGACAGACGGGGAACAGCACTTATTTATTATAGATTTGACTATTTTCAAAGCATTGACAACCTGCTTAAAATACATTCTTTTACATCATTTGTCCACCATTAACAACATTCAACCATGCGCAATAAAAGTTGATTATTTACAGTTTAATTATTGACTATAAAATAAATGTATTATTCGATGACAGATTGTGTACGAAGCTAAACTTCATGTTACGAGATTAATTTATTTGGTTATGACGTTTTAATTTTATTTTATTAATGTTTATTCTTTTTTATTTTTATTGTAAACCACATTAACTTATGCACATCTTTTTTTTAGCCTATATCTGTTAAATTTGTAACTCAAAATGATTATTCTCCATGTTTTTATGGTTAAAGAAGAGCTCAATTCTTTGGTTGGTATTTAAAGATTTCAGACTGACTGCAGACCAACATGGCTGCCGCTCAAGCAGATGTCAATAATAATTATTTTTTTATTTTCTGCGGCAGCTGCTGTGAGATGCACACTGATGCATCAGGGTTTTAGGTACATGAGCAGCACGCAGAACTGCCCTGCATTGGGCAGTTTCCCCGCAATTTAACTAGAAAATCATGTCTGTGAAGACATGGCCCTAATATTATTAGTGTTTTTGGATATAGCATTTGCAGTCAAATCGTGATTACTTGTGTTGTTGACTCATTTGTATGTTCTATATTGTCCCAAATCAGTCGGCAGACAGAAAAAGCTTCAGAAAGAAATCCCAGTATAGACAATTATTTCTTTAGATAGGGATAATTTAAATAAAACTAAATGAAATTGAACTGAGTAATTGAAAATGAAGTAGAAATAAAAATGAAATAAAAATTCAAAACATGATAACCTTGGTTGTAATGACTAACACAGCTTTCACTTTCTTTAGTTTATGTTTGAGTGGAGGGAAAAAGCAATAATGTCAACAGAACACAAAAGAATTGTGTTGAAGGACAGTTTTGTCTTCATACACCTAAAGAATATGCTTTCATTCTGAAACCACTTTGAAGTGTTCAGCAGGACACTAATCATAAAATGTATATATGAAATTTAGTGTTTCTAGTGTTTTTTTGTAAAATGTATATTGACAAACTTTTTTTCTTAGTTTACAAAGTTTAAAATAAGCTTAAAATATTGATGTTAGGTTATTGGTTACAATTTTAATTCAGATTTATAACAGATTCATTCAGATTTGGAGTCCAGACCTATTATGGACTCAGTCTTGAGTACGACTCGTCCCCTTTTGGACAATGAATCAACACGGTCTCGATTGTTTAAAGACTTTTACTTGACTTGGACACGACTATGGTGGATTAGAACCCTACACTACTACAATGCATCAGGAGCTGAGGAGACGTCACGTTCAAATGCTGGATTTAAATCAAATTGCGGAGAACTGAGGGGCGGAAGGATGTTTTCAACAGTGTGCTGTAAAAGAATATTGCTCCTTGTGCTTAAATGGCACTTGTTTAACTGAACTTGAGTGGATTATTTTCACGGTTGTTGTTGTCATGTCATACATTCTGGTCACGGGACCATGCGTATGTTCCTGGAAGTTAGTATGTCCGAATTCTATTCATATTGCCTCTCGTATACCTAAAGAGTTACTGTTTTACTGGCCAATTAGTGCGTTTCTCATCAAATCGAGTACATACTGTGACAGAACGTGGTTTTGGATGCAGGGTGAGACTCATCTTGTGCTGTCTGCTGTGGGTATGTGTTGTTTATTCTCTATATAAGATGTGTGTATGTTTTTTGTACATGTTTGCCTCATTTGAACTCATTTGAGCCAATAGTGTGGCAACAGTTAAATGCATAAAATAGGCAGATATGGTTCAGGAGCTTCAGTTAATATTCACATAAACAATCAGAATGGGTAAAACGTTTTATTTAGACTGTGGCATGATTGTTTGTTCCAGATAGGCTGGTTTGAATATTTCTGTAACTGCTGATCTCCTTTGATTTTCATGCAAAACAGTCTCTAGTGTTTTCTCAGAATGGTGGCAAAAACAAAACACATCCAGTGAGTGGCAGTTCTGCAGACGAAAACACCTTGTTCATGAGAGAGGTCAACGGAGAATGGCCAGACTGTTTCAAGATGACAGAAAGGCTACATATATCCCTTCTGTATAATTGTAGTGAGCAGAATAACATCTCAGAATGCACAGCATGTCGGATGGGCTACATCAGGAGAAGACCACATCAAGCACTTTATAAGGACCATAGTGTCCCGAATAAAGTACTTCGTGATCTCCTTCCCCTAAAACTGTCCAAACACATGAATAGTACAACAGCCTATACTAGTATTTTAAATCTGCCGAAAAATCTGCCGAGTGAATAAGAACAAAAAATGGAAGCTCCAGTGGATAAATTAGTGTCATGAATTTATACTCTCTCCAAAAAATTACATTTCTACTTTGTTTCTCCTCTGACACAGTATTATTATAGTGTTGGATTTTTTATTTAGTTTTTATTTCTATTTTTTAATACATTTGTCATTCCAAATTAGTTTAAGTTTTCAGAGTTTTTCCATTTAGTTTTCTCAGTTTCAGTTTAGTTAGTTTTTATTTTAGTTTTAGTTTGTGTTTTTATGGCTGCTAAAGCTTAACATTTACTGGTATTAAAAGTCTGGTTAAAAAGTCTAACATTAAATTTCTCAGGACATTCTTTTGTAATCTACAGGTGCTGGTCATATAATTAGAATATCATCAAAAAGTTGATTTATTTCAGTAATTCCATTCAAATAGTGAAACTTGTATAATGTATACATTCATTCCAAACAGACTGATATATTTCAAGTGTTCATTCCTTTTAATTTTGATGATTATAACTGACAACTAATGAAAACCCCAAAATCAGTATCTCAGAAAATTAGAATATTGTGAAAAGGTTCAATACTGAAGACACCTGGTGCCACACTCTAATCAGCTAATTAACTCAAAAACCTGCAAATGCCTTTAAATGGTCTCTCAGTCTAGTTCTGTAAGCTACACAATCATGGGGAAGACTGCTGACTTGACAGCTGTCCAAAAGACGACCATTGACATCTTGCACAAGGAGGGCAAGACACAAAAGGTCATTGCTAAAGAGGATGGCTGTTCACAGTGCTCTGTGTCCAAGCACATTAATAGAGAGGCGAAGGGAAGAAAAAGATGTGGTAGAAAAAAGTGTACAAGCAATAGGGATAACCACACCCTGGAGAGGATTGTGAAACAAAACCCATTCAAAAATGTGGGGGAGATTCACAAAGAGTGGACTGCAGCTGGAGTCAGTGCTTCAAGAACCACCACGCACAGATGTATGCAAGACATGGGTTTCAGCTGTCGCATTCCTTGTGTCAAGCCACTCTTGAACAAGACACAGCGTCAGAAGCGTCTCGCCTGGGCAAAAGACAAAAAGGACTGGACTGCTGCTGAGTGGTCCAAAGTTATGTTCTCTGATGAAAGTAAATTTTGCATTTCCTTTGGAAATCAAGGTCACAGAGTCTGGAAGAAGAGAGGAGAGGCACAGAATCCACGTTGCTTGAAGTCCAGTGTAAAGTTTCCACAGTCAGTGATGGTTTGGGGTGCCATGTCATATGCTGGTGTTGGTCCACTGTGTTTTCTAAGGTCCAAGGTCAACGCAGCCATCTACCAGGAAGTTTTAGAGCACTTCATGCTTCCTGCTGCTGACCAATTTTATGGAGATGCAGATTTAATTTTCCAACAGGACTTGGCACCTGCACACAGTGCCAAAGCTACCAGTACCTGGTTTAAGGACCATGGTATCCCTGTTCTTAATTGGCCAGCAAACTCGCCTGACCTTAACCCTATAGAAAATCTATGGGTTATTGTGAAGAGGAAGATGTGATATGCCAGACCCAACAATGCAGAAGAGCTGAAGGCCACTATCAGAGTAACCTGGGCTCTCATAACACCTGAGCAGTGCCACAGACTGATTGACTCCATGCCACGCCACATTGCTGCAGTAATTCAGGCAAAAGGAGCCCCTACTAAGTATTGAGTGCTGTACATGCTCATACTTTTCATGTTCATACTTTTCAGTTGGCCAACATTTCTAAAAATCCTTTTTTTGTATTGGTCTTAAGTAATATTCTAATTTTCTGAGATACTGAATTTGGGATTTTCATTAGTTGTCAGTTTTAATCATCAAAATTAAATGAAATAAACATTTTACATATATCAGTCTGTGTGTAATGAATGAATATAATATCCAAGTTTCACTTTTTGAATGGAATTACTGAAATAAATCAACTTTTTGATGATATTCTAATTATATGACCAGCACCTGTATATCTAGTTGTATTATCATGTTTAAGTTGGATTGTAAATGTTGCAAATTTTATAATGCAGGGTGAATATGGGCAAAGTGAAAAAGGTCATTTAAATTTGATCCCCATTGTATCCATATGTATTTCCTCAAATCATTATACATCATTATTAAACTAATCTTTGGGAAGTAAACAATTGAAGGGGTAGTTCACCCAAAAATAAAAATTCTCTCATCATATACTAACTCTCATGCCATCCCAGATGTGTATAACTTTCTTACGTAGAAAACAAATAAAGATTTTTAAAAGAATATTTCAGATCTTTAGGTGCATACAATGCAAGAGAATGGAGGCAAGTAATGCATAAGTCTCTGGTGGTTAAATATATGTCTTCAGAAGGGATATGATAGGTGTGGGTGAGAAACAGATCAATACTTTTTTACTTTAAATCTTGACATCAAAAGTCTTCTTGGCAATCATGATTTCAAACATGATGACACTTTCTAGCACAATCTAGCACTCAACGAACTGTATTAGGAAGTGTAATCAAGCTTAAAATTATGATTGTTCCTGTAGACTGTAATTGCAAGATGTAAAGTGAAAAAGGAGTCACATTTTGGTCTGTCTCACCCAAAACTGATTAGATTACTTCAGAAGACATGAATTAAACCACTTATGTTGTATGGACCTATAGAGCAGAGATGTTCTTCTAATATATTTTTTGTGTTCAGCAGAAGAAAGAAAATCACATCTGGGATGGCATTTTTTGGGTGAACTATCTCTAACTTTTTGAGGTTTTAAATGGATGATTTTACATTTGGATGTGTGGCAGAGCTCATTTCATGACCACCGGTGGGAAAAGCAAAGCTAAAGAAAAAAATAAATAAATTAGGTATAAATCTTGTAAATGTTACATTATGATTTATGATGTAAAAGTGTATAAGAAAAGATAAAAATTAATTCCAAATACTTTTTAAACATTTTCAAGAGAATCATTTTTCCTCTGTCCCACTTTACTGCTTAAAAAAATCTAGGATTTGGTAAAAATAGGGTCTTCAAATGTACCACTTCCTAGTATTAAGCATTTCTTCAGTTTTGCTTTTGACTGAAGTAAAATAAATCCAAAGCTTTCTTTAAAGGGATAATGTTAGGTTATGTGTGTTTGGATCATCATTAGAAGTGTCAAGAAATGGAAAATTTCCAAATGTGTCCCACTTTGCCCATATTCACCTTTAGTATATTAAAAATATATATATATTTTATTTCGTTTTGGAGTTTTGAAAAATTATTTTAGTTTTGTTTCAGTTTTTTTCTAATAATTTTATTTATTTTTATTTTAGTTAACAAAAATGTTTTTATATAGTTTTAGTTTTTGTTAAAGTTTTCATCTTTATTCATATATTCATATTGAACATATTCAATATGAATATCTGCTGTCCTTCCAAGCCACTGGTTTGGGAGTTTGTGCAGACTATTGATTCTTTTAATTTCACACAGTATATTTCTGGCCCTACTCATGAGCACGGTCATACACTTGATCTTGTATTATCGTTTGGCATTTCTGTACAAAATGTTGAAATATCTGACTTTTGTCTATCTGATCATAAGCCTGTTGTTTTTAATGCTATATTGCCTGGGCAAACTTTAAAATCGTACACCTCTGTGTCCTTTTCTCGCATCGTTACCACAGCTACGGCTAGTTGTTTTTCTGAGGCTTTCACCACTTTTTCCAAAAGTACTCCAAAATTAATAAACAGGTTTAGGAATAGAAGAGATAGTTACCATTTTAATAATACATGCACTTTTATTTTAGACTCTGTTGCTCTCTTAAATTTTCAAAACCTAAATTTAGGACAGAACCTTGGTTGAATAGTAATACACAAGCTCTCAGACAGGATTGTAGGAAAGCTGAGCATAAATGGAAAAAAGACAAATTGCAAGTGTCTTGCGAACTCATGAAATACCCTCTATCCATTTACCAACATTCTATAAACGATGCAAAAAACAAATACCTCTCAGAAGCAATATCAAATAATTCTCACAATCCCAAAGTTCAAAAACTGTTTAATACAATAACTAGAATCTTCTCGCCTACTACTAATTCAGGCCTTGATGCTACACCTGAGACTTGTACAGCGTTTTTAGATTTTTTTATGGGTAAGGTGGATACCATACAATCTAGTATGACCATTGGTAGTCTTGACCTCTCTGAACAAGTCACCTGCTCCGCTCTGTTTGATCAGTTAGAACAAATATCCCTCACAGATCTTATGGATATAGTCCAACAGATTAAGCCGACCACCTCTTCGGGTGATGTTATTCCCACCCGGCTCTTTAGACAGGTGCTGGATACTATTGGCTCTAGTGTGTTGGCCATTTTAAATAGCTCATTGAACAGTGGCTGTGTTCCGTCATGCCTTAAGCAGGCAGTGATCAGGCCACTTCTCAAGAAGCCTAATTTAAATATGACCAATTGAAAAATTTCAGACCCATATCTAAACTGACTTTTTTTTATCAAAAATCTTGGAGAGTCTTTAATCAGCTTTCCCTATTTGTCTCAGGTAACAATATTTTAGATAAATTTCAATCAGGTTTTAGATCACAACATAGCACTGGGTCTGCACTTCTCAAGGTGTCGAACGATTTGTTGCTCACTCTGGATTCCGGTAAATCTGCAGTTCTAATGTTACTTGATCTCAGTGCTGCATTCGATTCTGTTAACCATGCTATACTTCTTAAATGTTTAAGGGATGAGGTTGGCATCAAGGGCACTGTCTTAGTTTGGTTTACATCATACCTCTCAGATAGGACTGTGAGGGTTACGATTGGAAATTGGTCCTCTTCTTCTGCATTGTTCACTTGTGGGGTACCCCATGAGGGACCCATTCTATTTTCTCTGTATATGCTCCCTTTGGGTTCTATCATGAAGAAAAATAATATTTCATATCATTGCTATGCCGATGATACTCAGCTATATACAGTATTCCTCTTAGTTCTGATTACTCTTGCTCTGTGCTTCTAAAATGCTTTGAGGACATTAAATGCTGGACTGCAAAAAAACTTTCTCCAATTAAATGAGAGCAAAACTAAGGTTGTTGGGTTTTATCTCCATGGTGCTGTCTCTGGTATCACTAGGAACCTAGATACACTGTCTTCAAATGTTCATCCTTTTGCAAAAAACCTAGGTGTGATTATTGACTGCGAGCAAAATTTTGGAGAACAGGTAAATGCTGTAGTGAGGAGTAGCTTTTTTTCTATTAAGGCAAATAGCCAAATTAAAACCTCTGCTCTTATTTAAGGATCTGGAGACAGTTATCCATGCCTTTATCTCATCTAGAATTGACTATTCAAATGCACTGTATATGAGGCTAAATCACTCATCACTGTATTGCCTGCAGTTGGTCCAAAACACAGCTGTTAGGTTGCTTACTGGTGCCAAGAAGAGGGAACACATTTAACCGGTTTTAGCATCTCTCCACTGGTGTATTATAGGATCCATTTTATGATCTTTTAAGATCTTGTTATTTGTTTATAAAGCCTTAAATGGTGTGGCCCCTTCTTATCTGTCAGAACTTCTGAGCTATCAACAAACCCCTAGAAGCCTCAGATCTTCTGACAAATTGATCCTGCAAATACCTCGCTCTCGCCTAAAGTTTAAAGGGGATTGTGTTTTTTTCTGTTGCTTTAAGATGTATCTGTATTCCTTGGCTTTTACATGAATGTTTATTGTAGACTATATGGGTAATTTCTTGTTTTGTGTTATTTTTCAAATTAAACTTTATTCCTCTGTGTCCTGTTATTGTTTCATTTGCATATGTGCAGCACTTTGGTATACACTAGTGTTCTTAAATGTGCTATATAAATAAATTGACCTTGACCTTTAGACTTACCTAGAAGTTCTATGCCCAGATGTGCCTCAATCTCTGTCTAGACGATAAAGCCTCTGTGAAATCTAATGAACTGTATGGACTGTTCAACCATTTTCTTTCCTATCAGGAATATATGGATGGCATAACCCACAGGTTACTGCGAACTGACAAGAACTGTTCGGCCCTTCAGTTGCTCTAAAGATGCTGGACAACAACCAACTCTTCAGAACAAATGGGGGAATGTTGACTCATGTATTCAGATACAAGACAAAGGCAGGCCTAACACAGTCGTAAAGCCTGACTGAGGCCCACAAAAACAGTCATAAATCTTATTGATAAAAACCGCGCCAAAATCAAACAAAGGGAGTACAAAACCGACTACCAATCCCAAGAAGCCTTGCTCACTTTACAACTGTGTGAAATTCCAAAGGATCGAATTCTCAACTCCTATTGGATGAGGCACTCACAGAACCCACCTCAACTATAATGTCATCAGAAGTAGAAATACCTTGAATATTGTTCTGTACCTTGCTTCCAGTGACTTTGCTCGCTCGCCATCACTGCTCTCAGGTGTTGCCTCATTGCACAAGGAAGTAACGTATGACTTGAAACTGTGGTCATATAATCTCCATCTTTCTGGACGAGTTGAGATTACACTGTGTTCCACCGAACACTTTAACGGATCCGAAGGAGACCGCCGAGCAGTCCGCATCTTCATCCGTTTGCCTTCAGAAGTGAAGAAAGAAGAATCCCCTTCCCTCTTCAATCAAGTTAACATAGCTGATTTCTCCGCCAGCCCGGCAAGAATCAGCAGCCGTACCGCCCGCCGACAGAGCAAGAAAACGGTCTCCTGTCATCACCCGAGCTTCGAGGAACCGAGTTGGAGTCAAACGACGGATGAACACACGTTCTACATGTGTCCTCATGCGATGTGGGCGTTTCTCTCCGCCCACATTCGCGGCCATACTCTCTGGCCGGAAATCTCAAGTGACGTACAATCCACGAGAGTCACGTCCGCCATTTTGTGCACATCACTCCTTACACACACACACACACACACCCTCTCACAAACACCCTCTCACACACACACACACACACATACCATCCTCTCATGTGTTATAGGCTTATTTTGGTTACCATATCTAATCACGTCACTGTTTAGTTTGTAGTTGTAAGTCGGACTATATTGACTGCATTGTATGAATTATTAATTGATATTGCTGCATCAATAAACTTTGTTATATTTCAAAGAGAAGTGTTTTGGTTTGTTTTGTCAAAGGCTGGCAGGGGATGCCAGTGCTCAAATTCAAACCATCGTTGTTTCATTTTGAATTTTGATGATCTGCGGACATCAATTTTCCTAAGAGAACAATCTAATAGTCCCCGATTCCAGAGTGGTGCCCCGTCGACATTAATCCTTATTAATATTCTCTTGATTTTTATAATTGACAATTATCTTTGATGATTGTTGAATTTGAAGGATTCAATAAGCTAGTGATAAGTGTAATCAATGTTTCATTAATTTTAATAATTAATGATTGTGTTTTGATAATAATTAATATTCTATTGAATATGATGATAGTTGATTTAAAAGATTAAAAACTAACATTGATTCTAATCAGTGTTCTAATGATTTTAATAATCGATAAATATCTATGATAATTATTAATTATCACTAATAACCAAACCCGCTTCTAAACTGTGAGCCCTACAGGTGCCATATGTAAGATTGACAAAAAATGTTTGAAATGGGTACTGCAATCCAAATTCAAAATATTGGAGAGTTGTCTGCCCCGCCCCAGACTCAAAGATCATGCAGGTTGCCAGAATTAGCCAACTCAGTGTCCGTTTTAAAGGATTTCTGGGCTTTAAGCTGTCTCCATCTTCTAAAGGCATCACCAATATTTAGATTCCTCCGGTAGGAGGAAATCTATTGTTATTGATGGGTTTTATTATTATTAGATTCCTCCGGTAGGAAGAAATCTATTGTAATTGACGGTATTATTATTATTATTATTATTAGATTCCTCCGGTAGGAGGAAATCTATTGTAATTGATGGTATTATTATTAGATTCCTCAGGTAGGAGGAAATCTATTGTAATTGACGGTATTATTATTATTATTATTAGATTCCTCTGGTAGAAGGGAATCTATTGTTATTGACAGTATTATTAGATTCCTCCAGTAGGAGGGAATCTATTATTATTGACAGTATTATTATTGACAGTATTATTATTAGATTCCTCCGATAGGAGGGAATCTATTGTTATTGACAGTTTTATTATTAGATTCCTCCGATAGGAGGGAATCTATTGTTATTGACAATTTTTTTTTATTATTGTTAGATTCCTCCGGTAGGAGGGAATCTATTGTTATTGACAGTATTATTATTAGATTCCTCCAGTATTATTGATGGTATTATTATTATTATTATTATTATTATTAGATTCCTCCGATAGGAGGGAATCTGTTGTAATTGACAGTATTATTATTATTATTATTATTATTAGATTCCTCCGGTAGGAGGGAATCTATTGTTATTGACAGTTTTATTATATTCCTCCGATAGGATGGAATCTATTGTTATTGACAGTTTTATTATTATTATTATTATTAGATTCCTCCGATAGGAGGGAATCTATTGTTATTGACAGTTTCATTATTATTATTATTAGATTCCTCCGGTAGGAGGGAATCTATTGTTATTGACAGTTTTATTATTATTATTATTATTATTAGATTCCTCCGGTAGGAGGGAATCTATTGTTATTGACAGTTTTATTATTATTATTATTATTATTATTATTAGATTCCTCCGATAGGAGGGAATCTATTGTAATTGACAGTATTATTATTATTATTATTATTATTATTATTATTATTATTTGTACTGCCCCCTTGTGAAAAGAGGTATTTGTGTTTTGAGTTTCTTGTGTTTTGTCCACGCAGAGCTACCATAGCTCAGTTGTTCTCATAACAGTCCCACAGCAAGTCAAACTCTGGAGTGTTAAAGTCTGTAAATTATTATTTTGGTCCCTGTCAAATATCTGTCTGTAAGTATTTGTTTGATAGTGATCTTAGCTTCCTTTCGATACCAAATTTAGTCATTTTAGCATGTTTTCTAATCGTAATTTGTAAGAAAATATGTGGTGCTAGGATTGTTAGCTTCTCTATGGCATTTTTCATGTATATTAGCATTATGCTATTCGCTTGCTATGCAATCGTTTTTTGAGGGTTTTAGTTATTTCTAGGCTACTTATTTTATATTTGCATTGTATATTCATCATATTGAGATTGTAATATGCTTCTCTTTGTTTCTGTATGTTACAGTTTTACAGTCCTTTCAGTAAAAAACCCTGAAAGAGCAAGACGCTTTCTGGTTCTTTATTGGAGACTGTTAGCTATCTGTAAAGCTAGTTCATACACACTAGTGAAGGCAGAATATTATTATTATTCTTCTCCTTGAGCCCCAATATTTCAAAAAGTCACTGGTCAAAAATTTTCTAAAAAAAAAATTTTTTTTTTAGAAAACATTGATACTCCATTCCAACGGGTACCCCCAAACCAAGAATGGACCACATTCTCCCATAGGTGGCGCTACAGGCCACGCCCAAAAAAAATATTTTCAAAGTGATGGCATTTCTACGCCATTTGTCCAATTATACTGAAACTTGGTGTACATGCCTCATTTCTCATGGGGAACAAAAAAGCCTCAAGGACCCATAACTTCCGCCATGATCGATATTCCTGTATAGTGAAAATTTGCGAAAACATACAAAACTCGAAATTTGAAATTTGGTACACGTGTAGAATTGATGTCTTTGAAAATGTTACTTAGGAAAAATTAATACGATACAAAATGTCTGAAAGGGGCGTGTTTATGTAAATGTCCACATTTTATCAATATACGTGTCAATAAATCAAATGTAATTTTGACTAATGGTTTTTCAAAACACTCTGAAGTACTGTGTTAAGAATATCCCACATTCTCCCTTAGGGGGCGCTACAGGCCATGCCCAAAATTCACATTTTATGGTCAAAAATTTTCTAATTTGGTATATTGATACTACAGGCCAACAGGAATCCACAAACCAAGAATGGCCCACATTCGCCCTTAGGGGGCGCTACAGGCCACGCCCAAAATTCCCATTTTCTGGTCAAAAATGTTCTAATTTGGTACATTGATACTACAGGCCAACAGGAACCCACAAACCAAGAATTGCCCATATTCACCATTAGGGGCACTACATGCTATGCCCAAAATTCCCATTTTATGGTCAAAAATTTTCTAATTTGGTATATTGATACTACAGGCCAACAGGAATCCACAAACCAAGAATGGCCCACATTCGCCCTTAGGGGGCGCTACAGGCCACGCCCAAAATTCCCATTTTCTGGTCAAAAATGTTCTAATTTGGTACATTGATACTACAGGCCAACAGGAACCCACAAACCAAGAATTGCCCATATTCACCATTAGGGGCACTACATGCTATGCCCAAAATTCCCATTTTATGGTCAAAAATTTTCTAATTTGGTATATTGATACTACAGGCCAACAGGAATCCACAAACCAAGAATGGCCCACATTCGCCCTTAGGGGGCGCTACAGGCCACGCCCAAAATTCCCATTCTCTGGTAAAAAATGTTCTAATTTGGTACATTGATACTACAGTCCAACAGGAACCCACAAACCAAGAACTGCCCATATTCGCCATTAGGGGGCGCTACAGCCTATGCCTTAAAGTCCCATTTTCTGGTCAAACATTTTCAAATTTGGTACATTGATACTACAGGCCAACAGGAACCCACAAACCAAGAATGGCCCACATTCAACCTTAGGGGGCGCTATAGGCCATGCCCAAAATTCTCATTATCTGTTCAAAAATTTACTAATTTGGTACATTGTTACTACAGGCCAACAGTAACACTCAAACTAAGAATGGCCCACATTCACCCTTAGGGGGGACATCAGACCATGCCCAAATGTCCCATATTCAAAGTGATGGCATTTCCACGCCATTTGTCCAATTATTCTGAAACCTGGTGTACATGCCTCATTTCTCATGGGGAACAAAAAAGCCTCAAGGACCCATAACTTCCGCCATGATGGATTTTCCTGTGCAGTGAAAATTTGCGAAAACCTACAAAACTCTTCTTCTCCTGAACCGTAGCTCCAATTGACTTGAAATTTGGTACACATGTGTAGAATTGATGTCTTTGAAAACTTTACTTAGCAAAAATGAATACGATATAAAATGGCTTGACGGGGCGTGTTTATAAAAATATCCACATTTAATCAATATATATGTCAATAAATCAAATGCAATTTTGACTGATGGTTTTTCAAACCTAATATGCTTCAAGATAACATCCCTTTGAAGTACTGTGCAAAGAATTGCCTACATTCACCCTTAGCGGTTCACTACAGGCCACACCCAAATGTCACATTTTCAAAATGATGGCATTTTCACCCCAATTTTCCAAATATTCCAAAACTTGGTATACTTGCCTCATTTCTCATTGGGAACAAAAAAGCCTCAAGGACCCATAAGGTTCTGCATGATGGATTGTCCTGTGCATTGCAAATTTGGGGAAACCTACAAAACTCTTCTTCTCTTGAACCGTAGATCCAATTGACTTGACATTGATGTCTTTCAATTTGTTACTTAGCAAAAATGAATACAATACAAAATGGCTGAAAGGCACGTGTTTATGTAAATGACCACATTGCCTCAATATATATGTGTCAATAAACCAAATGTAATTTTGACTGATGGTTTATTACCTAACATGCTTCAAGATGACATAACTATGTTAGCTTGAGAAAGCCAACATATTGTTATGTTACATACATTTATTATTATTATTATTATTATTATTATAAATGCTATTTTTGTATTTTTCTGAGACTAAAATTTCAACAGCCTTACCTCCATGAGCTTTAATGCTACAAGCACCAAACTGGCCACAGACCTGGGGACTGTTCTGAAGTTTGCTGGTATGTCTTTTTTACCTGATGCGACTTAAGCTTTTTATATAAATGACGATCAAAAATGTAAAAAATCCCATTGATTTACAATGGCTGAGCAAAAATGCCCCCTCTACTGGATTAATACGGTCTACAAGTAAAATCCCATTCACTTACATTGGCTGAGCAAAGAGACTTCCTCTGCTGGAGTAACTGTGTCTACCAAATGCACTTCTACTGGAGAAATCTCTCTAATGAAGTAATTCTGTCTACTAGTGGGTGGAGCTCCAGACTTAGAAGCCTGATGAATTTTGCTTGCTTCTGCACGAAGGTTTGTCTGTTGTATGTGTTTTTAATACTTTACTGTTTGAACTTTCAATCGATTTTACACCATTCAACTCAACAAATGGCAAAACGACTCAAATAAATGTTTGCGAGCAGTTTGTGTGACACAGCGAGCTGCGTCGCGTCTAACGCACGCGCCATGATGAAGAGTTACTGCACAAAGGTCAGTGAGTTGTGTTTTAATGTTTCCCAGTTAGAATATTCAAGCGATTTTACACTATTCAACTCAACAAATGGCAAAACAACTCAAATAAATGTTTGCGAGCAGTTTGTGTGAAACAGCGAGCCGCATCGCGTCTAACGCTTGCACCCCGATGAGAGATCGCTTTTGCTGCTTCTTGCGTTTGAACGGACAATTTCATACAACAAAATGTCAAAATACATGATGTATTGGGGAGTCTATTTTGTCTCAAGTGAACATAAACAGTTGAGAAAGAAATCGGGAATCATTATTGAATTCTGGCATTATTACGGGGGTTCAACACTGGCGCTGTGATGTCCTGCTATATTTTTTTCTCCAAACAGCGGAAACAACTTAAACAAAATACTGCGTTATTTTTGCCCATTCAGATACACGGAAGACATCGCTACAAACTATAAAACATCTACTTTTATTTGTGAACACTTACAATAACAACAAAACCTTGTGCTTTTGTAAAATAACGAAATAAACCGGGTGCGCCGTCTCTGTCTTAGCGAGCATCTGTCTGAAACACGTCAGAAAAATCAAGTGAAACTCTGCGAATACTTATCACACAAATAGCTATTATCTAATTTGGTATATTGATACTACAGGCCAACAGGAATCCACAAACCAAGAATGGCCCACATTCGCCCTTAGGGGGCGCTACAGGCCACGCCCAAAATTCCCATTTTCTGGTCAAAAATGTTCTAATTGTATACATTGATAATACAGGCCAACAGGAAACCCCACACCAAGAATGGCCCACATTCACCCTTAGGGGGCGCTACAAGGCATAACCAAATGTCCTTTTTTCAAAGTGATGGCATTTCCACCCCATTTATTAAATTCTTCTGAAACTTAATGTACATACCTCATTTCTCATTGGGAACAAAAAAGCCTCAAGGATCCATAATGCATGATGGATTTTCCTGTACACTGAAAATTTTTCGTTTAGGATTCAGACAGAAAGACATGTTTTTTGGATTCCTCCATTGGGAGGGTTTAACCCCAACCCTCTACTGATCAATTGTAAATGATTTGCCATTTTGAGGAGGAATCGCATTGCTGCTTGCAGCTATATTTATCCTTGTTTTACTATGCCTCTGGTCATGGTGGTTTTTACATGGATGTTGAGGCTTTTTAGGTCTGGTGGAATCAGTTATCTCTGATCCAGTTTGTTTGCTGGCTTCCATGGTTGTATCACACAGTGTCAAGTCAAGTTTATTTGTATAGCGCCATTCACAACACACATCGTTTCAAAGCAGCTTTACAGAAAATCAGCATTAACAGACGATAGAACTGTAATGTCTACAGTTGTAATCATCATTGTGTAATTAGATAAAATACGATTCTTTATCGTGTTTAAAAATAATTAAATAATAATTGTATTAATAACCCCAGTGAGCAAGCTGAAGGCGACTGTGGCAAGGAACACAAAACTCCATAAGATGTTGATTAATGGAGAAAAATAACCTTGGGAGAAACCAGACTTGGGGGCCAGTTCCCCTCTGGCTAACATCATGAATATAATGTAAATATTACTTATGTATAGTTCAAATCATGGTTTAAATTTATTAAACTTATTAAGTGTTGAGGGTCAGTGTTTAAACATTGATTGTGTTTGAACTGCAAGATTAATGACCAATGTCTTTGAAGTCCATTCTTGATTAATTGCAGAAGTTCACATAGATGCAATTGTCCTTGTTAATTGGCTGATGAAGGCTTTTGTTGGCAATAGTTAGTCTATGCATTCCATGTGAGTGCAGCGTAGTTCTAGCGGGAAGACTAGCAGCTGTACATCATCACACCATTAGCTGGGTAATTCCTAGCCAATCGCAGGTAAGCCATTGCTTTATAAGTCTGCTCACAATCAATCACATTGCTGTTTGTGTGCTAACACAGCAACCTCCACCACCACACCACCACCAGTTGAGCCCCGTCCCGCACGGGGGTTGGCTCCTCACCCCTGCCTCCTATCTCAGGCAGGATATGATGGTTCCGAGTACAACTCCCTCGGACCGCCAGACGGGGCCTACGCCAAAGAGAGACATTACTTTTCTGTTCTACATTCATCAAATAAATGGCATCTTAAACCTCACTCAAGCCTGCGTGTCTTCCCGAAAGAAATTTCATGATCGTAGTCCATCAATAGACCGAGGTGAACCAGGTTGGAGTCGGCATCAGTTCATCCTCTGAAGTCCATTGTAATAGATTGAAGTGATGTTTGGCTGGCACCGGCTGCATTTAGTCATCATCATTCAGCGACATGTAACAGTGGAATCCAACACGAAGCAGGAATGGTGCTGGATCCAGCCGGTTCTGGTGAGCTCAGGATAGGAGTCCCGAGGTTGAGACATGGAAACAAATAAAATAATATTAGCATAGATGCCATTAAATTTATTGCAGAGTTAGAGATCATGATCAAAGTTTCTGGTTTCGGCAGACCCAACTAAAGCAGCTTAATTGTGGGTTGGAGGATAAATTAGGTGTATGCCTGGCTAAATAGATGAGTCTTTAGTCTAGTGTTGTTTGCCTTCAAACTTGTTCAAATCTGGCAATCCGGTGGTGTTGAAATACTATTGGTGTGTGGGCAGTGGGCGGGATTTCACAGGCCAAAACATAAACAGAAATTCTGGTTTGGAATGGAAACTTCAAAGTAGAACATACTGGCTGTAGCATTGTTGTCGGAAAAGCCAGTATTTCAACTTTTTTGTTTCCTTTTTCTCTAATGATATATTATGGTCATTTTATGATTTAGTACAGTAAAAATATTATATATAACACATTTAACTATAATAAAACTGCTCTGACATTGTTTAGAAATGTATTTCTGATTTTTGTTTTCTTTTTCTAATTTAACCTCGTAGTAATTTTTCTGCCACTAACACAGAGAACTTTGGTGACTAATCACTAAGCAAAAAACAAGTGTGTACCAAATTGTATAGTAGTGATTAGGATTTCTTTTAACTGTGAAAGCCACAGCAGTGATACTTTACTATTCTGAGAGTTAGTAGAGTCTAAAGAGTTATATTAGTAAATATTTCAGATAAAACTAAAAACAGCTTACACCAGCAACATTTTTATGGATTAGATCAATTAGAAATAGATCCTTGAAGACACAATTGCAGATTATTTCTTATTGCAGTGTACAATAACTACACCATTTTTCACACTTATCTTATATACAATAGCTGCAGACCACAGCATTTTTAAATTTGGAATATATAGTTTTGTTCCGAATTCATAATTGTAGATTTTAATATAGTATATAGTTATAAAAATTTTACTGTTGTAAATCCAAATATATAGTTGTATATTTGAATGTATAATTGTGAATCAAAATCTATATTTTACAACCGTGTGTGTGTGACAGAGGAATTTGCCTTCCATCTCTGTGGCCGTGTGCTGATGTGTGCCATGGTGGGGGGCTGATGGGGTTTTCAGGGTGGTGTGGTGTAAAACTCATCTGCCAGCAGCCCTCCACTTCTGAGAGGAAAGACATAGATGCAGCTCTATTCCAAAATAAATCACCCATCCAAGATGACGCTAACAGGGAAAAACAGAGTGTGATACTTGAAAATGTGGTTGTTGGTGGTTCTTAAAAAAAACAGTTTTTGGAAGTCACAGTATTACATTAAAAAAGCAGAAAAGGATGTATTATAATAATACAAATACATTTTCAACATGAGCCGTAATTCAGCTTTTATGCCTTAAGCCAGCTGAGAACTTGCTTTAGCCTCTTTTTAACCTTGTTTAATTGTGAACCACGGTGACCTCAGTTAGTACTGCTTGACTGTGTGGGATGAGCGCTCCTGATACTGGATCTACAGAGACCAGCTTATTACAGACTTATCTACAACAATTATTGAGAGCAAAAGAGCATAGAGCAAGTAAAAAAATAAAAAATAATAATTCTTCCAAAAATAAATTAACAAATATTTTGTAATAATTTATAAACCCTTAATGACAGACACAAGCTGTGTATCTATTCAACTTGTGAAATTAATTTATGCAAAAAACAATAATATCTCAAAAACAATGTGCGAATAAAGCCACGCTTCCATCACCTGTTGTAAAAGAGCAAAACCTTCACTTTGGAGAAATTGTGGTCACTGTGAATCTTTTATTAATAAAATACTCCATGTTTGGAGCATGCAGACAAAACAAAAAAACAAAACAACTTTCATGTCTGTAACACAGTTCTGGGAGCACATCCATCACTCAGTGTGTGAATCTATAAAATATTTTTTTAAAGCGTAAATAAACCTGCTATTCGAAACAATTTAAGTTTGTATTCCACTTATTTGCTCTGTTAACTCTATGCAGGCTTTGTATTTTCTAGACAACGTTATTTAAGGATAACCAGAGCAACATTTCAGATGTGATGATTGGTCCACTGATTAGTCCATTTATGACCAAAGTTATTTAGTCACATGTTTTATGGGCATCTTTGTATTCCTAATAAATTCAATAGGAGTTTATTCTGTAAATATTTTTCCATCATAGTTTATGCTAATTTTTTCTTATCAAATAAAACATTTATCCACCTCAACGAGCACGTTGTACATTTTTATTTGCATTTTGGAGATTTTATTTGCATCCAACCATTTTTATGCAAATCCCAAAACTCAGGGTGGGACGATCCTAAGTGAATAAAATATTAAACATGATTTCTGGATTTCTAAAAGATGAACTATTAAAGAAGAACATGAAACAGATTATTCATCTCACTCATGAAGATTGCTCTATTACTCAATTGACACAAACACTAACTGTGTTCATGTCTTAAGTGTAATGTTGTTGAGCTGAAACAGAATTATGTGAAAGTATTTTTCTTATTACCCATCCATGTTGTTACGTTTAAAGCCAAATTACCCATCCATGTTGTTACTTTTAAAGCTGAATTATTAAGGCTCAGATAGGTAATGCAGGATACAATATGTGACTGTTCAATGCAATAAGTAATAGTGAGCAAGAGGTGGATTAGAACAAGGCTTTTTATTCAGAAAATAAGCTACATTTCATGGAAATGAACATGCACAAGTCATTTTTATTTGTATAGCGGTTTTCAGAGTCAAAATCAGAATGACCTATATTGCCAAATATGCTTACACACACAAGGTATATATCATGGCAACAAAAGCTTCCAGTGCATGAGAATATAACGTATATACATACTGTATTTATGTAAAAATTACTGTCTACAGACCACCTATTTTGCGGCCTTGAAATAGATTGCACGTGGGCACTTCCTGTGTGACCTGGTGAAAATAACCTCAAATTTGATGCTAAGACCTAGTGGCTTCGAATACTTCATCTTTGGGCCCTCATAAACAACATATTAAAAATGTGTTTCTCACCAATTGGGAAGTACTTAAGAAAAGGCGCAAAAGTCAGCTAATTGAGCACTTAAAGAATTAATTCTGAATTAAAATTTTGCACAATGTCTAAGGCCCTCCTGAGAAGCTATAGATTTCATTGGAGTCATCACACAGTGACATGTCGAGTGAGCCTTGACACCTTATTAGGAGGACTAAGGCACAGGACACATTAAAGTATTTTTCATTATTTTCAATAAATCTCCCTGCTTGTCATAGGAATCAATGAGACAGCCTGCCCTGTAGGCCCATGTGCAGTAGTATATTCATCAAAGACTTTAATACTAGCAAGAACCTATGACCTCCAAATTCTATAACCTGATTTGGGGGCCCCTTACGGTTGAGGCTCTTAAATGTCAAGGTCCTGTGGCCTTCGGAACCCCCTTTTCTAGACATCTCACTTGCAAATTAAACATATGCAATTCCATAGGGTTTCGTGGACAGCCTTAAATTTGGTGCTAAGACCTGGGGGCTTCGAATGCTTCATCGTTGGGCCCTCAGAAAAAACCTACTAAAAATCTGTGTCTCTCAGTGATTGGGAAGTACTGTAAAAAAAATATTATAAAGTAAAATATTATGGAAAAAATAACTGTCACTTTTCACTCACAAGTCAGCCAATAAAACGCTTAGCAAAGTCATTCAGACTTCAAACTTTGCACACTTACTAAGGGGTCCCCTGAGAAGCTTAAGATTTCAAATTGGAGTCAATTGGAGCTTTCTAAGTTGTGTCCACCAAGCCGCTAAAGAAAATGATTGGTATAAATTGTACATGGGTTTCACTCTTGCATCACTCCATGAGTTCCCACAGATCCCAAATTTCACATGGTGGTAGCCCAAGGGCCCTCAAACACCATATTAAGAGGATGAGGCTCTAGAACAAGAACAAAGATTGATTGGGCATTTATACAGGAATCTCTCACACAGGCCTCTTTAACTCATGCCCAGACAAAGCCTCTTGAATTTTCAGAGTCAGCTAGGGTTAGGGTTGAGATCTACGCTGACAAAGGATCTAGGGCCCCCAAATTTTGGGCCTCCTGAGGCTCTATGATCTGGAGTTTCAAATTTCTGTGACCTTTTGACCCCACTTTTTCAGCCTTCCTACACATCCATTAAAGAAATGCAAATTTTACAAAGGGTCCGTGGATGCCATCCCTAATTGGGCCAATTTTGGACCTTTCTGAGCACCGTCCACCAACGACTTTCCAAAAATTAAATGGAATAAATTACAGGTGGGACTTTTCTAGAGAGGTCCCGATGTCCCTCGAAAGACAGAGAGCGCTTTTTGAGTTTATGCTAGATTCTCTCTCACAGGCCTCTTGTACTCACAGCTTGACAGAGCCTCTTGAGTTAGATTAGAGACAACTAGGTTTAGAGTTGTTATCTACACTCAGGAAGGGTCTAGAGACCAAATTTTGAACCCTGATTCGGAGGCTCCTGACGGTTGAGGATTTCAAATTTCAAGGTCCTGTGGCCTTTGGAACCCCCTTTTCTAGATGTCCTACTTGCCTATTTAACCAATATAATTCCATAGGTGTTTCATGGACAGCCTTAAATTTGGTTCTAATACCTGGGGGCTTTGAATACTTCATCGTATGGCCGTTAAAAACAGCATATTAAAAAGCTGTGTCCCTCAAAGTTTGGGAAGTACTTTTATAAAAAAAAAATTAAAAAGTATTATAGAAAAAAATAACTATTACTTTTAATTTACAAGTCAGCCAATTAAGCTCTTAGTCATTCAGACTTCAAACTTTTCACCCTTACTAAGAAACCCTGAGAAGCTATAGATTTCAAATTGGAGTCATTTGGAGCTTTCTGAGGGGTGTCCATGAAACACCTATAAAAATTAATGGAATAAATTGCTCGTGGGATGCATTGTAGCATTGCTCCGTGAGGTCCTACGGACTCCAAATTTCACATGCCGACACATCGAGTGCCCCTTATCTACATACTAAGAGGACTTGGCCTAGGATGCAAAAAAGTATTTTTCAATAGATTTATCTGGCTGTCATAGAAGCCATGAGACAGAATACTTGAGAGGCCTAAATGCACCAGTACATTCATAAGATAATTTATAGTTATTAGGATGAGTTTTGGGTTTACACCACATGCAAGGCACTCATGGCTTCCCACTGAACATATTTACATAACATACAAGTCTTGAAAATGTTGATTTTGCATGCAAACTGACTGTCCACGGACCACCTATTTGGCAGCCTTAAAAAAGATTGCATGTGGGCACTTCAAATCAAATCAAAATCAAATCAAATCAAATCACTTTACTGTCACACTACTGTGTACACGAGTGCAACAGTAGGTGAAATTCTTGTGTGCAGTTCCGAGCAACATAGCAGTAATGACAGTGACGAGACATAAACCACTTTACAATAAACAACATATTTACACAAAACAATTTACATAACAAACTTACACAACAATTTACATAACAAATGTACACATACCTACACAACAATTTACATATCAAATGTACACAATACACACAATGTAGAATACACATACACTAGATAAGGGTATAAATATATATATATATATATATATATATATATATATATATATATATATATATATATATATATACACTAACTGAATTGGGAGCGAGAATATATTGACAGAATGAGGATTAATAAAGTGCAGTGCTGATTGTTGATTGTGAGGGATCAAGTGTTCAAAAGTCTTATTGCTTGTGGGAAGAAGCTGTCATGTAGTCGGGTGGTGCGGGTCCTGATGCTGCGATACCGCCTGCCTGATGGAAGCAGTGAGAGCAGCCCATGACTCGGGTGACACTTCCTGTGTGACCTGGTGAAAATAACCTTAACATTGGTGCAAAGATCTTGGGGCTTTGAATGCCTCATTGATAGGCCTTCACCAACAACTTATTAAAATTGTATTTCTCCTAGAATTACAGCAAATACTTTAAAAAAAATCAACAAATATATTAATGAAAAATAACTTTCACATTTTGTATACAAGCTATCCAATTAAGCACTTAACAAGGTCCAACAGACTTCAAACTTTACAATCATGCTAATGGCCCCCTGATAAAACAGATTTAAAATTTGGGTTGTTTTGACCAGAGTGCTGTACACGAAAAGCCTATGGAAATGAAAGGAATATGTTGCACGTGTAACTTCCCATGCTGTTTGTCTAAGGGCCGCAAAATATCATATCAAGAGGACAGATCTCTATTAAGAGAGAAAAATGTTAAGCATTTTATGCTAGAATCTCCAATACAGCCCACTTGCTCACATAGCCATTCAGAGCTGAGGGCAGGAATACAGTTTGAGAGCTGACATGCCATTTAACTAGGGATGCACCAAAATTTTGGTCCACTGAACATTTTTGGTGAAAATTTAATGTTTTGTTTTGGCTGAAAGAGAGAAAAAGCCAAAAATATGAGCCAAAAATATATACCTCCCCGCCCCTCATTGCTCAGGTTTCACTTTCGATCAGTCTAGCAATTATCACAGCGCTACCAAGCAAAGGCCAATCTCAGCAGTGTGGAAATACTTCAAAGCATTACCACAGCTCCCTATACGCATACTATGCAGTCTGCGTAGGGCACCAATGCACCAACTCCCTAGGGGGGCAACAGAAAGTTCACCGGCTGCCCTTACTCACATGTTATATGTTATCCAAGGACCCAAAAGCAGTTGCGGAACACAGACGATTGCTTCACGCTCATATCACGCGAACGCGACAATTCTCTTGACTACTGGTATGTGAACAAAGATTGCGGACTGCACGCAGGTATTTATCTGCCCCAAGCACTAGCACAGAGAGAGAGAGAGAGACTATTTAGTGCAGCATCTCATGTTCTTGATGAGAAGAAGAACCGTCTCTCCTGCCAGAAAGCTGAGCAACTTTTGTTCTTGAAGAGAAACCTGCCACTTTTACTTCAATAGAAAGCAGTCCAATTTGCTATGTGTATAGCAATTACATTAAAATAGGTTTAGCCCTGCAAAACTTTGTTCTTCACTTGAGGCTACATCTGTCATTTACAGTTTGAGGTTGGTTTTAGTTTTATTACTGCTGTTTTGCACTGTGGTTTTGCACAATAATTTTATATTAAAGTGGAAATACGTTTACATAAACAAAATAGAGGCCCTCTGCCAATCTGTGTTTTGCTTGTTGTTTTCATTAAATCACTGTGTAGTATATTTAAAAGTTTTGAAAATGCAAGATGCTATACTAGAGTTGCTAAGATTATTACTTGACTGCTGTTTTGCATATCTTTGTAGTTTTCTAGAACATTACATTATTTGGATAATTGGTAAAAAAAAATCTGTTAAATTTGAATGTTAAAGAACTGAATAAAGAATAATATATTTAATAATGTTTTAATATATTTTCTCTCCAATTTTGGTGCGTTACTTTCAATAAAAATGTTTATCATTTTATTGGTTTGTAGTTTTTCCAATTCAGATAAATTAAATTCATGAAATTAATTAAAAAGTATAATATTAATACAATTATAATACATTATCAAGATACATTTAATTCATTTATTCATATTTATTGACAAAACCACAATTGCAATACTTAAGACACACCATTTAACACATTCATGCATATTTTGCATAAAAACATCTGTCCTACATTGAGCTTGTCAATTAAGTTGCAGGTGGGCACTTCCTATATGACTCAGCAAAAACACAGGAAGTGCCCTATTCTGAGCTAAATAGCTGTTTCTCAACTAATCCAATTGTTTTACATCAAGAACACTCAAATAGTGGTATTTATCAAACTTACAGTTCATTAAAAGTGCATAATTTGCACAAAAACAAAACACTGTTAATTTGAATTAAAAATAGAAGTGCCCTGGCATTGCGTCCAGGGGGACACACAGACCCCAAATTTGACACTGTGACACCTCGAGAACCCCTGACAACATACTAATGGGGGGTGGCCTTTTCAATGCCGTTTTTGTTTAAAGTCAATGAAATGGGTTTAAAGGGTACTGGGTGGGAACCCACCGTGTGGTCTGGGGCAAAATCGATTGAAAACTAGCCAAAAAACATTAAGTGCCATAAATTACCAAAAACGCTGGAGTATGCCCTGGCAACGCCTGTCACAAACTGATTTTGGTAAGCAAAAGTGTTTAGTGGGTAAGGGGACAAATAGGCATTCTGTGGATGTGAAGAAGACTATGGTAAAGTTTAGTTGGCAAGGGGCACTGTAATCACTTCATGGACGTGATAAAGACCATTGTGAAGACTAGTAGGTAAGGGGACAAAATGATACTCTGTGGACACTTAATAATGGAGTTTATGGGGAGTGGAAACTAGGGGACTGGTGGGGACTGGTCGGCCTCTAATCACAGGGTTGGTGGTTCGATTCCTGGCCCACACCATTCCACATGCCGAAGTGTCCTTGGACAAGACACTGAACCTCAAGGCAGGCTTGTGACTTGCATGGCAGCTCTGCCGCCATTGGTGTATGAATGTGTGTGTGAATGGATTAATGAGTCACAGTGTAAAGCACTTTGAATACTGTTAAGGTTAAAAAGGTGCTATATAAGTGCAGACCATTACCATTTACCATACAGTGCCTCTGACCTCTTGGCCCTGCCTTCCAAGAGGAAGAACATAACATAGCGAGTATGCAATAGCTGTCAAATGCTGCTCCGATGTGACAGATTGAGCAGTATGCTCAGTATACAGCACCAAGGAGAGGATCTGGCTTTCTTTTTGCTTTGATTAATACTATCAGTCATGCATAAATCAAAATCAAATCACGAGTGCAACAGTAGGTGAAAGTCTTGTGTGCAGTTCCGAGCAACATAGCAGTCATAACAGTGACGAGACATATACCAATTACAATAAACAACATATTTACACAACACAATTTACATAACAAATGTACACATAACTACACAACAATTTACATATCAAATGTACACATAATTACACAACATAGTACTGATATACAATGTACAGTAAACAATACACACAATATAGAATTCACATACACTAGATAGGGTATATAAAAAAAATATATACACTAAATGAATTGGGGAGAATATACTTGACAGTCCAGTGTGTGATAAAAGATGAAGATTAATAAAGTGCAGTGCTGATTGTTGATCGTGAGAGATCATGTGTTCAAAAGTCTTATTGCTTGGGGGAAGAAGCTGTCATGTAGTCGACTGGTGCGGGTCCTGATGCTGCGATACCGCCTGCCTGATGGAAGCAGTGAGAGCAGCCCATGACTCGGGTGGCTGGAGTCTCTGATGATCCTCCGAGCTTTTTTAACACACTGCCTGTTATATATGTCCTGGAGGGAGGGAAGCTCACCTCCAATAATGTGTCTGGCAGTTCTTACCACCCTTTGCAGTTCTTTGCGGTTGTGGGCGGTGCTATTGCCGTACCAGGCGGTGATGCAGCCAGTCAGGATGCTCTCTACAGTGCTGGTGTAGAACCGTGTGAGGATGTGGTGGTTCATTCCGAACTTCCTCAGCCGTCTCAGGAAGAAGAGGCGCTGGTGAGCCTTCTTCACAATGGCCTCAGTGTGGACGGACTATGTGAGTTCCTCAGTAATGTGGACACCGAGGAACTTGAAGCTGCTGACTCTCTCCACCGGTGCTCCATTAATGGTGATGGGGCTGTGCTCTCTGTCTTTCTTCCTGAAGACCACCACAAGCTCCTTGGTTTTACTGACATTGAGGGAGAGGTTGTGCTCCTGACACCAGTGTGTCAGAGTGTGCACCTCCTCTCTGTAGGCTGTTTCATCATTGTCAGTGATCAGACCTACCACCATCGTATAGTCAGCTAACTTAATGATGGCATTGGAGCTATGAGACGCCACACAGTCATGTGTGTAAAGGGAATACAGGAGTGGGCTGAGAACACAGCCCTGCAGGGCTCCAGTGTTGAGGGTCAGTGATGAGGAGATGTTGCTGCCCATTCTAACCACCTGACGTCTGCCTGACAGTAAATCCAGGATCCAGCTGCACAGAGAGCTGTTTAAGCCCAGAGCCCGGAGTTTCTCATCAAGCTTGGAGGGCACTATGGTGTTAAATGTTGAGCTGTAGTCTACAAACAGCATTCTCACATATGTGTTCCTTTTTTCCAGATGGGAGAGAGCAGTGTGTATTGTAGATTCAATGGCATCGTTAGTGGAGCGGTTGTTGCGGTAGGCAAACTGTAATGGGTCCAGAGAGGTGGGCAGAACAGAGCAGATGTAATCTCTGGTCAACCTCTCAAAGCATTTGCTGATGATGGGGGTGAGGGCAACAGGACGCCAGTCATTTAAACAAGTGATTTTTGATTGCTTAGGTACAGGCACAATGGTTGATGTTTTGAAGCATGTGAGGACTACAGACAGGGAGAGGGACAGGTTGAAAATGTCCGTAAAAACACCAGCCAGTTGGTTCACGCACGCTCTGATGACGCGGCCCGGAATGCCGTCTGGACTCCTTTGCGGATATTCATCCGTCGAAAGGATCGGGTTACATCCGCAACAGAGACGGAGAGTGAACCAACCTCTGTAGTATCAGCCGCGAGTGCTCTCTCCACGAGGGCGGTGCATAAAATGTATTAAGCTCATCCGGGAGAGAGGCAGCGGTGTTCGTGGCGGAGTGTTTATTCCGTTTGTAGTCTGTGATGGTGTTAATTCCCTGCCACATATAGAGTCAGTGGTGTTGAAATGTCCTTCAATTTTGTGCCTGTACTGGCATTTGGCTGCACTGATAGAGTTACGGAGGGCATAACTGGCTTGTTTACGCTCCTCCGCGTTTCCGGAATTAAAAGCGGTACGTGCCGCGCGAACATCGCCGTTAACCCAGGGTTTCTGGTTGGGGTAGATCCGTATTGTTTTTGTCGGAACAACGTCCTCTACGCACTTCCTGATGAAACGCGTTACGCTATCAGCGTAAACCTCGATGTCGTCATCGGAGGCGGACCGGAACATCTTCCAGTCCGCGTGATCAAAACAGTCCTGTAGCACAGAGTCTGATTGGTCCGACCAGCACTGGATCATTCTGAGGGTGGGTGCTTCCCATTTCAGTTTCTGCCTGTAAGCGGGCAGAAGCAGAACGGAAGAGTGGTCGGATTTGCCAAATGGTGGGCGGGGGAGGGATTTGTAGCCATCCCAGAAAGGAGAATAGCAATGATCCAAAACCCAGTCCCCTCGTGTGTTGAAGCTGATATGTTGGTGGTATTTTGGTGCTATTGTTTTAAAATTGACTTTGTTGAAGTCCCCGGCAACAATGAACGCGGCCTCAGGGTGCGCGGTTTCCTGCTGACTTATACTCCCATACAGTTCCTTGAGTGCCCGGTCTGTGTCGGCTTGTGGGGGGATGTACACAGCAGTGATAATGACCGCTGTGAATTCCCTCGGTAGCCAGAATGGTCGACATCGAAGCATGAGATATTCCAGATCAGGAGAGCAGAAAGACGTGATAAAATGTACGTTCCTCTGATCACACCATGATTTGTTGATCATAAAACATACACCACCACCTCTGCTTTTACCTGAGAGGTCTTTCGCTCTGTCCGCTCGGTGCACGGAGAAACCCGTGGGTTCGATGGCCGAGTCTGGAATCTCCACGGACATCCAGGTTTCCGTAAGACAGATAACGCAGCAATCTCTCATCTCTCGTTGGAAAGAGATCCGCGCTCTCAGCTCGCAGAGCTTGTTGTCCAGAGACTGAACATTTCCCAGTAGTATACTGGGTAGCAGGGGACGATTTGCGCAACATCTTTCATGAGAACGCCGGCTCTTTTTCCCCTTTTCCTTCTGTGTTTCCGCGGCCGTGTAGCCCAGACAAAGGGATCCGCTGGCGTGTTTGTAAACCGCGGGTCGGCATTGAGGAATTTGAAGTCCGGTTTTCGGTGTGTGATTGCCGAACCAATGTCAAAAAGCGTTTGTCTGTCGTACACAATAAGGCAGACAACATCCAAGACAAAAAAACACAAAACTGTAAACAAAACAAACAATAAACTGCAGTGTTTTGACGGAGCCCACGACGCAGCAGCCATACTCGGCGCCATCTTGAGCTCTGGTATAAGGTTGCAAACTCAGAACTACAGCAGAAAATAGCTGTAATCCAGGATCCACACCTTTGGCTTTTCTCATTTATAGACAAACTAATGCCAATTTAAGCCTTCACCAGCTAAATAAAAAGGTCATTTTATCTAAGTGTACTTTTGCAGTCATCTTAAGATGGACTTCACAGACACGACATCATTAAACTTTTGAGTTTGTACAAAAATCTTTAAACATTGCCCACCAGTGGGGCCTAAAGTCAATAATTTTTAAGACCTGGTTTTACAATTTCATTATTAAGTTTAACCATACAATGAGGACTTTAAGACACCACAGCATCATTCTCTGTAACACCATAATTTCTGTATAGCTGCTTTGAAACGATATGCATTGTGAAATGTGCAATAAAAATAAATATGATTTAACTTGAAAATGTGGTGATAACATTTTTTAAGGAAGGTCATTTTTCACTTCAGTTGACAGATGACTTACTTTTTAATCAACTCAAAAGTAAAAGTAGAACGGCTTTGACCATTAGCATGTGTCTCGCAACACTTTTGAAAGATGCGGGGCCCTATTTTAAATGCAGCATTATATGATAATTCATAGATGCAAAGTCAATGGGCATGGCAATGAAGTTTTGGTATTTTCAGGCAAGCATGAGCTAAGTCGAGGCACAAGTGGGTATGGTGAAATTACTTGTTCAAACAAACACAGCATATTCATAAGACGTTGGTAGTGCAAATGGGCTGTATGTGAATAAGAAGAATAGAAATATGGACTTAAGTTCTTTTGTGCATTAACAGATTTGTTGAATTTTGAAAATGGAGCCTGTGGTGTCATGTTTTAACTCTTAAAATGAGACCCCCCCCAGTTTTGAGTATAAACACATCCTGGATGCATTTTTTGCATTTAGTCTATGTAAACATCGAAGCGCTGCGTTCGACACTATAGATCATAAAATACTCTTGGATCGACTACAAAACTACACTGGTGTTCAGGGACAGGCATTAAGCTGGTTTAGATCGTACTTATCAGACCGTTACCATTTTGTCTGTTTAAATGGGGAAAAATCAAAAATAACGTCAGTAGACTATGGAGTGCCACAAGGATCTGTGTTAGGCCCTCTATTATTCTCAATATATATGCTACCACTTGGTAAAATTATAAGAAAACATGGAATTAATTTCCACTGTTATGCTGATGACACTCAATTATATATCTCATCACGACCAGATGAAAACATTAACTTATCTAACTTGACAGAGTGTCTTAAAGATATAAAATGTTGGATGACGCGTAATTTCCTGTTATTAAATTCCGATAAAACGGAGGTATTACTTATTGGTCCAAAAAACTACCCACAAAATCCCTTACAATACAACTTTAATTTAGAAGGATGTCCTGTTACATTATCCACTACAGTAAAAGACCTGGGTGTTATACTAGACCGCAACTTGACTTTCGAAAATCATATTTCATCTGTTATGAGAACAGCCTTTTTCCACCTTAGAAACATTGCTAAGCTACGTAACATGCTATCTGTTTCTGATGCAGAAAAGTTAGTTCATGCATTCATGACCTCGAGACTAGATTACTGTAATGCTTTATTAGCTGGTTGCCCTGCATCCTCAATAAACAAGCTACAGTTAGTCCAAAATGCAGCCGCTAGAGTTCTTACTAGGTCAAGAAAATATGATCACATAACACCGATTTTATCATCTCTACACTGGCTACCAATTAAGTTCCGTATCAATTACAAAGTATTACTACTGACCTATAAAGCCCTAAATGGTTTATCTCCTGTGTATTTAACGGATCTTCTATCGCCATACAATCCATCGCGCTCTTTAAGATCACTAAATTCGAGGCTTCTGGTCATACCTAGGATATCCAAGTCCACTAATGGAGGGAGGGCGTTCTCACATTTAGCTCCTAAACTCTGGAATAGCCTTCCCGATATTGTTCGAGGCTCAGACTCGCTGTCCCAGTTTAAAACTAGATTAAAGACACATCTCTTTAACCAAGCATTCACATAATGCAAACTTTTTATACTACTGCTGAATCAGTTATAATGCATTAATATTATGAACATCAGCTATGCTAATTATTTCCCATCTGCTTTTCTGCTGTTATCTCGGGACGCCAGTCCCGAGGTAAATAGCGTTCGTCAGCTCCAGTTTGTATCCAGCCTCTCACGGAGACTTCAGATGCCCCATCACCATGGACAAGGATCTTAAAATGGGATACATAGACTAACTATTGCCAACAAAAGCCTTCATCAGCCAAACAAGGACAATTGCATCTAAGTGAACTTCTGGAATTTAATCAAGGATGGACTTCAAAGACACTGGTCACTAATCTTGCAGTTCAAACACATTCACTGTCTAAATACTGACCCTTAGCACTTAATAAGTTTAATAATTTTTTAAATCATGTTTTTTGACTATAAATAATTCTTATTTACATTATTCATGATGTTAGCCAGAGGGGAACTGGCCCCCACAGTGAGTCTGGTTTCTCCCAAGGTTATTTTTCTCCATTAATCAACATCTTTTGGAGTTTTGTGTTCCTTGCCACAGTCGCCTTCGGCTTGCTCACTGGGGTTATTAATACAATTATTATTTAATTATTTTTAAACACGATAAAGAATCATATCTTATCTAATTCCACAACAGGGCTCCAAACAAAAAAAAAAAAAAAAAAAAAAAAAAAAATCAATTAAGGAGCCAATGGCTCCTACAGGGGGAAAAACAGGCGCCAAATATTTTAAATTTTTTTAACTCCATCCATTCCTTTTCGTCCCGCAGCTCGCTAACAGTGTAGTCTGTGGAGCATTCTTCGCAATTATGTGATCACGTGCATTTTTATGCTTGTTACTGTCACCGTGTTTTCTAACAGTCTCTTTTTTGAAATTGTTAGTTCCTGCAATGAACTCCGTTTTCCCCGCTATTTCTTTGATATAAACTTTTGTTATGTATCTCGGGAAATGTAATGCAAATTTTAAAATCAAAAGGGAGTAAACTTTTACTGTCGCCAATGGCGACCTTGACAGAAATTACACTCACAAATAAATTTATTTGGTCACAAATGCGACCATTTTTAGTCGCAGTTTGGAGCCCTGCACAAGGATGATGATTTATCGACTTTATAGACATTACATTTTTATCGTCTGTTAATGCTGAACTTCTGTAAAGCTGCTTTGAAACGATGTGTGTTGTGAAAGGCGCTATACAAATAAAAATTGACTTGACTTGACTTAAACATGCACTAGATCAAAGCTATTCAACTTGAATCCCGTGTTATTATTTAAATAAATATATTTATTAGTGTTAAATGTGTATGAATTGTGAATTGTCCCATTTTTAAGAGGAATTACAGTACGTCTCTGTATTGCTGAATCACAGCACAGTTATAGAGGGACATAAACTGCTAAAGGATGTAACAAATTAAAAACAACAAAGAATATCTGAGCATAGCTGATGACAGCAATGGTCAGTCTGTGCGCACATTCATAGAAACATTTGTGCGCACATACGCGTCTGTCATCATGCACGACAAATCTTTATGCCTCTCTCTGGAGCAGTATTGTAGTATAATATTTGGTATCGCTCTAGTTTTTTAACTTATCTCATGTGAGTAAGAGTAATGTTGAACAGTCATGGTGTTGTTAGTTGACAGTGTCTTTAGCAGTGCACAAATATGTTGATGTTTATTTTACAGTGCAAATTACGTAAATTGTGCAAATTACGTAAATTGTGACAATTTACGTAATGATATAATTAAATTACAGTTTAATTAATAACAATTTATGGTGCAAATGTTCTGTCCAGAAGTAACACTTTATTTTACATTGTCCTTGTTCTACATATTACATGTAATGACTATAGTAATAACTGTACATTAAATAAGCATTAAGCAACTAACCCTAAACCAAACCGTAATCCTAAACCTATAGTAAGTATGATTACCATATTCATATACAATTGAATAGACATGGTGCTTAAAGGTAATTCAAAGAATACCATGGTACTACTATGGTACTTCACTGTATGATTAATTTATTCATATACCATTGCCTTAACATGGTACCCCCAAGTAATGGTACATGCCCAAAAAACATTGTAATGCCATGGTACATTTGTACATTGGCAAACAACTGGACACATTTGCAGGTTTGGTTTCCTTTGACTGTAGATCCACTGCAAGCAGTGTTATCTTTATTTTCTGTATTTAAAAATATTCTGTGAGCATGTTACCAATTGAGAGTGCACACCAAATGATTCAGCAGCCCACACTTTAGCCATTCAGTCATTCAGATTGAATCGCGAACCGATTCAGACCACTTTGCTTTTGTGGTTGAACAAATCATTGTAAAGAATATTTTTTTTTGGCATGCACTTTACTTCTACCTGTCGATTTTTAAACATTTAATTCATTTAATGAAACGAAAACTTTCTACCAAAAATATTTCTAGATTCAAATTACACATAACGTATACATATCATACCAAACATACCAAATCCAAACATTTTACTGTCTCCAACTTCTTCCTCTGGCCCCTTTTATAATTATTAATAATTAATAATTATATATTATAATTATAATAATTATAAAAAAATAACCCATGGTCTATATGTAGTTTAACAAATATACCATACATTTTCGTTTCATTAAACGGCTACACTGCAAAAAATAATTTTCAAGACAAGAATTTTTGTCTTGTTTTCCAGTAAAAATATGTAAACATTCTTAAAATGTGATTTATTTACTTGACAAGCAAACTGGCATAAGATTTTAAGTCTTGTTTTGAGAGAAATCTAATTAAATTAAGTGAACTTTATACTTAAAACAAGAAAAAAAATCTGCCAATGGGGTAAGAAAAATAAACTTAATTCAAAGGGAAAACAAGTGTATTTTGCTGAAAACCTGCTCGAGAGTGCTCTGAATGTCCTTGAGTGGCCCAGCCAGAGACCTGACTTGAACCCGATTGAACATCTCTGGAGAGATCTGAAAATGGCTGTGCACCAACACTCCCCATCCAACCTGATGGAGCTTGAGAGGTCCTGCAAAGAAGAATGGGAGAACCTGCACAAAAATTGGGTGTGCCAAGCTTGTAGCATCATACAAACAAAGACTTGAGGCTGTAATTGGTGCCAAAGGTGCTTCAACAAAGTATTGAGCAAAGGCTGTGAATACTTATCTATATGTGATTTGTTTCATTTTTTATTTGTAATAAATTTGCAAATATTTCAAACAAACTTCATTCACGATGTCATTATGGGCTATTGTTTGTAGAATTTTGAGGAAAATAATGAATTTAATCCATTTTGGAATAGTGCTGTAACATAACAAAATGTGGAAAAAGTGAAGCACTTTCCAGATGCACTGTATATACACACACATACACTGATCAGCCACAACATTAAAACCTTAATGCTTAATGCTTGCTTTGTATGGGTATCCACAAAACGGAGTGCCCATGCTGAACCCTATCCACCACCGAAAGCACCTACAATGGGTACGAGTGTCAGAACTGGTCAGAACCAACAAGTCTGATCGATAGAGGCCCCAATTAGCAACTTGCAGGTTTTTTTTTTTGGTTGGAGTCAAAAACATGCGGTTTTCACGTGTGCCTCTTTAAATGCAAATGAGCTGCTGCCCCCTTTTCGGAAGAGGGCCGTGTCTTTACAGCTTGTGAACAGCATAAAAAAAAAAAATTGTTATGTTCTCTGCCTCACATTACTTCAGGTGGATTTTTCACAAGCAACAAAATTGGCAAGAAAAAAGTTATTTATTTAGTTAAAAATTTACATAGTATTGTTAGCTAATAGTTATTTAGCAAGTTTCACAGAAACTGCCAAAAAACTTTTATATAAAAATAAGAGGCTCGCTGATGATGGTCACTACAGCATACTACAGCAACAACAAATCAGAAACATATGACTGACAGCGTAAATGCCGGAGTTCAGCAACATATGTATGAACCGGACAGAGTCGGACAATGATGAAGGAGAGACTCCGGCAGAAATCACAATTGTGAGAATGAAACAGGATGTTTCTGAATGGTTAATTGATACTACACAGCTGTGGTGAGTCAGTCTGGCAACAAACATCCCTTATGGTACTGATATGTTGTGCAGATGTGCTGGCCTTTGCAAGTAAACATTCCACTTTTAGTACAACTCACTTATGTTCACAGAAAACGTACATAGTTTTCAAAAAGACAATAACCTTACTGTATTGTGCATAATAAAGGTGCGGTTATGAATTATACAGACAATATGCTAAAAATAACGACATAGCTCTGGTCTCCGTGATTACAATCAGAGACAATGGTAACTTTAGCTGGAACACAAACTGTTGGTACTGATCCATAGACTTACATTTTTGGAAAATCCTGCTTTATATTGACACTCATTCACAAAGCAGTCCGGTGTAAAATGATTTGCACAAACAAAAACACATTTTTGTATGTTTTGGGGCACATTCGTCTTCAGTGGCTCTAATGCCGGGAGTACATGAAGACCCTTATGTTCACTTTTACAGCCAACAACAGAACACTTATGACATTTACGAAGCTGAGACATTATTCTTCTCACTGTATCTGCTTCAGCATGGGAAAAAATGCCAGACTGTGTATAGATCACTCGGGAGGATCTATGAAAATAGGGTGGAGTGTGTCAACAGTCGTGGGCGACGTCACTTTAGAGCAGAAATTAAAACCATTCATTTTGACATACTTTTGATTCATAAATATAAGAAATATAAGAAAGAGGAGTGGGTGGACTTTTAACATTGTAGCGTGGTAGTGTACACATGCTGCCGACTCACATTTCTGTACAAACACCATGTAAAAGTGAATTTTGCATAATAGGTCCCCTTTAAAGGTAAAATCATTCCTTTAAATTATTTTTCACAGATATAATCACATAGGGTGGCAGCGTTCCTTATTACATGACAAAGTTTATTATTCAACTTAATTACATTATGCAGTAGCCTACAATAGCATTTGTACCATTAAGCGAAATTAAATTCCTTTTTTTGGTGTGAAATGGTGCACATTATCAAGCATTGTTAACGTCATGTTAACTTATGCTTCAAGTTCACAATATGATGGTCTTGTCAGATTATGACATTGTTAAAATGATCAAATCTAAGTTTTCTGCCATAAATTCATGGTTACAATATTACTACAGTAAAACTACCTTTATATTATTTTATATGTATTATAAATAGTAATAAAGATAATATTAAGAATGTAGTCAAGCAACAGAATGAGAAAAATAATATGGCAAATGCAAGACCAAACCCTGGTTGTTCAGACACCGGCACAACGACATTAAGCTCCACACCATTGGAGCAGCACTTTCAACAGATTAATGAGAATACATCTGAAAGCAAATAATCACTCAAATTATTAAGATTTGGGGCAACACTGGTTAATTGCACATATCTAGACTTAGAGTTGGTTATCCAGTGTGTGTAAAACTATCATTGTTTTAGTGTTTGCAAACAGACACTGTTTTAGAGTATTATTTATTGCTAAAGTGCAGCATAATTTATTTGCAGTGTACGAAAGTCGCGTTTGTTCCCCAGTTTCGGTTGACCACATGACTAGCTTTGTTGTGTTAAGTAGCATTAAGGCATGGCCAGCGCCAGGTAGGCAATTTAAACCGTTAGATTCATAGTCATTCAGGAGAAGCGATCTATCTACAGGAGTCTGCAGTTGTATGCAAGTGTGTTTATTTCATTGTTTTTAACATTGTTAGAGTGGCATTCAGTGCTAGATCAGGTGTTGTTTGTTTACTGTCTTGAACTCATGTTGCTTAAACGCGTGTGTGCACTATATTTGTTTCGACTTTTCCCATAGTATTCGCTGCTAGATTTAGAGTTGGTTATCCAGTGTGGGTAAAACTATCGCTGTTTTAGTGTCTGAAAACAGTGCTTCACTTGTTTTAGAGTAGTATTTATTGCTAAAGTGCAGCATAATTTATTTGCGGTGTACGGCAGGTGCGTTTGTTCCCTAGTTTTGGTTGACCACATGACTAGCTCTGTTGTGCTAAGTAGCATTAAGGCATGTCCTGCTTTTTCCACTGAACGGCTCGTTAAAGCATGTATTTATTTGACTGAATGCTGACGCGGAAGCAGCAGTTGAAGTGGTAGCCCTCATGTAAAGCCCTCCTCGTTTAAAGACCTACTTGGGTAAAGACCAGCGAGTCTACCTGTGCGAGTCCACCGAGCAAGGCACCACTCTCCATAGCACATAAGTATTTTTTATTTTATCTCTTATTATTTTACTTCTACATACTAACATGTCTAGTTCACGAATAACACGTCTTCACACACATCCCTGTTATCTGTTATAGACCGTTCACAAGATACAGATGCAAGACCAAACGCAACCCACACAACCTACAGCCCCTTTCCACTTCAGCACCTGCTCTGCTTTCGTTCTCAGTGGGACTCTGGAACTGCCAGTCTGCTGTGAGCAAAGCTGCATTCATTCCAGCCTTTGCCACACAGTACAACCTCAGCATCCTGGCACTGACGGAGACATGGATACGTCCTGAGGATACAGCAACACCTGCTGCTCTCTCAAACAACTTATTCTCTCACACCCCTCGACATACCGGTAGGGGTGGGGGAACAGTTTTGCGCATTCATAATAACGACTTTTTCACCACAGGCTTCACAATGTAACAATACATCTTTTGAATTCCATGCCACTACTACAATGCATCCCACAAAAATATATATTGTTGTCATCTATCACCCTCCAGGTCAGCTGACAAGCTTTCTTGAGGAGTTGGATGTCCTGCTGTCCTCCTTACCAGAGGATAAGATTTCAACATACACAAAGACAAGCCCCAGGCCATTGAAGAGAATACTCTTCTGGCCTCATGTGACTTGGAAAGACTACACACCCAAGCAACTCACAGATCGGGCAACAAGCTGGACCTCATTTTTACACGTAACTGTACCACCTCAAATATTCTTGTTACACCTTTATATGTCTCTGTTCAATACTTTGTTCAATTTAACATGATTCTCCCATCTATATTAAAACCGACTCCACCTTTGGTTTCCTTTCGCCGTAACCTCCATTCCCTCTCAACCTCTTGCCTTTCCACTGATGTCTCTACCTCTCTTCCCACAATAAATGTATTTTCCATGCTTGATGTAAACACTGCCACAGACATACTTAACTCTACTTTAACAACCTGTCTAGACAACATCTGTCCTCTCTCCTCTAGACCAGCACGTACTACACCACCTAGCCCCTGGCTGTCTGACGTTCTTCGTGAACATCGGACTGATCTCAGAGCAGCTGAGAGGAGATGGCGGAAATCTAAAGATCCAGCAGATCTAGGTAAATATCATCTTCTGCTTGCAACTTTTTCAGGTAACGTTAAAGCTGCAAAAACCTATTACCAGACCAAGATCAAGCACCACAGACACTCGTAGCTTGTTTAGAACATTCAACACACTTCTCTGTCCTCCCCCTCCACCACCTGACACATCACTGACAGCAGATATCTTCGCCACATTTTTTACAAATAAGGTTACAACCATCAGCAATATATTCACAGCACCACACCCTGTCAAACACCTGGCTCCTGTATGCCACTATTCTTTCTTCATGTTCTCTCCTTTTTCTGACACTGAGATCTCTAAACTCCTCCTCTCCAACCACCCCACCTCCTGTTCCCTTGACCCCATTCCATCACACCTTCTCCAAGCAATCTCTCCGTCCATCCTACCTGCACTTACACACATAATTAACACATCTCTACTTACAGGCACATTTCCCACTATATTTAAGCAGGCTTGAGTAACCCCACTGCTGAAAAAACCTGCACTTAACCCCACACAGATAGAACACTACAGACCAGTCTCTCTCATCCCATTCATGGCAAAAACACTTGAAAGGGCAGTCTTCAATCAGATCTCTCACAGAACAAGCTGCTGGATGACAATCAGCAAAAAAGTGGACACTCCACTAAGACTGCCCTGCTGTCTGTCACAGAGTTGCTGAGACAGGTGAAAGCTGAATCCAGATCATCCGTTCTGATTCTGCTGGACTTTTCTGCAGCCTTTGACACAGTCAACCATCAGATCCTTCTCTCCACCCTCTCTACTCTGGGCATCAGAGAAACTGCGCTTGACTGGCTGAACTCCTCTCTTTCAGATAGGTCCTTCAAGTTAGCCTTGTTGCAGGCCTTCCTGCATGTGCAATTAGGCCTCTGCAAATGATCCAGAATGCAACAGCACATTAATGAACCAAAGAGAGCGCATGTTACACCACTCTTTGTCTCACTCCACTGGCTGCCGGTTGATGCATGTATTAAATTCAAGGCTCTGATGCTGGCATACAAAACAGTAACTGGGGTCTGCTCCAGAATACCTAAAATTATTTATGCAGAACTGTGAGAAACATAAGATGTACATGCTGTTCTGCTCTATATGTGTGTGTATGTTTCTTGCCTTTTCTGTATGTGTGCTCAGTTGACCCCAGATGTCAGTTGCACGCCTTAGATGTGTGAGTCAATTCTCTTCCTCTTTATGATATTCCACACTTCATGCAGAATGCTTATTTCTGTAAGTTGAATAGGTCACACTTGTCCTTGTGAGGTGAACAGGGTCAGGCACGTGGCAGAACGTCTAGGACATCTGTATATGACCTTGTTCCTGTATTACTCTAGAATACCCAATTTCTCCCCCTTGATCATAAGCCTTGTTTTTGCTTTACTATTGGCTGTTCATTGTCTCATGAAGAATATAAATAACATGCTTTCTGTAATAAACGTTGAGTAGATTGTATACAGACCAACTGTGTGTTGTTGTTCTTTCTACTTCCTTCGCGAAGTCTAAAGAGACTCAGACTCATGACTGCATCTCACTGGTCACAGACATAGAAAGACGGGACTGGGGAATTGGGGATCGTGACTAGATCCAAAATATTCCTAACAGTTTGGGGGCTCGTCCGGGATATCCCACACAAACGGGTAAGGTCAAATTTTTGACAACTTTATGTTGGCCTGTTTGTTGGTGTATCTCTGAACCATATAGTGTGTACATTTGGTGGACTCCCTTTTAAGGGAACGCTGATAGCTCTGCTAGGCTGTAGAAAGGGAACTGATCATTCCGGTTTTGACCAAGTGCACGTCAATCGAAGATAAATCGTCGTTTTACCTTCTAAAAAAAAAAAGAGAGAGAAATATATATATACATATATAACAAACCATGCTTTTTACGTGCCCAGTCCAGCAGGCGTTAGAACTGCATGTTTGGAGAATTATATGTCGTTTGTTATGTGTTTTTTATTGTTTGGCATTTTTTGATGTACTTGTGAGAGTATCTGTGTCTGTAAGTGTGATTACATTTGAGAGTGCGTGATGAGTCCTTACAAATAAAAGGAGCACAGAGTGTATGTTATATGAGCCCTGTAAATAAAGGGACAAGTGTGAATATAAGCCCTAGAAAGGAATAGGATGAATGGAATACATTTTGTCTAATAAAAAAAAGAAGATTTACTGTTGCAGTTTAACATATTCTCAATAAGGAAAAAATTATAGTCTGCATTCGTTGCCTTGCTGTAACGTTTGGGTGTCCTAGGAGTCAAGGAGATAGGAGAAACAGGAGTAGTACAAACACTGGATTAGAACACAAGCTGGAGTAGAGCAAACACAGGAGTAGAGCAAACTTAACAATTCAAACATAACACACCAAACATCACTATACTCAATTTAAGGACTGACAAAGACTGACAAAACTGGAGGGTATATATACACTTAGAACTTAATGAGGGAATGGCATACAGGTGGGGATAATGGAGGGATTAGGGCAGTGACTTCTGGGAAATGTAGTGAGGGAGAGAACTTCAAAATAAGAGTCCATGAATCAGGTGCAGACAGACTGTGACACTTGCTATCTGCCATTTATTATGTTAAAACTGTAAAAAAGGTTATATATTTAAAGTGCTGAAATACAGGATTAAAATTGAGAAAACAAATGAAATGGGTATAGAACAGAAAATAAAACTTCACATTGGCGTTGTGCTGAAAACCAGGGGCCCTCTGGTCTACAACTGTGCCAAGAGGAAAAGTGATCACTTTAAAGTGACTGAATTCCATTTGGGAAATAACATTATCTGGACAAACAATAAAGCTTTGTGTAATTGCAGTCACAAAGCTTTTTGTGTCTATAAAGTTTATGTCCACTAGATGGCATGTGTGTGCTTAAACACTCGTTTATTTCAGTAACTTATGATTAGTTTCATTTGATTGTTTTATATTTTGACACTTTCATAATACTTATTGTGATTTTTCCACTCAACTGTCATTTATTTGAGAACGATTTATTCTTTCTAAAGGTTTTTGGTTATATTTTATTTTATTCACGTCCTGCATTCTGGAAAGGTCACTTCCTGTTTTATCGTTTGCATAATGCGATTTTAATGATGTTATCATCGCTAAGAAGTAAGGTGTTTTTCTCTACAAGCATAAGCCATCCTATTAAGTAACCTCAAGATACAACCCCCCTCTCTTAGCTCACAAGCAGGCAAAAGTGGTATGTAAATGTATTTTCTGTTTATTTCGAGTTTAAAGTCATATGTGTGTTTTTATGTAACTCAATGTGTTACTAATGTTTTCTTTCATATACGTTTTTTTTTATTTAGTTCTACGGCGTTGATGTCGGCGTTGAAGTCAGTGTCTGTATTGATGTCGGTGTTGGTGTCTATGTCGATGAATACATTAAACATCTGTGAGAAAAGAACCTTCGCGTTGTGACTAAGGGCGGCATACTTTGAGTCTAGTGTATTGCTTAAACTAAAGTCAAATAAGTCATTGGATTTTTAAACAAAGGTTGTATTTAAGATAAGTGTTGTTATATTCAAGCAAATGGCAAAAGAGGACCAAAGTTTATGAGAGAATGCCATTTTAACATTATTCAATTAAACACTAGAAAGTTTTAATATCTACTTGAAAGAACCCATGTTTGTTTTTTATTTTTCTGTGTTTAAAAATGTCTGGAGGACTATTTAAATGTGAGTGCAGCATAGTCAGTGTGAACTTGATCAACCAACAAAAGATAGGCAGAGGTTTTTTATTTTTGTTAGGGACTGTCTGATGAAGGGATTGAGGATGGCAATGATACTCTGCAGACTTTGAGGGGAAACAAGCCTCTCTTGATGTCTTCAAACAGACAGAAAGGGGCCCTGACTTTAGAAAAAGATAGATAGCAGATAGATTGATATTTTCTTTTTCTTTTATTTATTTTGTGATTGGTATACACAGAATAGGTCTTGGTTGATCATGGGTACACTGAGACTAAAATTAAAGGAAAATAAATTTAAGAATGATTTGGATCAGTTAAAAATTGGTCTTGGGGGCAGGTGAAGCCCATGGAGAAAGGTTAAGATTAAATTGAACATCATAACTTCCTCAAATATGAATGTTAATAACTTCATATTCATGTGTCTATTCTGTGTTTTTTTTTTGTCATCATTATGTGCATGTTGTTTCACTAACTTATTCTGGGACTAGTTTCTCACCACTGCAGACGCTGGGCAAGATGATTTTATAGAAGTTACTAATACTGCGGGAGGTAATCCGGAGACAAAGACTGAAAATTATGTATGCTATTATATGATTGATCCTCCTGCGCTCATTACTGCTGGTAATCATTACTGATTTGCCATTTATAATGTGGATTAAAATTACTATGGAAAAGTTGATTTCAGTCTTATACGATCACTTTATGATTTTCTAGAACGCCATCAATGGGGTTCAATACCCGTGTCTAAATTGTTCTTTAAATTTAAATCCAGCAGCTAACCAATGATTTATTGATTTGAAGAGTAAATATTACATATTACATGAGTCATGAGAAATTAAATGTACGTAGTATATTTTATTGAGCAATTATTTTCAAAACACAAGAAAAGAGATATGTTTGAATTTCCATTGTGCCTCTTTACGAGTTTATTCTGTTTAAAATTTTACTTACATTTCTGTTAGTTTAAAAACTTGATTTATATTATTTTATTTGATAGAATGGAAGTTCCTTCACCTGAGAAAGGAACTTGGGGTGCGGTCTTAAGTGGTCGTCCAAGGAGAATGGGAGGGTCATCAGCTCGATTGGCACATCAACTGCCTCGAGCTGATGGTAGTATTTCTGGCCCTGAAATACTTCCTCCGACATCTGGGATGCTGCCATGTCCCTGTGTGGGTGGACAACACAGCAGCAGTCTCCTACATAAATCATCAAGGAGGTCTACGCTCTTGCCACCTGAATTTGCTGGCATGTCGGATCCTTCTTTGGGCCCAGGGCAAGCTCCTGTCACTCAGGGCGATTTATATCCCTGGACGCCTAAATGTGGGAGCAGATTTTCTGTCCAGACAAAAGTGGAAACCCCACCCCGACGTAGTACAACAAATTTGGGAGAGATTTTACAGAGCAGAAGTGGACCTCTTCGCCTCTCAAGAGACTGCGCAATGTCCCGTCTACTTCTCTCTGAATCACCCAACCCCCTGGGTCTGGACACGATGGCCCAGACTGTGTCTGTATGCGTTTCCCCCGGTTTCTCTGCTCCCGGGAGTCTTGGCCAGAGTTCTCCAGCAAGGGTCTTGCCTCTTACTGATAGCGCCTTACTGGCCAAACAGGATTTGGTTCTCAGAGCTGATATCTCTCCTCGACGGCTCGCCTTGGGCGATTCCGGACAGGAGGGACCTTCTGTCTCAGGCACAGGGGACGATATTTTGTCCCCGGCCCGAATTGTAGAAACGTCATGTTTGGCCCCTGAAGGGTACCAACTGAGGGACACAGGGCTGTCGCCTGAGGTTATCGAGACCATTCTTAGTGCTAGGGCTCCCTCTACCAGAAGAATCTACACCAATAAATGGGGTGTCTTCGAAAAGTGGTGCAATTCACATTGTGCAGATCCAGTTAACTGCCAAATTGTTTCAGTTCTGGACTTTCTGCAGGAAAAACTGTCAGCAGGCATATGCCCCGCTACTCTCAGGGTTTATGTGCCACGCCTTGATGGATGGGGTGCCTTTGGGGAAACATCCTCTACTCGCTCGCTTCACTCGTGGAGCCATGTGACTGAGGCCCCCTGTTAGGACCAGAACTCCTTCATGGGACTTAGCAATAGTCCTGGAGGGTCTGGTTGAGACCCCCTTTGAACCTCTAGAGTAAGCGACTGACAGACTTCTGACTCTCAAGATGGTCTTTCTTATGGCGATTACCTCTCTTAAGAGGATTGGGGATCTACAGGCTCTGTATGTTTTTCTGGCCTGTTTAGAATTTGCCCCAGGTATGGCCAAAGCTATTCTGCATCCGCATCCTGACTATCTCCCTAAGGTGCCTTTTTCGACAATACATCCTGTCACACTGGAAGCCTTCTGCTCCCCACCGTTTTTAACGCCAGAGCAAGAAAGACTTCACAGACTCTGCCCAGTCCGTGCCCTTCAGACTTATGTCCAACGCACTAGCCAGTGGCGTAAATCAGGGCAATCATTTGTCTGCTATGGGGGATGTAACAGGGGGGCGGCCGCTACCAAACAGACTATGTCACATTGGGTGAGGGATGCTATTGCCCTGTCCTATGAGGCGTGCAGTCAAGCTTCACCAGTAGGTGTCAGGGCTCACTCCACCAGAGGGGTTGCCTCCTCTAAAGCCTTGGCTAGTGGGGTCCCTCTGCAGCAATTTTGTGATGCGGCAGGCTGGTCCTCTCTGCACACATTCATCAGATTTTATAGTTTAGATGTTCATGCTACTCCGGGCTCTTACGTCCTTGAGTCGACATCTCAGTCTCATGTCTCTACAAGTTTGTGATGTGGCAGGCTTGTCCTCTCTGCACACATTCATCTGGTTTTATGGTAATGTTACTAAATGTTCATGCTACCCCGGGCTCTTATGCCCTTGGGTTGACATCTAAGCTCATGTCTAAGCAAGTTTGTGATGCGGCAGGCTGGTCCTCTCCGCACACATTCTTCAGGCTCTATGGTTTGGATGTTCATGCTACTCCGGGCTCTTACGCCCCTGAGTCAACATCTCAAGCTCATGTCTGAGACCTCTCGCATTCTTGTGAGCACACTTCACAACTGTAGGGGTCCGGACAGTCCCAGTGCGGTGGCGTGGGAATTTCGTTCCCATAGCGCTTTTAGCAAGCGCAGCATCATTGTGAAGTTTTTTTGTAAAGGGAACGTCTCGGGTTACATGTGTAACCCTTGTTCCCTGAAAGAAGCGGAATGAGATGCCGCGCTTCTTTGCCACACTGTAAGTATCTGACGAACTGATGAACACGCTAGTGACGCCTCTACTTATAGCCCAGCCACAGGTGCATCCAATGATCTCACCAACCAAGGCTATAAATTTCTGGTCAATGTTCATTGATGTGTTACACACATATTCACAGCTGGTCACAATGCAAGATCGTTCCCATAGCGCTTTTAGCAAGCACAGCATCTCGTTCCGCTTTTTTCAGGGAACAAGGGTTAAACATGTAATCCGAGACGTTTTAAGTATAAAGTTCACTTAATTGAATTAGATTTCTCTCAAAACAAGATTTAAAATCGTATGCCAGTTTGCTTGTCAAGTAAATAAATCACATTTTAAGAATGTTTAAATATTTTTACTGGAAAACAAGACAAAAATTCTTGTCTTGAAAATCATTTTTTGCAGTGTATCCTTTTTTTACCTCCTAAAACCTCACACAAGAGGAGAAATATGTCCCGAGTTGTTCCTGGAAAGCTACTAAGCCTTACAGGCTCTGATTAGATTGGGCCTGGGTTAGGGCATGTGGTGTCTGCCAGGAACAAACCCAGCAATTTTGTAAAATGTTTTTCCCTACTTTCTATGGCTAACTTTGGCACATGTACATTTTCAGGAGGTACTCGCTTAACTCTACTGCACATCCTAGTACAGAAACTGATTGTGTGGAGCAGTGCACGCTTATAAACTCGGGAGCATATTTACTGTATGGAGAATGAAGATTATTGATCCACAAGCGGGCATATGACACGGGCAAGCTGCTGTATCTCTCCACATTTCACAACAATGTTCACTGACACTAATCTGAACCTATTTCAAAAGTGTAACTACCCAAGAGAGACCCAGTGTGTGGTGCAATAGAGACTGAGTAGGACCTGGCCATTCCAAAAGCTACCGCCAGGTATACTTGTAGAATACAAAGAAAGTATACAGTAAATATATTTAAGTAGGGTGCACAGATTGTTTAGATCAGTTTTACTATCAGATATAACTAATAATTATTAATTATTAATTAATAATTAAATTAAATAATAGAATTGAATTCGTTAAATTCTATCCTCGGGGCACCACTCTTTGACAAGAGAAAAATGATAGTAACTGATTGATCAAGTCTCATAAAATTCTACCCTGAAGATTGAGTATTTTGATTGATAATCAAAATAATAAAAAAAGAGGAAGAAGCTAGTCGAATTATTGCCATATGAATCCAACAATAATCTGGTTACAGTTGGCTTCTAACAACAATAATTTAACAAACATTGCTGAAGTAATACGGGAGTTTTTGACATGGTAGAGGCTGGCTTCAGCACAATATTCAACCAAACAACTAGGAGCGAGAACTCTACTACGGCATATCCCTCTTCCTTCCCGGGTTTCGGCACCAATGTAAAGAAGTTCGCCCTCACGGGCATGGAAGAGGCGAGAAACTGGCTTGACATACAAACTAAAGGTTTAATGTGAAACTCAAAAGACAAACACATAGGAGAGAGAAACACATCTCTCTCTCACACGCGTCCTCCGCAATCGGCCTTTAACCCTCTCGGAGGCTTGATTAGCCTAGTACGGGACCGGGCGTGTTGAGTCACGACCCGGCCCCGCCCTCCACCGTGCCACAAAAATTTATTATAATCAAACAGCAATGAACACTGCCAATACTAGATGAATATATAATACAAAAACATAAAATGGAAATCCTAACTAAATTGTGGAGCTATATGCTAGTGTATGGGTGTGTGTCTAGATTCGGTAACAGACACAAAATGGTGGACTAAACTCCACATGTGGAACCAGTTTTAAAATGGAGGATCGGTTTCAACATTGAGAACTAGGTTTAAAAATGGCGAACTGAATTCAAAATGGAAACTCGTTTCAAAATGGAGGATTAGATCATAAAGGGCGGAGCCAACAATTATTTGAATGTGTAGGGAAAGAAAGATGGCTGGATCAGATCCAGAACAATAGAGCTTATACCACATGTGGGTGGTAATGAGCAGACACACAAAGGAACTGAACGAAACAGGTGGGAGAATTTGAAAAACACCAGCCTGATTCAGACATAAACCGTGGTGCTGCTCGCTTGGTGAATTTCAGTGTGCGTGAGAGAGAGAGAGTGAACAAACAGGGGTGGAGATTATTTAACAGAGGATACATGCTAGTAACAGCACGATTGAATCGTTAGTTCAGATCACTCAATAAAATAAACATTTCACCCAAAAATGACGATCTCACAAATCAAAAAAGCAATCAGCAATCATAGTTAAACATACGAATGTAAACAAAACATCAAACATTCAGCAATCAAATATATATAATTTAGTTTTAGAAGAAAAGTCACAGTTTCTAAACTAAATCTGCCCTGATATCAAGCCTTACTTGGGAAATACTGTGTGATTTCAACAGGGTTGTCCGTTTGAATTCCTGTTGCGTTGAGCGGTCAGGAGAAAACAATCTGGATTCGGTCCTTTGTCTTACGCTCGTCAGCGAAAAGACGCGTCTCTGTGTTATTTCTCGGGTCCGGTAATGAAATGCAGGGAGGTAGTCAACGTTGATAGAAAATGATTGAGAAGGGAAGCTGGTTGCCTTTTCCGTTTTATAAACAAATTCACTGTTATCTCGCAGTGAAAATGAAATGAACCGGTTGTAATACTACACGACTGGAACAAAGCTGTTAATCTTACTCTACCATGGCCAAATGGTGAGGTTAGAAAAACGTGGTCTCTCTTTGTCCAGAAGGAGGTAAATTCCTTTGTGTATATAGGTCTCTTTAGAGTGCAGCTTGTGCAGTTGTAGGCAGTGAGGCTGTAAGCAGAGAGAGCGAAATCAAATCTCACCGCTGGTTTTGTTAAGAAGATGACGTCATCGGTCATAGGCCACTTTTGACCAATGACGTTTGAGATTGAGTCCATGGGCGGGACTTCCCATCTGGCTGTGAAGCATTCTGGGAAACCGAGTTCAATGTCTACCCTTTGATCATAGTCTCTGCTGCCATTTTGAGTGGGGCAAGGCCCTACATTTATAATAATTTTTTTTATGTTTATTGTAATGTATTACATACCATAAATTAATCACAATTAATCTTGATTAATCACAGAAAAATGTGCGATTAATTTGCGAAAACTGCATGATTCACAGCCCTAAATATTTAATTCTAAGCTAAATGAAAATTAATTCTAAGCTAATCAAAATAGAAACCTACAAAACTGTGTGCTTTAAATCTTTCATGAGGTAATGAACTCATTGCATGAATTGCAAATGATGTAGGCAATCAAAATCTAGCAGTTCTCAAATTTAAGAATCCAACATCCCTCTAAGAAATGAGGTAATAGTCAGCATTTTGTAGCAGGATTACTCACCGCAGGATTAGTGAGTAGTGTGTTGTGTCCACATAGTTAATATTTTGAGAAGTGCAATATGGAGATGGGGGCATCGCCGTGTGACGTCTGTGGAAAGCAAGCCCGGAAGAGGAAGAGCAGTAAGGATTGACACCTGTAGGAAATGATTTCTAACAGCTGTTTTGTGTTACATTAAGAGCAGGAGAGGGATAAATGTGCAGTCCAGACCGCCGGAGGAAAGAGAGAGAGAGAGAGAAAGAGAGAGAGAGAGAGAGATATGCACGCATGCACGCAGAAGTATTTTGAGTGTGCTTTTGACATGCTGAAAAGCTAACCTTTTTGCGTGAGACTGAAAAGTGTTCAAAATAAAGAAACGCAAATGGACAGTTTTCCTGGTCCCCGCTTCCACTTTCATCAGAATAACAAGGGATCTTTCACATGCAACAAATGTATTTGAATTCTAAGAAGCCTGCCTGAGTGATGCTGTGCAGTTCATGTGATGAATCGTGTGAAAGCACATAAATATAAATAAATAATTAAATACAAATTAAATGCTAAGGTAAGTAAACAACTTTGCCAAACATGTTTAACATCCATCCAAACTGCTGTCTTGCCACTGCTTTCGCAAACTGCTGTAGCTTTCCCAGCCCCACACAAATGCTTAACAGTAGCCATTTCTGGAGGTCATGTGATGCCATGTGAGGAGCAGACGTGTAAACGGCGAGCACTGCACACTTTGCTAGTTTTTAAATTATTTTCATGTTATAATCCAGTGAAATTCGATACACCCAGTTACACATTTGCTCTTTGAGGTAAATATGTCAAAGAGGTAAAAATCCTCGGGATCTGGGGACATTAAAACACATTCATGACACATACGTGCTCAATATGAAACACTGTTGGGCCTGCAGACCTGGGACTCGATTTGGATGGCTCGGCAGGAGAAGAATCCAGCATCAACTGTCCAACATGTTTGTGATGCTGACTAAGGTTGTTGCTGACTTGGAGGATCTCGCTGTAATATGTTGATCATTTACACCTAATGTTATCAGAGGAACTACGGCCCAAATTTTTACATCAAGTCGGATCAGGGAAATTGGATGGTAACTTTTACACTCGCTTGGTTCTTTGTCCTTTTTCAGATTCATACAGATCTGGGCTTGCATCATGGTTGTGGAAGCTTTCATTCTTTAATGATTCCATATAAATTCTAGCAAAAGTGGAGCCAGTTCTGTAGCATAAGATCTAAGCGGCAAAGCTATCTGGCCCCGGAACCTTACCTGTTGGCAAGGCCTTAATTACCTCACTAAGCTTCTCAAAGTTTATCTCAGAATCAAGAGGATTGTTTTGCTAAGCCGTCAGTTTAGGAAGTTCTAATGGTTCCAAAAAGTTTATAATATTCTCATCAGTAGATGAAGATGTAGAACTATAGTGATCAAGCTAGAATTCTTTAAAAGCATTATTACTATCAATGGCTGAGGTAAATATATCACCACCAGCACTTTTAATATTCACTTCCAACTCCACGAGTTTTCGTGCTTTGGATTTTTTTGGTGAATGAGGCATACTATTTCATCCAGCCCCTAAGAATCGCCTTAAGTGCCTCCCAAGCCATGCCCACAGAGGACACAGAGTCGCCGGTCACCATATAAACATTGATTTCAACATTTGTTGGAATTCAGGATTTTGCAAATGGTATACATTAAAACAACAACTATATGATGTATTTTTCTCCATATGTGGCAACACCTCTAAACTCACCTCTGAGACTAAAATGTTTCCTATTGAGTAATCAACAACAGATGAAATGAGGGACTTAGGTACAATAAAAATCTATTCTAGAAGAAATCTTATGGACTGATTTTAAAATATTTATAGTTCCTACCAGATGGGTTCAAAAGTCTCCAAATATCTGTAAGACCAAGACTTTTACACATCCTGTGAAGTGTCAATGTTGCTCTAGGGGGCTTACACACATTTGCTTCACTATGATCAAGGGCTGAGTCCATCAAAAGATTAGTCTCCTCCCAATATTATATCATGAGGGGTGGCAGCAGCTTTCAACATCCCTTCAAGATCTATAAAAAGCCCTGATCATCAAAGTTAGGTGCATATATATTAGCCAAAATAAGACTTTGCCTCTGAATTTCTGCTAAAACAATAATGACTCTTCCTAATTTATCTTTAATCTGTTTGAGACATTTTAATTCTAGATGTTTACTTATCAATGTCATGACACCCCTGCTCTTAATTGAGCCAGCACTAAAGAAACCATGTCCACCCCATATCATCCAAAATATTCTGCTTCCTGGGGCGAAAGATGCGTTTCTTGAAGAAACAGTATGTATTATTTCTAATGTTTAAGAAGATAAATAATCTCCCTTCTTTTCACATTCCACGTGGAGAGACAGTCCACTCATATTAACATTTGACATGTAAAAATGTATTGCATGTCAGAAAAAAATTATAAAGACCACATTCCAACATTAGTGCAACAATCAAACCCATACTTCCCCCAAACCAAACAAACAGAAAAAAAGAAAAACGTGTGCATTAACCCTCTGGGGTCTGAGGGTATTTTGGGCCCTGGAGAAGTTTTGACATGCCTTGACATTTGTGCATTTCAGTTGCTTAAAACATATTAATGGCTAAAGTCTGATAACACTGTATTCAGCACAAACAGGGCTACAATAATATGTGAGCAACATGTGTGTACAGGTTTGTATTTTTGAGAAAATAACGTTTATGCATGGTTTTTGAAAAAACTAAAATTTTAAGTCACTGAAATAAGGCCATATAACACATACTAAACTTTTGTCCACAAGACTTTTGATTGAGAACTGGATCTTGTAGCCTAGAGTTATTGTTACAAAATGATGTGAAAATCATCCTGATCACTCATTCATACAAAACAATATAGTAATTTAACTTTTGTATGACAATTTTAGTGTTGAAATGTAATATGCGAGGAGGCATGAATGATCATGAATATTGATGTGATTCACACCTGAGACACAATGACCCCACCCCTGAGCCTATCAATGAGGAATGTGACAGAAAGAGAAGGAATGTGAGGAGACTTCATGATCCAAATCAAGTTTTAAGTCAAAAGAAGTATTCTGACTATATATTTTCTTTACATAAAGACTTTACTTAATTTACAATTTACACTACCGTTAAAACAAGTCTCTTCTGCTCACCAAGACTGGATTTATTAAATCCAAAATACAGAAAAAATATTGATATTCTGAAGTCTTTTTAGAATTTAAAAGAACAGTTTTCTTTTTAAATATATTGTAAAATGCAATTTGTGATCAAAGTATAATTTTCAGCATCATTACTGCAGTCTTCATTGTCACATGATCCTTCAGAAATCAAAATAATATGCTGATTTTCTAATATGGGCATATTTAGAGTGCATTTTACTCATTTACATCTGAACACATATTTGCAAGCACAAGCTTTGTTGATGATAATGGGGCATTATAAACAATAGACAAAATATAATCTAAATTATTTTTATATCATATTACATATCATATTTATATTATACAGCATACAATTTAAATACCTGCTTTAGCCGAAACATCATTTAAATATAACTAAAACTTGCTTATTAGGACATATTTCAAATGTCAATACTCTGAATCCTGGCTGGCAAGTCTAGAAACAGTCCCACTAGTAAAATAAAAGTTAAAAAGTTTATATAAAATAGCATGTCAACTAATGAAAACGAATTGACTTACTCATCTGAAATTATATCCTCTGCTGGATCAAGTCTCTCTTCAAAATACAAATGTTCATCAGAGTCCCGCTCTTCTGAGGAAAATGTTAAATCTTCCATACATTCCTGGAGATTTCTCACCTGTGTATCGTTGCAAACGCGCAGAAAATGAATGAATTTTGTTTACAACCTCACAGTGGGGGGGGCGTGTACATTTACGTTGATCGTCTCAGCACATTAGCGTATGAATGGAGCGCTCTGCTGGTGGGTGGGTTCACATTACAGATAATTAGATGGACCGGTAAAAACTGTACATTGCTTTGTTTCAAACAGATTGCATTGCAGGAGAATATTTGTTTTAAATTTGAATTGTTTTATTTAAAAGTAGATATTTAAAGCTTTCTTTAGACATATGTTTCATGTTTGTGTGATAAGTATTCGCAGAGTTTCAGTTCATTTTTGTGACGTTTCTGAAATATGCTCGTGAACACAGAGACAGCTGAAAGCTCACCATTTTTATTTTCTTTATTTTACAAAAGCACAATGTTTCTGTTGTTATTGTGAGTGTACACAAATAAAAGTAGACCCTTTATAGTCTCTAATGATGTCTTACACTTATCTGTATACCCAAAAATGCCAGAGTATTTTAAGTTGTTTCTGCTGTAATGATGAAAATATCCAGCAGGACGCGCCGGCGTCCCCAGAGGGATAACCCCGCGCATGACAGCACCAACTGGCATCCATCCCTCTAAACTCAAACAGTCCATGTACGCCTACAAGAGCCCCCGTGACACCTTTGCCATCGGATTGCTCAATTCTGGTGTTTCTATACAAATTTTGTGAGACAGAATTACACATCAAATGATAATCTTTAAAACAAACTCCAGCCAATAGGTGGAATAAACACAAAAGAACATGTGGATTCATTCACATAACTGTCCGAAGGTGTGTTCCTCCACAAAACATACTCCAGCCGCTAGGTGGAATCAGCAATAAAATAAAAAGGCACTCACTTTCCTCGGACAGTCAAATAAATGATCAGTGAGCCGGCCCATTCAGTTGCTACATGAGTGCAACAAATGAGCAAATCACTCCAGTGACTTGAAAGAAATACTCCACAAAACAAACTCCAGCCAATAGGAGGCAAAAGCACAAAGAACGTGCAGATTCACTCACAAAAATGTCCCGAAGGTGTGTTCCTCCACAAAACATGCTCCAGCCGCTAGGTGGAACCAGCACAAAAAGAAACAAAAAAGGCGTTCAGTTTCCTCAGACAGTCAAGTGAACGTTCAGTCGATCCACTCAGCTGCAACGTGAGTACCACAAAATAATTTACTCTATTGACTTTATGAAGGACATCGCTTGCTCTGGACATGTGAATGTTTTATGGCCATCCTTAGCATCTATTCTTTTTTAAGAGTTTTTGGCATTCCTTGAATCTATCACGTTTCCCTCTTGTCAAATTCACAAAGTGTGGGAATAAGAAAATGCTGTGGTTCTTCCAAGAAAGCCTTCCTTTATTCCTCGCCTCGCATATCACAAGATCTTTATCGGATGATCTCAGAAATTTGGCCTGAATTGATCGGGGCCTCTCTCCATCAGCGGATCACCGAGCCGGAATCCTGTGAGCTCACTCGATTTCCAGCTTATGGCCTGTTATGTCGAGCAGATTCGGAAAGAGCCCGTCCAGGAATTTCACCATATCCTGACCCTCTTCGGCCTCAAGGAATTCCAACAATACGGTCATTATTCAGCCCGCTACTTCTCTCCAAGTCCTCCAATTTCTCCCAGACACACTCCAAATCCACCTTGGTCGCTAGCGGATTAGCAGATAATTCCCTCTCTGATGACTCCCACTCTTGTAACCACCTCATTGAATTCTGTCTCCATGGCAGTGATTGATCGACGTATTACAGCAAGATCCTCCAAGTCAGCAACGACCTTCGTCACATTGCCGACATGTTCAACATACTTACCGAATCTCCCGCACCTCCCCGACCAATCCTAAAATCATCCTAAAATACTGGTGTCCTGAGAATTCAAAGCCTGCATAGAGTTTGCAGAGAAAATAAGTATATTAGTAAACTTAAACTGTGCCGAGGAGTAGGTTTATTGACACATTTAAAAAAATATTTTATAGATCTGCATGGTAAAGTCATAAGGAAGGAGGAACGCCCACACATAGTGCTCCCACAAACTGTGTGATGCACTGTCGCTCCCAGACAAGAGACAGGTTCTTAAGAATGTTTAGTCTGCATGAGCTTAACCATGAGTATTTTATAATAAATGATTAAATGTGGCTAGAATTACCCTTTAATTGAAGACTGTTCTTTTGAACACAAAGGTTGGAAGCGCGGCTTTATTCGCACATTGTTTTCACAAGTTTTTTTGCATAAATTAAATTTGCAACTTGGATGGAAACATATCTTATGATGACTTTTGGTGTAGAGAAACTCGCAAATGTCTAGAGTAATTTTCAGAGCTTCTGTTTCCTACTACACTTCTATATTAAATTTTTTTCTTTCTTTCACAATTATAAATATTTTACCACTATTTATTTCATATAATCATTGTGACTGTTGTGAGTGATTTGTATCAAGAAGTTTTAGATTACATGTTTCTTAGGTATAATGAAAAGACAAATTGCTGTCTGGCATCCCTCCAGCTGACCACATTGTGATTAGTCTTTCTCCAAAACTTTACACATGACACAATACTTTTGAGGTTAATTGAAGTTACTTTTTGTCATCTTAACATTTTGTTAAACTTCCTATGAAATGTAAGCTGTGTGGGTGTGTCTAATGTGTATAGCTCATAAAATGGCTAGGAACTTTTTGAAAGACTTTTCAGCATTTGTTCTGCACACTTACCTAAACACTCTGTGGGGCTGCAGCGGCGACTGGGGTCCTATTTCAGCCCCAGCATGAATTCAGAGAGTTCGTCAGCTGTAAAATGAAAGCAGTGGAGCGCAGTGAGAAAATGTATTAGCCTCGCTGTGATAAGAGGAGCCCTCAGCGAGCAATGCACGCCTTCAGCAGGGAAAATAACCGCTGGACAAATTGTTTTTGCTACATTAAGTACCTGTTACTTTATTTCACAGATGGAAAACAATAACGCAGGCTCTGGGGTTTGGAACCAGCATTGTGTGGTGGATCGTACAGACAAAGATTTCTATAAATATCCATTAAGTCTTTATAAGGAAAGTGATTTTCGAAAGAACTTTGAGCTCAAATAAAGTCAGCCAATTGACTAATACAATATACTATGATAGATGACAAAGTGCCTGGCAGGCAGTCGATAGGCTACTGAGGGAAATCAAGCCAAATATCTATGTTAATAAAAATAAAATAAGAAGGAGGGAATATTTTCGCACCACGGACGGAACAGTTTTTTTTTTTTTTTAATTAAAGGCTGTGCCACCATGTAGTGCGGTGTAAATTAAATTAGTGTGTCAGATGTGCAGTGATTTATACATTTGGACTGATCTAAGAGGCAGACAGAGCAGCTATGACACCCTGACAAGCCAACGATGTATATGAAAAATGAGCCAATACAACAGCACTAAATAAGAGAGTTTCAAAGTCAAATGCAGCCTAGCAAAGAAAAAAACAAAAACACAAGTACTTAAACGTATAATGAATGGACACTATGTAAAAATGCCATCAAGTTTTGACTGATTACAGAGACCAAATAATTCACCATCTCTATGAAGTGGAGGATGTGTGTGAGTGTGGCACTCTCCAACTAAGCCAAATATTGAGCCCTCTCTCTTCAGATGACATGTTTGTGCAATTGTGGACACAAGTCTGTTGTATGCAGGGTTGGGAGGGTTACTTTTTAAATGTATTCCACTACAGATTACAGAATACATGCTGTAAAATGTAATTTGTAACATATTCTGTTAGATTACTCAAGGTCAGTAAAGTATTCTAAATATTTTGGACTACTTCAGCACTGGTAGATTATTTCACTTGTTTTGACTATAAAAATTCTGCTAGTACAGTAAGACAAAATTCACATGTTAAAAATACATTCTCTGAAAAATCTAAAAATCTTATACAGTGTTGTTTCATAAACAAGAGAAATCAAACTCAACTTGTTTTAAGGATTTTTAGATATTGTTACAGGAAAGCAATACAAAAAATAAGATTTTTACCGTAATATCAAATGTCTTACTAGAAAAAAAAATTATGATCTAACGTAAATTTTATTGATTAAAAATATGATCGTGCATGTAAAATAGCTAGAAATAGCACTTTAGCTTAGCATAAATCTGACAATTTACACAAGGTTTATTTCTATTTCTTCTGCTCCAAACGTACTTTAAACTTACCTCTCTGTCTGCCCATATGAATGTAACACATCATAAGAAAGTGTCTCACCGCTGTTCAAATGCACTTTTGAATGTTTTCCATCTTAAAGGACTAAATATTAAATGAAACAAATGACAATAAAATGGAAAGTAATCTCTTCGGTAATCAAAATACTTTTTGAATGTAACTGTATTCTAATTACCAATTATTTAAATTGTAATTGTAGTGGAATACATTTTCCATACATTTTAAATACGTAATACCATTACATGTATTCCGTTACTCCCTAACCCTGGTTGTATGTTACCAAAACAGAAACACTCATCACAGATTAATACAAGGATGTGAAGATAGCCGCTCGGTTTTTGTTGTTTTTCTTTTTTTTAGGCTCTGATGAAAAATAGTTTGCTTTTTTGGCACTCAGCAGATTTAGAGGAACCAATAATTGCTCTGCTGATGTGACCGAAGCCCTCAGGTCCCGCCACTCTATGATGGAGTGTGGTGAATTGCTTTTTATGTATTAAAAGGGGTCAAATTTCATTTTTCTTTTTTTTATTTAGCCTGTGGTTTCAACAAAAAAAATAATTATGTGGAAAGAGACCAAAAATAGATCATATAAAAGGCCCCTCACAGAAAATTAAGTGATCATCGGGCAATGGGCTGTTGATTGAGTCATATCTCGAATATGATCATACAGGAAACTGAGCTGTTACTTCGGGGGTTTTTTTTCCAACCCAAATTCTGACCCCTTTGTCAATCTTCAGACAAGTGCCGGCATGTGCAAATGTTCATGTCCCTTTGAATAAAGGACATTTGATTTATCATCCCTTTCGATGTCCGGCTAGCAAGATTCTATGTTAGCAAAGTAAAGTACTGTTTTGTCTCAGTACTGTTAAAGGAATAGTTCACCCAAAAAAAGACAGTTCTCTCATGATTTACTTACCTTTAAGCCATCCTAGATGTGTCTGACTTTCCTTCTTCAGCAGAACTGAAGAGAAGATTTTTATGAGCAGATTTCAGGTCAGTTCGTCCATACAATGCAAATAAATGGGTTCCATCAGGCTGCTGGCTGTTTGACGGTCCATAAGGCATATTTAGACAGCATAAAAGTAATCCACATGACTCCAGTCAATTAATGAATGTCTTTTGAAGCAAATCAAGTGTCAATAGTTTTGTGTAAGAAACAAATTGATAAATAAAACATATTTAACTTTAAATCGTTTATTCCGCCTAGCACTGGATTGCTGTTTGAAATTACCTTGTGCATTACGTTTATTCCTCTATTGTAATCAAAGTGTGTGCTTCTGACTTCTTGTGTGAATGCGCCATTGCACTTACATCATGCGACGGTAACATGATTTGTGGTTTGCTGGCATGAAGCAATTTTTAAAAGTTAAGAAAGTTTTAATTATTTATTTAATTTTTCGTTTAGGTTCAGAAGACATTAATTGATAGACTGAAGTCATGTGGATTATTTTTATGCTGCCTAAATATGCCTTTTGGACTGTCAAATAGCTAGCAGCCTGATGGCACCTGTTTACTTACATTGTATGGACAAACAGAGCAGAAATGGGCTTATAAAAATCTTCATTTCATTTCTGCTTTAGAATAAAAGTCATACAAGTTAAAGGTAAGTAAATCATTAATGAATTTTCATTTTTGGGTGAACTAAACTTTTAAAGTTAGGTTTGGGGTTGAATATATATTAATACAATAACCAATAAAATGTTTCCAAAAATTGGACACGCTGTCCCTTTTACATCACATCAATTCAAAGAAGCAAGTGAAAGAAAGCAGATTTGGTTTCAGTACACATGACTGGGGACAGTTTGGAAATTCAGAAATCATAGATTGATTTTAGCAGACATGACAAAACAATTTACACAAACACTAAATACCATGTTAACCCATTCATCATGTAAGCAATGTAAAAGGTATTACAAAGGAGCAGCAAATTAAATTATAAACAGATATGTAACTAAAGTAAAATGTCCATCATCATGCTGCTCAAAAATATAATTGAAAAGAAAAAGAGGAAATAAAACTGTTAATCAAACTAAATATTAGAACAGGTTGAGTTTAATCATTCTTATTAATATGCTGCTTTCAGTGATGAGAATGCTGTGTCACTTACAGTATCTAATGGAGCAGAAAAAGTGAATTCATTTTTATTTGTATAGGGCTTTCCACACGTTTCATTTCAAAACAGCTTTACAGAAGGTCTTGTGTATAATGTGCAATACTGCTAAAAATGTAAAAACTCGATTAGACATAAATTACTGGACAATAAGCATTGTTTAATTTACAAACATTTTCAGACATGGGATATGCAATCCCACCCAAGTTATATTGATGTTTGACGAATTAAACTGTGTTAAACAAATATGTGTATTTCTGCTGTATTTTTGACCCAAGGAGTGCTACTGATGGTGCTAAACTTTTTAAAGCCTTATGTCTTCAATCCTAATGACTCTCCTATATCATATTCGTACAGAGAATACAGTGATTTTCTTAACCGTTCAACAGCATATGAAGCACAAGCTTAAATTGTGAGAGAGAGAGAGAGAGAGAGAATAAAGGCAAACAAGAGCAAAGCGAGCAGTGTGCTAAAAGCGCTCAAGCTACAGCAAGAGGCAGTGAGGCAGCCAGCAGCCAGTGATTGAATGATCCCATTTCTGGGCTTTTTGTTAGACAACGGGCAGCAGTGTATGAAGATTGATACAGAAGTGCTCGACTCGCTTTGCTGGATCATCAAACGGATTGATATTACTCTCCCTCTCTGGATGAAGACAAAGTAACTGTTATCATACTCAATACAAGGGCTTGTCAGAGATGGAAAATCATCCTGTTTCACCGGTTATGGTAGCGTTTCACGGACTGTCATGTGAATTTATTAGGCAGATACACAGCTGTCTGATGCTGAAAGCCAGCCTTCGAGTGGGGAAAATCTCAAACGCAGATTGAATTATAGGCCTAGACTGAAGAATGTCACAGCTCATAGCTTTATCATGATCAACACACACACACACACACACACACACTTATATATATTGATGTGTGTGTGTCTGAAAATTATATTGTGTATCTCATCTGAACACATCCAAACGATATACAATTAAACAATTTTGACATTATACCAACACCAGCCACTGTTTATCAGTTATCATAGTTTATCATGGCCACAAGTCTCGTAAAATATGGGACAATCCCGTATTTAAACATAAAATGATGCATCCCTTATCAAATCAATGCGAGACGTGATTTGTCCCGTATTTAAGCTGATCAGATGGCATCAAAAGAGGCAACCTAGTCACGGTCAAACAGTTCAGGGCAGGATCGCTGCAGTCTGGATGGATGTTAATCTGTTAAGTGTTTGTTGAAGTTCTTTACTTACTATAATGCTTGGATATGTTGTCTGGTAGGGTTGTTTGAAGCTTACATTGCTTGTCATGCTTGTGTGAATCGAACAATACTTGTGTGTTAACTGATCACGATGAATCTACATTGTCCGTTGAAGTTACTTTAGCACGTTTACTAATATTCATGACTTCTGAATATTTTATTACAATGCTGTAATTTCCAGGTTCCTTAAGAGTGTGTGGGCTGCTGTTTTCTAATTTCCTCAGTCTAAAAAATGCACAAGCTATCATTTATTGTCCTTTTAGCAGATAGTCTGTTTGTTTACAATGTATAATCATCTCAAGTTGTTTAAAATGTGCTGATTTCATATGCACTGTGCATATTAATTTGTTGAGTATGTAACTTTACTGCTAAAGAAATTAATTAAATGTATTACTGGAATTTTAAGAGCTGATAAATTTAACAAGTTTATTTCTGTGATTAATATTTTTCATTTAACAATTTATTTTTGTTATAACATTTTATGATTGATTCTAATGACAAATCAAATAAACATAACTGGAAACACAGAATCAAACTACATGAACCTAAAACCTTCCCTCCGAGCTTCCCCCTGACACAAACACACACCCCAGTGGCCCGATAGCAAACCAACATTGACACACAAATAAATAATAAAGCAAGAGAAAGTATTCAGAAAAATAAATAAAAATAAAAAAACAATAAGAATAGCATACACACATTCAATATTGCCCATCTCCCTTCACCATCTCCCTCCAGAGCCCTCCAAAAAAAAATCATTCTTCAAACCATCCCCTCAAAAGCCACCACCCTGCCCAACTCTTCATGAACCCATCCCCTACAGCAATAACTGTCCCATCGCCTAGACATCAGACACACCCATGCATCTCTAGATGTAGACTTGAAATTATTTAGAATCCTAGCCCACACTCCCTCATCCAATACCAAGTTTAAATCTTTCTCCCATACCCTCTTGAGAGAAGTTGAAGCTCCATCCCCCAGACTCTGAATTAACGGAATTAAACTGATGCCCTTTTCCAAAAAAGTAATCACCACTTCCAGAGTATCTGCCACTTTAGGGGGTGTATGCTACTCCCAAAAATAGTACAGAGCAGATGACAAGCTGTAAGTATCTAAAAACTGAGATCTGGGAATCCTAAAATGTTGAACCAAATTTTCGAAAGATCTCAGCACTCCCATATAGGTCACCGAGTGTATTAACCTCCCTCACAATCCATTCTGACCAACAGAAAGGGGACTTATTAATACATAATTTTGTGTTCAGCCATATGCTCGAGACAACATTTAAATAAACACACTGGACACTTTTGTCCATACTGAATGCAAATGCGAGATAAAGGAGGGTGACTTAACTACTCCGGTTAGCTTAATAGAAAGGCTTTGCAATGGCAAAATAGGGGCAAGAACTTCCTGTTTAATACAAAACCAGGGAAGGGCTCTCTCAGGTGGAAGCAACCAATGAGCCAAATGTCTGAGACCGAATGCATAATAATAAAACAAAATCTTGGGCTGGCCTAGCCCACTTTTGTCAATCGGCCTATACAATTTGTTGAAATGTAATCTGAGATGCTTACCTTTCCAAATGAAGGACTTCGCTATGCTATCAAATTGCTTGAAATAAAAGAGGAGGACATCTACAGGGAGAGATTGTAACAGGTTGATAAATTTTGGGATACAATTCATTTTAATGACATTAACCTTCCCAATCATAGATAAATGTAATGAAGCACACATCGCTCAAAAACCTTTTTATTAAGGGGTCAAAATGAACTATCTAAATCAGACAAATTTTATGGGAATAAAATGACGAAATACTTAATGCCCTGTTTGGGCAACCTGAATGAGCCTGGATGGAAAGCCGTTACTGGGCAGTACACTGTCACAGCCAAAGCTTTGGATTTAGAAAAGTATTTAATAATTATATGGAGGCAAGGCACAGATCTAATGGTGCCGGAGACGCAGAGGTGGGTAGAGTAGCCAAAAACTATATTCAATTAAATGTACAATTACTTCAAAAACATAATTACTCCAGTAGAAGTAAAAGTACTAACATAAATAATTACTTGAGTAAGAGTAAGAAAGTATCCAAATAAAAGAGTACTCAAGTAGTGAGTAACACGTTACTTTTACAAATTACATAATAGACATTTACTCCTATATATTCCATTACATAATGCACATTGAACATGTATTATAGAATTATTATTATTAATGGAAATTCTGTCATCATTCACCATCATTTGTTCCAAACCCATATGACTTTCTTTCTTCCATGCAACACAATAAGGAGATATTAGATAGAACGTTTGCCTGAGTCACTATTTACTTTCAGTGAATGTTATATATATATATATATATATATATATATATATATATATATATATAACCAACTGTTGGTTATTATCAATAGTTGATAATTATCATAGATAATTTTCAATTATAAAAATCAACAGAACACTGATTAGAATCAATGTTAGCTTTATAATCCTTTAAATCAACAATCATCAAAGACAACCATCAATTATCAAATTCAATAGAATATTAATTATTATCAAAGAGAATCATTAATTATTAATACAATGCAGTCGATAAACATCCGACTTACAACTACAAAATAAACAGTGACATGATTAGATATAGCAACCAAAAATAAGCATATAACACATAAGGAATGTGTGTGTGTGTGTGTGTGTGTGTGTGTGTGTGTGTGTGGAGTGACATGCACAAAATAGTGGACGTGACAAGATTTCCGGCCAGAGAGTATGGCTGCAAATGTAGGTCAAAAGAAGCCAGTTAATGGTGTCTGCCTGTTTACCTCGTGTCTCCGCTTGTACGATAACTTGGGGACAAAGCTGAGCTTTATCACAAAGTTATCTACTAGCCAAATGTTTGTGAGGGTTTGCGCATGTGTGTGTGGTTAGTACGACAGAGAAAGAGAATAAAGTGGCAGCACCGAAGCCGGTTTCACGATCGTGGGAGAGAAGGCAACTGTTGGTTTGTCTCTCTGAGACGCGGTGAGTCCCGCGGTCTTTGGTCCTTTAATGGATAAACACAGTGTGCCGGTCTCATCCGCAATGGCGTAACTACACAACAGTCCAATGTGGTTGGATTACAACACAACAAATCTCATTCGGGATAATGTCTCGGGTTACTTAACTGTAACCCCTGTTCCCTGAAAAAGAGGAACGGGATGCTGCGCTGATTTAGCGATTTGGGAACGTCTTTAGGAACGACCAGCTGTGAATATGTGTGCAACATGTCAATGAAATTGACTGGAATTTACAACCTCTGCCGGTCACATCATCAGGATGCGCCAGTACAGGGGCTATAAATAGATGCGCCACAGGTGCATCGTCAGGTATTTTGTCTGAAGAGCAGTCCTGGGGCATCCTCAGTGCGGCAATGAAGCACAGCATCTCGCTCCGCTTTTTCAGGGAACAGGGTTTACAGTTAAGCAACCCGAGATGTTCCCTATCAAAAGCTACACTTTGATGCTGCACTGATTTAGCGCTTTGAGACCGAGAATACCCATGCTGCAGCACTGCGGATATCTGGACCCCTTACGGTTGTGTAGTTGTCAGACATGTCTCAGTCTCAGACATGAGCTTGTGATGTTGACTCAAGGACATAAGAGCCCGGAGTGGCATAAACATCCAAACTATAAAATCTTATGAATGTGCTGGAGAGGGACACCTCTAGCCAAAGCTTTAGAGGAGGTGACCCCTCTGGTAGAGTGAGCCCTGATCCTTACTGGCCAAGTTTGACCACGCGCTTCGTAGGACAGGGCAATAGCCTCCCTCACTCAATGTGACATTGTCTTGTTACGGCCCCCATGACAAACGATTCATATCCCATGAATAGTTGCCCTGACTTACGCCACTGGCTAGTGCGTAACTGGACACAGTCCGTGAAGTCTTTCCTGATCCGGCGTTGTAAACGGCGGGGAACAGAAGGCTTCAAGAGTGACCGGATGTACGGCTGAGAAAGGAACCTTAGGCAGGTAGTCAGGATGAGGGAGCAATATTGCTTTAGCCATTCCTGGGGCAAAATCTAAGCAGGATGGCAAGACAGACTTTATTATCTTGAGAGTCAGAAGTTTATCAGACGCTAACTCTAGAGGTTCAAAGGTGGTCTCAACCAGACCCTCAAGGACTATTGCTAAGTCCCATGAAGGGATCCTGGTCCAAGCAGGAGGTCTTAATCGCATGGCTCCACGAATGAAGCAAGCAAGCAGAGGGTGTTTCTACAGCTTGGGCCGGGGATGAAATATCGTCCCCTGTGCCTGAGAAAGAAGGTCCCTCCTGTCCGGAATCGCCCAAGGCGAGTCGTCGAGGAGAGACATTATCTGCGAGAACCATACCCTGTTCGGCCAACGCGGCACTATCAGTAAGAGGCGGGACCCTTGCTGGAGAACTCTGGCCAAGAATCCAGTTAGCAGAGAAACCAGAGGAAACACATACAGGCGCATACTGGGCCATGTATGTGCTATCGCGTCCAGACCCAGTGGCGCGTAACCCTTATCTGCCTTAGGGGACTGGCCCTTGGATTAAATCCCTTGGCTTTGAGCCACAACTGAAACGGTCTCATGTGCAAAAGGCCCAAAGGAATCACCGAGGATGCCATGAGACCTAGTATTCGTTGATACTGACTAACAGTGCAACCTTGGCCTAGCCTGACTTTGCTCAGGATGTTCTGAATAGTCTTGATTCAAGCGGGAGACAAGTGTACCCACATCATGATCGAATTCCATATGACCCCCAGATAGGTAGTTTCCTGAGTGGGAGAGAGAACACTTTTCTTGACATTGAGTCTCAAACCCAGAGAAACCAGATGAGCTAAGATGATATCCCTGTGCTGTAATGCCAGTTCTTTTGACTGTGTTAGTATCAGACAGTCGTCTATATAATTCAGAATGCGGATGCCCCGAAGTCGTAAAGGAGCCAGTGCTGCATCCATGCACTCGTGAATGTACAGGGTGATAAGGCTAGGCCGAATGGAAGAACCCGATATTGGAAAGCTTAGCCCCCGAAAACGAACCTCAGGAACTTCCTGTGTTGTGGCAGAATTTCTATATGAATATATGCATCCATGAGATCGATCGTGACCAACCAATCGTGATGTTGGATTTGATACACGACTCTCTTGACGGTTAGCATCTTGAACTTGAACGCCCTGACTGAGCAATTCAAGCCTTGAAGGTCTAAAATCGGACGCAAACCCCATCCTTCTTGGGAACCAGGAAGTGTCTGCTGTAGGAACCTGACTCTCTCTCTCTGGAAGGGGAACATGTTCTATGGCCCCTTTGACCAAGAGATTTTGCAGTTCTTTCCACAGTAAACATGCTTGTTCCAGTTTCATGGTAGTGGGGAACCACGCCATTGAAATGTGGAAGACGGCAAACAAATTTAATTCTGTAGCCTTTTTCTACAGTTCTTAGGAACCACATAGAAACACCCGGCAGTAGCTTCCACACTGCCAGGTTCTCTGATATGGGTATCAATTTTGACACTTCCTATTGAGGGGATATAGAGTGTTCCGTGTCCTGGACTATGGCAGGAAGCAACAGAACACTCAACATTTTGTTGGAAACCGCTAACTCCTGAAACACCAGAGGTGGGAATGGAGAGGTTTTGTGGGGGTATCGGGAAGTTACAGGTGGATGTTTCACGTGCCCCATCCCGAGGGGGCTACCCCCACAAGACTGGGTGCAAGACCTAGGGCTTCTTCTTCTTGGAGATGGCGGTCCTGATGTATTACTTTGGGGGCTGCTGAGGGCAAAGAGCCGGTCCCCATTCTCTACAAGGGGGTGGAGTGCGGCGAGGAAGGAATTGCCCAACGGCTTCCTCAGGACTCTTTACCTCTTGGAACATGATCGTGTTCATAAGAGTCACCAAACAAGCCAGAAGGAGAAACCGGGGATTCGAGGAGGAACACTTTGTCCTTGTCTCTGATGCTCGAAAGATTCAGCCATAAGTGTCTCTCCGTGCTGACCAATGCAGCTATAGACCGAACAATGGTGCGAGCCATCTGTTTGGTCACCCGGAGAGACAGATCCTTGGCTCGGCGAAGCTCTGCGAATGTCTATTCATCAACTTTACTGCCCACACTCAGGTCCTTCAGCAGGTCAGCCTGTTATGCCTGCAACACTGCCATAGTGTGCAGGGCAGCACCAGCCTGACCTGCTGCCTGATAAGCTTTCCCCACAAACGTAGAGGTGGCCCTGCACGGCTTTGTGGGGAGGGTGGTCTCTTTAGAGATGATGCCGAGCCAAGCAAGAGATAACCCGCAAGTGTCTCTTCTACCTGCGGTTTTTATTTTGACACCTAACACTGATGATCTGGGCATTTTTATAGATTTTGAAAGGATGTTGCAAGCCGCTGGCACACCTCATGATATAATATTGGGAGGAGACTTTAATCTTTTGATAGACTCAGTCCTTGATAGTGAAGCAAATTTGTGTAAGCCCCCTAAAGCAACACTGACACTTCACAGGATGTGTAAAAATCTTGGTCTTACAGATATTTGGAGACTTTTGAACCCATCTGGTAGGGACTATACATTTTTTTCAGCAGTCCATAAGATTTATTCTAGAATAGATATTTTTTTTATCTAAGTCCCTCATTTCATCTGTTGTGTACTGCTCAATTAGAAACATTTTAGTCTCTGATCACACCCTGGTAAGTTTAAAGGTGTTGCCACGTACAGAGAAAAATAAATAATATAGTTGCCACTTTAATGTATCCCTTTTTCAAAATCATGAATTTCAACAAATGTTAAAGGCCGAAAACAATGTTTATATGGAGACCAACTGGTCCTCAGTATCCTCTGTGGGCGTGGCTTGGGAGGCACTTAAGGTGGTTCTTATGGGTCGGATCATACAGTATGCCTCATTCATCAAATAATCCAAATCACGAGAACTCGTGGAGTTGGAAGGGAATATTTAAGCTGCCGAGGCAGAGCTGAAGCGCCGATTGTCGTCTGATGGCCTCAGAGAATTGACCCAATTGAAATACAGCTATATTACTATTTAGTTGTGGAAGGTTGCGTTTTGGCTATTCAGGGCAAGACAGTAATACTTTGAGTTGGGGGACAAAGCAGGAAAACCGCTGGCTAGGTATATAAAGCAGAGAGTTTTTTTCTACCATTCCCTCAGTGAAAATCTGCTGGTGGTGAAATATTTACCTCGACCATTGATATTAATAATGCTTATAGACTTCTATCTTGATCTCTGTAGTTCCATGTCTTTGTCTACTGATATTAGAAATATTAATTAGATATTAGAAACTTTGTGGAACCATTAGAATTCCCTAAACTAACAACGGAGCAAAATAAATGATCTTGATTATGATATAACATGGATTAAGGCTGTCTGGGGCCAGGTGGCTTTGCTGCTGAATCTTTTAGATGTTATGCTACAGAACTGTCTCCACTTTTGCTAGTAGTTTATATGGAATAATTAAAGAATGTAAAGCTTCTGCCAACTATGACACAAGCCCAAATTAGTCTAATTCTTAAAAAGGACAAAGATCCAAGCCAGTGTAAGAGTTGCTGTCCAATTTCCCTGATCCAGCTAGATGTTAAAATATTGACAAACAATTTGGCTAACCGATTAAGTAAAGTTATGACATCTCTTATACATGTAGATCAAGTGGGGTTTATTCTGGGCTGCAACTCTTCTAATAACATTAGGCATTTTATCAATATCATGTGGTCAGTGGCGAATGATCAGATGGCAAAAAGGCATTTGATATGGTAGAATGGGATTATCTTTTTAAGATTTTGAAAACATATGGGTTTGGGAATACTTTTATTGGATGCATTAAGTTACTTTATAGACATCCGGTAGCAGAGGTACAAACAATTTGATTAATTTCAAATTATTTTACTCTGGATAGAGACACCCACCAGGGTTGCCCTCTTTTCCCTTTATTGTTCTGTCTTTCCCTGGAACCACTATCAGCCACGATAAGAAGGGAAGATGATTTTCCAGGAGTGGTGGCCGGAAGGTATGCTTCAGCTTTTGCTTTACGCTGATGATATTTTATTATTTGTTTCCGACCATAGTATATCTATGCATTGCTTCCATAGAATTATTCATTCCTTTAATAAGTTCTCAGGATACAGAGTTACTTAGACTATATCCAAAGCTTTGGCGCTGTAGTATTATACACGCAGAATAATTGAAACGACATGATTTGAATCTAGGGATTTTCAACCTTTGCAATCCTGTAATTCTTCACCGTCATAAATTAAATGGCCCAGGCATCATCATTGGTCAGAAAGGCCCCTCAGCCTGACCTTCTGAACTTCCACACACAACTTTTGCACAACTCGAATACTAAGACATTTTATCTTAATCCTGGAACATTTTACACAAAGTCACAGTACTTTACCGATTTAGCAATCTAAAATGTACAGAAAACATTAAAATCCATGATTTATGCAAAACCTAATCTTGCTAGGTAATTCTGAAATTTCATTTGAACTGTGCATAACCACATGGATAATGTTATACCACATGGATTATGTTTTATCCATGTGGTATAACCAAGGAATTAACCAGTATGATTTGTAACCAGGGATTTTCATGTTTTGTTTCCTACATGTATAATATCCATGAAAAAATGTCTTGTTTAGTATGTAAGCGTGCGATGGCTTATGCAGAGAAAGCTGATGACAACAAATATCATGTCTCTTGTACCATTCTCAAGATATAAAAGTTCATGATTAAATATGCACTATTTTTAAGCAGGATATTTGTAAGAATCTAAAACAAAGGACAATAAATCAACTGTCAGAAAAGACAGCCCAGTTGACCATGTGACTCTGAAAATTCTGATTGGTGCAGGACACCTTAGGGGATGCGGCCAATTTCAGTTCAAATGTTTCCAAAGAGGAAGAACACACTCTCTTCCTTCTCTGCTCTTCTGTCATCGTCTCTCATCCGGCCTCTCCTGACTGCTCAGACTTACCTCTGACTCTTCCCTCATTGTCTAGCAAATCGATGCAGACTCAAAGAAGGGTAAATGGTTTTTCATGTATTGTCAACAGACTCCATAAGATTCATTTTCAGTGTATTGATCATTTATTTCACATTCTGTCACTCTTCTCACCATCCTGTCTAATGTATATATGTGTTACTTTAGATTTATGTTTAGAATAGTAATAAAGTTTGTCAGTGTTCAAAGATGAAGTGACTGTGGTATATTGTGATAAATAATATCATCCCTGTTTCTAAAAGATTTCTCTTCAAAGCTGTACCTAAATACATTTGATTGTGAATAATATCACTCCAATATGTGTATTAATCATAAATCACTTATTAAAGCTAATTCCTTAAAGTAGAATTTGTGAGCGGATACAATTAGACATTTTTAAAATGTGTATTACGATTTTAATGGTGGAGAATCATCTAGCTATTTGTCATTTATCTAATTTATAATGGTTGTCGAACGCGACTAATTTCATTCTAAATTTCATTACCTTATAATGTACAATAAGGACATTTCAATTTAGTTCATAGCTCATATATTTTAAGACCGTATATTACCTTCTAAATTTAGCATACCAAATATCCTTACATATAATGTTGTGAGAATGAGGGCACTTTAAAGTTCCCTTCCAAATGTCGCATACCAATTATCCTTACATATAATGGTTTTGAAATGTGGGCAAGAATCTAAATGAGTTATTGTTCATTTTATACACTGTCATTCTTTTCTTTGAACAAGAAACAGAACAAAGAAACTACGAAGTTCTGCATCTGTCACATATATATTATGCACAAGTTTGTTGTCATGACACCGAAAAAGAACAGACTTTTATTTACCTCCGTTATAAGTTAGGCTGAACGCATGAAAAGAGCACAGAAATAGAACTGATGAAACCCAGAAACTCTATGGAATAAAGTTCCAGTTAAACTAAGACTCCACGAAAGGAGTTTGACATTTGAAATTTTTCCTGCAAGGATGAAGAAATCTATTGAGGTAAAAGAAAGATATGAGCGATGTTCCTCTATCTCTTTCTGAATTGCCTTATTTAATAGCTAGAGTGATGACATTGAGATGTTCCAGTGCATTTAACTAGACTATTTTTTAACTGTCTGTGGTTAATTCTTTGAATATATGAGTATATGTTCATATTTTTGTGTCTGCACGCTGAGAGAATTTTAAAATAACTTGTGTAATGTGCATCATTTTCCGAGTGTAAGTTTGAATGGGAGTGTAAATGTTTGATCGCTCAAGATTTGCAGTAAATCTGGATTATCTTCAATGAAAGACCCTGTTGTTTATCCAGAATCTGACACAAAATCCGCTCTGATCAAATTTCGTTGTTTAACCATCCGCAGTTAACTTGCCGCTTAAATATAGATTAATCTCGCTCTGAACGAGTTGACTCCAAAAAACAATCAAGTGAGTTGTCTGGTAACTTGCATTGCTGGAATTGCTCTTTAAAAGAACTAGAGTGATACTACCATACTGCAAACTTCTAAGTTTACTGTTTATTTGTGCAATGTGGAACGTGCAGACATTCATAAACACCGATTAAACTGTTTTCATTAGTGTTAAACCAAGATCAAACCACCGGTGTGTGTTGCTTACCACGCATGCGCAACCTGCCGACGCAATATTGCAAACAAAGTACAGCTAAGCTATTATATATATATATATATATATATATATATATATATATATATATATATATATATAAAATACAGAACCATTAAACTAACAAGTTAGCAATCTTTCATTGAAAGTCTACAATAACCCCAGCACCAAAAGCTAGCGATTAGCATCCAGCAGCCTGTAACTGATCAATACAGATTGTTTGTGAACAAACTTAAAAGCTATTTAACCCTTTATCTCAATCTTTAAACTTCTCTCTCTCATGCATTTTATTCAGTTTCTCTCCCCCGCCATTATCTCATAACACAAATTACTGTCTCTCAAGAAGCAATTGAGGTGAAGTGAATTTAAGTGAGTTTGGAGAGCTGATTAAACTTTTCTTCACATTTCCTTTATTTCCAAGTATCAATTTTTTATCTAAGCTGAAATACCTGATAATAAAAAGTCTGAAACAGTGTATGTTTACAGAAAACTTACAGCTGCCTCTAATTCTTGTTATTATATGTCACCCATTAATTTACAGTTTATTTTAATTACTTATTGGCTGTTCTCATTTTATTTCACTTGTGTGTTGGGCACTGAGTGATTCTGTTCTAAGTGGACAGGCCCCCACATCTGGACATAAATAACTCAGTCTTTACATACAGAAATAAAACTTCCCCATTGTCAAATTTTAAATTGATCAAATTCCTCCAATAAAATTCAGTTACACAATCACGATCAACAAAGCCTCAATCAGGATCCCTGTTACTGCTATCAAGCATAACAACAGATTATTAACTGGTGGATTTTGTTCATTTAGTCTTTGTTTATTTTTCATTTTCGAATTTCTGTCTCCCTCTAACTTTTCTATCCCCTTCTGTTTACAGTCTAGAGACAAAGCCTGTCGAACAACAGATAACCCTGGTTAAAATATTTGTCATCAATAAGAGTCATCTTGAAATGTCAAATCATTAACCAAATTTTGTGTGTTCTCCCTAGTCTTAACCTCACGCAACCACTTTCTTTGTGTTTATCAACTGTAGGATTACATATAAGGATAGAGGCATATGTGTAACAGAATGTTATGCCCGCATTCTCACACCAAATATGCAGGATTATTACATATATAATTTAGAGTTAGGTGTAGACGGAGACATTTACTGTCTGCATTCTCACCATAATATGTAAGGGAATTTGGGGTCTTGAAATAGGTGAGCTATGAACTAAATAAAACTGTCCTTATTCTACATTATTATATAATTAAATATATAATGGAATTAGTCACGCTTGACAACCATTATAAATTAGACAAATTACAAATAACTAGATTATTTGTCTGAATAAGATTCTCCACCATTGAACCGTAATATAACGATTTCAAATAATAAGTCTAGTTTTATCCGATCACCCTTTCTATTGTAAGGAATTAGCTTAAATAAGGGAATTATGATTAATTTACTTATTTGAGTAATATTATTCTCATGGCTTAATGAGAATAATATCACACGTATTCAAGTACAGCGTTGAAGCGAAATCTTTAAGAAACAGTGACGAGATTATTTTATCATAAAATACCACAGTCAAATCATCTTTGAATACAGACAAACTTGCTGTGCAGTGATCAGAAGAACAAACGCGGAGGAAGCGTGTTAAGAGATGAAGAGAAGAGCCAAGAGTCAAGAAGAACAAGTTCTTCCTGTTTGGAACTATTTGAACTGAAATTGGCCGCATCCCTCAAGGGTGTCCTGCACCAATCAGAAGTGACTTTTCAGAGTCACATGGTCGACTGGGCTGTCCTTGCTGACAGTTGATTTGTGACCCTTTGTTTCAGAGACTTACAAATCTCCCCCTCAAAAATAGTGCATACTTAAACATGAACTCTCATATCTCGAGAATGGTAAAAGATACATTATATTATTTTTCACCAGATTTTTCTTCATACACAAACAAATGTTTACATATCAAACATGACATGTTTTTAAGGATGTTATACATGTAGGTAATAAAACATGAAAATCTCTGGTTACAACATTTTTATTGGTTAGTTCCTTGGTTATACAACATGGATAAACATTACACATATTTTAAAGAGGTACTATAAGTGTTATAAAAAGGGCTATAATCCTTCATTTGTCAGGTATGCAATTTAACAATTCAAAGCAATTGTCAGAATTACCTAGCAAGACTAGGTATTGTATAAATAGTGGATTTAAATGCATTCTGTACATTTTAAAAGGTTAAATCAGTAAAGTACTGTGACTTTGTGTAAAATGTTCCTGGATTAAGCTGAAATGTCTTAGTATTCGAGTCATGCAAATCTGATGGGCTTTTGGAAGCCTTACAAAGGGAAGTCTGGTTTAACTCTGTGTGGAAGTTCAGGAGGTCACGCTGAGGGGCCTTTCAGACCAAGCTCAATGCTTGTGTTGTGGAAAAATTTATATTTTACTTTTTCTTATTTACTTTCTTAGACATTGTGTGGGTTATCTTTCGATTCAATAATGTGTTTCTCTCAAGGAATGTATGTGGCAGGAACAAAGACACACAGTATAACAAATGGTCAGAAAGAGCCTTTTAACTCTTTAGGTAATTTGCATTCAGGAAAGACAGAGGGGTTATTTAGCCATAAATAAAGACCTTTTGACCTCACGGGTGGGAAAACAGTAAAACCCAGGCGGTTATCTAGCTTTTGACCTCACAGGTGTGAGGGGGGGGGGCAGATCTGGTTTACGGGGGTGAGTGGGAAATTACAGAAGAAGAGACTTTGAAGTCAGGGGTATAAAAAGGCTGTCTGTTTTAGTGTGATTTAGGTCTTGTTCCTATTACGAGGTAGCTGTCGTGGTACTTTTTTGTGAACAAGCCTCTTTTAAAATAATAAAATATCTTTTAAAATACAATTTGAATCTTGATGTCTCTTATGCTGTGATGCTATTGTTTAATTATTGTTTTTGCCACAACACTTGAGTCACTTTATTTTCGATGGTGAAGAATTTCAGGATTGCAAAGGTTGGGTTTTCTTAGATTCAAATCATGTCACTGCAATTCCTCTGCATATATAATCCAACACAACGCAATCCAAATTCCGGTATCCAAATGCAGCAATGTCCGGAAATAAATTGCAGAGAGAAGCATCAGGTAACTGTCACCACACCCATCACACCCTTGTGAGGCATCTGTGGTAAGCAGTTCGACTGTACCTCATAAACAGGTGTATGGTGTCAATCCTGCCAGATTGAAAAGAGAGAAACCTTTTATTACACTTCACTATTTGTTCACATTCACTGAAAACACTTAGCTGTTCATTCATTCATTCATTCATCTTCAACCGCTTATCCTGTACAGGGTCACGGGGGGCTGGAGCCTATCCCAGCTAACATTGGGCGAAAGGCGGGGTACACCCTGGACAGGTCGCCAGTCCATCGCAGGGCCACACATATACAGACACACACTCATACTCACATCCACACCTAGGGCAATTTTTTGGAGACACCAATTAACCTAGCCTGCATGTCTTTGGATGGTGGGAGGAAGCCGGAGCACCCGGAGAGAACCCACGCAGACACGGGGAGAACATGCAAACTCCACACAGAAAGGCCGGGGCAACCGGGGTTTGAACCCATGACCTTCTTGCTGTGAGGCGACAGTGCTAACCACTGCACCACCGTGCCGCCCACACTTAGCTGTTACTACCGTTAATTTGTGTCCCCATATATTGAAGCCAACATCTAGATGTAACACCACACTTAGGCCCTTAACCCTGTGTATATCTGTGTCAGCTCTCTCTCCCTAGTCTTCCTCTACAGTGTGTCAACATGTGGCTGTAAACTGACCCCACAGTCCACTGGAAAGACTTGAAGGCAATATTGAGTGACATGTTGGGAAAAGTCACCAACTACCTGGCCCACAACCTCATTGGCCAGATGAATCAGATCGATGACACCCATCTGACACAGGAAGTAAACAACCTAAAGCTGCAGTCTAAATAGACCCAAAAGGTGCTAACACATGCCATGTGCTGCATAGACCAGCTAGAAGCTGAAGCCGAAGAATGACAAATGGTGTCCAAACAACTTGAACATGTGACAGCGAGAGAATTCGAATGGCCCCAGCAAGCCCTGACAACTGCCAAGCACAGAAAGCAGCAGGCTAAAGCCGCCCAACAGGACCTGGTAAAGAAACTCCAGCACATCAAGGCGCAACTGGAAAAGGCCATGTTTGATTTGGAAAAGATGAACTCTCAAAACAAGGCCTAGGAATACCATCTGGACATGTCCAGAACGGAAATTAAAACCCTGACCCAGCAACTTTACCTTACCCAAGATAAGCTTGACATGGTCAGAGATGAATTGAAAAACTCTTACGAGTTAAGGTGACATTTTAAGATGGACGGGCATCCCACAGCAGCACCCCTGGTCTACAAAGCAGCATCCTACATCCAGCAGCTTCCACAAGATGAGAGACACAAAGGCCCACTGCACAAAACCTCTGTGGCTTTCTTCCGAGAACCTTTCTACAACTGCAGTGAAAGGGTAAACATCTTTACGAACCCTGAAGAAGCATGTGGAATGGATTTTAAGGACCTCCACAAGCTGGCAAGGAACATCCTGCTGAGGGTCACAAGATCCATGTTTACCTGTGTGACATAGACTTTCACCTAAATATGAGGCCTCAGTTGACTAATAGAGACACTTTATACCTACTATGGATAACATCTCGCCATGAGGTAAAAAGTTTTCTTGACAGACAATCAAACCACACAAAGTCTGATTACCAATGTCTGAGAGAGGCCCTGGTTAAAGAATTTTCAGACCCAGAGTCTGGACAAGAACTGTTTACCACCCTGAACACCAAACAAGGATGAAAAGAAACCATTCAAGTCTACTACCGTAGACTACGTCAAGACTACTTCCAGTCTTGGAACAAACCTGAGATGGAAGAAGAATTTGACTTTAAAACCATCTTCCTCCGAAACCTGCATCCCACAATGAGATATTATCTAGGAGTCACGGCCTGTCCTCGCACAGTGACAGCTCAACAACTGTGTGACCTAGCACGCAAGGCTTATGTGAAACAAAGAATGGCCTCAAGAAAGGCCCACGAGGCATTGTCAGTCTCAAGCCTTACCTCTCAAGACCAAGGGCTGGCATGAGAAAAATTGTGATCAAAGCCAGTTTCTTCAGCATAGAGCGATGTAAAACACTTGGCATTCAAGAGCATGACCCCCACATCACTGCCAGACCCAAAAGCACATCCAACCACTAGGATAAACCATGGAACAGACCACATCCCTCAAGCAGTCCAAAAGAAAGGATGCCATGGGAACCCAGATGGACACTTAAAGGCAACTGATGACAAAAGCCATTGCAACACCGTGCAGACAGACACAGAACTGGGCCTGCGCATGAACACAGAACAAAGCCTGCTCACGAACCAGATGAGCCACCTGCAGAAAACTCACCAGAACCGCTGAAGCTACTCACAGCATGCTTCAAGCAGAATCCACACAAGACCGAACATAAAGAACATTTAGCTCATGATGGCGCCGAGTATGGCTGCTGCGTCGCGGGCTCCGTCAAAACACTGCAGTTTATTGTTTGTTTTGTTTACAGTTTTGTGTTTTTTTGTCTTGGATGTTGTCTGCCTTATTGTGTACGACAGACAAACGCTTTTGGACATTGGTTCGGCAATCACACACCGAAAACCGGACTTCAAATTCCTCAATGCCGACCCGCGGTTTACAAACACGCCAGCGGAGCCCTTTGTCTGGGCTGCCCGGCCGCAGAAACGCAGAAGGAAAAGAGGAAAAAGAGCCGGCGTTCTCATCAGAGTAAGACGTCGCGCAAATCGCCCCCCGTTACCCAGTATACTACTGGCAAATGTTCAGTCTCTGGACAACAAGCTCTGCGAGCTGAGAGCGCAGATCTCTTTCCAACGAGAGACGAGAGATTGCTGCGTTATCTGTTTTACGGAAACCTGGATGTCCGCGGAGATTCCAGACTCGGCCATCGAACCCACGGGTTTCTCCATGCACCGAGCGGACAGAGCGAAAGACCTCTCAGGTAAAAGCAGAGGTGGTGGTGTATGTTTTATGATCAACAAATCATGGTGTGATCAGAGGAATGTATATTTTATCAGGTCTTTCTGCTCTCCTGATCTGGAATTTCTCATGCTTCTGTGTCGACCATTCTGGCTACCGAGGGAATTCACAGCGGTCATTATCACTGCTGTGTACATCCCCCCACAAGCCGACACAGACCGGGCACTCAAGGAACTGTATGGGAGTATAAGTCAGCAGGAAACCACGCACCCTGAGGCCGCGTTCATTGTTGCCGGGGACTTCAACAAAGCCAACTTTAAAACAATAGCACCAAAATACCACCAACATATCAGCTTCAACACACGAGGGGACTGGGTTTTGGATCATTGCTATTCTCCTTTCTGGGATGGCTACAGATCCCTCCCCCGCCCACCATTTGGCAAATCCGACCACTCTTCCGTTCTGTTTCTGCCCGCTTACAGGCAGAAACTGAAACGAGAAGCACCCGCCCTCAGAACGATCCAGTGCTGGTCGGACCAATCAGACTCTGCGCTACAGGACTGTTTTGATCACGCGCACTGGGAGATGTTCCGGTCTGCCTCCGATGACGACATCGAGGTTTACGCTGATAGCGTAACGTGTTTCATCAGGAAGTGCGTAGAGGACGTTGTTCCGACAAAAACTATACGGATCTACCCCAACCAGAAACCCTGGGTTAACGGCGATGTTCGTGCGGCACTTACTGCACGGACCACCGCTTTTAATTCCGGGAACGCGGAGGAGCGTAAACAAGCCAGTTATGCCCTCCGTAACTCCATCAGTGCAGCCAAACGCCAATACAGGCACAAAATTGAAGGACAGTTCAACACCACTGACTCCAGAAGTATGTGGCAGGGAATTAACACCATCACGGACTATAAATGGAATAAAAACTCCGCCATGAACACCGCTGCCTCTCTCCCGTACGAGCTTAATACATTTTATGCTCATTTCGAGGACAACAACAACACCGCCCTCGCGGAGAGAGCACTCGCGACCGATACTACAGAGGATGGTTCACTCTCCGTCTCTGTTGTGAATGTAACCCGATCCTTTCGACGGGTGAATATCCGCAAAGCCGCGGGTCCAGACGGCATTCCGGGCCGCGTCATCAGAGCGTGCGCGAGGGACATTTTCAACCTGTCCCTCTCCCTGTCTGTAGTCCCCACATGCTTCAAAACATTAACCATTGTGCCTGTACCGAAGCAATCAAAAATCACTTGCTTAAATGACTGGCGTCCTGTTGCCCTCACCCCCATCATCAGCAAATGCTTTGAGAGGTTGATCAGAGATTACATCTGCTCTGTTCTGCCCACCTCTTTGGACCCATTGCAGTTTGCCTACCGCAACAACCGCTCCGCTGTTGATGCCATTGCATCTACAATACACACTGCTCTCAACCATCTAGAAAAAAGTAACACATATGTGAGAATGCTGTTTGTAGAGTACAGCTCAGCATTTAACACCATAGTACCCTCCAAGCTTGATGTGAAACTGTCAGGCAGACGTCAGGTGGTTAGAATGGGCAGCAACATCTCCTCATCACTGACCCTCAACACTGGAGCCCCGCAGGGCTGTGTTCTCAGCCCACTCCTGTATTCCCTTTACACACATGACTGTGTGGCGACACATAGCTCCAATGCCATCATTAAGTTTGCTGACGATACGACGGTTGTAGGTCTGATCACTGACAATGATGAAACGGCCTACAGAGAGGAGGTGCACACTCTGACACGCTGGTGTCAGGAGCACAACCTCTTCCTCAACGTCAGTAAAACCAAGGAGCTTGTGGTGGACTTCAGGAAGAAAGACAGAGAACACAGCCCCATCACCATTAATGGAGCACCGGTGGAGAGAGTCAGCAGCTTCAAGTTCCTCGGTGTCCACATTACTGAGGAACTCACATGGTCCGTCCACACTGAGGCTGTTGTGAAGAAGGCTCACCAGCGCCTCTTCTTCCTGAGACGGCTGAGGAATTTTGGAATGAACCACCACATCCTCACACGGTTCTACACCAGCACTGTAGAGAGCATCCTGACTGGCTGCATCACCGCCTGGTATGGCAATAGCACCGCCCACAACCGCAAAGACCTGCAAAGGGTGGTGCGAACGGCCAGAAACATCATCGGAGGTGAGCTTCCCTCCCTCCAGGATATATATAACAGACGGTGTGTGAATAAAGCTCGGAGGATCATCAGAGACTCCAGTCACCCGAGTCATGGGCTGCTTTCACTGCTTCCATCAGGCAGGCGGTATCGCAGCATCAGGACCCGCACCACCCGACTACATGACAGCTTCTTCCCACAAGCAATAAGACTTTTGAACACATGATCTCTCACGATCAACAATCAGCACTGCACTTTATTAATCATCACTCTGTCAATATATTCTCCCAATTCAATTAGTGTTTATATATATTTATACCCGTATCTAGTGTATGTGTATTCTACATTGTGTGTATTGTGTACATTTGTTATGTAAATTGTTGTGTAAGTATGTGTACATTTGTTATGTAAATTGTTTTGTGTAAATATGTTGTTTATTGTAAAGTGGTTTATGTCTCGTCACTGTCATGACTGCTATGTTACTCGGAACTGCACACAAGAATTTCACCTACTGTTGCACTCGTGTACACAGTAGTGTGACAATAAAGTGATTTGATTTGATTTGATTTGATTTGATTTGATTTGATTTGATTTGGTGTCAGGAGCACAACCTCTCCCTCAACGTCAGTAAAACCAAGGAGCTTGTGGTGGACTTCAGGAAGAAAGACAGAGAACACAGCCCCATCACCATTAATGGAGCACCGGTAGAGAGAGTCAGCAGTTTCAAGTTCCTCGGTGTCCACATTACTGAGGAACTCACATGGTCCGTCCACACTGAGGCCGTTGTGAAGAAGGTTCACCAGCGCCTCTTCTTCCTGAGACGGCTGAGGAAGTTTGGAATGAACCACCACATCCTCACACGGTTCAACACCAGTACTGTAGAGAGCATCCTGACTGGCTGCATCACCGCCTGGCACGGCAATAGCACCGCCCACAACCGCAAAAACCTGCAAAGGGTGGTGCGAACTGCCAGAAACATCATCGGAGGTGAGCTTCCCTCCCTCCAGGATATATATAACAGACGGTGTGTGAAAAAAGCTCAGAGGATTATCAGAGACTCCAGCCACCCGAGTCATGGGCTGCTCTCACTGCTTCCATCAGGCAGGCGGTATCGCAGCATCAGGACCCGCACCACCCGACTACATGACAGCTTCTTCCCACAAGCAATAAGACTTTTGAACACATGATCTCTCACGATCAACTTTATTAATCTTCATTCTGTCAAATATATTCTCGCTCCCAATTCAATTAGTGTATATATATATTTATACCCTTATCTAGTGTATGTGTATTCTACATTGTGTTTATTGTGTACATTTGATATGTAAATTGTTGTGTAAGTATGTGTACATTTGTTATGCAAATTGTGTTGTGTAAATATGTTGTTTATTGTAAAGTGGTTTATGTCTCGTCACTGTCATTACTGCAATGTTGCTCGGAACTGCACACAAGACTTTCACCTACTGTTGCACTTGTGTACACAGTAGTGTGACAATAAAGTGATTTTATTTTTTTTTATTTTTTTAAAGACATTTCATAATCCTCCTGTCACACTCAACGACAGGAATACAGGCGCCAGTCACAGCAGTGACTGACACAGGACCGGTTTATGGACTGAAAACTCACCTAGCCTCAACCACATCTTAATCTGACATGACAGAAACTCAGTCATACAACAGCTCATGATGAGTTATATACATACATCAAGAACTGTGTAAAAGACTTCAATGAACTGACTGCTCAGACTTCGCTCTGACTCTTCCCTCGTGGTCTTCTCGGGATCTCGTCGGAACCAGGTCCATGCCATGTGAGGTCCAAGGAAGCAGCGGCTCCACCACTCCAGGCGGCCAGCAGTGAGCCCCTTCTCCCCTCATGGACGGCAGCCATTTCTCTGCATTCAGGCGGCAGGCAGCGACTCCATCCCCCAGCGGATGGCGGCTGCTCCTTTGGGCAGACAGCAGGGGTGAGGACTCCAAGACAGCACATCCCTCCTGGGTTTTGGTACCAGTGTAACAAGGTTTTAAATGGGCAAGGAGGAGGTGGGAACCAGATGAAGCATCAAAGTAATATTTTAATGAAAATTTAAACATAAAACACAAAAATAAACACACACACACACACACACGGCAGCTGCCTGTGGCTCTCTCTCTCTCTCTCTCTCTCTCCCAAAACTGCCACATCTGACTCGGCCTTATCCCTTTCCTTGGCTGATTAGCCCAATTGGGGGCCAGGCGTGCACACTCACGGCCTGGCCCCACCCTCCTCATCATCACAGATGCATTTTAACAAGTTACAGAAAGTTTGGACAAAGGTGGTTTAGGTCTCCCAAAGATTTAGTTTTACTATTATGCTTTTGGTCTCAGACATTTGGTGCATTGGTTGCCTCCACCTGAGATAGCCCCTCCCTGGCTCTTTATTGAACAGGAGGTCCTTGACCCTATCTTGCCATTGCAAAGTCTTTCTACAAAGCTGCACGGAGAAGTAAAGACACATCCCATTATTTTGCGTATGCATTTAGTGTGGACAAATGTTTCCCACATGTTCAATTGGGACATTTACCTGAACGTTGCCGCAAGTATTTGGTTAAACCCAAAATTGTGCATTAACAAGTCCCCTTTCTGCTGGACAGAATGGATTGAGAAGGGAGTTGATACACTGGGTGACCTATATGAAAATGGAGCATTGAAATCTTTTGAAAATATTGTACAGTGGTTTGGGATTCCCAGATCTCAATTCTTCAGGTGCTTACAGCTGCGCCATCTAATTTGCACCACATTTGGGTGTAGTACGCAGCCCCCCTAAAGCGGCACACACACATGAGATTGTACTTGCTGCTTTTGGAAAGGGTCACAAGGCTTCAGTGTACTATTCCTGGCTAATTCAGTGTTTAGGGGACAGGTTTTTAACATCTCTTAATTTAGTACTGGAAGATAGAGAATGGGCTAAGATTAAAAAAAAAAAAAAAAAAGTATGTCTAGGGATGCAAGGGTGTGCCTTGTTCAATTTAAGATTCTGCATCGTTTTCATTGGACTCACTCTAGAATGTATAGGCTTGGCCTTAAAGACACACCTACTTGCTGGCAATGCAAGTTGGAAGATGGGGGACATAGACCATGTTTTTTGGTTTTGTAGTAAGATTCAAGAGTTTTGGTTGAAGGTTCAGAATTTTATTTGTGAGCACTCAGATTTTATTTTGCCCCAGACTTTGTATTTTGTGTGATGGGGCAGGTATTAATATAATGAATAAACATATAAAAAACCGGGTCCCTACCAGTGTGATGATTGGCAGGCAGGTAATACTAAGGGAATGGAAGTCGGCTGATGAATAAATTAAAGAATAAATGTCACCCTCATTTAATGTGTTGTGCACTGAGTTGTGCAGAGTAGCAGCTTTTGAAGAGATGTCACATAGACGGCTGGGCAGATAGAGTGCATATGGGAAGAAGTGGGGCACTTATGCCATGTTTTCTTGTGTTGTTTGTTTAAATTTTTATATGGAATCAATAGAAAATTGTTATTAACAATTAAAAAAACAAAACAAATATAAATGAGATTTGTGTTATATCTATAGGTCGTGGTTTATTTTTCAGTTATTATGCTGCGTTCCATTCAAATCGGATGTGGGATATTCCTACATGATATCTCCAACCATAAATGCATTCCATTGCCAGATGCTCAGAAGCTAGGAAGATGACTTTTAAGGAAACAAAACTGTACTGCTCCCGTCAGCTTAGTTTAGGTGTTTGACTGTCACTAGAGATGTTTCCTAGCAATCCAATTCAGAAACAATCTGCAATGCTAGCATTTGAGCTACAGTTGTATGATTATCAAAAGAGAGTATTATTTACCATTTTGAGCACCTGCTACTCTGCTAACATTTGTTAAACATGCTTCAATATAATGTAATGTAGGAACTATAACCCATTTATCAATATTATTTATCAATATATTTTGAAGTGCATGTTTATCATTTATTTTGTATATCTTCCTGGGTGCCGACTTGATTGTGTGATGGCACAAACCTACATCTCTGCGAAATCTGAGTTAAATTTTTTATATTTTTATTTCAGTTGAAGTGTAATTTGTGTATTTAAAGGGATACTTCACCTCTGGGAAGATGAATGTGTATTTAAAATTGGTCATTTATATAGTATAAATGTGAAATTATTTTTGAATTTGAAGCATTCTAGACAGAGAAAAGGCAGAAAATGTATTTTTTACACATGTGGCTGAAAGACAACAACTCCCAGAATGCACTTGCTTTGCTGCCCTTACGAGGCCACTCCCAAACCACGCCTACCGGTTACAGGTGGCAGTATCTGAAAATATGATACAACTATGCTACATCGTGACTCTATAAATCGTGAGTTAGTTGATAAATTGACTAACTACGCGGGAAAGAACATTATAATTCCATGTGTCCAAACTCTGTACATGACGTCTTAGTAACAAAAAAGAAAAACAAACAAAATACTCACTTTACACTAAGCCGTCCGTTTGTCCCTGCGGGCTTTGGCTGGCGTTTCCAATTTATCTTCGGAATCCTAAAATAAGTTTCCAGGACTCCCCTGTCCATGTGTGATACAAAACTTGGGTGCTCAGTTATACATGCTCATGTTATCGGTGCAGTTTCATCAGCGGATTCAGCGATCTCGTCCAGTATCGCTGAAATTCGCGACAGCAATAGGACTCTCTATCTGTTTCCATAGCGCACAGCGAGAGCACTGACACCACCAGTCCGCCCCAACTCGAGTCTGAATATAATTTAACACTCTCTTCCTCCTGACCACCAAGCAGGTTTTTCTCCCCTGCTACAGCAGCTGCTCCAGCCTCTGTTCATCGCTGTATTGCGGCTCGTACAGGTAGCGCGAGCATCAGATTCTCGCAACAGATCTTCGTAATCCCCTTCTGCCATTTCAACTTCAAAACTACCTTCAGCCATCGTGATTAGCCTACTTGTATACAAACTTTCTACACAGCGCAAGAGCCTGTTTTCTTAGCTTCTACAGAAAGATGGCTGACACTGTCTTCACATTCTGTGAGTGAGATCCCGCCCCATATGGGCATGGTGAAAACATGCGGAATACTGGCTGTAGTTTTAAGCCTCTGGACCAAAAATCCTCCGATGACGCAAAATGATGATTTTTGCGTCATCGGAGGATTTTTTTCCAGACTAAAAATAAATAAATCTCTCATCTCAGGGGGATATGAGGGGGGGGAGCTCGGTAATTAGAAAATACTACTGGTTTTCTACTGATACAAAGCTTAATGCTAAATCCTGAAGTAACCCTTTAATATGATAGTGTAATTTCACTATCAGTGAGAAAATAAAATGTAATTTTCCCATTGATATATCCTGCAGCTCTAACAGGGTTGTAGTCACCTGAAAAGTGTTATCATGTGAGGTCAAATGGCTTTCAGCTGGAGAGGTCATGTGGTAAATATATGATCTATTACCAATGGGTGGAAGAGACTTCTGTGGACATTCTCAATCACACACACACACACACACACAGAGAGACAGACAGACAGAGGGTGAGTCCTGATGTGGCCCTGTTAACTCACTGAACCTTAAAAGTGACAGGGTGTCCGGTGTGAGTGGTTTGGAGTGAGGACAGGCCAGTAAGGACGAACAAACCATTTTCCTTTCAGGCAGAGTCAGTGTGGTGTTAAACTACACAAAGAAAGGCTTGATTGCAGATAACACACATGTATGAAGTGTATGGCAGTAATAGGTGTGTTTAAGTGGGAACACTTGACGCGGCCCACCGCTGTTGTATGTAAATGAGCTGCTCTGCTGCATTAGCTCCATAAAACCATAATCTATTATCTATAAACCATTACATGCATCATAGCAGTTCTGATTTATGGGGTGGAGTATTGATGGGGAAAAAATGTATGCTTTCCAAACAATATTGAGCACATATTAATTGCGATTTGATTGTCGTGGCAGTTAGCCAGATGATGAATGAGTACTGAGCACTGAATGAGCATTATCTTAATATGACAATTATGTGTCTGTCTATAGATTTTAATGTAGCCCTCTCTCTCTCTGGTATAAGTTCATCAGTTCAGTCCAGCTTTTGTGAAGATTAAATTGAGACTTCACTTCACTCCATCTTGGAACACTTACCTATGTTTTATGACACACACTAAATCAGTTTTATTCTGCTATTGATTTTTCCACCCTGCTCTCCTTTGAGCTCCCTCATGCATTCATTAAACAATACATTCAAACATTTTTCCTTTAATTTAAAAATAAAAGCAGCTACGAGGCCTGAACTCTTTCTGCAAACACCCACCTGCTGTTGTACAGGCTCAAATTCACCCTTATTTACACTAATTCATCTTTTAAAAATGAATGTAATCATACTACACATACTACAAGCCTTTATCCTGAGCACTCTCAATACATTTGAGTGGTTAATATTAGTTTTTCTGAATTTTCTTCTGAAAATATCAAACAATTGCCTCAAAACAATTTCTCTGTACTCAAAATCAAACAATGCTTTCAGATCATACATGCAGTCTAATATAAGCACTACATAGCATTCATTAGATGCTAGAAAAAAAAATAGAGAACACAGTGTCCAGGGTATGTAGTTACTGAAAATGTTTATATTGTATAAGTAAGCACATTTTGCAAGTACTATCAAAAATTGATAGAATCACAATTTACAGTAGTACAGTGAATATATTGTATACTGTAAGTACTGCAAGTAATACAGTATTTAATGTCTGTGTATTCAGCACTTGTATACTGTAAATATACAGTAGTCCTACTGCAAAACCCCAAAGAACAAAGAAAACTAAATAAAAAAAAAAACATTACAATACACTAAAAAATTTTGTGCAAATGCAAAATCAAAGACAATGAGAGACTCATTCTGCTAAAATCTTTGTTTTTATGGTTTTTCCTGCATTGAAAATTGAATGTTGGGCAATCCACTTGCGATTTAATTGTATTCATCTGGCGCTCAGCACTTTATAAGCACTAAATATGCCTCTCATAACTTACTTTCGCTTGACCCGCCGCAGCGCACATCAATGTGCTCCAGAGATTGATCGTCAGAGCTCTGGGACATCACAGAATAAACTTGTGTGATTCAGTCGACTTCACTCGATATTGCAGAAACCGACAAAGACTATACAACTTATGTGACCCATTTGAAATCTCAAAGAATCTCTCATAATTTATACAGTATTATGTGCTTGCAAGATTCTCCCTGGTTGATAGAGATTTTTGTGACAGTGTTTTGAATTGATCCCACTGATGTGTTGTGAGCAGTGCAGTAGTATGTGTGTTTGCTGGGTTTGTATATATTTATAAAAGACATTTAGTTTCCTCGGACAGCAAAACAAATGTTCAGTGATTTGGCTGTTCCTGAGTGCAGCAAATTATGTAATCACTGCAATGTCCTGCAAAAAATACTCCACGAAATAAACTCGTGAGAACATCCGTCATGAGAAACACACCATGACTTCCTCAGTCCATTAGTTTTATGAAAGACATCGGTTGTTATGGGCATGTAAATATTTTTCAGCCATACTTACTATCTATTCTCACCATTTTTGCATGAGAGGCACACTCTAATGGTTCTGACAGTGATGACAGAAGGTTCTGAGGAATCGGCCAATCTCCTGGATCTTTCTTTCCGTCTGTCTGTTACACTGCGGATGTATCCAGAAGAGAGGCTGATGGTCACACCATGATGGAGAGAATGCATTCCAGACTCTTGAAATGAACTGGGGACCTCTGTCAGAGACGTTGTCCTTGGGGATTCCATAATTACGGAATACAAGGTAAAATAGCATCACAGCCATTTCAAAGTCAGTGGGAAGTACCTTGAGGTGAACCAGCTTGCAAGCCTTGGAGAATTGGTCCTCTGTTACTAGGTGAATCCTTCAGAGAGCGGTAAGTCCGATATGAAGTCCACTCCTAGATGTGACCAAGGGCAACACGGAATGGGCAGCGGAAGGAGTTTGCCAGCAGGTAGTTGTCATGGGGTCCTTGACATGGCGTAATCCGGACTTCCCTAGGCGAACCTTCTGACATCTCTGACCATATGTGGTCACCGGATCCGGTCCTGGATGAGCGAGAGGGTCCTATTGGTCCTGGGGTGGCCAGCGGCCAAAGAGGAGTGTACAGATTCGATGAGTGTCAGACGTTGCGAAGGAGGTACAGAAGTCCTGTTGGTGGGCTACCCGGTGGAACAGTTTCAGTGGCGGTGGCTTCCGCAATGCTATGGTCCAGGGACCACTGGATGGGACTCACTATGACATGTGGATGAAGTATGGTTTCGGGTTCCTCTGTGTTTTGATCTGGAGAGAAGAGATGGGAAAGAGCATCTGCTTTGACTTCACCATCTCTTAGCGTCCAGGGGTCAAGACTTCAAAGCATGTGAAGAAGAGTGCCCATCGTGCCTGGCGAGGATTAAGTCAACGAGCTTCCTGAACATACTCAAGGTTTCTTCGGTCCGTTAGTACCTGAAAAGAATGACAGGCCCCCTCCAGACAATGCCACCACTCTTCCAGGGCTAGTTTAATAGCCAAAAGCTCCCGGTTTCTGATGTCATAATTCTGCTCTGCCGGGGTGAGTTTTTGGAGAAGTAGGCACATGGATGGAGTTTTGATGGTTCCCCTGTTGCTGAGACAAGACGCTCCTATGCAGTTAGTGACCTAAATGAAAATGTTTCTGCCTTGAGGTAGAGATGGAATTTCCTCAGCCTTTCCAACACAAGCGCGACATGTTGACGATGGTTGGTCTCATTCCTGGAGTACACCAGAATGTCATCAATGTAGATCAGGATGAACCGATGGAGGTACTCCAGAACACCTCATTCATGAACCCCTGGAACACAGAAGGGGTGTTGACCAGGCCATAAGGCATCACCCTTTACTCGTAGTGGCCTGTAGGAGTCACAAAGGTGGTCTTCCATTTGGCTCCTCTCAACAGTTCCAAGGTTGCATTGATGAGGGGAAGCGTGTAGCGGAACTTGACAGTTATCCTGTTGAGGGAGGCAAATTTATGCAGGGATACAGGCCTCCTTAATTTTTGAAGGAAATGAGGAAAAGCTATAAGCAGCAGGGGATGTGGATGGCCGGATGTAGCCCTGGTTGAGGGCCTCCTCAATATATTCCTCCATGGCCTTTTGCTCTGGGATGTAGAGAGGATATATCTTAACATGGGTAGGAGGTCTATAGCATAGTCCCATGGGATCCCTATGAGGAGGTAGTTGAGAGGCTCTGAGGGGACAGAAGACATCCTGAAAGTGGGAGTAGCAGGGTGTTATCTTCACAGAAGTTTGACTAGTTGGTACTATTGAGGTGGTATTGAGATGGAGTGGAGGCGATTCCATGATCGAAGCAGGGAGGAAAACATTGGGGTCCCAACCTCAGGATGATTCCAGTGGACCAGGAGATAACGGGAGAGTGATGAATGAGCCAGGGATGTCCTAATATGATTTCGGCTGTAGAGCTCTCCAGAACCAGTAGAATGATCTCTTCGTAGTGCAAACATCCAATTTGAAGTTTGACAGGACCCACACACTGACGGATGACTCCTCTGCCCAGAGGTTTGCCGATTATGGAGTGAATCTTGAAGTTGGGATCACAGGGTCTCTTTTGGAATTGAAGCTGGTGGCAGAGCACACCGGAGATGAAGTTGCTGGCTGACCCAGAGTCGAGGAGAGTGGATACTGTGAGTGACAGACAAGAGGCAGTAAGCATCACACTGTTTAATAATGGCAAATAACTGACATTAAGAGTGTTAATATGACTCACCAGCGTACATGGATGACAAATGGAACACGCCAATATAATGTGTCCCCCTCCACCGCAATACAAGCATAGCCGCTGGGTCAGCCGCCGTTGGTGCTCTGCCGAGGACAACCGAAAGGCATCCATTTGCATGGGTACACTGTTTGGTTCTGGAGAGTGGACAGAAGGTTGTTGGTGGGGCAGAGAATGCAGAGACTGAACCCTAAGGCAGGTATTTATTAAAAACACAGTTTAAGGAAACAGGTGAGTATCAATCAGAAGATGTTGAGCAGTAATGATGAGCATTAACCTGATTACAGTTTTTATTGATGCAGGGAGTGAGAGTCCTTGAAGAGCCAAACACACAAGCATCAGATGGAGACACGAGGAGAGGAGAAACCGGGGAAACAGATTGTTGGAGAGGTACCTTGGAGAAATCGCTTAACACCACTGTAGTGGAACATTGGAGGATAGCTGGAAGACAGGTAAGTAGCAGGTATGTGAGTCTGTATTCCATTGGAGACCAGACACCGATTGAGAAGTGATGCTTATATTAGGGAGCTGATTAGCATGGAGATGGGAGACAGGAACAGGTGATTAGTATTCAGGAGAGAGGGAAGGCTGTGTGTGTGTGTGTGTGTGTGTGTGTGTGTGGCGAGAGAGCCTGGTGTATCCGTGACAACACCTGGGCACAGCAGGAGTAAAATACTTTTTATTAAATGTATTTAGTCAGTACTCTCAAAACAATTCCTATAGCCAACAAAACAGACACTAAATGTTTGCTGAACAACTCCATTTTACTGCATATGAAGCAATGTATTATTTTCTAATAATGCATTAATTAACACTAATTACTAATATCAAAACTACAGATGTGTTATCTATTGGATTCATAACATATTCAGTTAAAGATACACAACTCTAGTATTTAAAAAAAAAGCATTTAGGTTATCACAAAAATCCACAGTAAAGAACTTTTTCCATGTGTTTTCCTAAAATTTCTCTAAAGGTAGTTGTTTCTGCTCTACCTCTAGAAAGAGAATGAGGAAGTTTACTGTAAAAAATGCAGTCTTGATATATTGTATGGACATATGTACATAAGACAGCAGTGTAAGCACAGATGGTACAGTAATTGTGGACATTGATAGTGGCATGCAGAACAATGCCATTCCTCCCTCTTCTTCTTTGCTGAGATTGAAGTTACTGTAGATCTGCTCAAATGTGTTTTAATTCTTCATTATTTCATAATCTATTGAACAGTCTAAAATCCATTTAAATTTTTTCATATTTTTATAACAATCTCTTGTTGTGCTGTTTAAATGTATTTATTTTCTTCACAATGATTGGCCTGCAGCTGAGAGTTAAAAGAATAGTTTACCCAAAAATGAAAATTTCTTCACCCTCCTGGCATCTTCTGCAGAACATAAATGAAGATTTTTATAGAAATATCTCAGTTCTGAAGGTCCATACAATGCAAGTGAATGGGTGCCAAATTTTTAAAGCTCCAAAATCCACATAAAGGGAGCATAAAATATGACTCCAGTGGTACAATCCATGTGTTCAGAAATTATATGATAGGTGTTAGTTAAAGATCAATATATGTCCATTTTTTATCATAAATTCTCCTCCCTGCCCAGTAGGGGGCTATATGCATGAAGAATGTGAATCACCAAAACAGAAGAAGGAGAAAGTGAAAATGAAGGAAAAATTACTTAAATATTGATAATTTTCTCACACATACCTTAAGAAACCTTATCCCTTAAGAAGATATCAGAAGATAAATTTAACCACCAGAGTCGTCTGGAGTTCTTTTATGTTGCCATTCATAATGTTGCCTCCTAATCACTTGCATTGTATGAACCTACAGAGCTGAGATATTCATCAAAATATCTTTGTTTGTGTTCAGCAGATAAAAGAAAGTCATACACATCTGGGATATGCCATGAGGGTGAGTAATTAAATAAATAGGGTGAACTAACCCTTTACTCTCTTGCTATAAGTAAATATAAATCACGCTCTTTCTCTCCATGTTTCAAGTTATTGGCTGTTCGCTGCAATCATCACTCATTCATGTAATTCTCCATTAAACAACATCTTATGGTATTATTTACTTATTCAGGCACAATCTACAAATAAAATATTGAAAAAGTGCTATACAAATAAAAATGACTTGACTTTCTACCCACCAGTTGAGAAGCTCTGCTTGAGTGAACGTGTTTGTAACTCATTCTCTGGCAGCTGCTCACATTATGATGTGGACTGACGTGCAGCAGATGTTTCCCAGCATGTCTCTCTCAGCTCCTGTTAGTCAACGGCTCTGACAGCACAATGATGGATTCGGAATTGTCATCCAAGATCCTTGTCACTTGTTTACAAGACACCCATCCCTCATCTCTCTTTGCGAAGGTTGTAATTTTGCCGACCAGCCTGCTCGACAGGCGATACCTTACATCACAACTGCCATTAGTGGCTCACAAGAGTTGCTGCCACAAATCTATCAGTATTGTATTGTATTTGCTCAGGTGAACAATCACACAGGGGCTGTCAATTTGACATCAGCGATTTAGCAAGTGATCCATGTCAAATGTACTTTTAATGAATGTATTGTTTATTATAACACAATACTTTGGCTATGTTTACATGAACACTAGAAATCAGGCTTATTGCGAGAATGTGGTATTCCCATTTACATGCACTGCAAAAATGGCATACCCTTTACTCCAATAAACATCCAGATTTCTCCACAGCAACATAATTTCCCCTTGATGCTTGTGTAAATAACAAACATGGGATCCAAGAAAGACTCTATTTTATTCTCTGTTGCTTCACATTATTTGTTGTTGCTGTATTTGTTTCTTTAACTTTCTATCACTTATTAAACTCTGGGATTCCCCCCAATGTATGAGCTGCATATATGCGAACTTGAGGGACCATCGATATTTTATATGGTTGTGGGTACAGTTGCTTACAAGTGCTTTTTGTACTGTTCTCCCATAAATGTTGAATTCTTCCCTCTGTGTTGACTTGTTTTTGGGTTTCATCCTATGACGTTTATTATCTGATCTGCTTATGCCTTTACGTGGCCACATAAGCCACTTTCTCCAGGTGAAACCTGGGTGTTTTAATCTGTTTCTCTTAAGGAATATTTTACCCAATAATGAAAATTATCTCATTATTTACTCACCCTCATGCCATACCAGATATACATTATATGACTTTCTTTTGCAGAGCACAAATGAAGAATATCTCAGCTGTAACAAAGGTTCAGGTTGGGCAGATAAAGGAGGAAGCAGGAACCGGTTTCCACAGTTCACGTGAGTCCGTTTTATTCACAAATAACCAGCAATCACTGTACAACTTCACTAAAAACATAAGACGGCTTTTCAGTGTCACTAAATTAAACAGTCCACTTTTCAGTTTCACACAACACAAGACTCTCTCTCAGGGGTCAGACATGAAAACTCTGGTCTGTCTGTCTCTCTCTGGGATCTGGCCGTCTTTTTATCTCCCCCAACTCTCACTGTGAACACAGAGATGGTAATTAGTCACAATTCATCACAGGTGGATGTCCTTACTGCTTTCTCTCTCCCCAGACGGGCACTTGACCATGCCCTCACCTCTACAGGGTACCAACATTTTGAAGCACCAAAAGCACATAAAGGCAGCATTAAAGTGATCCATTAGACTCCAGTAGTTACATTTATATCTTCAGAAGTGAAATAATAAGTGTTGGTGAGAAACAGATACATTTTTATTTTTTTTTTAATAATATTTTTATTAAAGGAAGAACAGAATGACGTATCATATACAGAGAAAGTTAACAATGTTCCTTGTTTTTACATTTTCCCCCTTTCCCCACAACCCACCCACTGACCCAAAAAATAAATAAATAAATGAAATAAATAAAATATATATAAAAAAAAAATTTAAAAAAGGAAAAACAGAATCTCAAAGTTGTTATATTACATACAGTGAGGAAATAATTGACATCATTGTTAGCCCATTGTGTCGAGTTGCGTTATCCGTTCCACTGTGCACGGGCCTTTTAATAACAATATTAGTTTTAGTTTTTGGGAAGAGTTACATCCTTTTCAAAATATGAAATCATTGGGGTCCATACTGAGTAAAAACATTTGGTGGATCCTCTAAGAGAATATTTAATTTTCTCCAGTTTCAAAAACAGCATCACATCACTAAGCCAGAGTGAGACTAAAGGTGGTTTACTTGATTTCCAATTGAGCAATATTCTTTTACGAGCCAAAAGTCATGCAAAAGCGCATGCGCCTTGACAATTTTTGGATATGACCACATCTTGTACAGGTACTCCAAAGATAGCCATCTCAAAGCTAGGCCTGATATCCTTAACATATGCCTCAGACAAAATTTTAAATATAGCTGTCCAGTAAACCAGCAGTCTGGGACAAGCCCAAAACATATGAGCAAGGTCTGCTTTAGCAGAACGACAGCGCTCACAAGTATCATCTACATTTGCGTATATCTTGGATAGCCTAACCTTGCTGTAATGAAGTCTATGTAGGTCCTTGAACTGGATTAAACCCAAGCGAGCACAGGAGGTTGTTCCATTCACTCTAAATAATGCATTAGTCCATGTTTCCTCTGATATATCCACTGCCAAATCCTTTGTCCATTCTGCACGGATTTTGTCTAGATTAATATTTTTTATTGACATTAAAATATTATATACATTAGAAATTACACCTTTCAAATGTAAGGGAATGTTTAAAATTGCATCCAATCCTGTACTAGGAGGAATGGATGGGTATGTGGGACAATGGTTTTGGATTAGATGACGAACCTGAAAATATCTAAACAGATGTGATCTTGGCAGATTATATTTTGAGGAGAGATTGGAAAAAGGGGCGAAAAAAATCATCAATAAAAAGATCGCTAAATTTGACAAGACCTGCCTGTTGCCATTGACTAAAGACAGGATCCAATTGAGCTGGAAGGAATAAGTGATTCTTGCATAAAGGGCTGGCTATGGAGAAGTCTTTGAAACCAAAACATTGTCTAAATTGAAACCAAATCTTGAGAGTATTTGTGACGACTGGGCATTGGGTATACAGTGAAATACAAAGGGGCAATTTAGATAAAGCTAAAGCAGGAAGGGATGATGAAGTACAGACGTTTGCCTCTGAGATACACCAGACATCTTGGGGTTTCTGAAGCCAATAAAGTACTTTTGAGATATTTGCAGCCCAATAATAATACCTAAAATTAGGAAGCGCTAATCCACCTTGAGATTTCGGTCTTTGGAGAAATTCCTTCCTAATCCTAGGTGTTTTTCCACCCCATATAAATGATGAAATAAGCCGGTCTAAGTTCTGAAAAAAGGATTTTGTTAAGAATATTGGAATGGATTGAAACAAGTACAAGACCCTTGGTAAGTTGTTCATTTTTACACAATTAATTCTACCTGCAAGAGAGAGAAATAGCAAATTCCATTTTTTTGAGGTCTAGCTTTAACTTGTCGATTAGAGGAGGAAAGTTCTCTTTGTAAAGGTTAGGGAACCCCTGTGTGATGTTTATCCCTAGATATCTAAAACCCGATATAGACAATTGAAAAGGTATATCGGTATTCGAAATATGGAGGCCCTTACTATTTATGGGGAAACAAACACTTTTCGAAAAATTAAATTTATAGCCTGAGAAAGTTCCAAATTGTTTCAATATTTTAACTACCTGTGGAATACCCAAGATCGGATCTGAAATATACAACAGCATATCATCGGCATATAGGGATACTCTGTGTTCTATGCCCATACTGCTAATGCCAGTAAAATGCTGTGAATGTCTTAATGCTATGGATAGGGGCTCGATGGCTAAAGTAAAAAGTAAAGGGCTAAGAGGGCATCCTTGTCTTGTACCCCGTGATAGGGGAAAATACTTTGAACGTACTCTATTTGTAATTACAGATGCTTTAGGGGAAAAGTATAATAACTTAATCAATGAGAGAAGAGATGTACTAAATCCAAATCTTTCCAGCACAAAGAATAAGTATTTCCACTCTACCCTGTCGAATGCTTTTTCAGCATCTAACGAGATAACTACCTGAGGGACAGGGTCCTGAGAAAGTTTAGACGAGTGTATTATCCCTAACAATCTCCGGATATTACTAAAAGAATGTCGACCTCTGACAAAACCGGTTTGGTCTTTTGAAATCAAGTTCTCTATTACTGTATCTAAATGTAAAGCAAGGATTTTTGCCAAAATTTTTACATCAGAGTTTAAGAGAGAGATTGGCCTGTAAGAGTTACATTTCAGGGGATCCTTTCCAGGTTTTAGTAAAAGTATAATGTTTGCTTAATTCAAGGTTTGTGGCTAGCTACCCTTTTCCAACAAGTCCACAAACATATCAAGAAGAATAGGGCCTAATTTATCTGCAAATTTTTTGTAAAAGTCTATTGGATAGCCATCAGGGCCAGGAGTTTTTTTTGCTCTGTATTAATGTGATCGAGTTTAAAATTTCTTCTATTTGTATGGGCTGATCTAAAGAAGTTTTCTGGACAGAATTGAGGGTGGGTATGCTTATATTGTTTAAAAATTCAAAAATTTCAGAGTTAGAATCAGGGCTTTCAGAAGTATACAAATTTGAGAAGTAGTTCTTAAAAGTGGTATTAATTTCATTTGGATTGACTATTAAACCATTATTACTGTTACAAATTTGAGGTATAAGTTGAGAGGCAGCTTTAGATTTTAACTGGTGGGCTAGAAGTCGTCCTGCTTTTTCTCCATGTTCATATATATAACATTTAGAACGTGATAAGTACCATTCAGTTTTATTTGTTGATAACAGGTTGTACTGAACTTGAAGGTTCAAACTTTCTTTATAATGTTCTGGTGAGGGAGACATGGAATTGAGGTGATCTACTCTTCTTATAGAATCAATTAAATCGTCCAGTTTTTTTTTACGTTTTTTATTGAGAGTTGAAGTATATGAAATTATTTCTCCCCTGATAACTACTTTAAGTGTCTCCCACAGTGTAGATGCTGTAATAGATTCGGACCTGTTATGTAATAGGAAATTATCTATAGCTGTTGATACAAATGTACAAAATGCAGGATCTGATAACAAGGCCGTGTTTAGTCTCCACAAAGGCCGTTCGTTATACCTCAAATTGCAAATAAGGTCTAATTGCAAGGGAGCATGGTCTGATTCCACAATAGGTAAATATTCAAGTTGTCCAACAGAGGGAAGGAGCGATTTATCAATAAAGAAATAATCAATTCTTGAATAGGAGTGATGAACATGTGAAAAGTAGGAATATTCTCTGCTTTGTGGAAAAAGAAATCGCCAAGGATCAACCGCCCCCACTTGATCCATGAATGTAGAAAAGGCTTGGGCCATCTTGGAACGGGATAAAGATTTGGGATTGGAACGGTCAAGGGATGGATCCATTACACAATTTATATCACCACCAAAAATCATAAGATGGGAGTTTAGGTCTGGCAATAGAGAAACTAGCTTATTAATAAAACTCACATCATCCCAATAGGCGCATATACATTAACTAATACGACAGGAACATTATATAATACCCCTGAGACTACAACATATCTTCCCTGAGGATCTGCAATAGAACCAGAGTCTGTAAATTGAATGCTTTTGTGTATCAAAATGGCAGTTCCCCTTGCCTTAGAGTTAAAGTTAGAGTGGAAAACTTGCCCCACCCATGGTTTCCTAATTCTGAGATGATCGACAATGCGCAAGTGGGTTTCCTGTAAAAATATTATTTCAGATTTTAATTTTTTTAAATATGCAAAAATTTTGCCTCTTTTGATTGGGCTATTTAGGCCTTTGACATTCCAGCTAACAAATCTAACTTTCGACCCCGCAGGAGATTTAGTTAGATCAGCCATATCAGACATGGACAAATATATATTTAGTCAAGTATTCACTGATCAAAAATGCCAATGGCAACATAAATGTTTCCTCACTATTCAATTTTTCTAAAATCATAACATAAAACAAAACAAAAAAAAGAATAAATTCAATACTTTTTGAATAAATGAAACTTAGAACCAAACTACCCAACATTTTCCTAATGCTTGCTTCCCCAACTGAAACAAGCTGCAGAAACCTATATAAATTGTATGGCTCCCGATTATCCAGTCTTTACCTCTCGATCTTCTTGAGAGACTCCAAACCACAATATTTACACGGAATACAGCATAGCGTCATTATTACACAGTATATTGAATGAACTTTAAGGCAATAAACAGAAACAAACATGCCGTCTTTTCTTGAATTTTTATATAACTTACTATAGATGAATGGAGAGAGAGTCACCTTATTACTTGAAGTAGGCTACGTTGTCTGTGCCATTTAACTACACAGACAATATATCTTTAGTCTTGTACAAGGATGCGTTGTTTGTAAAAATTTTCGGCAGCCGCAGGTGAATCAAAAGTGTGAGTTTCCTCTCCGAATTTCACACGGAGACGTGCAGGATACAGAAGTTGAAACTTTATGCCTTTCTGATAGAGGGATTGTTTGACTTCTTTGAATCCGGCGCGTTTCTTCGCTAAAGCTGCGCTCGTATCCGGGTATAGCCGCAGTGACGTTCCGTTGAATTTAGTATCATGTCGCCTGGCCCAGTGAAGTGCCTTTTCCTTTTCCTGAAATCGGTGGAAGCAGACAATGAATGGTCTTGGAGATTGCCCTGCTCCAGGTTTGGGGTGAAGCGCGCGATGCGCTCGTTCAAGTTCAGGAGGTTTGTCAAACACGCTCTCCATGGTATCTTTAAGCAGCTCAGATATAAATCCGATGGGGTCTTTTCCATCCTCAGCGCCTTCCGGAATATTGATAATACGCAGGTTGGCCCTTCTGGATCTATTCTCAAGATCGTCAATTTGGTCAAGAAGAGAAGAATTCTGTGCCTTCAAGGATTTAATCGTCGTTTCCACGGCGGTTAGCCTTTCAAAGTTTTCGCCGACCAGTACTTCAGTAGATGCAAGCCGGTGCTGAAACGAGCCGACTGTCTCGCGTAGCGTGTCAAGGGAGGCCTGTAACGGCTTGATTGAATCTTGAATTAAACTTGCCATGTCCTCTTTTAAACTGGACCGCTGTTTTGCCAGTTCGGAGATTAGTTGACTCATTGACAAGTTATCCGTATTGTCTTTTTCAGGTACGTCCTTGTTACTAACAGTGGTGTCATTAGCCACCATTACTGCTAACTTACCCGCTAGGGTAGCGCCTGATCGTGTTGCTGGCGCGGTACTTTGCTTCTGTTTAGAGTTGCTCATTTCGCTTTCTCAACTAAGTGTAGTTCTTATATGGTAAATTGTTAAGCAATTAGATTAGAAGAAGACGCATATATATGATTAAAAGTAGTGTGGTTGAGAGGTCCTCGCCTCTGCTGCCTTCTCTTACATCGCCAAACCGGAAGTCCAAAACAGATAAATTTTTAAGTCCTTTTTTTAAATGGATATTTCACCAAAAAAATTTAATTCTCTCATTATTTACTCACCCTCATGATATCCCAGGTGTCTATGAATTTCTTTCTTCACCAGAACACATCTGAAGAAAATTTCAAAAATATCTCAGCTCTGTAAAATGCAAGTGGATGCACCAAAAATCACAGACAGTCAGCATAAAAGTCATCAATACAACTCCAGGGGTTAAATTAATATCTTCTAATGCAAGACAATTGCTTTTGGGGCAAAAAAATACATGAATATTTAATGACTTTTTAACTATAAATCATCCCTTCTGGTGAGTTTCACGAGAGGGTGGAGTTCAAGTGGTCTCTCGTGTGACGTATTTGCGTTTCCATAATACAGAGGTAATTTCACATTCTCCGCTCAGTTGAGACATCCAGGATAAGCACACAAGCGCAACATTGTGAGTAAAGAAACAGATAAGTACAGATCTAAACCAAAACAAACCAAGCTACTGTACAGTGTTCCTCGTTCTCATTTGTAAACAGCACTGCTCTTCAAGCTGTTATGCATGTGCGTCAATTCTCACGTGTTTCAAATACCAATGCGATTACGCCACACATGCTTACCACTGCAGAATAGAAACATGATTTCAGGTTAAAAAAGTACTTAAATATTTATCTTTTTTCACACCAAAAGTGATAGTGTCGCTTTAAAAGACATTAATTTAACCACTGGAGTCGTTTGGAGAAAATGACTGTCTGTGATTTTTGAGCTTCAAAAGAGAAATCTCCATTCACTCTAAGGACCTACTAGGCTGGGATATTTTTCTTATTCTCTTCAAATATATATGGGATAACATGAGGGTGATTAAATAATGAGAGAATTTAAATTTTTGGGTGAACTATCCCTTAAATATCAATGACTGTGTCACAGGCTGTGTTCCGTACGTCATATTTGTCAGCCGCATGCATCACAGAGGTCTCATTTCAGAAAAGAAAGTAGCACAGTATTATAAAGTAAATACAAAAGTACAGCCCAAAATCCATTTTTATTTCTCTCTACATCATTAATAACTCTCCTAAAGTTTACCGCAGATATTTCCTTCTCACAGAGAGCGCTCGTGCAGGTTGTGAGCGATGTGTCATAGTGTGATGGAGTCTCCATTACTGGATTCTAAAGTGTCTAAAGGACTTGTATCTTATTTAACTCATCATTTTAGAATATTTATTGGGGATTTGTTCATTTTAGTTATTTAGAAAATCTGTTATAATGTGCAAATGATGATTAGATCTTTCTTATTTATTGTGTCTATTGGTGTTTTAACTCTCATTTATCTTGTTCTTATGTATTTATTCAATGATATTGTATTTAACAATGGAGAAGTGAGGTTTAATTGTATTTAAAATAATGGCATGTTCCAGTTGGCAAAGGTGAGAAAATTTCCCTATTTAACCCAGCCACCACTAGGTGGAAGATAAAGATGGATGATGATTGTTTGAGCACATGGACAAGGTTATGCTAGCACTACTTCAGTGCAATGAATCTCTGGCCTACAATGTTGAGGGATGGGAGTAGGTACTGCTCTTAGTAACAAAAACAGGTCTAGTTTTTATGATTGCGTTTAAACACTTTTCACTTGCACATTTTGCACCTCTGACGGAATAAACATCTTTTTGGAACGCCATTCCTTCTCTTCATTGTGATTCTCCTTGTGACTGCCTTGGTCTCTATCTCACATAACAACCATGATGCGTTCTCTTTCTGTTTGTCCTACAAAGGGTGTCTCATTTAAATTAAGCTGATTCAAGTTGAGGATGCTCTGTATACTGCTCCCTACAAAGGATGCATCCTAACCAGCACCAGCCTTTGAAACGAGAGACCGCTAATCTCCACTTTTACATTCTTGTACTTTTGTTTTTGGTGATTCACATTCTTCATGCATATCGTCACTTCTGGGCAGGTAGGAAAATTTATAGTAAAAAAGGACTTAAATATCAGTTTCATTTTCACCCACACCTATCACATCACTTCTGAAGAAATAGATTTAGCCACCCTCTCTTTTAATGTGCATTTTGGAGCTTCAAAAGTTCCCATTCACTTCATTGTGATGACATTCAGAGCTAAAATATTCGATAAAATCTTTGACTGTGCTCAGCAGAAGAAAGACATGTGGGATGGCATGAGGGTGACTATTTATGAGAGAGTCTTCATATTTGGGTAAACTACAGTATCCCTTTAATACCTTAAGTGCCATAAAACCATGTTTCTGCAAAACCATGGAATAAACCGTTATCGTAAGTGTGTGTAAACTATGGAACGTAAAACCTGCCAACATTAAATAAATGAATGCAGTGATAAAAATTCTAATGAAAACCATCTAACTTCCACATAGCATCTATAAAATATGTGCCAAAATTAAAAATAAAATTAAATGATTACATTATAATTTTCACAGTGACAATTCTTCGTCCCTTTCAAATTAAAAACTAAAATGTAATAGCTTAATTTAAATTCCATTTTCACTGCAATCTTGAGGTTTAATATTATTATTTAATAATATTATTTAATATTTTAATATTGACTGCCAATATTAAAATGAAAAATAAAATAAAAAACAATTAGCAAAAAAAACTTAAAAAGCATTTTCTCAATGTTAGCGCAATAAAAGTGACATAATTAAAATAAGTTAAGTTAATTTTAAATTTTTATTTTTTTCATTTTAGCTTTTAATATTCAATTTCAATTTTCATTTTCAAAGCCAACATGTAAATTCTATGTAAATGAGTGGGTGGTGCTCAAGAGAGTATCCTTAGTGGTTCTCACAAAGAGGATGACTGGGAAATAGATAGATATTATAGGGTTGTTACTGATTAATGGAGTTAATTAACAGAGTTTCAGGAGAAGCATGTTCATTTTAATCTGACAAATCACAGCAAGCATGCAGGAATATATAAGCCACCGCTTACATGCTTCCTGTGACAACTCTCCTGATAAGTGAGTCCCACCCTCAAGCCAACAAGATCTCTTTCCCTCCTATGAGAAACTCTTCAACTCTCCCATCAATGCTTCATCGCAGCCATCCGATCTCTGCAAAGACACTTCTCCGCCCAACGCGGTTATCAATCCGGCTGCTCCAAGCAAAGGATGCAGAGCTTCTTGCTCAGCAACCCGCACACAAAGATGTAGGAATCAACCCTCTCCTCTGCCATCCAGATCACTCAGATCTTTTACCTCCGCTGACTGCCCAACTATACATGTAATTTCAAAATGAACAGTGTGGCATGGCCGGAGGGCCGGGTCGTGATTCCGCACATCCAGCCCCTAATCAGGCTAATAAAGCCTTCGAGAGGGATAAAGGCTGACTTGAGACTGCAGTGCGGGAGAGAGAGAGATTTACGGACATCTGTCCGACACCTGTGTGTGTTTGTCTTTTAGGTTGAGTTTTATATTAAACTATTATTTATATTGTCAAGCCGGTTCTCGCCTCTTCCTTTCCCTGTAACCCCTTTACACTTGTGCCGAAATCCAGGAAGGAGGAGGGATGCACAGTAGTAGAGTCCTCGCCACTACCATTCACCCCAATGGAGCAGCCACGGCCATCTGTTGGAGGACGGAGGAGCCCGGCCACCTAGAAGTGGAGGAACGGCCACCGACCGCAAGGGGAGGAGGGGCTACCAACCAACCGCCTGGATCGGTTACCACTGCCAGGGGCGAGGGAGACCCCTACCATCCACCTAAAACACAGCGGGTGTTCCGTCCACCAGGGGCCGGAGGTCTGCCTCCGATCCATCCGGGGAGGTACGCCTGTCGTCCTTTAGAGGGTGGAGAAGTGGACGAGGACCAAGTTACATCAGATCAGAGAACTGGCAAGTAAGTGTTTTTAAAATGTTTCGTTAACTTGGCACAATCACCATTATGGCGTGTAGGTGCCACACTTTTTTTTGTCTCCCTCCCTCATCCAGGTAGACGGGGATGACCTGCCGACAGATGGTTCAGAAGGCATGCCCCCTCCCCATGGAAAGAGGGGGGATGTACTTCATGCCGGGGCTCCCCGGCCTAAGAAAATGAGGGAGGAATATGACAGGGCGGGGCGGGGTCGTGATTCTGTGTGAGAGAGAGAGATTTAAGGACAGCTGTCCGACACCTTTGTGCTTTGTCTTATTATTTAAATTTTATATTAAACTATTATTTATATTGTCAAGCTGGTTCTTACCTCCATTCACCCCATCCTTTCCATGAATCCCTTTACAGACAGTTAACAAACTTCGCCAAGCTCTACTGCTTCGAACATCCACTTTTCTCTCAAGTTAAGTAAAATCCAATTATACGATTTATACATCTCTTCCCAACATGAAATTCCTTCTACCTCTAAAACCCCTGAAAACGTGATAGACAAATCCTTACCTTCTACTTGTTCCTCTAGATGCGACGGTCCAACTCGCAAACACTTTGACTGCTCACAGCCTGCTGGGTTTTCAGGTACAGGCCATTTCTCCCTTACCAAACTTCCATCCTGTAAAAGTCAAGTAATTTGTATTTGTTTAGCACCTTACACAACACACATCGTTTCATAGCATCTTTACAAAATATCCTATAAAACTGTAATATCTATCATGTCTATAAAGAGTCATCATTATGTAGTTTGATAAAATACGATTGTGAATTGTGTTTTTTTTTAAAAAAGACATTTAAATAATAATTGTATTTATAATCCCAGTTAGTAAGACAAAGGCGACTCGGACAAGGAACACAAAACTCCATAAAATGTTGGTTAATGGAGAAAAAAAACCATTGGGAGAAACCAGGCTCACTGTTGGGGCCAGTTCCCCCTCTAGGTAACATCATAAATATAATGCCAATATGACTTATGTATGGTGCACGTTATGGTTTAAAATTATTAAACAAAATAACTGTTAAGGGTCAGTGTTTAAAACAAAGATTTTGTATGAACTGTAAGATTAACAACTAATGTCTTTGAAATTCATCCTGGATTAAATGCAGAAGTTCACATACTGTAGATGCAATTGTCCTTGTTAGTTGGCTGATGAAGGGTTTTGTTGACAATTAATTGATAGTATTCCATTCCAAGAGTGTAGTCCATTATTAGACCGAGGTGATGCAGGCAGAGATCAGTTAGGTGCAGAGAACAGCCAGTTCAACCTGGCTGTTCATTTTGATTTACCACTGTCTTATGGTTTGAGTTGGCATCATTTCATCCTCTGAAGTCCAGACTGAAGTGATGTTTGGCTGGCACCGGCTGCTATTAGTCATCATCACACAGCAGCATGTAGCACTTGAGTCCAACATGAAGCATGAATGGGGCTGGAGCCAGCCAGTCCTGGTGACCTCAGGATAGAAGTCCCGAGGTTGAGAGAGGGAAACAAATATAATAATATTAGCAAAGATGTCATTCAATTTATTGCAGAGTTATAGATCATGATCACTGTTTCTGGTTCCAGCAGACCTAAATAAAGCAGCCTAATTGTGAGTTGAAGTATAAATTAGATGTATGCCTGGCTAAATAGATGAGCCTTTAGTCTAGACTTAAACTGAGTGAATGTGTCTCCATCTCTTGTCCTGCGTCCCGCAAGTCATAAGCAGTGTCCCGCATTTCAATTTTGTCTGTATTATTTATTATTATTATTATTTCTGCATAATTTTATTTAATTTTCCTTTCAATTACAATTCCACTATAAAAACAAAGTTAAAAAGAATACACTGAACCAGTTTTGGTTCTGCCAGGAGCAGGAAAACACTGGAAAAAAAAAAACTGCAACAGAAAAATTGATCTATCCGGAGCTCCCGAGAACAAAAAAACATCTTTGTTCGTATAATCAAGAATGGGAGAAAAAATATAAATGGTTAAAACCAGTTACGGGTGACCCTAAAAAAGGAGAGTGCAGTGTATGCTACCAAAGTGTCACAGAGAGCTCTGCTGAAGCATTTCAGTGCCCCACACATGACTGCTCTGGTATCTTTGGCTTTTTTAACAACATATATTAATTCTGAAACTTGGGAAATAAAGCCCAAAGTGTCTTCTTTCAAAAGATACTACAACTGTGTCTATACTCTAAAGAGTCCAGTAAATACAACCATTTAACCCTCTGGGGTCTGAGGGTATTTTGGGCCCTGGAGAAGTTTTGACATGCCTTGACATTTAAAGTCTGATAACACTGTATTCAGCACAAACAGGGCTACAATAATATGTGAGCAACATGTGTGTACAGGTTTGTATTTTTGAGAAAATAACGTTTATGAGTGGTTTTTGAAAAAACTAACATTTTAAGTCACTGAAATAAGGCCATATAACACATACTAAAAATTTGTCCACAAGACTTTTGAGAACTGGATCTTGTAGCCTAGAGTTTTTGCTACAAAATGATGTGAAAATTATCCTGATCACTCATTCATTCAAAACAATATAGTAATTTAACTTTTGTAAGACAATTTTAGTGTTGAAAGGTAATATGCGAGGAGGCGAGAATGATCATGAATATTGATGTGATTCACACCTGAGAGACAATGAACCCACCCCTGAGCCTATCAATGAGGAATGTGACAGAAAGAGAATGAATGTGAGGAGACTTAATGATCCAAATCAAGTTTTAAGTTAAAAGAAGATATCTGACTATATATTTTCTTTACATAAAGACTTTACTTAATTTTAGACCTACGCTACCGTTAAAACAAGTCTCTTCTGCTCACCAAGACTGGATTTATTTGATCCAAAATACAGAAACAACATTGATATTCTGAACTATCTAAATATATTGTAAAATGCAATTTGTGATCAAAGCTGAATTTTCAGCATCATTATTGCAGTCATCAGTGTCACATGATCCTTCAGAAATCATAATAATATGCTGATTTTCTAATATGGGCATATTTAAAGTGCATTTTACTCATTGAACACATATTTGCAAGCACAAGCTTTGTTGATGATAATGAGGCAGCATAACCTCTAGTTAAAATATAATATAAACATTCATATTATTTTTATATTATGTTACATATCATATTTATATTATACAGCATACAATTGAAATACCTGCTTTAGATGAAACAGCATTTAAATGTGACTAAAACTTGCTTATTAGGACATATTTCAAATTTCAGTACTCTGAATCCTGGCTGGCAAGTCTAGAAACAGTCCCACTAGTAAAATATGTACGTGTATATAAAATAGCATGTCAACTAATTCAAACTAATTGACTTACTCATCTGAAATTGTATCATCGGCTGGATCAAATTTCTCTTCAAATACAAAAGTTAATCGAAGTCCCGCTCTTCTTCTGAGGAAATTGTTAACTCTTCCTTACAATCCTGGAGCTTTCTCACTTATGTGTTGTTGCAAACGTGCAGAAAAATGATTGAATTTTGTTTACAACCTCATAGTGGGGGGCGTGTACATTTGCGTTGATCGTCTCAGCACATTAGCGTATGAATGGCACTTTACTGGTGGGTGGGATCACATTACAGATAATGGGATGAACCGGTAAAAACTGTACATCGCTTTGTTTCAAACAGATTGCATTGCAGGAGAATATTTGTTTTAAATTTGAATTGTTTTATTTAAAAGTAGACATTTTAAGCTTTCTTTAGACATATGTTTTATCTTTGTGTGATAAGTATTCGTGGAGTTCCAGTTCATTTTTGTGACCTGTTTCTGAAATATGTTCGTGAACACAGATACAGCTGAAAGCTCACCCTTTTTATTTTCTTTATTTTACATAAGCACAAGATTTTGTTGTTATTGTGAGTGTACACAAATAAAAGTAGACCCTTTATAGTCTCTAATAATGTCTTACACTTATCTGTATACCCAAAAATGACGGAGTATTTTAAGTTGTTTCTGCTGTAATGACGAAAATATCCAGCAGGACGCACCGGCACGTCCGTCGACCCCAGAGGGTTAACCATTTTCATGGTTTGTGGTCAAAAAGGGGGTGCGTGTCAACAAGTTAAAGTCATTTAAAACTATTTCCTAGCTTTAGAAGAAGTAATAAGTGATCATATTGTGCTTTATGTAAACACTGGCTGAAGCAGTTTCACTTGTCACCTAACTGGCTCATATTACACATAAAAATTATCTTTTGCCACCACCTGCTGGCTAACATATGTAATGTAAAAAAAGACAAACAGTAGCTCTTAACACATATGCACTGCCCTTACACTTTAGTTTAGAATGGCATGAACACAAGCGGAGTGATACACACACAGTGAAGCGTCCAAGTGCTGATGGTGTCAGACCATCAGTGCTCAAGGAATGTCTCTCGTCCAGTCGTCTAACCGGAACTAAGTGTTATATATACATATATACACACTGGTGGCCAAATAATGAACAGATTTTGCTGTTTTGGAAGGAAATTGGTACTTTAATTCACCAAAGTGGCATTCAACTGATCACAAAGTATAGTAATGACATTACTGATGTAAAAAAGAGCACCATCACTATTTTAAAAAAGTCATTTTTGAGAAAATCTGGACAGCCCCCATTTCCAGCAGCCATACCTCCAACACCTTATCCTTGAGTAGTCATGCTAAATTGCTAATTTGGTACTAGAAAAATCACTTGCCATTATATCAAACACAGTTGAAAGCTATCTGGTTCATTAAATGAAGCTTAACATTGTCTTTGTGTTTATTTTTGAGTTGCCACAGCATGGAATAGACTGTCATGTCTTAAGGTCGATATTAGGTCAAAATTGGTCAAAAAGAAACAGCTTTCTCTAGAAACTCCATCAGTCAATAATTGTTGTGAGGAATGAAGGCTATACAATGCTTGAAATTGCCAAAAAAAACTGAAGATTTCATACAAAGGTGTACACTACATTCTTCAAAGACAAAGGACAACTGGCTCTAACAAGGACAGAAAGATATTTGAAAGGCCAGATGTACAACTAAACAAGATGATACGTACAGCAGTCTCTAGTCTGAGAAATAGATGCCTCACATGTCCTCAGCTGACAGCTTCATTGAATTCTACGTGCTCAACCCCAGTTTCATGTACAACAGTAAAGAGAAGCAAATAAAAAGCCACTTTTGAAACAGACAATCGAAAAGAAAAGGTTAGAGTGGGTAAAGAAACACAGGCATTGGACAACAGATATTTGGAAAAGTGTGTTATAGATCTTAACCCCATTGAGATTTTGTGGGATCAGCTAGACTGTAAGGTTCGTGAGAAGTGCTCAACAAGACAGCCACACCTATGGCAAATGCTACAGGAAGTGTGGGGTGAAATGTTATCTGAGTATCTGGACAAACGTCTAGGTTACATATGTAACCTCCGTTCCCTGATGGAGGGAACGAGACGTCGTGTAGAAGAAGCGACACTAGGGGTCTCTCTTGAGCGCCGAAAGATACCTCTGATCTATGAAAAAAGGCCAATGAGAGTTAGTGAACAGTATTTGCATACTCCGCCTCCGGATACGGATATAAAGGCGAGAGAAATACGCTTGTTCATTCAGGATTTTTCTGAGGAGCCGGGAGTGTACCGGGCACCTCAGCGGCTCGGCTCAGCGACATGGTCGGGAAGACACAACGTCTCGTTCCCTCCATCAGGGAACGGAGGTTACATACGTAACCTAGACATTCCCCGTCTGTTGCTCACTTCGACGTCGTGTCGAAGAAGCGACACTAGGGGTCCACTTCAAAACTCGCCATGCGCTGAGCTGTGTACGTGTACTGCTTACACAGAAGCGGGCAGGTATTTCTACGTGCACAGCGACCAACTGTGTTCAGACTGCACGTACTCTTCCCCAATGCCCCGAAAGAGTTGTCAGAATCCTTTTGGTCACCCTAGGAGGGAACAAGGTTACGCTCCCAACTAGGGAACGGGCCAAGCCTGGCTGGGCCTCTTTTCTCTCTATGTTTTCTCGGCATAGAGCAAGAGCAGCCGGGGCCCTTACCGCATCGAGGGAAGGGGGTCTTACCCGAATTCCTATTCTTTCAGGGGGAAAAGACCCTGCGGAGGCCACACCCGCCCAGCAGGGGAGGTAAAGGTGGCAAAATACATCACATGGCCACTTTGGGCATGTGGGAGGAAATGGCGCGGTGGTAGAGTTGCTACAATACGGCGACCGGAGGGCAGCGAAGGGCTGCCTAAGGGAGACGCGGGTCAGCTCGCAAGGTGACCGTACCGCGGAAATACACACAGGAGGAGTCCCGTAGGAGGCCTGATCTGTGGAGCACCTATTCCAGTAGGGGTAGCCGTTGGTACCCGTAGTGGACTGGGCCGGCAAGTTCCTCCGCTGAACTGTTGCGGGCCCGAGAGGGCTAGGGAGGAATCAACCAGGGACCTAAGCCCTCTGGGAAAGAAGCGCACTGTTTTGCCTCGGAGAGGGAAACGGCGCTGGAAACAAGCGATTCACCCGGTCAGATCGTCGGCGTGTACCGAGTTCTACGGGCTCGGACCTGAGAGAACACGGGACGAGACTGACTCAACCCTGAGATTGTAAAACCTCGTAAAGGTGTTAGGTGTTGCCCAGCCCGCAGCTCTACAGATGTCTGCTAGCGAGGTGCCTCTAGCCAGTGCCCATGAGGATGCCACACTCCTGGTAGAGTGGGCTCGAACCCGCAAAGGGGGTGGCACGGCCTAGGTGTGATATGCCAACTGAATGGCCTCCACCACCCAGTGAGACAGCCTCTGTTTGGAGACAGCGTTCGCTTTCTGCTGTCCTCCAAAGCAGACAAAGAGCTGCTCAGAGCGCCTAAAGCTCTGGGTGCATTCCAGGTAGGCACGCAAGGCATGTACCGGACACAGCAGTGAGAGGGCTGGGTCTGCCTCCTCCCGGGGCAGCGCTTGTAGGTTCACTACCTGATCTCTGAAGGGCGTGGTAGGAACCTTGGGTAGATAGCCCGGTCGAGGTCTTATATATATATACGGGAACAGAGAGCTGGGTTAATTTAATCCATAGGAGAGCGGGGTTGATGGTGTTAAAAGCTGAACTGAAGTCAAAAAATTGTATCCTTGCATAAGCCCATGGTCTGCATAGATGTTGATGTAATACAGTCCCATATTGACTGCATCATCCACAGACCTGTTTGCTCTATAAGCAAATTGAAGGGGATCCTGAAAGTGTTCAGTGATGTCCATCAGGTGGGCCAACACCAGTCTCTCAAATGACTTTGACCACAAACGTCAGAGCAATAGGTCTGTAAATTATCAGCAAATTTAAATTTTTGGGAGAACTATTCCTTTAACCTTCTGACTGACTAAAATGAATCAAAATCAGAGTTTGTTTTATTATTGTCTCAGCTTGCTTGATTGCGAAGTTGTTTGTGCAATATGATACATAAAAACTTCTTGAAAAGCATTTCATTTATTCATTTGAATCACCAATCAGTTGTTCCAGGAACTGTGTTAGCAACATTTTAGCAAAATAATTTTTTTGTTAAATACTGCTTTTTTGAATCAGTTTAACTCAATAAGGATGTTAAGTTGTATTTATTTAGTGTTAAAGTATGTTTTTTAATATCATAAATTATGGACTAGAATAATAATACAAAAAAATCCTCTGATTTCTTGACTCAGGCCACACAAAAATCAAATTTCATTTTTGTCTGTCTGGGCGATAGGTTACAATGGGGGGGTGATTATCAGTCAGTCATAATAATAAAATTCCTCTTCACATTAAAACGTTCATCTAGAATTGGAGTATATCAGTTGGTTCTCAATTATACAGATTCATAAGCATTTGTACAATGGATCATCTGATTTTCTAGTGTCGTATATGAAGTATCTGGTTTAGCAGTGTCAAATACACAGGCGGAAGCACAACCATCGCATAATAATACACTATATTTAATGTTGATGTTGAAACTATAGAAATTCTACCATAGAGCAATGACATCTCAGATCATTACCACATCTGTTGTTTGCTACAATTCTTTCGACCACTCAGTAAACCAAACAGTCTAGAAGAACTTGATGTAATAACAGAATAAAAATACAGTCCTCTCTAGCACTCTTTATAGTGTTGCCCCCTTCGATTAAAGAATATTTTTTTGTAATTAATATTTTTTTTGATTCATATGTACATGGAATCAACATTTTACATTCAAACCCCACTAATACAATCCCACCCTGACCTCCAACAAACACCCATGTAGCCCACATAATAACACACACACACACACAACCCCCCCAAAAATACAAATAAATAAATAATAATAATAAACATACATAATTAAACTAAACTACACTCTCCACATATCCTCCCTGAAAGTTCCCCAAAAAACTAAATAATTACTAAATAACCCATTTTTTAACAAATATGTCCCTAAATCCCAGCCTTCTACTTACCACTTCCTCAAATACAGTTACCCTCCCCATTTCCACACACCTCTCCGAAAAAGAGGGTGCTCCATTCGACTTCCAACCCCTTAAAATCATTTGCCTGCTGATCATGAGACTGGTCACAACCCACTTTTTGTGTCTCTGTCTTCAGACTGGCATCGCCAGCAGGTAGGTGTGTCTTTAAGACCAAGCCTATATATATAGGGGGTCCAATAAAATCAATGTAAAATCTTAAACTGGATAAGGCGAACATTTGCATCTCTAGATGCAGACATGACATCTTTGCGAATCCTAGTCCACACTCTTTCCTCCAATACCAAATTCAAATCTTTCTCCCATAATCTCTTAAGAGAAGTTGAAGCTCCATCCCCCAGACTCTGAATTAGCAGGGAGTAACACACTGATGACTCATGACATCTTATGAAAGCCGTAAACACCTCTCCAAGAATAGGGTGGGGGGGGGGGGGCTTGGGGTTGCCACTAATATATTTGTAAAATAAAAATAATAAATAATACAGAGCAGGTGACACAGCTGTATGTACCTATAGAACTTAAATCTGGGAATCCCAAAAAGTTGAACTCTCAACACTCCACTCTCATATCACGGAGTGTATTAACCCCCATCACAATACAGACTGACCAGCAGAAAGGGGACTTATTAATACATAATTTAGGATTCAGCCAGATGCTTGAGGCAACATTTCAATAAACGTCCAAATTAAACACTCTGGACACGAGTGCAAATGCAAGATAAAGGGGTGTAATTTAACTTTTCAGACTAGTATGATAGACAGGCTTTGCAATGGCAAAATAGGGGCAAGAACTTCCTGTTCAATACAAAACCAGGTGGGGCTCTCTCAGGTGGAAGTGACCAGTGAGCCAAATGTCTGAGACTGAATGCATAGTAATAAAACAAAATACTGGGTAGGCCTAGCCAACCTTTGTCAATCTGTCTATGTAACTTATTAAAATGTAATCTAGGATGCTTACCATTCCAAATGAAGGACTTTGCTATGCCATCAAATTGCTTCAAGTAAGAGAGGGGGCAATCTATAGGGAGAGATTGTAACAGGTAGTTAAATTTTGGAATACAATTAATTTTAATAGCATTAACCTTCCCAATCATAGATAAATGTTGTGAAACCCACCTGACAAATTGCTCAAAAACCTTTTTATTAAAGGGTGTGTAAAGCAGTTCAATGGAAAGGAGGAGGCGAGAACAGGCTTAACAATATAAATAATAGTTTAATGAAGATATAAACCAAAAGACACAACCACACACACAGGACGGACAGCTGCCCGTAAACGCTCTCTCTCCGTCGCACCACTGTCTTTATCCCTCTCAGAGGCTTGATTAGCCTGATAAGGGGCCAGGTGTGTAAAATCACGGCCTGGCCCCGCCCTCCGCCCTGTCACAGGGTCAAAATTAACTCTAATTAAATCAGACAAATTTTCTGGGAATAGATTGTCCAAAGCCCTGTTTGGCCTGCTGGAAAGCCGTTACTGGGAGGTACGCTGTCAGAGCCAAAGCTTCAGATTTAGACCAATTGACTCTGTATCCCGATAACTTAGGCAAGGCAAGGCAAGGCAAGTTTATTTATATAGCACATTTCATACACAATGGTAATTCAAAGTGCTTTACATAGTAGAAATTAAAAATAAAAAAAACAAGAATAATAAAATAAGAATAATTAAAACAGTTTAGAATAAAAAAATTTAAAAAAAAATCTAATAAAACACAGTACAAACAGTCGGACACACAGTGGCACAGTGCTCATTCAGTAAATGCACAGCTAAACAGATGTGTTTTGAGTCTGGATTTGAATGTGACTACTGTAGGAGCACATCTGATCTCTTCTGGAACCTGGTTCCAGCTGCGGCTGGCATAATAGCTAAAAGCAGACTCTCCTTGCTTAGAGTGAACCCTTGGTATTTCTAGCTGATGTGATTCTAATGATCTGAGTGATCTGTTGGGTTTATATTCAGTGAGCATGTCTGCAATATATTGAGGTCCTAGCCCATTGAGTGATTTATATACCAGTAATAATACTTTAAAATCAATCCTAAATGTAACTGGGAGCCAATGTAAAGACCTGAGGACTGGTGTGATATGTTCATATTTTCTGGTTTTGCTCAGAATTCTGGCAGCAGCGTTCTGTATGAGCTGCAACTGTCTTATGGTCTTCTTGGGAAGGCCCGTGAGGAGTCCATTACAATAATCCACCCTGCTGGTGATGAAAGCATGCACAAGTTTCTCTAGGTCTTGACTGGAAACAAAGCATCTAATTCTTGCAATATTTTTCAGATGATAATATGCTGATTTAGTTATTGCATTGACATGACTACTGAAACTAAGGTCTGACTCTAGAGACACACCAAGATTCCTGACTTGATTTTTAGTTGTTTGACCCCTAGCATCAAGGTATGCATTCACCTTGAGAACTTCATCTTTGTTTCCAAACGCAATGACTTCAGTTTTGTCTTTGTTTAACTGAAGAAAGTTTTGGCACATCCAACTGTTTACTTCATCAATACATTGGCACAGGGAGTCAATGGGGCTGTAATCGTTAGGTGATAGGGCTAAGTAGATCTGTGTGTCATCTGCATAGCTGTGGTAAGCCATTTGGTTCTTTCTCATTATTTGGCTAATTGGGAGCATATACAGGTTGAACAGGAGTGGAGCAAGAATTGAGCCTTGAGGGACTCCGCATGTCATGGGCGTCCACTCAGACTTATGGTCTCCTATACTCACATAATAACCTCTCCCTTCTAAGTATGACCTGAACCATTTTAGGACCATCCCAGAAAGCCCCACCCAGTTTTCCAGCCTTTCCAGAAGTATGGTGTGATCGACAGTGTCAAATGCAGCACTGAGGTCGAGTAGTACCAGTACTGATAATTTGCCTGTATCAGTATTTAAGCGAATATCGTTTATTATCTTTATGAGCGCTGTCTCTGTGCTGTGATGTGATCGGAAACCAGATTGAAAATTGTCAAAGTATCCATTCGAGTTCAAGAATTTGTTCAGTTGATTGAAGACAACTTTTTCAATGATCTTGCCTATGAAAGGAAGATTTGAGATCGGTCTATAGTTGCTTAATATGGTCTTATCCAGATTGCTCTTTTTCAAGAGGGGCTTGACAACTGCAGTTTTCAGGGAGTTTGGAAAACTCCCAGAGAGAAGTGAGGAGTTTATCACTTCTAGGAGATCTGCTTCTAAACAGTTGAACACACTTTTGAAAAAAGATGTTGGAAGTGCATCAAGGGCGCAGGTTGATGTTTTAAGGTGCCGTACGGTTTCTTCCAAAATTTTGCCATCAATTTCTTTGAAGTCAGACAAAGTAACCCCTTTCTCAGGTTGTGGTTTGATTTGTCTGACCCCAGCACAACTCAAGGATGTGCTGATCACCTTTCTGATATTATTTATTTTCTCAGAGAAGAAAGAAGCAAACTCACTGCACTTGCTGTCTGAGAGCAGTTCACAGGGAATCTGGCTTGGGGGGTTTGTCAGTCTCTCTACAGTCGCAAATAGAGTGCGTGTGTTGTTTAAGTTGCTGTTTATAATATTCGAGAAGAAAGACTGTCTAGCTTTGCCTAGTTCCATATTAAAAGCATGGATGCTGTCTTTGTAGATATTATAATGGACTACAAGTTTTGTCTTCCGCCAAATGCGCTCTGCTTTTCTGCATTGTCTTTTCATATTTTGCACTGCTGTTGAGTTTCTCCAGGGTGCTTTTTGACTGCCACTCTTCTTCCTCACTTTCACAGGAGCAATTTCATCAATTACACTTAACTTTTGAGTTAAAAGAATCAAGGAGAAAATCAACAGTGTCAGCAGATATTCTTGGTGTTAAAGATATAGCCTTCATAAATAGTACACTAGTGTTCTCATTTAAGCATCTCTTCTTGACAGACACAGATCTAGCTTCAATGGCAGGAGAGATCAATATATCAAAGAAAATACAGAAATGATCAGACAGTGCTACATCCTTAATAACAATTGATGAAATGTTTAGACCCTTACTGATAAGTAAATCTAGAGTGTGTCCATGATTGTGTGTGGGTCCATGTACATGCTGAGTCAGATCAAACGTTTTTAAAACAGTTTTGATTTCTTTTGTCATATTGGTTTCTGCATTGTCTATGTGAATGTTAAAATCTCCAGCAATGGCAAAACAGTCAAACTCTGAGGTAATTGTTGATAACAGTTCTGTAAAGTCCTCAGCAAAGGCTGGAGAGTATTTTGGAGGCCTGTAAATAATGATAAGTAAAACGCGTGGAGCACCTTTTAACACAATACCCAGATATTCGAAAGACGGGTAATTCCCAAATGATATTTGCTTACATTGATAGACATCTTTAAAAAGAGCAGCTAAGCCCCCACCTCTCCTGCCTTCTCTGCAGACACTCAGAAAAGTAAAGTTAGGAGGGGATGTTTCATTAAGGACTGTTGCACTACAGCTGTCTTCTAGCCAAGTTTCATTTAAAAACATAAAATCCAGGTTGTATGTGCTTATTAAGTCGTTGACTAGAAGTGATTTATTTTTAAGTGAGCGGATGTTTAAAAGTGCTAACTTAACAGTCTTACTTTTTGACCCCACAGCAATCTTAGTTTGGTGTGTAATAGGCACCAGATTAGATGGGTTTGCTGTATGGTTTTTGAAGGCCTTAGACTTTCTATCATGACATCGAACAGCAATAGAGAAAGTTACAGGCACACTGGGTTCCCACTTGTTTTGTAAACATTTGAGAAAGTTACTGTTATCATAGTGGGGACCCGACACATATCACTGAGAGCTGGTATCAGTTGTTTTTGGTTCACCTCGAGCAGATGGAGGAGGGTGTGAGCCCTTCCATTGTGGCAGAGGCCGAAGAGCTCTCACAGGACGAGGGGGAGGGCGAGCTTTGCCTGCAGGCTTTGGTGGTTTAGGGGCCTGCCGTTTTTTGCTTGATATCTGGGGGCTTGCAGCAAATGAGTGGGATAGTTTGGTTCCAGCATACACAAGTTCTTCCATTTTCTCTGAGAAGCACAGATGTGGAGATGCTGGAGAGAGGGATAACGTGTCTGGTGAGAGGGGCTGTTGCTGTGTTATTGGCTGTAATATGCTGTCCTGGTCTCCCTGGGTGTTTTCCAGAAAGTCGTCCTTGGGTGCTGAATCTTGGAGCAGTTCTAATATGTCACAGTCTGTCTGTGGTGAGCTTTGTGGGCAGGGCTCAGCTGAGATTGTGTGCGTGAGCAGAAATTGTTGTGGCTGAGTGGTGTTATCATTGTCCTTGTGTGAATTGTCAACCAAATGTCCATTCAGGTGCTGAAGTGAAGTCCTGTGGTCATTCATACTGTGTCCAGGTGTGTGTGTGCCATTCAGATTGATTGGATTGGCACACACTGCAGAAGGATGATTGAGGGAGAAGTAGATATTGTCCTTTAGCACTCTTGAACCAAGTTTGTTTGGGTGGTGGCCATCCTGTCGAAACAGTTGCCTCTGACTCCAGAAAAGATTGAAGTTGTCAATGAAGTTCACTCCTTTTATATTACAGGTTTTTTGCAGCCATGTATTAAGCCCAAGCAACTATGAGAACCTGTTTGTTCCTCTTGCTGGAAGTGGTCCACTGATGAATGTTTGAACTTTCAGTCTTTTAAGTGTTTCAAAAAGTTCATTGAAATCCTTCTTAAGGAGTTCTGACTGCTCTTTATGAATATCATTCTTCCCCACATGAATGATGAGTCGATTTGCAGTCTGATATTTCATCAGTATATTCTGAAGTTCCCTGTTTACATCAGAAGTTGTTGCTTGTGGAAGGCAGCACGTAGTTGTATCCCTGCTGCTAATGTTTCTGATTGTGGAGTCACCCACTATCAGAGTCCTGGGCCCAGCTGTGCTCTGAGCTGAGTGCCGCTGTCTGCTCGACCTTGAGCGCCAGTTAGCATCAGTGTTAGCTACTGGCTGATTCAGTCTGTGTTTGATCACATTTATTATATTTGGGGATTCCTCATTCATTAATGCTTCAAATCTGTTCTCAAGATGTATAGGCGGTGGTAGGAAACCAGTGTTTGCAATCCTTGTCAGAGCCATATCTGGGGTAGAGGATGCAACTGCGGCAATATGTGATGCTCGAGACAATCTGATGTCTCGAGTGCTTTTTGGTCTCGCTCCCTGTTTGTGCCATCGATTTGTAAGTCGATCGGCTTGTTTCTCTACACTCATTATGGCCTGTCGAGGAGCAATAGATTCATGGGACTCACCAGCTGTATGCTGAGGGCGTCCATGACGAAGCTCTGTTGTGTGTTCCGTCTGGTTTGGTGGTCCCGCAAGTAACTTTGTTTCAAGAACTGCAATCCTTTGTAAAAGTCTGTGGCAGTTAGTGCAGCAAGTAGATTCCAGAAGAGGCATTTTCTCTTATCCTTTTGAATGTAGGCAGTTGTGTTTTCCCTTCCCTGGAATGAAAACTTTCAGTGGGAGGCTGGTCGGATAAAAGAATTCTGCCTTTTTTTTGTAGTAGTAGTAGTAGTCCAAGCTTTTGAGCACTGTGCTGATTTGCTTAAATTAAAATTACTTGATAAAAGGAGATAAAAAATAAAAATATAAAAGCGATAGAGCAAAAGCGCGGATCAGCAAGCAAGAGCGTCCGAACAGCGCGGAAGCAGGAAGCAGATTTCTCTCTTAGAAAATAAATGAATAATTCTGTGGAGGCAAGACATAGATCTAGAAAGATCGGAGATGAATAATGAAATATCATCTGCGTAAAGCAAAAGCTTATGCGCCACACCTCCCACCACCAACCCTAGAAAATCATCCTCCTTTCTTATCATGGCTGCTAATGGTTCCAGGGCAAGACAGAACAATAATGGGGAAAGAGTGCAACTCTGCCGGGTGCCCCTATCCAGAGTAAAACAATCTCAAATTAATCAATTTGATTGTACCGCCGCTACCGGATGTCTACAAAGTAACCATCCAATAAAAGTATTCCCGAACCTGTATATTTTCAAAATCTTAAAAAGATAATCCCATTCTACCATATTGAACTGCCTTTTCGGTGTGTCAAGTGAAATGGCAGTGACCAGAATCTGATCATTCGCCACTGAACACATGAGATTTATGATACGCCTAACGTTATCAGAAGAGCTGCGGCCCCGAATAAACCCCACCTCAGTATTTGTCAATATTTCACCACACACAGATTTCAATGAGGGAATGGAAGAACAAGACTCTCTCTGCTTTATATCTAGCCAAAAGCTTCCCTGATTTGTCCCCTGACTCAAAGTATGACTGTCTTGCCCTGAATAGCCAAATCTCCACCTTCCGGACAAAATAGTATTATATCTGTATTTCAATCGGGTCAACAAGAGGCCATCAGATGACATTCGGCACTTCAGCTCTGCTTCTGCACTTTTAATATTCCCTTCCAACTCCACAGGTTATAGTGTTTTGGATTTTTTTGATGAATGAGGCATACACTTACCCATCCCCAATGCCCCAAAAAAGTTGTCGGAATCCTTGTGGTTACCCTAGAGGGGAACAAGGTGACGCTTGCCAACCTGGGAACGGGCCAAGACTGGCTGGGCCTCTTTTCTCTCTATGTTTCTCCGCATAGAGCAAGAACAGCGGGGCCCTTACATGCATCGGGGAAGGGGGGGTCTAACCCAGTTTCCTATTCTTTCAGAGGGAAAAGACACTGCGGAGGCCACACCTGCCCAAAAGGGGAGGTAAAGGTGGTGAATACATCACATGGGTTTTTTAGGCAACATGTGGAACATGGCACAGTGGTAAATGCAACCTCCAAGAGGGGGGAGTTGCTACAGCATAGCGACTGGAGGGCAGCGAAAACTGCCTAAGGGAGACGCGGGTCAGCTCGTAAGGTGACCGTACCATGGAAAATACACACAGGAGGAGTCCGTGTAGGAGGCCTGATCTGTGGAGCACCTTTCCCAGTGCAGGGTAGATTTGAGATACCCGCAGTGGATTGGGTTGGCGAATTCCTCCGCTGAATTGCGGACCCACATGACTAGGGAGGAATCAACCAGGGAACTGGGTGGGTGGGATCTCCTGAGAGAGAAAGCGCACAGTTTTACCTCGGCCGACCACTGAGATATACCAGGAGGGGAACAGGCTTGGCCTGGAGGGGTTCAACCTCCGGGCGCCTCTTAGGAACCTGATGATTAAGTCGTGCTTACCCAAGGACTTGCCATTTACTGCATCGTGGTGGGCCGCAATAGCGGCGACATTCACCTTCAGGGTGGAAGGGGACAGCCTCCCTTCCAGCCTCTCTTGCAGAAATAAGAGCGCTGACCTAACAGCACACCTCTGTGGGTCTTCAGCACGGGAAGAACACCAATTCATGAACAAGCGCCATTTCAGGGCGTAAAGTTGCCTGGTAGAAGGGGCTCTGGCTTGGTTGATTGTGGTTACGACCGTGGGTGGTAGACCAGCTAGATCTTCCACGTCCCATCCAGGGGCCAGACGTGGAGGTTCCAAAGGTCTGGGTGCGGATGCCAGAGCGTGCCCCGTCCCTGAGAAAGAAGGTCTTTCATCAGGGGAATTCGCCAGGGAGGGGCTGTTGCGAGGAGTACGAGATCTGAGAACCAGGCCCGGGTGGGACAATAAGGAGCCACAAGAGTGACTTGTTCCTCATCCTCCCTGACCTTGCACAGCACCTGTGCAAGAAGGCTCACTGGGGGAAATGCGTACTTGTGCAGCCCTGGAGACCAGATGTGTGCCAGTGCGTCTTCCCTGAGGGGAGCCTCTGATCAGGCATACCAGAGCGGGCAGTGGGAGTTTTCTTGGGAGGCAAACAGGTCTACCTGGGCCTTGCCGAACCGTTCCCAAATCAGCTGGACCGACTGGGGGTGAAGCCTCCACTCTCCACAGGGCAAGCGTTGTTGTGACAGCGCGTCCGCTACCACATTGAGTTGCTGCAAAGACATGTGGCGGGAGCATACACCGCCTTGGCGATTTATGTGCGCTACCGCAATGGTGCTGTCTGACCTGATCAGGACATGTTTGTCTCGAACTAACGGGAGAAACTTCTGCAGGGCAAAGAAAACAGTCAGCAACTCCAGGCAGTTGATGTTCCAGCGCAGCAGGGCCCCTTTCAAATGGCCTGCTACTGCGCGGCCGTTGCACACAGCGGCCCAACCCAATCTGGAGGCGTCGGTCGTGACCAAGACGTGTCGGGACACCTGCTGCAAGGGTACTCCTGCCCATAGAAAGCGAAGGTCTGTCCAGGGTTTGAATGTTTGGCGGCAGGCGGGGTTGATCGTCACACGGTGCATGCCGCGGCGCCATGCTCATCTCGGGTCTCGAGTCTGAAGCCAGTGCTGAAGCGGTCTCATATGCATCAACCCGACTGGCACGACCGTCGCGGAGGATGCCATATGCCCCAGGAGCCTCTGGAAAAGTTTTAAGGGGACCGTTGTTCCCGGCCTGAAAGCGGCGAAACACTGACTGCGCACGCTCGTTGGTGAGGCGTGCTGACATTGAGACTGAGTCTAACTCCATGCCGAGAAAAGAGATGCTCTGGACCGGGGTGAGCTTGCTCTTTTCCCAGTTGACCTGAAGCCCTAAACGGCTGAGGTGCCTAAGCACCTGATCTCTCTGAGCGCATAGTCGAGGTCGTCGAGGTAATGAGCCAGTCGTTGAGGTAATTGAGTATGCGGATGCCAGCTTCTCGGAGCAGGGCAAGGGCTGCCTCTGCGGCTTTCGTGAAGCCGCGAGGGGACAGAGACATGCCGAAGGGGAGGACTTTGTACTGATACGCCTGGCCGTCGAATGCGAACCGTAAGAAGGGTCAGTGTCGAGGCAGAATTGAGACGTGGAAGTACGCATCCTTCAGGTCTACCACTGCGAACCAATCTAGATGCCGAACGCAGGTTAGAATGTGTTTCTGCATGAGTATTTTGAACGGGAGTTTGTGCAACGCTTGGTTGAAAACTCGCAAGTCCAAGATCGGTCGTAAGCCGCCGCCTTTCTTGGGTACGATGAAGTAAGGGCTGTAGAGATCCTTCTTCATCTCGGTTGGAGAGACAGGCTCTATCGTGTCTTTGAGTAAGAGAGTAGCGATTTCCGCGTGCAGGGATTTGGCATGTTTGCCGTATACTGCGGAGAAGCGGATGCCCGTGAAGGGGGGCTTAAAATAATCGTTTAAATTTGTGTTTTGCAGAAGAAAGGAAGTCATACACATCTGGGATTGCATGAGGGTGAGTAAATAATGAGAGAATTTTCATTTTGGGGTAAAATCTCTTTAAAGTGATGGCTCAGCCATAATTTAATATTCTGTCATTATTTCTCTACACTCATGTTGTTCCAAAACAGTGTGAGGCTTTGTATTATGTGGAACACAAAATATGTTAAACAGAATGTTAGGGACTGACAGTCTCAGTCACCATTCACTTAAAAATAATAAAAACAAAAATGTTCACTGAGAGTAAATAGTGACTCGGGCAAACATTCTGTCTAATATCTCCTTATTGTTTTGCATGGAAGAAAGAAAGTCATTTACAGGATTGGAACAACATGATGGTGAATGATGAAAGAATTCCATTAATAATAATCATAATTATGACGTACATGTTCAATGTGTATTATGTAATGGAATATAGGGGAGTAAATGTCTATTATGTAATTTGTGAAAGTAACAAGTTACTCACTACTTGAGTACTCTTTTAATTGGATACTTTCTTACTCTTACTCAAGTAATTATTTATGTTAGTACTTTTACTTCTACTTGATTAATTATGTTTTTGAAGTAATTGTACTTTTACTTGAGTAAAATTTTTGGCTGCTCTACCCACCTCTGGCTATAGTGAAAGTGTTTAGATGTTATAAGATATCACTGTGTTTATGAACTGATAATCTGCCATTTTACTCGTGATTTGTGTGAAAGTGAATTGATGTAATTGTTGTTTTAGTGCCTCTAGTGTTCATTACTCCAAAAAAATTGCTGTTTTACATACAACAGGCCACATAAAAATAATTTTGCAAAAATATAGTTATTGTAACATGATTCTTTGACCAGGTTGTGAATGTCAGAGACAGTACAAATGTGACTTAACAAACCAGTTGAATTTGGACTTTTAATTCAGTAAATTTTTCATTCAATATCTATACTTTCATTTAAGTATAATTTCAGATTAGGGGAGAGCGGTGTATGTTGTCACACTTTTCATTCTTTCTTACATTGACTGGGCGCAATACATCACAATGGTATAAATGCCATACCAAATGAAAGAAAGAGGTCTTGGGTACATATTTTTTATACATTACATCTTCACATCTTATTTTAGTACAGAGTTGTAGACAGTTAAATACAGTGTGTGCATTTGTGACAACTTGCCCCATCAGGGGGTATATTGTCACACTATGTTGGGTAAGTTGTCACATTCGATTATCAACAAATAAAAACACCACTACTTAATTATGAATTATGATTTTTTTTTTATTTAAATTTCAAAACCAAATTCAACATCATTAAAGAACTCAAAACAACAATTAATCATCTGTAAATAACAAAAAAACAACATCCTTATATAACTAATCAAACTCCTCTTCGGAGTTACAGTTCTGGCACACAGAGATTGCCTGGCCTGAGGTGCAAGCGTCATGGGCCCATTTGTTGCACCTCAGTGACTGCACTCAAGTCTCCTTTGGTCAGCTGTTTGAGAATGGCTCCACACAGACGAGGCAGAAGCACTCTTCATCTGATTTTTCTGTTTTTAACAGCTTTTTATCTTTACAGATCCAGATTTTGACTCACCCCTTTGCTTCCCTTTCTTCTGAAACAGACTTTTGCTAAATTGTGCCGTATTTTTTTCCCATTTCTAGTGCCTGCTTCACTGGTGTGCCAGTTAGAATTGCTGTTTTTGGGGACTAGTTTTTGGATAGGGCCAGATGTCCTCTGGAGTTAGTAGAGATGTGTCAGCACTGACACTGCTGGAAAAGGGTGAGCTGACTTTAGCATAGGGATTGGGCAGGTCTGGGTCTGAGCTTGTTGCAGGAAAGGCTGGGTTGGTGCCTGTCTGGTTTTGTGTTGGGGCTTGGCATGGCTGGGTTGTGTTGGGTTGGTGCTGGGGCCTGGCGTGGCTGGATTCTGAATTGGGTAAAACTGTTCTTGGCATAGTTGCCTTACTTTCTACTTCTTCTGTGGGATCCTTTTTACAATACCGAAAAGAGTGTGATAAATTATGCCAAAATCCCCCACTGCATTCCTGATTGATTTATTTTGCAACATCACCAACCTCACTGCCTTTAACATAATATCAGGTGGTTTGCTGCCTTTCTCCATCTTTCTTTTATAGTTTCTAACCATCTTTCTTTATTTTTCTTTCTTCTATCCTTCCTTCATTCAAAATATCACAATATCACAGTGTTTTTGAGCCTATGTACAGGGTTGGGAGGGTTACTTTTGAAATGTATTCCACTGCAGATTACAGAATGCATGTAACGTATTCCATTAGATTACTCAAAGTCAGTAATGTATTCTAAATACTTTGGATTACTTCTTCAGCACTGTTAGATTTTTTTCACTTGTTTTGACTCTAGAAACTCTGCCAGTACAGTAATGTTAAAAATACATTCTCTGAAAAACCTAAATATCTTACGCAGTGTTGTTTCTAAAAAAAGATAAATCTAATTGATCTTGTTTTAAAGATTTTTTGATATTTTTAACGGATAACAATACAAAACTAGATAGGTACATTTACTGAAGAAAATGTGAGTGGTGCTTGCCATGGCAAAACTCGTCAAATAGCATTTTCTAACTTGTTACTAAGCACTAAAATAATGGTCATAGAATGTTGTTAGCATGTTTTTCATGATGGTAGCATGTAGGTGTTATGTTTGTGTTAGTATGATGCTAGCACGTTTTTAGTATGAAGCTAGCACATTTTTAGAATGTTTTAGCACTTCGCTAGGCGGTGCTAGCATGTGTTAGCATGATGTTAGCATGTTTTTAATATGTTTAGCACTTCGCTAGAAGATGCTAGCATTTGTTAGAATGATGCTAGCACATTTTTAGCATGTTTTAGCATTTCGCTAGGCGATGCTAGCATGTGTTAGCATGATGCTAGAACGTTTTTAGCATGTTTTAGCACTTTGTTAGGCGATGCTAGCATTTGTTAGCATGATGCTAACATGTTTTTAGTATTTTTTAGCACTTCGCTAGTTGAAGATAGCATGTGATAGCATGATGCTACCACGTTTTTAGCATGTTTTAACACTTAGCTAGGCGATGCTAACATGTGTAAACAGGATGCTAGCACGTTTTTAACATGTTTTAACACTGCGCTAGGCGATGCTAGCATGTGTTAGCATGATGCTATCACATTTTTAGCATGTTTTAGCCTTTCGCTAGGTGATGCTAGCATGTGTTAGCATGTTGGCACATTTTTAGCATGTTTTAGCCTTTCGCTAGGTGATGCCAGCATGTGTGAGCATGAAGCTAACATGTTTTTAGCATGTTTTAGCACTTCGCTAGGCGATGCCATCATATGTTAGCATGATGCTAGCACGTTTTTAGCAGGTTTTAGGGTGTGGCTATGAAATTATTTGTCATTACTTTTTTGCTGCTTGATAATATAAATCCTCTGAGGGACAGAGAGAGAGGGAGAGATGCAGGGCTGTCAGGCCATTTTCTTGTTTGTATGTGTGAAAATGTCAGTTGGGATTTAAATTTCTGAACATTTCGCAATGTAAAGTCAATGGGACTTTTTTGGCTGCTTTTTCATCTGCTGTGCGAACATCATACACCCTGATTGCTTAGAAAAGATATAGCACACCTCTCCTCAATGAGTCACACGATTTGATGCCTCACTCAGGGGTCTGTGATAAAAGCTGCGGGAGGAGTAGTGCGCCAAACTTTGTGTGGAATAATAATAATAATAACTAGAATGTACATTTACTGAAGAAAATGTGAGTGGTGCTTGCCGTGGCAAAATTTCTTACCAAAATGTCCCACCTACTGCCTAAAGTTGAAAGAGGCCACCCCCATGACAGTAGGATGTTCTGGTGCAGAGATATTGGTGTTGTTCCATGGTTGCTAGGGAAACCCATCTGGTTGATATGCAGTTACTAAGGTGACAGCCACCAATGCTACTTGCCATCCTGAGTAAAATAAGTCAACCCAGAAGTCTCTACGATTTTCTAGTACAGAGATATGTGATTTGTTACTTGGTTGCTAGGGTAACCCCATCTGGTTGCTAGGCAGTTAACAAGGGGCAAGCCAACAATGCTCCTTGCCATCCTGAATGAAATAAGTCAACCAGGTATCTCTACAATTTTCTGGTTCAGAGATATGTGATTTGTTACTTGGTTGCTAGGGTAACCCCATCTGGTTGCTAGGCAGTTACCAAGGTGACAGCCAACAATGCTCCTTGCCATCCTGAGTGAAATAAGTCAACCCGGAAGTCTCTGTGATTTTCTTGTGCAGAGATATGTGATTTGTTTCTTGGTTGCTAGGGTAACCCCATTTGGTTGCTAGGCAGTTACCAGGGTGATATTTATCAAGTCTACTTTCCATCCTGAGTGAAATAAGTCAACCCGGAAGTCTCTACGACATTTTGATCCTAAGATACACATCTTAGTGATTTTGAATGGATGTCAATGGTGTTTTGTTGCTAGGGTGCTTTAAATGGTTGCTAGGGCGTGGCTAAGTAGTTCACATGATGAAAGATGAAGACTGATTACTCACCCAATTAAAACAAAGCAACTATCATGTCTCTAGGACATTCTGATCTGAAGATATCTTACTGTAATTGAAATCAATAAATGTGGTTGCTAGGGTGCTCTAAATTGTTGCTAGGGAGTGGCTTGGCAGCTGCCAATGATGAATCTCCAAAGGCTGCTTGTCAGTATGAATGATACAAACCAACTCCCATGCCTCTGTGACATTCAGAATGGAAGATATCTCTCTTTGGATTTTGGTTGCTAAGGTGCTCGAAAATGGTTGCTAGGGAGGGGCTAGGAAGTGTTGAGGGGATTCATGATTGGTTGTTTTACTGCCCCAAGTCAAACGAGACCACCCTCGTGTTTCTATGATAATTCAGTCCGGAGATATCACTTTGATCTCTTTCAATGGAAGTCTATGGGAGTTGTTGCTAAGGTGCTCTAAATGGTTGCTAGGGCGTGGCTTGATAGCTTCACAATAATCCTGAGAGACTGATTGGTCGTCTGAGTAAAATGAGCCCGCCCCCTTGTCTCTAAGACACTGTGATCCAGAGTTATGTTCAATACAAAATCTACCATAGACTTAACATTGGGGCAATTTTGGGCAGCTCATGCCCCCCAGGGGTGCAACTTTTACCCCATTGTGAGGTATGTTCTCACAGAGCCTGTCAGCCTCTTCAAATGTGGTAAATCACACGTCTCTGCGAAATCCTCGCTCTGAGCTATGACTCGTCAAAGTTTGGCTCAATGTTAAGTCAATGGGATTTTTTGCCCAATTTTTTGCCCCTGGGGCAAACACCGTACCCCCGATCGCTTATAAAAGTCATAGCACACCATTCCCAAATAATCCGCACGATTTGACACCTCATTCGTGGGTCTGCGACCAAAAAATTTGGCAAAAAATTCCATTGACTTACATTGGGGCAACTTTGGGCAGCTCCTGCCCCCCAGGGGTAAAACTTTTACCCCATTGTGAGGTATGTTCTCACAGAGCCTGTCAGCCTCTTCAAATGTGGTAAATCACACGTCTCTGCGAAATCCTCGCTCTGAGCTATGACTCGTCAAAGTTCGGCTCAATGTTAAGTCAATGGGATTTTTTGCCCAATTTTTTGCCCCTGGGGCAAACACCGTACCCCCGATCGCTTATAAAAGTCATAGCACACCATTCCCAAATAATCCGCACGATTTGACGCCTCATTCGTGGGTCTGTGACAAAAGCTGATGGGAGGAGTAGCGCGTCAAACTTTGTGTGGAATAATAATAATTATAATAATAATAAGTATGCAAGAGAACAATAGTGATGCTTTCCCTATGGCAAGCACCACTAATAAGAAGTATGTGAGATTACAATAGTGTTGCTTTGCAAGCACCACTAATAATAAGTATGTGAGATTACAATAGTGTTGCTTTGCAAGCACCACTAATAAGTATGTGAGATTACAATAGTGTTGCTTTGCAAGCACCACTAACTAGAATGTACATTTCCTGAAGAAAATGTGAGTGGTGCTTGCCGTGTCAAAATTTCTTACCACAATGTCCCACCTACTGCCCAAAGTTGAAAGAGGCCACCCCCATGACAGTAGGATGTTCTGGTGCAGAGATATAGGTGTTGTTCCATGGTTGCTAGGGAAACCCATCTGGTTGCTAGGCAGTTATCAAGGTGACAGGGAACAATGCTCCTTACCATCCTGAGTGAAATAAGTCAACCCGGAAGTCTCTACGATTTTCTAGTACAGAGGTATGCGATTTCTTTCTTGGTTGCTAGGGTAACCCCATCTGGTTGCTAGGCAGTTACCTACGTGATACTCATAAGGCCCCTTGCAATCCTGTGAGAAATATTTCAACCCCTATGTCTCTACGATGTTCTGGTTCAAAGATATGTGATTTGTTACTTGGTTGCTAGGGTAACCCCATCTGGTTGCTAGGCAGTTACCAAGGTGAAAGCCAACAATGCTCCTTGCCATCCTGAGTGAAATAAGTCAACCCGGAAGTCTCTGTGATTTTCTTGTGCAGAGATATTTGATTTGTTTCTTGGTTGCTAGGGTAACCCCATCTGGTTGCTAGGCAGTTATCAAGGTGACAGGGAACAATGCTCCTTGCCATCCTGAGTGAAATAAGTCAACCCGGAAGTCTCTACGTCATTCTGATCCTAAGATACACATCTTAGTGATTTTGAATGGATGTCAATGGTTCTTTGTTGCTAGGGTGCTTTAAATGGTTGCTAGGGCGTGGCTAAGTAGTTCACATGATGAAAGCTGAAGACTGATTACTCACCCAATTAAAACAAAGCAACTATCATGTCTCTAGGACATTCTGATCTGAAGATATCTTACTGTAATTGAAATCAATAAATGTGGTTGCTAGGGTGCTCTAAATTGTTGCTAGGGAGTGGCTTGGCAGCTGCCAATGATGAATCTCCAAAGGCTGCTTGTCAGTATGAATGATATAAACCAACTCCCATGCCTCTGTGACATTCAGAATGGAAGATATCTCTCTTTGGATTTTGGTTGCTAAGGTGCTCGAAAATGGTTGCTAGGGAGGGGCTAGGAAGTGTTGAGGGGATTCATGATTGGCTGTTTTACTGGCCCAAGTCAAACGAGACCACCCTTGTGTTTCTATGATAATTCAGTCCAGAGAAATCCCTTTGATCTCTTTCAATGGAAGTCTATGGGACTTGTTGCTAAGGTACTGTAAATGGTTGCTAGGGCGTGGCTTGATAGCTTCACAATAATCCTGAGAGACTGATTGGTCGTCTGAGTAAAATGAGCCCGCCCCCTTGTCTCTAAGACACTGTGATCCAGAGTTATGTTCAATACAAAATCTACCATAGATTTAACATTGGGGCAAATTTGGGCAGCTCCTGCCCCCCAGGGGTAAAACTTTTACCCCATTGTGAGGTATGTTCTCAGAGAGCCTGTCAGCCTCTTCAAATGTGGTAAATCACACGTCTCTGTGAAATCCTCGCTCTGAGCTATAACTCGTCAAAGTTCGGCTCAATGTTAAGTCAATGGGATTTTTTGCCCAATTTTTTGCCCCTGGGGCAAACAACGTACCCCCGATCGCTTAGAAAAGATATAGCACACCTCTCCTCAATGAGCCGCACGATTTGATGCCTCACTCAGGGGTCTGTGACAAAAGCTTCGGGAGGAGTAGCGCGCCAAACTATGTGTGGAATAATAATAATTATAATAATAATAATAACTAGAATGTACATTTCCTGAAGAAAATGTGAGTGGTGCTTGCAGTGGCAAAATTTCTTACCACAATGTCCCACCTACTGCCCAAAGTTGAAAGAGGCCACCCCCATGACAGTAGGATGTTCTGGTGCAGAGATATAGGTGTTGTTCCATGGTTGCTAGGGAAACCCATCTGGTTGATATGCAGTTACTAAGGTGACAGCCACCAACGCTACTTGCCATCCTGAGTAAAATAAGTCAACCCGGAAGTCTCTACGATTTACTAGTACAGAGGTATGTGATTTGTTACTTGGTTGCTAGGGTAACCCCATCTGGTTGCTAGGCAGTTACCAAGGGGCAAGCCAACAATGCTCCTTTCCATCCTAAATGAAATAAGTCAACACGGAATCACTACAATTTTGTGGTTCAGAGATATATGATTTGTTTCTTGGTTGCTAGGGTAACCCCATCTGGTTGCTAGGCAGTTACCAAGGTGACAGCCAACAATGCTCCTTGCCATCCTGAGTAAAATAAGTCAACCCGGAAGTCTCTGTGATTTTCTTGTGCAGAGATATGTGATTTGTTTATTGGTTGCTAGGGTAACCCCATCTGGTTGCTAGGCAGTTACCAAGGTGACAGGCAACAATGCTCCTTGCCATCCTGAGTAAAATAAGTCAACCCGGAAATCTCTGTGATTTTCTTGTGCAGAGATATCCGATTTCTTTCTTGGTTGCTAGGGTAACCCCATCTGGTTGCTAGGCAGTTACCTACGTGATACTCATAAGGCCCCTTGCAATCCTGTGAGAAATATTTCAACCCCTATGTCTCTACGATGTTCTGGTTCAAAGATATGTGATTTGTTATTTGGTTGCTAGGGTAACCCCATCTGGTTGCTAGGCAGTTACCAAGGTGACAGCCAACAATGCTCCTTGCCATCCTGAGTGAAATAAGTCAACCCGGAAGTCTCTGTGATTTTCTTGTGCAGAGATATTTGATTTGTTTCTTGGTTGCTAGGGTAACCCCATCTGGTTGCTAGGCAGTTATCAAGGTGACAGGGAACAATGCTCCTTGCCATCCTGAGTGAAATAAGTCAACCCGGAAGTCTCTACGTCATTCTGATCCTAAGATACACATCTTAGTGATTTTGAATGGATGTCAATGGTTCTTTGTTGCTAGGGTGCTTTAAATGGTTGCTAGGGCGTGGCGAAGTAGTTCACATGATGAAAGCTGAAGACTGATTACTCACCCAATTAAAACAAAGCAACTATCATGTCTCTAGGACATTCTGATCTGAAGATATCTTACTGTAATTGAAATCAATAAATGTGGTTTCTAGGGTGCTCTAAATTGTTACTAGGGAGTGGCTTGGCAGCTGCCAATGATGAATCTCCAAAGGCTGCTTGTCAGTATGAATGATATAAACCAACTCCCATGGCTCTGTGACATTCAGAATGGAAGATATCTCTCTTTGGATTTTGGTTGCTAAGGTGCTCGAAAATGGTTGCTAGGGAGGGGCTAGGAAGTGTTGAGGGGATTCATGATTGGCTGTTTTACTGGCCCAAGTCAAACGAGACCACCCTTGTGTTTCTATGATAATTCAGTCCAGAGAAATCCCTTTGATCTCTTTCAATGGAAGTCTATGGGACTTGTTGCTAAGGTACTGTAAATGGTTGCTAGGGCGTGGCTTGATAGCTTCACAATGATCCTGAGAGACTGATTGGTCGTCTGAGTAAAATGAGCCCGCCCCTTGTCTCTAAGACACTGTGATCCAGAGTTATGTTCAATACAAAATCTACCATAGACTTAACATTGGGGCAAATTTGGGCAGCTCCTGCCCCCAAGGGGTGCAACTTTTACCCCATTGTGAGGTATGTTCTCACAGAGCCTGTCAGCCTCTTCAAATGTGATAAATCACACGTGTCTGTGAAATCCTTGCTCTGAGCTATGACTTGTCAAAGTTTGGCGCAATGTTAAGTCAATGGGATTTTTTGCACAACTTTTTGCCCCTGGGGCAAATACCGTACCCCCGATCACTTATAGAAGTCATAGCACACCATTCCCAAATAATCCGCACGATTTGACGCCTCATTTGTGGGTCTGCGAGCAAAAAATTTTTCAAAAAATTCCATTGACTTACATTGGGGCAACTTTGGGCAGCTCCTGCCCCCCAGGGGTAAAACTTTTACCCCATTGTGAGGTATGTTCTCAGAGAGCCTGTCAGCCTCTTCAAATGTGGTAAATCACATGTCTCTGTGAAATCCTCGCTCTGAGCTATAACTCGTCAAAGTTCGGCTCAATGTTAAGTCAATGGGATTTTTTGCCCCTGGGGCAAACAACGTACCCCCGATCGCTTAGAAAAGATATAGCACACCTCTCCTCAATGAGCCGCACGATTTGATGCCTCACTCAGGGGTCTGTGACAAAAGCTGCGGGAGGAGTAGCGCGCCAAACTATGTGTGGAATAATAATAATTATAACTAGAATATACATTTCCTGAAGAAAATGTGAGTGGTGCTTGCTGTGGCAAAACTCGTCAAATAGTATTTTCTAACTTGTTTCAAAGCACTAAAATAAAGGTCATAGAATGTTGCTAACACGTGTTTTTCATGATGGTAGCACGTTTTTAGAATGTTTTAGCACTTCGCTAGGTGAAGCTAGCATGTGTTAGCATGATACTAGCACGTTATTAGCATGTTTTAGCACTTCGTTTGGCGATGCTAACATATGTTAGCATAATGCTAGCACGTTTTAACATGTTTTAGCACTTCGCTAGGTGAAGCTAGCATGTGTTAGCATGATACTAGCACGTTTTTAGCATGTTTTAGCACTTCGCTAGGCGATGCTAACATTTTTTAGCATGATGCTAGCACATTTTTAACATGTTTTAGCAATCCCCTAAGCAATGCTAACATGCATTAGCATAATGCTAGCACGTTTTATCATGTTTTAGCACTTCGCTACGTGAATCTAGCATGTGTTAGCATGATACTAGCACGTTTTTAGCCTGTTTTAGCACTTCGCTGGGCGATGCTAACATGTGTTAGCATGATGCTAGCACGTTTTTAACATGTTTTAGCAATCCCCTAAGCAATGCTAACATGCATTAGCATAATACTAGCACGTTTTTAGCATGTTTTAGCACTTCGCTAGGCGATGCTAACATGTGTTAGCATGATGCTAGCACGTTTTTAACATGTTTTAGCAATCCCCTAAGCAATGCTAACATGCATTAGCATAATGCTAGCATGTTTTTAGCATGTTTTAGCACTTCGCTAGGCTATGCCAGCATGTGTTAGCATGATGCTAGCACATTTTTAACATGTTTTATGTTGTGGCTATGAAGATTTTTATTGGCTGCTTGATAAAAGAAATCCTCTGAGGGAGAGAGAGAGAGAGAGGCAGGGCTGACAGGCCCTTTTTTGTCTGTGTGTGTGAAAATGTCAGTTGGGATTTAAATTTCTGAACATTCCGCAATGTAAAGTCAATGGGACTTTTTTGGCCGCTTTTTCGTCCGCTGTTCGAACATCGTACACCCGATCGCTTAGAAAAGATATAGCACACCTCTCCTCAATGAGCCGCACGATTTGATGCCTCACTCAGGGGTCTGTGACAAAAGCTGCGGGAGGAGTAGCGCGCCAAACTATTTGTGGAATAATAATAATTATAATAATAATAATAAGTATGCAAGAGAACAATAGTGATGCATTGCCTATGGCAAGCACCACTAATAATAACTAGAATGTACATTTCCTGAAGAAAATGTGAGTGGTGCTTGCCGTGGCAAAACTCGTCAAGTAGCATTTTCAAACTTGTTTCTAAGCACTAAAATAAAGGTCATAGAATGTTGCTAACATGTGTTTTTCATGATGGTAGCACGTTTTTAGAATGTTTTAGCACTTCGCTAGGTGAAGCTAGCATGTGTTAGCATGATACTAGCACATTTTTAGCATGTTTTAGCACTTCCTTTGGCAATGCTAACATGTGTTAGCATGATGCTAGCATCTTTTTAACATGTTTTAGCAATCCCCTAAGCAATGCTAACATGCATTAGCATGATACTAGCACGTTTCTAACATGTTTTAGCACTTTGCTAGGCGATGCTAACATGTGTTAGCATGATGCTAGCACGTTTTTAGCATGTTTTAGCACTTCGCTAGGCGATGCCAACATGTGTTAGGATGTTGCTAGCATATTTTTAGCATGTTTTAGCACTTCGCTAGGCAATGCCAGCATGTGTTAGCATGTTGCTAACACGTTTATAGCATGTTTTAGCACTTCGCTAGGTGATGCCAGCATATGTTAGCATGATGCTAGCACATTTTTAGCATGTTTTAGGGTGTGGCTATGAAGATTTTTATTGGCTGCTTGATAAAAGAAATCCTCTGAGGGAGAGAGAGAGAGAGAGACGCAGGGCTGACAGGCCCTTTTTTGTCTGTGTGTGTGAAAATGTCAGTTGGGATTTAAATTTCTGAACATTCCGCAATGTAAAGTCAATGGGACTTCTTTGGCCGCTTTTTCGTCCGCTGTTCGAACATCGTACACCCGATCGCTTAGAAAAGATATAGCACACCTCTCCTCAATGAGCCGCACGATTTGATGCCTCACTCAGGGGTCTGTGACAAAAGCTGCGGGAGGAGTAGCGCGCCAAACTATGTGTGGAATAATAATAATTATAACTAGAATGTACATTTCCTGAAGAAAATGTGAGTGGTGCTTGCCATGGCAAAACTCGTCAAATAGTATTTTCTAACTTGTTTCTAAGCACTAAAATAAAGGTCATAGAATGTTGCTAACACGTGTTTTTCATGATGGTAGCACGTTTTTAGAATGTTTTAGCACTTCGCTAGGTGAAGCTAGCATGTGTTAGCATGATACTAGCACGTTTTTAGCATGTTTTAGCACTTCGTTTGGCAATGCTAACATGTGTTAGCATGATGCTAGCACATTTTTAACATGTTTTAGCAATGCCCTCGGCAATGCTAACATGTGTTAGCATGATGCTAGCACATTTTTAGCATGTTTTAACAATTCCCTAGGCAATGCTAACATGTATTAGCATAATGTTAGCACGCTTTAGCATGTTTTAACACTTCGCTAGGCGATGCCAACATGTGTTAGCATGATGCTAGCACATTTTTAGCATGTTTTAGTACTTCACTATGCGATACTAGTATGTGTTAGCATGTTGCTAGCACGTTTTTAGCATGTTTTAGCACTTATCTAGGCGATGCCAGCATGTGTTAGCATGATGCTAGCACATTTTTAGCATGATTTAGTACTTCACTATGCGATACTAGTATGTGTTAGCATGTTGCTAGCACGTTTTTAGCATGTTTTAGCACTTATCTAGGCGATGCCAGCATGTGTTAGCATGATGCTAGCACATTTTTAGCATGTTTTAGTACTTCGCTAGCCGAAGCCAGCATATGTTAGCATGATGCTAGCATATTTTTAGCATGTTTTAGTACTTCGCTATGCGATACTAGTATGTTTTAGCATGTTGCTAACATGTTTTTAGCATGTTTTAGCACTTCGCTATGCAATTCTAATATGTTTTAGCATGTTGCTAGCATGTTTTTAGCATGTTTTAGCACTTCGCTAGGCGATGCCAGCATATGTTAGCATGATGCTAGCACGTTTTTAGCATGTTTTAGCACTTTGCTAGGCGATACCAGCATGTGTTAGCATAATGCTAGCACGTTTTTAGCATGTTTTAGCACTTCGCTATGCGATACCAGTATGTTTTAGCATGTTGCTAGCACATTTTTAGCATGTTTTAGCACTTCGCTATGCAATACTAATATGTTTTAGCATGTTGCTAGCATGTTTTTAGCATGTTTTAGCACTTCGCTATGCAATACTAATATGTTTTAACATGTTGCTAGCATGTTTTTAGCATGTTTTAGCACTTCGCTAGGCGATGCCAGCATATGTTAGCATGATGCTAGCACATTTTTAGCATGTTTTATGTTGTGGCTATGAAGATTTTTATTGGCTGCTTGATAAAAGAAATCCTCTGAGGGAGAGAGAGAGAGACACGCAGGGCTGACAGGCCCTTTTTTGTCTGTGTGTGTGAAAATGTCAGTTGGGATTTAAATTTCTGAACATTCCGCAATGTAAAGTCAATGGGACATTTTTGGCCGCTTTTTCGTCCGCTGTGCGAACATCGTACACCCGATCGCTAATAAAAGTCATAGCACACCTCTCCTCAATGAGCCGCACGATTTGACACCTCATTCATGGGTCTACGCCAAAAGGTGCGGGACGAGTTAGGCGCCGAAGTTTTGTACGGAAGAAGAAGAAGAAGAAGAAGAAGAAGAAAAATAAGTATGTGAGATTACAATAGTGTTGTTTTGCAAGCACCACTAATAATAATAATAAGTATGCAAGAGAACAATAGTGATGCTTTGCCTATGGCAAGCACCACTAATAAGTATGCAAGAGAACAATAGTGATGCTTTGCCTATGGCAAGCACCACTAATAACTAGATTAAAAAGTTTGAGTACAAACTTTAGGTTGGCTTGAGAAAGCCTAGCATAAAGTTTGAAGTAGTTGTAAAAGTTTGAAGATTTACGGTTTCTAGTTTGATGTAATTATAAGTAGTAGTTTTCAAAGTTCAAAGTTTAGAGATTATAAAACCATTCAGTCTATCAAATAGATTAGATAGATAGATAGATAGATAGATAGATAGATAGATAGATAGATAGATAGATAGATAGATAGATAGATATTGACCCTCAGATAGATAGATAGATAGATATTGACCCTCAGATAGATAGATAGATAGATAGATAGATAGATAGATAGATAGATAGATAGAAAGATAGATAGATAGATAGAGTATGACCCATAGATAGATAGATAGATAGATAGATAGATATTGACCCTCAGATAGATAGATAGATAGTTATTGACCATCAGATAGATAGATAGATAGATAGATAGATAGATAGATAGATAGATAGATAGATAGATATTGACCATTAGATAGATAGATAGATAGATATTGATCCTCAGATAGATAGATAGATATTGACCCTCAGATAGATAGATAGAAAGATAGAAAGATAGAAAGATAGATTGATAGTCATTGACCCTTAGATAGATAGATAGATAGATAGATATTGACGTCAGATATATAGATAGATAGATAGTCATTGACCCTGAGATATAGATAGATAGAGTATGAACCACAGATAGATAGATAGAGAGATAAATACTTATTGACCCGCAGATAGTTAGATAGATAGATAGATAGATATTGACCCTCAGAGAGATAGATAAATAGATAGATAGATAGATAGTCATTGACCCTTAGATAGATAGATAGATATTGACCGTCAGATATATAGATAGACAGATAGTCATTGACCCTGAGATATAGATAGATAGAGTATGACCCACAGATAGATAGATAGATAGTTATTGACCCGCAGATAGTTAGATAGATAGATAGATAGATATTGACCCTCAGATAGATAGATAGATAGATAGATATTGACCATCAGAAAGATAGATAGATAGATAGATAGATAGATAGATAGATAGATAGATAGACAGATAGACAGATAGATATATCATTTTTTACTTGGTTGCTAGGGTAACCCAATCTGGTTGCTAGGCAGTTTCCAGGGTGATCCTTATCAAGCCTCCTTTTCATTCTGAGTGAATAAAGTCAGCCCGGAAGTCTCTATGATTTTCTGTTGCATAGATATGTGATTTGTTACTTGGTTGCTAGGGTAACCATATCTGGTTGATAGGCAGTTACCAGAGTGATATATATCAAGGCTACTTTCCATCTTGAGTAAAATAAGTGAAACAGGAAGTCTCTACGATTTTCTGGTGCAGAGTTATGTGATTTGTTACTTGGTTGCTAGGGTAAGCCCTTGTCGTTGCTAGGCAGTTACCAGAGTGATACTTATCAAGCCTCCTTTCCATCCTGAGTGAATTATGTCAACCCGGAAGTCTCTACGATTTTCTGGTGCAGAGATATGTGATTTGTTAGTTGGTTGCTAGGGTAACCCCATCTGGTTGCTAGGCAGTTACTAAGGTGATACTCATAAGGCTCCTTGCAATCCTGTGTGAAATATGTCAACCCCTAAGTCTCTACGATGTTCTGGTTCAAAGATATGTGATTTGTTACTTGGTTGCTAGGGTAACCGCATCTGGTTGCTAGGCAGTTACCAGAGGGATACATATCAAGTCTACTTTCCATCCTGAGTGAAATAAGTGAAACAGGAAGTCTCTATGATTTTCTGGTGCAGAGATATATGACTTGTTACTTGGTTGCTAGGGTAAACACATCTGGTTGCTAGGCAGTTACCAAAGTGATACTCATAAGGCTCCTTGCAATCCTGTGTGAAATATGTCAACCCCTAAGTCTCTACGTTGTTCTGGTTCAAAGATATGTGATTTGTTACTTGGTTGCTAAGGTAACCCTGTCTGGTTGCTATGCAGTTACCAGAGTGATACATATCAAGGCTACTTTCCATCCTGAGTGAAATAAGTGAAACAGGTAGTCTCTACGATATACTGGTGCAGATATATGTGATTTGTTACTTGGTTGCTAGGTTGCTAGGGTAACCCCGTCTGGTTGCTAGGCAGTTACCAGAGTGATACATATCAAGGCTACTTTCCTTCCTGAGTGAATAAAGTCAACCCGGAAGTCTCTATGATTTTCTGTTGCAGAGATATGTGATTTGTTACTTGGTTGCTAGGGTAATCACATCTGGTTGCTAGGCAGTTACCAGAGTGATACATATCAAGGCTACTTTCCATCCTGAGTGAAATAAGTCAACCCGGAAGTCTCTCTGATTTTCTGTTGCAGAGATATGTGATTTGTTACTTGGTTGCTAGGGTAATCACATCTGGTTGCTAGGCAGTTACCAGAGTGATACATATCAAGGCTACTTTCCATCCTGAGTGAAATAAGTCAACCCGGAAGTCTCTCTGATTTTCTGTTGCAGAGATATGTGATTTGTTACTTGGTTGCTAGGGTAACCCCATCTGGTTGCTAGGCAGTTACCAGAGTGATACATATCAAGGCTACTTTCCATCCTGAGTGAAATAAGTGAAACAGGAAGTCTGTATGATTTTCTGGTGCAGAAATATGTGATTTGTTATTTGGTTGCTAGGGTAACCCTGTCTGGTTGCTATGCAGTTACCAGGGTGATACTTATCAAGCCTCCTTTCCATACTGAGTGAATCAAGTCAACCTGGAAGCTACTATACTGTGGCTATGAAGATTTTAGGTCATTACTTATTGGCTGCTTGATAAAAGAAATCCTCTGAGGGAGAGAGAGAGGGAGAGACGCAGGGCTGACAGGCCCTTTTTCGTCTGTGTGTGTGAAAACGTCAGTTGGGATTTAAATTTCTGAACATTCCGCAATGTTAATCAATGGGAGTTTTTCCGAGTTTTGATCGTCATTTTTAGGAAAACGGGAAGTCCGATCAGTTAGAAAAGATATAGCACAATATTCGGGATTAGTCTGAAGGTCTGTGCCGAGTTTGGTGCATGTAGCTTAAAAGCTCTAGGAGGAGTTACATTTAGAAATTTAGTCTCAGAATAATAATAATAACTAGAATGTACATTTCCTGAAGAAAATGTGAGTGGTGCTTGCCGTGGCAAAATTTCTTACCACAATGTCCCACCTACTGCCCAAAGTTGAAAGAGGCCACCCCCATGACAGTAGGATGTTCTGGTGCAGAGATATTGGTGTTGTTCCATGGTTGCTAGGGAAACCCATCTGGTTGATATGCAGTTACTAAGGTGACAGCCACCAATGCTACTTACCATCCTGAGTAAAATAAGTCAATCCGGAAGTCTCTACGATTTTGTAGTACAGAGATATGTGATTTGTTTCTTGGTTGCTAGGGTAACCCCATCTGGTTGCTAGGCAGTTACCAAGGTGACAGCCAACAATGCTCCTTGCTCTCCTGAGTGAAATAAGTCAACCCGGAAGTCTCTGTGATTTTCTTGTGCAGCGATATGTGATTTGTTTATTGGTTGCTAGGGTAACCCCATCTGGTTACTAGGCAGTTACCAAGGTGACAGGCAACAATGCTCCTTGCCATCCTGACTGAAATAAGTCAACCCGGAAGTCTCTGTGATTTTCTAGTACAGAGATATGTGATTTGTTTCTTGGTTGCTAGGGTAACCCCATCTGGTTGCTAGGCAGTTACCAAGGTGACAGCCAAGAATGCTCCTTGCCATCCTGACTGAAATAAGTCAACCTGGAATCTCTACGATTTTCTGGTTCAGAGATACGTGATTTGTTAATTGGTTGCTAGGGTAACCCCATCTGGTTGCTAGGCAGTTACCAAGGTGACAGCCAACAATGCTCCTTGCCATCCTGAGTGAAATAAGTCAACCCGGTAGTCTCTGTGATTTTCTTGTGCAGAGATGTGTGATTTGTTTCTTGGTTGCTAGGGTAACCCCATCTGGTTGCTAGGCAGTTACCAAGGTGACAGGCAACAATGCTCCTTGCCATCCTGAGTGAAATAAGTCAACCCGGAAGTCTCTGTGATTTTCTTGTGCAGAGATATGTGATTTATTTCTTGGTTGCTAGGGTAACCCCATCTGGTTGCTAGGCAGTTACCAAGGTGACAGCAAACAATGCTCCGTGCCATCCTGAGTGAAATAAGTCAACCCGGAAGTCTCTGTGATTTTCTTGTGCAGAGATATGTGATTTGTTTATTGGTTGCTAGGGTAACCCCATTTGGTTGCTAGGCAGTCACCAGGGTGATATTTATCAAGTCTACTTTCCATCCTGAGTGAAATAAGTCAACCCGGAAGTCTCTACGACATTCTGATCCTAAGATACACATCTTAGTGATATTGAATGGATGTCAATGGTGTTTTGTTGCTAGGGTGCTTTAAATGGTTGCTAGGGCGTGGCTAAGTAGTTCACATGATGAAAGATGAAGACTGATTACTCACCCAATTAAAACAAAGCAACTATCATGTCTCTAGGACATTCTGATCTGAAGATATCTTACTTCAATTGAAATCAATAAATGTGGTTGCTAGGGTGCTCCAAATTGTTGCTAGGGAGTGGCTTGGCAGCTGCCAATGATGAATATCCCATGGCTGCTTGTCAGTATGAATGATACAAACCAACTCCCATGCCTCTGTGACATTCAGAATGGAAGATATCTCTCTTTGGATTTTGGTTGCTAAGGTGCTCGAAAATGGTTGCTAGGGAGGGGCTAGGAAGTGTTGAGGGGATTCATGATTGGCTGTTTTACTGCCCCAAGTCAAACGAGACCACCCTCGTGTTTCTATGATAATTCAGTCCGGAGATATCCCTTTGATCTCTTTCAATGGAAGTCTATAGGAGTTGTTGCTAAGGTGCTCTAAATGGTTGCTAGGGCGTGGCTTGATAGCTTCACAATGATCCTGAGAGACTGACTGGTCATCTGAGTAAAATGAGCCCGCCCCCTTGTCTCTAAGACACTGTGATCCAGAGTTATGTTCAATACAAAATCTACCATAGACTTAACATTGGGGCAACTTTGGGCAGCTCATGCCCCCCAGGGGTGCAACTTTTACCCCATTGTGAGGTATGTTCTCACAGAGCCTGTCAGCCTCTTCAAATCTGGTTAATCACACGTCTCTGTGAAATCCTCGATCTGAGCTATGACTCGTCAAAGTTCGGCGCAATGTTAAGTCAATGGGATTTTTTGCCCAATTTTTTGCCCCTGGGGCAATCACCGTACCCCCGATCGATTATAAAAGTCATAGGACACCATTCCCAAATAATCCGCACGATTTGACGCCTCATTTGTGGGTTTTCGACCAAAAAATTTTGAAAAAAATTCCATTGACTTACATTGGGGCAACTTTGGGCAGCTCCTGCCCCCCAGCGGTGCAACTTTTACCCCATTGTGAGGTATGTTCTCACAGAGCCTGTCAGCCTCTTCAAATGTGGTAAATCACATGTCTCTGCGAAATCCTCGCTTTGAGCTATGACTCGTCAAAGTTCGGCGCAATGTTAAGTCAATGGGATTTTTTGCCCAATTTTTTGCCCCTGGGGCAAACACCGTACCCCCGATCGCTTATAAAAGTCATAGCACACCTCTCCTCAATGAGCCGCACGATTTGACACCTCATTCATGGGTCTACGCCAAAAGGTGCGGGACGAGTTAGGTGCCGAAGTTTTGTACGGAAGAAGAAGAAGAAGAAGAAGAAGAAAAATAAGTATGTGAGATTACAATAGTGTTGCTTTGCAAGCACCACTAACTAGATTAAAAAGTTTGAGTACAAACTTTAGGTTGGCTTGAGAAAGCCTAGCATAAAGTTTGAAGTAGTTGTAAAAGTTTGAAGATTTACGGTTTCTAGTTTGATGTAATTATAAGTAGTAGTTTTCAAAGTTCAAAGTTTAGAGATTATAAAACCATTCAGTCTATCAAATAGATTAGATAGATAGATAGATAGATAGATAGATAGATAGATAGATAGATAGATAGATAGATAGATAGATAGATAGATAGATAGATATTGACCCTCAGATAGATAGATAGATAGATAGATAGATAGATAGATAGATAGATAGAGTATGACCCATAGATAGATAGATAGATAGATATTGACCCTCAGATAGATAGATAGATAGATAGATAGATAGTTATTGACCATCAGATAGATAGATAGATAGATAGATAGATAGTTATTGACCATCAGATAGATAGATAGATAGATAGATAGATAGATAGATATTGACCATTAGATCGATAGATAGATAGATAGATATTGATCCTCAGATAGATAAATATTGACCCTCAGATAGATAGATAGAAAGATAGAAAGATAGATTGATAGTCATTGACCCTTAGATAGATAGATAGATATTGACCGTCAGATATATAGATAGATAGATAGATAGTCATTGACCCTGAGATATAGATAGATAGAGTATGAACCACAGATAGATAGATAGATAGATAGTTATTGACCCGCAGATAGTTAGATAGATAGATAGATAGATAGATATTGACCCTCAGATAGATAGATAGATAGATAGATAGATAGTCATTGACTCTTAGATAGATAGATAGATATTGACCGTCAGATATATAGATAGACAGATAGTCATTGACCCTGAGATATAGATAGATAGAGTATGACCCACAGATAGATAGATAGATAGTTATTGACCCGCAGATAGTTAGATAGATAGATAGATAGATATTGACCCTCAGATAGATAGATAGATAGATAGATAGATAGATATTGACCATCAGAAAGATAGATAGATAGATAGATAGATAGATAGATAGATAGACAGATAGATAGATAGATATATCATTTTTTACTTGGTTGCTAGGGTAACCCAATCTGGTTGCTAGGCAGTTTCCAGGGTGATCCTTATCAAGCCTCCTTTTCATTCTGAGTGAATAAAGTCAACCCGGAAGTCTCTATGATTTTCTGTTGCATAGATATGTGATTTGTTACTTGGTTGCTAGGGTAACCATATCTGGTTGATAGGCAGTTACCAGAGTGATATATATCAAGTCTACTTTCCATCTTGAGTAAAATAAGTGAAACAGGAAGTCTCTACGATTTTCTGGTGCAGAGTTATGTGATTTGTTACTTGGTTGCTAGGGTAAGCCCTTGTCATTGCTAGGCAGTTACCAGAGTGATACTTATCAAGCCTCCTTTCCATCCTGAATAAATTATGTCAACCCGGAATTCTCTACGATTTTCTGGTGCAGAGATATGTGATTTGTTAGTTGGTTGCTAGGGTAACCCCATCTGGTTGCTAGGCAGTTACTAAGGTGATACTCATAAGGCTCCTTGCAATCCTGTGTGAAATATGTCAACCCCTAAGTCTCTACGATGTTCTGGTTCAAAGATATGTTATTTGTTACTTGGTTGCTAGGGTAACCGCATCTGGTTGCTAGGCAGTTACCAGAGGGATACATATCAAGGCTACTTTCCATCCTGAGTGAAATAAGTGAAACAGGAAGTCTCTATGATTTCCTGGTGCAGAGATATGTGACTTGTTACTTGGTTGCTAGGGTAAACACATCTGGTTGCTAGGCAGTTACCAAAGTGATACTCATAAGGCTCCTTGCAATCCTGTGTGAAATATGTCAACCCCTAAGTCTCTACGATGTTCTGGTTCAAAGATATGTGATTTGTTACTTGGTTGCTAAGGTAACCCTGTCTGGTTGCTATGCAGTTACCAGAATGATACATATCAAGGCTACTTTCCATCCTGAGTGAAATAAGTGAAACAGTTAGTCTCTACGATATACTGGTGCAGATATATGTGATTTGTTACTTGGTTGCTAGGTTGCTAGGGTAACCCCGTCTGGTTACTAGGCAGTTACCAGAGTGATACATATCAAGGCTACTTTCCATCCTGAGTGAATAAAGTCAACCCGGAAGTCTCTATGATTTTCTGTTGCAGAGATATGTGATTTGTTACTTGGTTGCTAGGGTAATCACATCTGGTTGCTAGGCAGTTACCAGAGTGATACATATCAAGGCTACTTTCCATCCTGAGTGAAATAAGTCAACCCGGAAGTCTCTCTGATTTTCTGTTGCAGAGATATGTGATTTGTTACTTGGTTGCTAGGGTAATCACATCTGGTTGCTAGGCAGTTACCAGAGTGATACATATCAAGGCTACTTTCCATCCTGAGTGAAATAAGTGAAACAGGAAGTCTCTATGATTTTCTGGTGCAGAGATATGTGATTTGTTACTTGGTTGCTAGGGTAAACACATCTGGTTGCTAGGCAGTTACCAAAGTGATACTCATAAGGCTCCTTGCAATCCTGTGTGAAATAAGTCAACCCCTAAGTCTCTACGATGTTCTGGTTCAAAGATATGTGATTTGTTACTTGGTTGCTAAGGTAACCCTGTCTGGTTGCTATGCAGTTACCAGAGTGATACATATCAAGGCTACTTTCCATCCTGAGTGAAATAAGTGAAACAGGTAGTCTCTACGATTTTCTGGTGCAGAGATAAGTGATTTGTTACTTGGTTGCTAGGGTAACCCCGTCTGGTTGCTAGGCAGTTACCAGAGTGATACATATCAAGGCTACTTTCCATCCTGAGTGAATAAAGTCAACCCGGAAGTCTCTATGATTTTCTGTTGCAGAGATATGTGATTTGTTACTTGGTTGCTAGGGTAATCACATCTGGTTGCTAGGCAGTTACCAGAGTGATACATATCAAGGCTACTTTCCATCCTGAGTGAAATAAGTCAACCCGGAAGTCTCTCTGATTTTCTGTTGCAGAGATATGTGATTTGTTACTTGGTTGCTAGGGTAATCACATCTGGTTGCTAGGCAGTTACCAGAGTGATACATATCAAGGCTACTTTCCATCCTGAGTGAAATAAGTGAAACAGGAAGTCTCCACGATTTTCTGGTGCAGAGATATGTGATTTGTTAGTTGGTTCCTAGGGTAACCCCATCTGGTTGCTAGGCAGTTACCAAGGTGATACTCATAAGGCACCTTGCAATCCTGTGTGAAATATGTTAACCCCTAAGTCTCTACGATGTTCTGGTTCAAAGATATGCGATTTGTTACTTGGTTGCTAGGGTAACCGCATCTGGTTGCTAGGCAGTTACCAGAGGGATACATATCAAGGCTTCTTTCCATCCTGAGTGAAATAAGTGAAACAGGAAGTCTCTATGATTTTCTGGTGCAGAGATATGTGATTTGTTACTTGGTTGCTAGGGTAAACACATCTGGTTGCTAGGCAGTTACCAAAGTGATACTCATAAGGCTCCTTGCAATCCTGTGTGAAATATGTCAACCCCTAAGTCTCTACGATGTTCTGGTTCAAAGATATGTGATTTGTTACTTGGTTGCTAAGGTAACCCTGTCTGGTTGCTATGCAGTTACCAGAGTGATACATATCAAGGCTACTTTCCATCCTGAGTGAAATAAGTGAAACAGGTAGTCTCTACGATATACTGGTGCAGATATATGTGATTTGTTACTTGGTTGCTAGGTTGCTAGGGTAACCCCGTCTGGTTGCTAGGCAGTTACCAGAGTGATACATATCAAGGCTACTTTCCTTCCTGAGTGAATAAAGTCAACCCGGAAGTCTCTATGATTTTCTGTTGCAGAGATATGTGATTTGTTACTTGGTTGCTAGGGTAATCACATCTGGTTGCTAGGCAGTTACCAGAGTGATACATATCAAGGCTACTTTCCATCCTGAGTGAAATAAGTCAACCCGGAAGTCTCTCTGATTTTCTGTTGCAGAGATATGTGATTTGTTACTTGGTTGCTAGGGTAATCACATCTGGTTGCTAGGCAGTTACCAGAGTGATACATATCAAGGCTACTTTCCATCCTGAGTGAAATAAGTCAACCCGGAAGTCTCTCTGATTTTCTGTTGCAGAGATATGTGATTTGTTACTTGGTTGCTAGGGTAACCCCATCTGGTTGCTAGGCAGTTACCAGAGTGATACATATCAAGGCTACTTTCCATCCTGAGTGAAATAAGTGAAACAGGAAGTCTGTATGATTTTCTGGTGCAGAAATATGTGATTTGTTATTTGGTTGCTAGGGTAACCCTGTCTGGTTGCTATGCAGTTACCAGGGTGATACTTATCAAGCCTCCTTTCCATACTGAGTGAATCAAGTCAACCTGGAAGCTACTATACTGTGGCTATGAAGATTTTAGGTCATTACTTATTGGCTGCTTGATAAAAGAAATCCTCTGAGGGAGAGAGAGAGGGAGAGACGCAGGGCTGACAGGCCCTTTTTCGTCTGTGTGTGTGTGAAAACGTCAGTTGGGATTTAAATTTCTGAACATTCCGCAATGTTAATCAATGGGAGTTTTTCCGAGTTTTGATCGTCATTTTTAGGAAAACCGTAAGTCCGATCAGTTAGAAAAGATATAGCACAATATTCGGGATTAGTCTGAAGGTCTGTGCCGAGTTTGGTGCATGTAGCTTAAAAGCTCTAGGAGGAGTTAAATTTAGAAATTTAGTCTCAGAATAATAATAATAACTAGAATGTACATTTCCTGAAGAAAATGTGAGTGGTGCTTGCCGTGGCAAAACTCATCAAATAAAATTTTCTAACTTGTTTCTAAGCACTAAAATAAAGGTCATAGAATGTTGCTAACATGTGTTTTTCATGATGGTAGCACATTTTTAAATGTTTTAGCACTTTGCTAGGCAAAGCTAGCATGTGTTAGCATGATACTAGCACGTTTTTAGCATGTTTTAGCACTTCGTTTGGCGATGCTAACATGTGTTAGCATGATGCTAGCACATTTTTAACATGTTTTAGCAATGCCCTCGGCAATGCTAACATGTGTTAGCATGATGCTAGCACATTTTTAGCATGTTTTAACAATTCCCTAGGCAATGCTAACATGTATTAGCATAATGCTAGCACGCTTTAGCATGTTTAAACACTTCGCTAGGCGATGCCAACATGTGTTAGCATGATGCTAGCACATTTTTAGCATGTTTTAGTACTTCACTATGCGATACTAGTATGTGTTAGCATGTTGCTAGCACGTTTTTAGCATGTTTTAGCACTTATCTATGCGATGCCAGCATGTGTTAGCATGATGCTAGCACATTTTTAGCATGTTTTAGTACTTCGCTAGCCGAAGCCAGCATATGTTAGCATGATGCTAGCATATTTTTAGCATGTTTTAGTACTTCGCTATGCGATACTAGTATGTTTTAGCATGTTGCTAGCATGTTTTTAGCATGTTTTAGCACTTCGCTATGCAATTCTAATATGTTTTAGCATGTTGCTAGCATGTTTTTAGCATGTTTTAGCACTTCGCTAGACGATGCCAGCATATGTTAGCATGATGCTAGCACGTTTTTAGCATGTTTTAGCACTTTGCTAGGCGATACCAGCATGTGTTAGCATGATGCTAGCACGTTTTAGCACTTCGCTATGCGATACTAGTATGTTTTAGCATGTTGCTAGCACGTTTTTAGCATGTTTTAGCACTTCGCTATGCAATACTAATATGTTTTAGCATGTTGCTAGCATGTTTTTAGCATGTTTTAGCACTTCGCTATGCAATACTTATATGTTTTAACATGTTGCTAGCATGTTTTTAGCATGTTTTAGCACTTCGCTAGGCGATGCCAGCATATGTTAGCATGATGCTAGCACATTTTTAGCATGTTTTATGTTGTGGCTATGAAGATTTTTATTGGCTGCTTGATAAAAGAAATCCTCTGAGGGAGAGAGAGAGAGACACGCAGGGCTGACAGGCCCTTTTTTGTCTGTGTGTGTGAAAATGTCAGTTGGGATTTAAATTTCTGAACATTCCGCAATGTAAAGTCAATGGGACATTTTTGGCCGCTTTTTCATCCGCTGTGCGAACATCGTACCCCCGATCGCTTATAAAAGTCATAGCACACCTCTCCTCAATGAGCCGCACGATTTGACACCTCATTCATGGGTCTACGCCAAAAGGTGCGGGACAAGTTAGGTGCCGAAGTTTTGTACGGAAGAAGAAGAAGAAGAAGAAGAAGAAAAATAAGTATGTGAGATTACAATAGTGTTGCTTTGCAAGCACCACTAACTAGATTAAAAAGTTTGAGTACAAACTTTAGGTTGGCTTGAGAAAGCCTAGCATAAAGTTTGAAGTAGTTGTAAAAGTTTGAAGATTTACGGTTTCTAGTTTGATGTAATTATAAGTAGTAGTTTTCAAAGTTCAAAGTTTAGAGATTATAAAACCATTCAGTCTATCAAATAGATTAGATAGATAGATAGATAGATAGATAGATAGATAGATAGATAGATATTGACCCTCAGATAGATAGATAGATATTGACCCTCAGATAGATAGATAGATAGATAGATAGATAGATAGATAGATAGATAGATAGATAGATAGATAGATAGATAGAGTATGACCCATAGATAGATAGATAGATAGATAGATAGATATTGACCCTCAGATAGATAGATAGATAGATAGATAGATAGATAGATAGATAGTTATTGACCATCAGATAGATATATAGATAGATTGTTATTGACCATCAGATAGATAGATAGATAGATAGATAGATAGATAGACAGATATTGACCATTAGATAGATAGATAGATAGATAGATATTGATCCTCAGATAGATAGATAGATATTGACCCTCAGATAGATAGATAGATAGATAGATAGAAAGATAGAAAGATAGATAGATAGTCATTGACCCTTAGATAGATAGATATTGACCGTCAGATATATAGATAGACAGATAGTCATTGACCCTGAGATATAGATAGATAGAGTATGACCCACAGAAAGATAGATAGATAGATAGTTATTGACCCGCAGATAGTTAGATAGATAGATAGATAGATATTGACCCTCAGATAGATAGATAGATAGATATTGACCATCAGATAGATAGATAGATAGATAGATAGATAGATATATCATTTTTTACTTGGTTGCTAGGGTAACCCAATCTGGTTGCTAGGCAGTTTCCAGGGTGATCCTTATCAAGCCTCCTTTTCATTCTGAGTGAATAAAGTCAACCCGGAAGTCTCTATGATTTTCTGTTGCATAGATATGTGATTTGTTACTTGGTTGCTAGGGTAACCATATCTGGTTGATAGGCAGTTACCAGAGTGATATATATCAAGGCTACTTTCCATCTTGAGTGAAATAAGTGAAACAGGATGTCTCTATGATTTTCTGGTGCAGAGATATGTGACTTGTTACTTGGTTGCTAGGGTAAACACATCTGGTTACTAGGCAGTTACCAAAGTGATACTCATAAGGCTCCTTGCAATCCTGTGTGAAATATGTCAACCCCTAAGTCTCTACGATGTTCTGGTTCAAAGATATGTGATTTGTTACTTGGTTGCTAAGGTAACCCTGTCTGGTTGCTATGCAGTTACCAGAGTGATACATATCAAGGCTACTTTCCATCCTGAGTGAAATAAGTGAAACAGGTAGTCTCTACGATATACTGGTGCAGATATATGTGATTTGTTACTTGGTTGCTAGGGTAACCCCGTCTGGTTGCTAGGCAGTTACCAGAGTGATACATATCAAGGCTACTTTCCATCCTGAGTGAATCAAGTCAACCCGGAAGTCTCTATGATTTTCTGATGCAGAGATATGTGATTTGTTACTTGGTTGCTAGGGTAATCACATCTGGTTGCTAGGCGGTTACCAGAGTGATACATATCAAGGCTACTTCCATCCTGAGTGAAATAAGTCAACCCGGAAGTCTCTCTGATTTTCTGTTGCAGAGATATGTGATTTGTTACTTGGTTGCTAGGGTAATCACATCTGGTTGCTAGGCAGTTACCAGAGTGATACATATCAAGGCTACTTTCCATCCTGAGTGAAATAAGTGAAACAGGAAGTCTCTATGATTTTCTGGTGCAGATATATGTGATTTGTTACTTGGTTGCTAGGGTAACCCCGTCTGGTTGCTAGGCAGTTACCAGATTGATACATATCAAGGCTCCTTGCAATCCTGTGTGAAATATGTTAACCCCTAAGTCTCTACGATGTTCTGGTTCAAAGATATGTGATTTGTTACTTGGTTGCTAGGGTAATCGCATCTGGTTGCTAGGCAGTTACCAGAGGGATACATATCAAGGCTACTTTCCATCCTGAGTGAAATAAGTGAAACAGGAAGTCTCTATGATTTTCTGGTGCAGAGATATGTGATTTGTTACTTGGTTGCTAGGGTAAACACATCTGGTTGCTAGGCAGTTACCAAAGTGATACTCATAAGGCTCCTTGCAATCCTGTGTGAAATATGTCAAACCCTAAGTGTCTACGATGTTCTGGTTCAAAGATATGTGATTTGTTACTTGGTTGCTAAGGTAACCCTGTCTGGTTGCTATGCAGTTACCAGAGTGATACATATCAAGGCTACTTTCCATCCTGAGTGAAATAAGTGAAACAGGAAGTCTGTATGATTTTCTGGTGCAGAGATATGTGATTTGTTACTTGGTTGCTAGGGTAACCCCATCTGGTTGCTAGGCAGTTACCAGAGTGATACATATCAAGGCTACTTTCCATCCTGAGTGAAATAAGTGAAACAGGATGTCTGTATGATTTTCTGGTGCAGAAATATGTGATTTGTTATTTGGTTGCTAGGGTAACCCTGTCTGGTTGCTATGCAGTTACCAGGGTGATACTTATCAAGCCTCCTTTCCATACTGAGTGAATCAAGTCAACCTGGAAGCTACTATACTGTGGCTATGAAGATTTTAGGTCATTACTTATTGGCTGCTTGATAAAAGAAATCCTCTGAGGGAGAGAGAGAGGGAGAGACGCAGGGCTGACAGGCCCTTTTTCGTCTGTGTGTGTGAAAACGTCAGTTGGGATTTAAATTTCTGAACATTCCGCAATGTTAATCAATGGGAGTTTTTCCGAGTTTTGATCGTCATTTTTAGGAAAACCGTAAGTCCGATCTGTTAGAAAAGATATAGCACACTATTCGGGATTAGTCTGAAGGTCTGTGCCGAGTTTGGTGCATGTAGCTTAAAAGCTCTAGGAGGAGTTACATTTAGAAATTTAGTCTCAGAAGAATAATAATAATAACTAGATTGAAAAGTTTGAGTACAAACTTTAGGTTGGCTTGAGAAAGCCTAGCATAAAGTTTGAAGTAGTTGTAAAAGTTTGAAGATTTACGGTTTCTAGTTTGATGTAATTATAAGTAGTAGTTTTCAAAGTTCAAAGTTTAGAGATTATAAAACCATTCAGTCTATCAAATAGATTAGATAGATAGATAGATAGATAGATAGATAGATAGATAGATAGATAGATAGATATTGACCCTCAGATAGATAGATAGATAGATAGATAGATAGATAGATAGATAGATAGAGTATGACCCATAGATAGATAGATAGATAGATAGATAGATAGATAGATAGATAGATAGATAGATAGATAGATAGTTATTGACCATCAGATAGATAGATAGATAGATAGATAGTTATTGACCATCAGATAGATAGATAGATAGATAGATAGATATTGACCATTAGATAGATAGATAGATAGATAGATATTGATCCTCAGATAGATAGATAGATATTGACCCTCAGATAGATAGATAGATAGATAGAAAGATAGAAAGATAGATTGATAGTCATTGACCCTTAGATAGATAGATAGATAGATATTGAACGTCAGATATATAGATAGATAGATAGTCATTGACCCTGAGATATAGATAGATAGAGTATGAACCACAGATAGATAGATAGATAGATAGTTATTGACCCGCAGATAGTTAGATAGATAGATAGATAGATATTGACCCTCAGATAGATAGATAGATAGATAGATAGATAGTCATTGACTCTTAGATAGATAGATAGATATTGACCGTCAGATATATAGATAGACAGATAGTCATTGACCCTGAGATATAGATAGATAGAGTATGACCCACAGATAGATAGATAGATAGTTATTGACCCGCAGATAGTTAGATAGATAGATAGATAGATATTGACCCTCAGATAGATAGATAGATAGATAGATAGATAGATAGATAGATAGATATTGACCATCAGAAAGATAGATAGATAGATAGATAGACAGATAGATATATCATTTTTTACTTGGTTGCTAGGGTAACCCAATCTGGTTGCTAGGCAGTTTCCAGGGTGATCCTTATCAAGCCTCCTTTTCATTCTGAGTGAATAAAGTCAACCCGGAAGTCTCTATGATTTTCTGTTGCATAGATATGTGATTTGTTACTTGGTTGCTAGGGTAACCATATCTGGTTGATAGGCAGTTACCAGAGTGATATATATCAAGTCTACTTTCCATCTTGAGTAAAATAAGTGAAACAGGAAGTCTCTACGATTTTCTGGTGCAGATGTATGTGATTTGTTATTTGGTTGCTAGGGTAAGCCCTTGTCATTGCTAGGCAGTTACCAGAGTGATACTTATTAAGCCTCCTTTCCATCCTGAATAAATTATGTCAACCCGGAATTCTCTACGATTTTCTGGTGCAGAGATATGTGATTTGTTAGTTGGTTGCTAGGGTAACCCCATCTGGTTGCTAGGCAGTTACTAAGGTGATACTCATAAGGCTCCTTGCAATCCTGTGTGAAATATGTCAACCCCTAAGTCTCTACGATGTTCTGGTTCAAAGATATGTTATTTGTTACTTGGTTGCTAGGGTAACCGCATCTGGTTGCTAGGCAGTTACCAGAGGGATACATATCAAGGCTACTTTCCATCCTGAGTGAAATAAGTGAAACAGGAAGTCTCTATGATTTCCTGGTGCAGAGATATGTGACTTGTTACTTGGTTGCTAGGGTAAACACATCTGGTTGCTAGGCAGTTACCAAAGTGATACTCATAAGGCTCCTTGCAATCCTGTGTGAAATATGTCAACCCCTAAGTCTCTACGATGTTCTGGTTCAAAGATATGTGATTTGTTACTTGGTTGCTAAGGTAACCCTGTCTGGTTGCTATGCAGTTACCAGAATGATACATATCAAGGCTACTTTCCATCCTGAGTGAAATAAGTGAAACAGGTAGTCTCTACGATATACTGGTGCAGATATATGTGATTTGTTACTTGGTTGCTAGGGTAACCCCGTCTGGTTACTAGGCAGTTACCAGAGTGATACATATCAAGGCTACTTTCCATCCTGAGTGAATAAAGTCAACCCGGAAGTCTCTATGATTTTCTGTTGCAGAGATATGTGATTTGTTACTTGGTTGCTAGGGTAATCACATCTGGTTGCTAGGCAGTTACCAGAGTGATACATATCAAGGCTACTTTCCATCCTGAGTGAAATAAGTCAACCCGGAAGTCTCTCTGATTTTCTGTTGCAGAGATATGTGATTTGTTACTTGGTTGCTAGGGTAATCACATCTGGTTGCTAGGCAGTTACCAGAGTGATACATATCAAGGCTACTTTCCATCCTGAGTGAAATAAGTGAAACAGGTAGTCTCTACGATTTTCTGTTGCAGAGATATGTGATTTGTTACTTGGTTGCTAGGGTAACCCCGTCTGGTTGCTAGGCAGTTACCAGAGTGATACATATCAAGGCTACTTTCCATCCTGAGTGAATAAAGTCAACCCGGAAGTCTCTATGATTTTCTGTTGCAGAGATATGTGATTTGTTACTTGGTTGCTAGGGTAATCACATCTGGTTGCTAGGCAGTTACCAGAGTGATACATATCAAGGCTGCTTTCCATCCTGAGTGAAATAAGTCAACCCGGAAGTCTCTTTGATTTTCTGTTGCAGAGATATGTGATTTGTTACTTGGTTGCTAGGGTAATCACATCTGGTTGCTAGGCAGTTACCAGAGTGATACATATCAAGGCTACTTTCCATCCTGAGTGAAATAAGTCAACCCGGAAGTCTCTCTGATTTTCTGTTGCAGAGATATGTGATTTGTTACTTGGTTGCTAGGGTAATCACATCTGGTTGCTAGGCAGTTACCAGAGTGATACATATCAAGGCTACTTTCCATCTTGAGTGAAATAAGTGAAACAGGAAGTCACTACGATTTTCTGGTGCAGAAATATGTGATTTGTTACTTGGTTGCTAGGGTAACCCCATCTGGTTGCTAGGCAGTTACCAGAGTGATACATATCAAGGCTACTTTCCATCCTGAGTGAAATAAGTGAAACAGGAAGTCTGTATGATTTTCTGGTGCAGATATATGTGATTTGTTACTTGGTTGCTAGGGTAACCCCATCTGGTTGCTAGGCAGTTACCAGAGTGATACATATCAAGGCTACTTTCCATCCTGAGTGAATCAAGTCAACCCGGAAGTCTCTCTGATTTTCTGTTGCAGAGATATGTGATTTGTTAGTTGGTTGCTAGGGTAACCCCATCTGGTTGCTATGCAGTTACCAGGGTGATACTTATCAAGCTTCCTTTCCATACTGAGTGAATCAAGTCAACCTGGAAGCTACTATACTGTGGCTATGAAGATTTTAGGTCATTACTTATTGGCTGCTTGATAAAAGAAATCCTCTGAGGGAGAGAGAGAGGGAGAGACGCAGGGCTGACAGGCCCTTTTTCGTCTGTGTGTGTGAAAACATCAGTTGGGATTTAAATTTCTGAACATTCCGCAATGTTAATCAATGGGAGTTTTTCCGAGTTTTGATCGTCATTTTTAGGAAAACCGTAAGTCCGATCAGTTAGAAAAGATATAGCACACTATTCGGGATTAGTCTGAAGGTCTGTGCCGAGTTTGGTGCATGTAGCTTAAAAGCTCTAGGAGGAGTTACATTTAGAAATTTAGTCTCAGAAGAATAATAATAATAATAAGTTTAAATAGGATTTCAGTAAGTTGGCTTTCTCAAGCCAACCTAACTAGATTAAAAAGTTTGAGTACAAACTTTAGGTTGGCTTGAGAAAGCCTAGCATAAAGTTTGAAGTAGTTGTAAAAGTTTGAAGATTTACGGTTTCTAGTTTGATGTAATTATAAGTAGTAGTTTTCAAAGTTCAAAGTTTAGAGATTATAAAACCATTCAGTCTATCAAATAGATTAGATAGATAGATAGATAGATAGATAGATAGATAGATAGATAGATAGATAGATAGATAGATAGATAGATATTGACCCTCAGATAGATAGATAGATAGATAGATAGATAGATAGATAGATAGATAGAGTATGACCCATAGATAGATAGATAGATAGATATTGACCCTCAGATAGATAGATAGATAGATAGATAGATAGATAGTTATTGACCATCAGATAGATAGATAGATAGATAGATAGATAGTTATTGACCATCAGATAGATAGATAGATAGATAGATAGATAGATAGATAGATAGATAGATAGATAGATAGATAGATAGATATTGACCATTAGATCGATAGATAGATAGATAGATATTGATCCTCAGATAGATAAATATTGACCCTCAGATAGATAGATAGAAAGATAGAAAGATAGAAAGATAGATTGATAGTCATTGACCCTTAGATAGATAGATAGATATTGAACGTCAGATATATAGATAGATAGATAGATAGTCATTGACCCTGAGATATAGATAGATAGAGTATGAACCACAGATAGATAGATAGATAGATAGTTATTGACCCGCAGATAGTTAGATAGATAGATAGATAGATATTGACCCTCAGATAGATAGATAGATAGATAGATAGATAGTCATTGACTCTTAGATAGATAGATAGATATTGACCGTCAGATATATAGATAGACAGATAGTCATTGACCCTGAGATATAGATAGATAGAGTATGACCCACAGATAGATAGATAGATAGTTATTGACCCGCAGATAGTTAGATAGATAGATAGATAGATATTGACCCTCAGATAGATAGATAGATAGATAGATAGATAGATAGATAGATATTGACCATCAGAAAGATAGATAGATAGATAGATAGATAGACAGATAGATAGATAGATATATCATTTTTTACTTGGTTGCTAGGGTAACCCAATCTGGTTGCTAGGCAGTTTCCAGGGTGATCCTTATCAAGCCTCCTTTTCATTCTGAGTGAATAAAGTCAACCCGGAAGTCTCTATGATTTTCTGTTTTATAGATATGTGATTTGTTACTTGGTTGCTAGGGTAACCATATCTGGTTGATAGGCAGTTACCAGAGTGATATATATCAAGTCTACTTTTCATCTTGAGTAAAATAAGTGAAACAGGAAGTCTCTACGATTTTCTGGTGCAGAGTTATGTGATTTGTTACTTGGTTGCTAGGGTAAGCCCTTGTCATTGCTAGGCAGTTACCAGAGTGATACTTATCAAGCCTCCTTTCCATCCTGAATAAATTATGTCAACCCGGAATTCTCTACGATTTTCTGGTGCAGAGATATGTGATTTGTTAGTTGGTTGCTAGGGTAACCCCATCTGGTTGCTAGGCAGTTACTAAGGTGATACTCATAAGGCTCCTTGCAATCCTGTGTGAAATATGTCAACCCCTAAGTCTCTACGATGTTCTGGTTCAAAGATATGTTATTTGTTACTTGGTTGCTAGGGTAACCGCATCTGGTTGCTAGGCAGTTACCAGAGGGATACATATCAAGGCTACTTTCCATCCTGAGTGAAATAAGTGAAACAGGAAGTCTCTATGATTTCCTGGTGCAGAGATATGTGACTTGTTACTTGGTTGCTAGGGTAAACACATCTGGTTGCTAGGCAGTTACCAAAGTGATACTCATAAGGCTCCTTGCAATCCTGTGTGAAATATGTCAACCCCTAAGTCTCTACGATGTTCTGGTTCAAAGATATGTGATTTGTTACTTGGTTGCTAAGGTAACCCTGTCTGGTTGCTATGCAGTTACCAGAATGATACATATCAAGGCTACTTTCCATCCTGAGTGAAATAAGTGAAACAGTTAGTCTCTACGATATACTGGTGCAGATATATGTGATTTGTTACTTGGTTGCTAGGTTGCTAGGTTAACCCCGTCTGGTTACTAGGCAGTTACCAGAGTGATACATATCAAGGCTACTTTCCATCCTGAGTGAATAAAGTCAACCCGGAAGTCTCTATGATTTTCTGTTGCAGAGATATGTGATTTGTTACTTGGTTGCTAGGGTAATCACATCTGGTTGCTAGGCAGTTACCAGAGTGATACATATCAAGGCTACTTTCCATCCTGAGTGAAATAAGTCAACCCGGAAGTCTCTCTGATTTTCTGTTGCAGAGATATGTGATTTGTTACTTGGTTGCTAGGGTAATCACATCTGGTTGCTAGGCAGTTACCAGAGTGATACATATCAAGGCTACTTTCCATCCTGAGTGAAATAAGTGAAACAGGAAGTCTCTATGATTTTCTGGTGCAGAGATATGTGATTTGTTACTTGGTTGCTAGGGTAAACACATCTGGTTGCTAGGCAGTTACCAAAGTGATACTCATAAGGCTCCTTGCAATCCTGTGTGAAATAAGTCAACCCCTAAGTCTCTACGATGTTCTGGTTCAAAGATATGTGATTTGTTACTTGGTTGCTAAGGTAACCCTGTCTGGTTGCTATGCAGTTACCAGAGTGATACATATCAAGGCTACTTTCCATCCTGAGTGAAATAAGTGAAACAGGTAGTCTCTACGATTTTCTGGTGCAGAGATATGTGATTTGTTACTTGGTTGCTAGGGTAACCCCGTCTGGTTGCTAGGCAGTTACCAGAGTGATACATATCAAGGCTACTTTCCATCCTGAGTGAATAAAGTCAACCCGGAAGTCTCTATGATTTTCTGTTGCAGAGATATGTGATTTGTTACTTGGTTGCTAGGGTAATCACATCTGGTTGCTAGGCAGTTACCAGAGTGATACATATCAAGGCTACTTTCCATCCTGAGTGAAATAAGTCAACCCGGAAGTCTCTCTGATTTTCTGTTGCAGAGATATGTGATTTGTTACTTGGTTGCTAGGGTAATCACATCTGGTTGCTAGGCAGTTACCAGAGTGATACATATCAAGGCTACTTTCCATCCTGAGTGAAATAAGTGAAACAGGAAGTCTCCACGATTTTCTGGTGCAGAGATATGTGATTTGTTAGTTGGTTCCTAGGGTAACCCCATCTGGTTGCTAGGCAGTTACCAAGGTGATACTCATAAGGCACCTTGCAATCCTGTGTGAAATATGTTAACCCCTAAGTCTCTACGATGTTCTGGTTCAAAGATATGCGATTTGTTACTTGGTTGCTAGGGTAACCGCATCTGGTTGCTAGGCAGTTACCAGAGGGATACATATCAAGGCTTCTTTCCATCCTGAGTGAAATAAGTGAAACAGGAAGTCTCTATGATTTTCTGGTGCAGAGATATGTGATTTGTTACTTGGTTGCTAGGGTAAACACATCTGGTTGCTAGGCAGTTACCAAAGTGATACTCATAAGGCTCCTTGCAATCCTGTGTGAAATATGTCAACCCCTAAGTCTCTACGATGTTCTGGTTCAAAGATATGTGATTTGTTACTTGGTTGCTAAGGTAACCCTGTCTGGTTGCTATGCAGTTACCAGAGTGATACATATCAAGGCTACTTTCCATCCTGAGTGAAATAAGTGAAACAGGTAGTCTCTACGATTTTCTGGTGCAGAGATATGTGATTTGTTACTTGGTTGCTAGGGTAACCCCGTCTGGTTGCTAGGCAGTTACCAGAGTGATACATATCAAGCCTACTTTCCATCCTGAGTGAAATAAGTGAAACAGGAAGTCTCTATGATTTTCTGTTGCAGAGATATGTGATTTGTTACTTGGTTGCTAGGGTAACCACATCTGGTTGCTAGGCAGTTACCAGAGTGATACATATCAAGCCTACTTTCCATCCTGAGTGAAATAAGTGAAACAGGAAGTCTATGATTTTCTGTTGCAGAGATATGTGATTTGTTACTTGGTTGCTAGGGTAACCCCATCTGGTTGCTAGGCAGTTACCAAAGTGATACTCATGAGGCTCCTTGCAATCCTGAGTGAAATATGTCAACCCCTAAGTCTCTACGATGTTCTGGTTCAAAGATATGTGATTTGTTACTTGGTTGCTAGGGTAACCATATCTGGTTGCTATGCAGTTACCAGGGTGATACTTATCAACCCTCCTTTCCATCCTGAGTGAATTAAGTCAACCCAGATGTCTCTACGATTTTCTGGTGCAGAAATATATGATTTGTTACTTGGTTGCTAGGGTAACCCATCTGGTTGCTAGGCAGTTACCAGAGTGATGCATATCAAGGCTACTTTCCATCCTGAGTGAAATAAGTGAAACAGGAAGTCTGTATGATTTTCTGGTGCAGAGATATGTGATTTGTTACTTGGTTGCTAGGGTAATCATATCTGGTTGCTAGGCAGTTACCAGAGTGATACATATCAAGGCTACTTTCCATCCTGAGTGAAATAAGTGAAACAGGAAGTCTCTACGATTTTCTGGTGCAGATATATGTGATTTGTTACTTGGTTGCTAGGGTAACCCCATCTGGTTGCTAGGCAGTTACCAGAGTGATACATATCAAGGCTACTTTCCATCCTGAGTGAATCAAGTCAACCCGGAAGTCTCTCTGATTTTCTGTTGCAGAGATATGTGATTTGTTAGTTGGTTGCTAGGGTAACCCCATCTGGTTGCTATGCAGTTACCAGGGTGATACTTATCAAGCCTCCTTTCCATACTGAGTGAATCAAGTCAACCTGGAAGCTACTATACTGTGGCTATGAAGATTTTAGGTCATTACTTATTGGCTGCTTGATAAAAGAAATCCTCTGAGGGAGAGAGAGAGGGAGAGACGCAGGGCTGACAGGCCCTTTTTCGTCTGTGTGTGTGAAAACATCAGTTGGGATTTAAATTTCTGAACATTCCGCAATGTTAATCAATGGGAGTTTTTCCGAGTTTTGATCGTCATTTTTAGGAAAACCGTAAGTCCGATCAGTTAGAAAAGATATAGCACACTATTCGGGATTAGTCTGAAGGTCTGTGCCGAGTTTGGTGCATGTAGCTTAAAAGCTCTAGGAGGAGTTACATTTAGAAATTTAGTCTCAGAAGAATAATAATAACTAGATTAAAAAGTTTGAGTACAAACTTTAGGTTGGCTTGAGAAAGCCTAGCATAAAGTTTGAAGTAGTTGTAAAAGCTTGAAGATTGAAGGTTTAGTTTGATGTAGTTATTAATTTTAGTAGTTCTCAAAGTTCAAAGATTTTAAGACCATTCAGTCTATCAAATATGATAGATAGATAGATAGATAGATAGATAGATAGATAGATAGATAGATAGATAGATAGATAGATAGATAGATAGATAGAGAATGACCCTCAGATAGATAGATGGATAGATAGAGAATGACCCTCAGATAGATAGACAGATTGATCGAGTATGACCCACAGATAGATAGATAGATAGATAGATAGATAGATAGATAGATAGATAGATAGATAGATAGATAGATAGATAGATAGAGAATGACCCTCAGATAGATAGATAGATAGACAGATAGATAGATAGACAGAGAATGACCCTGAGATAGATAGATAGATAGAGAATGACCCTCAGATAGATAGATAGATAGATAGATAGATAGATAGATAGAGAATGACCCTCAGATGGATAGATAGATTGATAGAGTATGACCCACAGATAGATAGATAGATAGAGAATGACCCTCAGATAGATAGATAGATAGATAGACAGATAGATAGATAGACAGAGAATGACCCTGAGATAGATAGATAGATAGATAGATAGAGAATGACCCTCAGATAGATAGATAGATCGATAGATAGATCGATAGATAGATAGAGTATGACCCACAGATAGATAGATAGATAGATAGATAGATATTGACCATCAGTTAGATAGATAGATAGATAGATAGATAGATAGATAGATAGATAGATATTGACCACCAGATAGATAGATAGATCGATAGATAGATCGATAGATAGATAGATAGATAGATAGATATTGACCCTCAGATAGATAGATAGATCGATAGATAGATAGAGTATGACCCACAGATAGATAGATAGATAGATAGATAGATAGATAGATATTGACCATCAGTTAGATAGATAGAGAGATAGATAGATAGATAGATAGATAGATAGATAGATAGATATTGACCATCAGATAGATAGATAGATCGATAGATAGATCGATAGATAGATAGATAGATAGATAGATAGACAGATAGATATATCATTTTTTACTTGGTTGCTAGGGTAACCCAATGTGGTTGCTAGGCAGTTTCCAGGGTGATCCTTATCAAGCCTCCTTTTCATTCTGAGTGAATAAATTCAACCCGGAAGTCTCTATGATTTTCTGTTGCATAGATATGTGATTTGTTACTTGGTTGCTAGGGTAACCATATCTGGTTGATAGGCAGTTACCAGAGTGATATATATCAAGGCTACTTTCCATCTTGAGTAAAATAAGTGAAACAGGAAGTCTCTACGATTTTCTGGTGCAGAGATAGGTGATTTGTTAGTTGGTTGCTAGGGTAAACACATCTGGTTGCTAGGCAGTTACCAAGGTGATACTCATAAGGCTCCTTGCAATCCTGTGTGAAATATGTCAACCCCTAAGTCTCTACGATGTTCTGGTTCAAAGATATGTGATTTGTTACTTGGTTGCTAGGGTAACCGCATCTGGTTGCTAGGCAGTTACCAGAGGGATACATGTCAAGGCTACTTTCCATCCTGAGTGAAATAAGTGAAACAGGAAGTCTCTATGATTTTCTGGTGCAGAGATATGTGACTTGTTACTTGGTTGCTAGGGTAAACACATCTGGTTGCTAGGCAGTTACCAAAGTGATACTCATAAGGCTCCTTGCAATCCTGTGTGAAATATGTCAACCCCTAAGTCTCTACGATGTTCTGGTTCAAAGATATGTGATTTGTTACTTGGTTGCTAAGGTAACCCTGTCTGGTTGCTATGCAGTTACCAGAGTGATACATATCAAGGCTACTTTCCATCCTGAGTGAAATAAGTGAAACAGGTAGTCTCTACGATATTCTGGTGCAGAGATATGTGATTTGTTACTTGGTTGCTAGGGTAACCCCGTCTGGTTGCTAGGCAGTTACCAGAGTGATACATTTCAAGGCTACTTTCCATCCTGAGTGAATAAAGTCAACCCGGAAGTCTCTATGAATTTCTGTTGCAGAGATATGTGATTTGTTACTTGGTTGCTAGGGTAATCACATCTGGTTGCTAGGCAGTTACCAGAGTGATACATATCAAGGCTACTTTCCATCCTGAGTGAAATAAGTCAACCCGGAAGTCTCTATGATTTTCTGTTGCAGAGATATGTGATTTGTTACTTGGTTGCTAGGGTAATCACATCTGGTTTCTAGGCAGTTACCAGAGTGATACATATCAAGGCTACTTTCCATCCTGAGTGAAATAAGTGAAACAGGAAGTCTCTACGATTTTCTGGTGCAGAGATATGTGATTTGTTACTTGGTTGCTAGGGTAACCCCGTCTGGTTGCTAGGCAGTTACCAGAGTGATACTTATCAAGGCTACTTTCCATCCTGAGTGAATAAAGTCAACCCGAAAGTCTCTATGATTTTCTGTTGCAGAGATATGTGATTTGTTACTTGGTTGCTAGGGTAATCACATCTGGTTGCTAGGCAGTTACCAGAGTGATACATATCAAGGCTACTTTCCATCCTGAGTGAATAAAGTCAACCCGGAAGTCTCTCTGATTTTCTGTTGCAGAGATATGTGATTTGTTACTTGGTTGCTAGGGTAATCACATCTGGTTGCTAGGCAGTTACCAGAGTGATACATATCAAGGCTACTTTCCATCCTGAGTGAAATAAGTCAACCCGGAAGTCTCTCTGATTTTCTGTTGCAGAGATATGTGATTTGTTACTTGGTTGCTAGGGTAATCACATCTGGTTGCTAGGCAGTTACCAGAGTGATACATATCAAGGCTACTTTCCATCTTGAGTGAAATAAGTGAAACAGGAAGTCACTACGATTTTCTGGTGCAGAGATATGTGATTTGTTACTTGGTTGCTAGGGTAACCCCATCTGGTTGCTAGGCAGTTACCAGAGTGATACATATCAAGGCTACTTTCCATCCTGAGTGAAATAAGTGAAACAGGAAGTCTGTATGATTTTCTGGTGCAGAGATATGTGATTTGTTACTTGGTTGCTAGGGTAACCCCATCTGGTTGCTAGGCAGTTACCAGAGTGATACATATCAAGGCTACTTTCCATCCTGAGTGAAATAATTGAAACAGGAAGTCTGTATGATTTTCTGGTGCAGAAATATGTGATTTGTTATTTGGTTGCTAGGGTAACCCTGTCTGGTTGCTATGCAGTTACCAGGGTGATACTTATCAAGCCTCCTTTCCATACTGAGTGAATCAAGTCAACCTGGAAGCTACTATACTGTGGCTATGAAGATTTTAGGTCATTACTTATTGGCTGCTTGATAAAAGAAATCCTCTGAGGGAGAGAGAGAGGGAGAGATGCAGGGCTGACAGGCCCTTTTTCGTCTGTGTGTGTGAAAACGTCAGTTGGGATTTAAATTTCTGAACATTCCGCAATGTTAATCAATGGGAGTTTTTCCGAGTTTTGATCGTCATTTTTAGGAAAACCGTAAGTCCGATCAGTTAGAAAAGATATAGCACACTATTCGGGATTAGTCTGAAGGTCTGTGCCGAGTTTGGTGCATGTAGCTTAAAAGCTCTAGGAGGAGTTACATTTAGAAATTTAGTCTCAGAATAATAATAATATTAATAATAATAATAATAAGTTTAAATAGGATTTCAGTAAGTTGGCTTTCTCAAGCCAACCTAACTAGATTGAAAAGTTTGAGTACAAACTTTAGGTTGGCTTGAGAAAGCCTAGCATAAAGTTTGAAGTAGTTGTAAAAGTTTGAAGATTTACGGTTTCTAGTTTGATGTAATTATAAGTAGTAGTTTTCAAAGTTCAAAGTTTAGAGATTATAAAACCATTCAGTCTATCAAATAGATTAGATAGATAGATAGATAGATAGATAGATAGATAGATAGATAGATAGATAGAGTATGACCCTCAGATAGATAGATAGATAGATAGATAGATAGATAGATAGATAGATATTGACCCTCAGATAGATAGATAGATAGATAGATAGATAGATAGATAGAGTCTGACCCACAGATAGATAGATAGATAGATAGATATTGACCGTCAGATATATAGATAGATAGATAGTCATTGACCCTGAGATATAGATAGATAGAGTATGACCCACAGATAGATAGATAGATAGTTATTGACCCGCAGATAGTTAGATAGATAGATAGATAGATAGATATTGACCCTCAGATAGATAGATAGATAGATAGATATTGACCCTCAGAAAGATAAATAGATAGATAGATAGATAGATAGCTAGACAGATAGATATATCATTTTTTACTTGGGTGCTAGGGTAACCCAATCTGGTTGCTAGGCATTTTCCAGGGTGATCCTTATCATGCCTCCTTTTCATTCTGAGTGAATAAAGTCAACCCGGAAGTCTCTATGATTTTCTGTTGCATAGATACGTGATTTGTTACTTGGTTGCTAGGGTAACCATATCTGGTTGATAGGCAGTTACCAGAGTGATATATATCAAGGCTACTTTCCATCTTGAGTAAAATAAGTGAAACAGGAAGTCTCTACGATTTTCTGGTGCAGAGTTATGTGATTTGTTACTTGGTTGCTAGGGTAAGCACTTGTCGTTGCTAGGCAGTTACCAGAGTGATACTTTTCAAGACTCCTTGCTATCCTGAGTGAAATAATTCAAACAGGAAGTCTCTACGATTTTCTGGTGAAGAGATATATTATTTGTTACTTGGTTGCTAGGGTAACCCCATCTGGTTGCTATGCAGTTACCAGGGTGATACTTATCAAGCCTCCTTTCCATCCTGAGTGAATTATGTCAACCCGTAAGTCTCTACGATTTTCTGTTGCAGAGATATGTGATTTGTTACTTGGTTGCTAGGGTATCCCTGTCTGGTTGCTATGCAGTTACCAGGGTGATACTTATCAAGCCTCCTTTCCATCCTGAGTGAAATAAGTGAAACATGAAGTCTCTACGATTTTCTGCTGCAGAGATATGTGATTTGTTAGTTGGTTGCTAGGGTAACCCCATCTGGTTGCTAGGCAGTTACCAAGGTGATACTCATAAGGCTCCTTGCAATCCTGTGTGAAATATGTCAACCCCTAAGTCTCTACGATGTTCTGGTTCAAAGATATGTGATTTGTTACTTGGTTGCTAGGGTAACCGCATCTGGTTGCTAGGCAGTTACCAGAGGGATACATATCAAGGCTACTTTCCATCCTGAGTGAAATAAGTGAAACAGGAAGTCTCTATGATTTTCTGGTGCAGAGATATGTGATTTGTTACTTGGTTGCTAGGGTAAACACATCTGGTTGCTAGGGAGTTACCAAAGTGATACTCATAAGGCTCCTTGCAATCCTGTGTGAAATATGTCAACCCCTAAGTCTCTACGATGTTCTGGTTCAAAGATATGTGATTTGTTACTTGGTTGCTAAGGTAACCCTGTCTGGTTGCTATGCAGTTACCAGAGTGATACATATCAAGGCTACTTTCCATCCTGAGTGAAATAAGTGAAACAGGTAGTCTCTATGATTTTCTGGTGCAGAGATATGTGATTTGTTACTTGGTTGCTAGGGTAACCCCGTCTGGTTGCTAGGCAGTTACCAGAGTGATACATATCAAGGCTACTTTCCATCCTGAGTGAAATAAGTCAACCCGGAAGTCTCTCTGATTTTCTGTTGCAGAGATATGTGATTTGTTACTTGGTTGCTAGGGTAACCCCGTCTGGTTGCTAGGCAGTTACCAGAGTGATACATATCAAGGCTACTTTCCATCCTGAGTGAATCAAGACAACCCGGAAGTCTCTATGATTTTCTGGTGCAGAGATATGTGATTTGTTACTTGGTTGCTAGGGTAATCACATCTGGTTGCTAGGCAGTTACCAGAGTGATACATATCAAGGCTACTTTCCATCCTGAGTGAAATAAGTCAACCCGGAAGTCTCTCTGATTTTCTGTTGCAGAGATATGTGATTTGTTACTTGGTTGCTAGGGTAATCACATCTGGTTGCTAGGCAGTTACCAGAGTGATACATATCAAGGCTACTTTCCATCCTGAGTGAAATAAGTGAAACAGGAAGTCTCTATGATTTTCTGGTGCAGAGATATGTGATTTGTTATTTGGTTGCTAGGGTAACCCCATCTGGTTGCTAGGCAGTTACCAGGGTGATACTTATCAAGCCTCCTTTCCATACTGAGTGAATCAAGTCAACCTGGAAGCTACTATACTGTGGCTATGAAGATTTTAGGTCATTACTTATTGGCTGCTTGATAAAAGAAATCCTCTGAGGGAGAGAGAGAGGGAGAGACGCAGGGCTGACAGGCCCTTTTTGTCTGTGTGTGTGAAAACGTCAGTTGGGATTTAAATTTCTGAACATTCCGCAATGTTAATCAATGGGAGTTTTTCCGAGTTTTGATCGTCATTTTTAGGAAAACCGTAAGTCCGATCAGTTAGAAAAGATATAGCACACTATTCGGGATTAGTCTGAAGGTCTGTGCCGAGTTTGGTGCATGTAGCTTAAAAGCTCTAGGAGGAGTTACGTTTAGAAATTTAGTCTCAGAAGAATAATAATAATAATAAGTTTAAATAGGATTTCAGTAAGTTGGCTTTCTCAAGCCAACCTAATAATAAGTTTAAATAGGATTTCAGTAAGTTGGCTTTCTCAAGCCAACCTAACTAGAATGTACATTTCCTGAAGAAAATGTGAGTGGTGCTTGCCGTGGCAAAATTTCTTACCACAATGTCCCACCTACTGCCCAAAGTTGAAAGAGGCCACCCCCATGACAGTAGGATGTTCTGGTGCAGAGATATTGGTGTTGTTCCATGGTTGCTAGGGAAAACCATCTGGTTGATATGCAGTTACTAAGGTGACAGCCACCAACGCTACTTGCCATCCTGAGTAAAATAAGTCAACCCGGAAGTCTCTACGATTTTGTAGTACATAGATATGTGATTTGTTACTTGGTTGCTAGGGTAACCCCATCTGGTTGCTAGGCAGTTAAAAAGGGGCAAGCCAACAATGCTCCTTGCCATCCTGAATGAAATAAGTCAACCCGGAAGTCTCTGTGATTTTCTTGTGCAGAGATATGTGATTTGTTTCTTGGTTGCTAGGGTAACCCCATCTGGTTGCTAGGCAGTTACCAAGGTGACAGCCAACAATGCTCCTTGCCATCCTGAGTGAAATAAGTCAACCCGGAAGTCTCTGTGATTTTCTAGTACAGAGATATATGATTTGTTTCTTGGTTGCTAGGGTAACCCCATCTGGTCGCTAGGCAGTTACCAAGGTGACAGCCAACAATGCTCCTTGCCATCCTGAGTGAAATAAGTCAACCCAGATTTCTCTGTGATTTTCTAGTACAGAGATATGTGATTTGTTTCTTGGTTGCTAGGGTAACCCCATCTGGTTGCTAGGCAGTTACCAAGGTGACAGCCAACAATGCTCCTTGCCATCCTGAGTGAAATAAGTCAACCCGGAAGTCTCTGTGATTTTCGTGTGCAGAGATATGTGATTTGTTTCTTGGTTGCTAGGGTAACCCCATCTGGTTGCTAGGCAGTTACCAATGTGACAGCCAACAATGCTCCTTTTCATCCTGAGTGAAATAAGTCAACCCAGATTTCTCTGTGATTTTCTTGTGCAGAGATATTGGATTTGTTAATTGGTTGCTAGGGTAACCCCATCTGGTTGCTAGGCCTTTACCAAGGTGACAGCCAACAATGCTCCTTGCCATTCTGAGTGAAATAAGTCAACCCGGAAGTCTCTGTGATTTTCTTGTGCAGAGATATGCTATTTGTTTCTTGGTTGCTAGGGTAACCCCATTTGGTTGCTAGGCAGTTACCAGGGTGATATTTATCGAGTCTAATTTCCATCCTGAGTGAAATAAGTCAACCCGGAAGTCTCTACGTCATTCTGATCCTAAGATACACATCTTAGTGATTTTGAATGGATGTCAATGGTTCTTTGTTGCTAGGGTGCTTTAAATGGTTGCTAGGGCGTGGCTAAGTAGTTCACATGATGAAAGCTGAAGACTGATTACTCACCCAATGAAAACAAAGCAACTATCATGTCTCTAGGGCATTCTGATCTGAAGATATCTTACTGTAATTGAAATCAATAAATGTGGTTGCTAGGGTGCTCTAAATTGTTGCTAGGGAGTGGCTTGGCAGCTGCCAATGATGAATCTCCAAAGGCTGCTTGTCAGTATGAATGATATAAACCAACTCCCATGCCTCTGTGACATTCAGAATGGAAGATATCTCTCTTTGGATTTTGGTTGCTAAGGTGCTCGAAAATGGTTGCTAGGGAGGGGCTAGGAAGTGTTGAGGGGATTCATGATTGGCTGTTTTACTGGCCCAAGTCAAACGAGACCACCCTTGTGTTTCTATGATAATTCAGTCCAGAGAAATCCCTTTGATCTCTTTCAATGGAAGTCTATGGGACTTGTTGCTAAGGTACTGTAAATGGTTGCTAGGGCGTGGCTTGATAGCTTCACAATGATCCTGAGAGATTGATTGGTCGTCTGAGTAAAATGAGCCCGCCCCCTTGTCTCTAAGACACTGTGATCCAGAGTTATGTTCAATACAAAATCTACCATAGACTTAACATTGGGGCAAATTTGGGCAGCTCCTGCCCCCAAGGGGTGCAACTTTTACCCCATTGTGAGGTATTTTCTCACAGAGCCTGTCAGCCTCTTCAAATGTGGTAAATCACACGTGTCTGTGAAATCCTTGCTCTGAGCTATGACTTGTCAAAGTTTGGCGCAATGTTAAGTCAATGGGATTTTTTGCACAATTTTTTGCCCCTGGGGCAAATACCGTACCCCCGATCACTTATAGAAGTCATAGCACACCATTCCCAAATAATCCGCACGATTTGACGCCTCATTTGTGGGTCTGCGAGCAAAAAATTTTTCAAAAAATTCCATTGACTTACATTGGGGCAACTTTGGGCAGCTCCTGCCCCCCAGGGGTAAAACTTTTACCCCATTGTGAGGTATGTTCTCAGAGAGCCTGTCAGCCTCTTCAAATGTGGTAAATCACACGTCTCTGTGAAATCCTCGCTCTGAGCTATAACTTGTCAAAGTTCGGCTCAATGTTAAGTCAATGGGATTTTTTGCCCAATTTTTTGCCCCTGGGGCAAACAACGTACCCCCGATCGCTTAGAAAAGATATAGCACACCTCTCCTCAATGAGCCGCACGATTTGATGCCTCACTCAGGGGTCTGTGACAAAAGCTGCGGGAGGAGTAGCGCGCCAAACTATGAGTGGAATAATAATAATTATAATAATAATAATAATAAGTATGCAAGAGAACAATAGTGATGCTTTGCCTATGGCAAGCACCACTAATAAGTATGCAAGAGAACAATAGTGATGCTTTGCCTATGGCAAGCACCACTAATAATAACTAGATTAAAAAGTTTGAGTACAAACTTTAGGTTGGCTTGAGAAAGCCTAGCATAAAGTTTGAAGTAGTTGTAAAAGTTTGAAGATTTACGGTTTCTAGTTTGATGTAATTATAAGTAGTAGTTTTCAAAGTTCAAAGTTTAGAGTTTATAAAACCATTCAGTCTATCAAATAGATTAGATAGATAGATAGATAGATAGATAGATAGATAGATAGATAGATAGATATTGACCCTCAGATAGATAGATAGATATTGACCCTCAGATAGATAGATAGATAGATAGATAGATAGATAGATAGATAGAGTATGACCCATAGATAGATAGATAGATAGATAGATATTGACCCTCAGATAGATAGATAGATAGATAGATAGATAGATAGATAGATAGATAGATAGTTATTGACCATCAGATAGATATATAGATAGATAGTTATTGACCATCAGATAGATAGATAGATAGATAGATAGATAGATAGACAGATATTGACCATTAGATAGATAGATAGATAGATAGATATTGATCCTCAGATAGATAGATAGATATTGACCCTCAGATAGATAGATAGATAGATAGATAGATAGAAAGATAGAAAGATAGATTGATAGTCATTGACCCTTAGATAGATAGATAGATATTGACCGTCAGATATATAGATAGATAGATAGTCATTGACCCTGAGATATAGATAGATAGAGTATGAACCACAGATAGATAGATAGATAGATAGTTATTGACCCGCAGATAGTTAGATAGATAGATAGATAGATATTGACCCTCAGATAGATAGATAGATAGATATTGACCATCAGATAGATAGATAGATAGATAGATAGATAGATAGATATATCATTTTTTACTTGGTTGCTAGGGTAACCCAATCTGGTTGCTAGGCAGTTTCCAGGGTGATCCTTATCAAGCCTCCTTTTCATTCTGAGTGAATAAAGTCAACCTGGAAGTCTCTACGATTTTCTTTTGCATAGATATGTGATTTGTTACTTGGTTGCTAGGGTAACCATATCTGGTTGATAGGCAGTTACCAGAGTGATACATATCAAGGCTACTTTCCATTCTGAGTGAAATAATTCAAACAGGAAGTGTATACGATTTTCTGGTGCAGAGATATGTGATTTGTTACTTGGTTGCTAGGGTAACCCCATCTGGTTGCTAGGCAGTTACCAACGTGTTACTCATAAGGCTCCTTGCAATCCTGTGTGAAATATGTCAAACCCTAAGTCTTTATGATTTTCTGGTTCAAAGATATGTGATTTGTTACTTGGTTGCTAGGGTAACCACATCTGGTTGCTATGCAGTTACCAACGTGTTACTCATAAGGCTCCTTGCAATCCTGTGTGAAATATGTCAACCCCTAAGTCTTTATGATTTTCTGGTTCAAAGATATGTTATTTGTTACTTGGTTGCTAGGGTAACCCCATCTGGTTGCTATGCAGTTACCAGGGTGATACTTATCAAGCCTCCTTTCCATCCTGAGTGAATTATGTCAACCCGGAAGTCTCTACGATTTTCTGTTGCAGAGATATGTGATTTGTTACTTGGTTGCTAGGGTAACCGCATCTGGTTGCTAGGCAGTTACCAGAGTGATACATATCAAGGCTACTTTCCATCCTGAGTGAAATAAGTGAAACAGGAAGTCTCTACGATTTTCTGGTGCAGAGATATGTGATTTGTTACTTGGTTGCTAGGGTAAACACATCTGGTTGCTAGGCAGTTACCAAAGTGATACTCATAAGGCTCCTTGCAATCCTGTGTGAAATATGTCAACCCCTAAGTCTCTATGATGTTCTGGTTCAAAGATATGTGATTTGTTACTTGGTTGCTAGGGTAACCCTGTCTGGTTGCTAGTTAGTTACCAAAGTGATACTCATAAGGCTCCTTGCAATCCTGAGTGAAATATGTGAAACAGGAAGTCTCTACGATGTTCTGGTTCAAATATATATGATTTGTTACTTGGTTGCTAGGGTAACCATATCTGGTTGCTAGGCAGTTACCAGAGTGATACATATCAAGGCTACTTTCCATCCTGAGTGAATAAAGTCAACCCGGAAGTCTCTATGATTTTCTGTTGCAGAGATATGTGATTTGTTACTTGGTTGCTAGGGTAATCACATCTGGTTGCTAGGCAGTTACCAGAGTGATACATATCAAGGCTACTTTCCATCCTGAGTGAAATAAGTGAAACAGGACGTCAGTATGATTTTCTGGTGCAGAGATATGTGATTTGTTACTTGGTTGCTAGGGTAACCCCATCTGGTTGCTAGGCAGTTACCAGAGTGATACATATCAAGGCTACTTTCCATCCTGAGTGAAATAAGTGAAACAGGAAGTCTGTATGATTTTCTGGTGCAGAAATATGTGATTTGTTATTTGGTTGCTAGGGTAACCCTGTCTGGTTGCTATGCAGTTACCAGGGTGATACTTATCAAGCCTCCTTTCCATACTGAGTGAATGAAGTCAACCTGGAAGCTACTATACTGTGGCTATGAAGATTTTAGGTCATTACTTATTGGCTGCTTGATAAAATAAATCCTCTGAGGGAGAGAGAGAGGGAGAGACGCAGGGCTGACAGGCCCTTTTTTGTCTGTGTGTGTGAAAACGTCAGTTGGGATTTAAATTTCTGAACATTCCGCAATGTTAAGTCAATGGGAGTTTTTCCGAGTTTTGATCGTCATTTTTAGGAAAACCGTAAGTCCAATCAGTTAGAAAAGATATAGCACACTATTCGGGATTAGTCTGAAGGTCTGTGCCGAGTTTGGTGCATGTAGCTTAAAAGCTCTAGGAGGAGTTACATTTAGAAATTTAGTCTCAGAAGAATAATAATAATATTAAGTTTAAATAGGATTTCAGTAAGTTGGCTTTCTCAAGCCAACCTAACTAGATTAAAAAGTTTGAGTACAAACTTTAGGTTGGCTTGAGAAAGCCTAGCATAAAGTTTGAAGTAGTTGTAAAAGTTTGAAGATTTACGGTTTCTAATTTGATGTAATTATAAGTAGTAGTTTTCAAAGTTCAAAGTTTAGAGATTATAAAACCATTCAGTCTATCAAATGGATAGATAGATAGATAGATAGATAGATAGATAGATAGATAGATAGATAGATAGATAGATAGATAGATAGATAGATAGATAGATATTGACCCTCAGATAGATAGATAGATAGATAGATATTGACCCTCAGATAGATAGATGATAGATAGATAGATAGATAGATAGATAGATAGATATTGACCCTCAGATAGATAGATAGATAGATAGATAGATAGATAGATAGATAGTTATTGACCATCAGATAGATAGATAGATAGATAGATAGTTATTGACCATCAGATAGATAGATAGATAGATAGATAGATAGATAGATAGATAGATATTGACCATTAGATAGATAGATAGATAGATAGATAGATATTGATCCTCAGATAGATAGATAGATATTGACCCTCAGATAGATAGATAGATAGATAGAAAGATAGAAAGATAGATTGATAGTCATTGACCCTTAGATAGATAGATATTGACCGTCAGATACTTATCAACCCTCCTTTCCATCCTGAGTGAATTAAGTCAACCCAGATGTCTCTACGATTTTCTGGTGCAGAAATATATGATTTGTTACTTGGTTGCTAGGGTAACCCATCTGGTTGCTAGGCAGTTACCAGAGTGATGCATATCAAGGCTACTTTCCATCCTGAGTGAAATAAGTGAAACAGGAAGTCTGTATGATTTTCTGGTGCAGAGAAATGTGATTTGTTACTTGGTTGCTAGGGTAATCACATCTGGTTGCTAGGCAGTTACCAGAGTGATACATATCAAGGCTACTTTCCATCCTGAGTGAAATAAGTGAAACAGGAAGTCTCCACGATTTTCTGGTGCAGAGATATGTGATTTGTTAGTTGGTTCCTAGGGTAACCCCATCTGGTTGCTAGGCAGTTACCAAGGTGATACTCATAAGGCACCTTGCAATCCTGTGTGAAATATGTTAACCCCTAAGTCTCTACGATGTTCTGGTTCAAAGATATCTGATTTGTTACTTGGTTGCTAGGGTAACCGCATCTGGTTGCTAGGCAGTTACCAGAGGGATACATATCAAGGCTTCTTTCCATCCTGAGTGAAATAAGTGAAACAGGAAGTCTCTATGATTTTCTGGTGCAGAGATATGTGATTTGTTACTTGGTTGCTAGGGTAAACACATCTGGTTGCTAGGCAGTTACCAAAGTGATACTCATAAGGCTCCTTGCAATCCTGTGTGAAATATGTCAACCCCTAAGTCTCTACGATGTTCTGGTTCAAAGATATGTGATTTGTTACTTGGTTGCTAAGGTAACCCTGTCTGGTTGCTATGCAGTTACCAGAGTGATACATATCAAGGCTACTTTCCATCCTGAGTGAAATAAGTGAAACAGGTAGTCTCTACGATTTTCTGGTGCAGAGATATGTGATTTGTTACTTGGTTGCTAGGGTAACCCCGTCTGGTTGCTAGGCAGTTACCAGAGTGATACATATCAAGCCTACTTTCCATCCTGAGTGAAATAAGTGAAACAGGAAGTCTATGATTTTCTGTTGCAGAGATATGTGATTTGTTACTTGGTTGCTAGGGTAACCCCATCTGGTTGCTAGGCAGTTACCAAAGTGATACTCATGAGGCTCCTTGCAATCCTGAGTGAAATATGTCAACCCCTAAGTCTCTACGATGTTCTGGTTCAAAGATATGTGATTTGTTACTTGGTTGCTAGGGTAACCATATCTGGTTGCTATGCAGTTACCAGGGTGATACTTATCAACCCTCCTTTCCATCCTGAGTGAATTAAGTCAACCCAGATGTCTCTACGATTTTCTGGTGCAGAAATATATGATTTGTTACTTGGTTGCTAGGGTAACCCATCTGGTTGCTAGGCAGTTACCAGAGTGATGCATATCAAGGCTACTTTCCATCCTGAGTGAAATAAGTGAAACAGGAAGTCTGTATGATTTTCTGGTGCAGAGATATGTGATTTGTTACTTGGTTGCTAGGGTAATCACATCTGGTTGCTAGGCAGTTACCAGAGTGATACATATCAAGGCTACTTTCCATCCTGAGTGAAATAAGTGAAACAGGAAGTCTCTACGATTTTCTGGTGCAGATATATGTGATTTGTTACTTGGTTGCTAGGGTAACCCCATCTGGTTGCTAGGCAGTTACCAGAGTGATACATATCAAGGCTACTTTCCATCCTGAGTGAATCAAGTCAACCCGGAAGTCTCTCTGATTTTCTGTTGCAGAGATATGTGATTTGTTAGTTGGTTGCTAGGGTAACCCCATCTGGTTGCTATGCAGTTACCAGGGTGATACTTATCAAGCCTCCTTTCCATACTGAGTGAATCAAGTCAACCTGGAAGCTACTATACTGTGGCTATGAAGATTTTAGGTCATTACTTATTGGCTGCTTGATAAAAGAAATCCTCTGAGGGAGAGAGAGAGGGAGAGACGCAGGGCTGACAGGCCCTTTTTCGTCTGTGTGTGTGAAAACATCAGTTGGGATTTAAATTTCTGAACATTCCGCAATGTTAATCAATGGGAGTTTTTCCGAGTTTTGATCGTCATTTTTAGGAAAACCGTAAGTCCGATCAGTTAGAAAAGATATAGCACACTATTCGGGATTAGTCTGAAGGTCTGTGCCGAGTTTGGTGCATGTAGCTTAAAAGCTCTAGGAGGAGTTACATTTAGAAATTTAGTCTCAGAAGAATAATAATAACTAGATTAAAAAGTTTGAGTACAAACTTTAGGTTGGCTTGAGAAAGCCTAGCATAAAGTTTGAAGTAGTTGTAAAAGTTTGAAGATTTACGGTTTCTAGTTTGATGTAATTATAAGTAGTAGTTTTCAAAGTTCAAAGTTTAGAGATTATAAAACCATTCAGTCTATCAAATAGATTAGATAGATATATATATATATATATATATAGATAGATAGATAGATAGATAGATAGATAGATATTGACCCTTGATAGATAGATAGATAGATAGATAGATAGATAGAGTATGACCCACAGATAGATAGATTGATAGATAGATAGATAGATAGATATTGACCATCAGATAGATAGATCGATCGATAGATAGATAGATAGATAGATAGATAGATAGAGTATGACCCACAGATAGATAGATAGATAGATAGATATTGACCCTCAGATAGATAGATAGATAGATAGATAGAGTATGACCCACAGATAGATAGATATTGACCCTCAATAGATAGATAGATAGATAGATAGATAGATAGATAGATAGATAGATAGAGTATGACCCACAGATAGATAGATAGATAGATAGATAGATATTCACCATCAGATAGATAGATAGATAGATAGATAGATAGATAGATAGATAGATAGATAGAGTATGACCCACAGATAGATAGATATTGACCATCAGATAGATAGATCGATAGATATATAGATAGATAGATAGATAGATAGATAGATAGATAGATAGATAGAGTATGACCCACGGATAGATAGATAGATAGATAGATAGATAGATAGATAGATAGATAGATAGATAGATAGATAGATAGATAGATAGATAGATAGATAGATAGATAGATAGATAGATAGATATTGACCCTCAGATAGATAGATAGATAGATAGATAGATAGATAGATATTGACCATCAGATAGATAGATAGAGTTATTGACCATCAGATAGACAGATAGATAGATAGATAGATAGATAGCTAGATAGATAGATATTGATCCTCAGATAGATAGATAGATATTGATCCTCAGATGGATAGATAGATATTGACCCTCAGATAGATAGATAGATAGATAGTCATTGACCCTTAGATAGATAGATAGATATTGACCGTCAGATCTATATAGGTAGATAGATAGTCATTGACCCTGAGATATAGATAGATAGAGTATGACCCACAGATAGATAGATAGATAGATATTGACCCTCAGATAGATAGATCGATAGATAGATAGATATTGACCCTCAGATAGATAGATAGATAGATATTGACCCTCAGATAGATAGATAGATAGATAGATAGATAGATAGATAGATAGATAGAGTATGACCCACAGATAGATAGATAGATAGATATTGACCATCAGATAGATAGATCGATAGATAGATAGATAGATAGATAGATAGATAGATAGATAGATAGATAGAGTATGACCCACGGATAGATAGATAGATAGATAGATAGATAGATAGATAGATAGATAGATAGATAGATAGATAGATATTGACCCTCAGATAGATAGATAGATAGATAGATATTGACCATCAGATAGATAGATAGAGTTATTGACCATCAGATAGACAGATAGATAGATAGATAGATAGATAGATAGATAGATAGATATTGATCCTCAGATAGATAGATAGATATTGATCCTCAGATGGATAGATAGATATTGACCCTCAGATAGATAGATAGATAGATAGTCATTGACCCTTAGATAGATAGATAGATATTGACCGTCAGATCTATATAGGTAGATAGATAGTCATTGACCCTGAGATATAGATAGATAGAGTATGACCCACAGATAGATAGATAGATAGATATTGACCCTCAGATAGATAGATAGATAGATAGATAGATAGATAGATATTGACCATCAGATAGATAGATAGATAGATAGATAGATAGATAGATAGATAGATAGATATTGACCCTCAGATAGATAGATAGATAGATAGATATTGACCATCAGATAGATAGATAGATAGATAGATAGATAGATAGATAGATAGATAGATAGATATTGACCCTCAGATAGATAGATAGATAGATAGATATTGACCCTCAGATAGATAGATAGATAGATATTAACCCTCAGATAAATAGACAGTTCGAAAGATAGATATAGATAGACTGATAAATAGACAGACAGACAGACAGACAGATAGATAGATAGATCCTTGCTACCCTGAGTCCCATGAACAAAACCAGAAGTCTTTATGTTGTTCTGGTGCAGAGATATGTAATTTGTTACTTGGTTGCTATGGTAACCCCATCTGGTTGCTAGGCAGTTACCAGAGTAATACATATCAAGGCTACTTTCCATCATGAGTGAAATAAGTCAACCCGGAAGTCTCTACGATTTTCTGTTAAATAGATATGTGATTTGTTACTTGGTTGCTAGGCTATCCCCATCTGGTTGCTAGGCAGTTACCAAAGTGTTACTCATAAGGCTCCTTGCAATCCTGTGTGAAATATGTCAACCAATAAGTCTCTACAAAGTTTTGGTTCAAAGATATGTGATTTATTACTTGGTTGCTAGGGTAACCCTGTCTGGTTGCTATGCAGTTACCAGGGTGATAACTTGTCAAGCCTCCTTTCCATCCTGAGTGAATAAAGTCAACCCGCAAGTCTGTATGATTTTCTGGTGCAGAGATATGTGATTTGTTATTTGGTTGCTAGGGTAACCCTGTCTGGTTGCTATGCAGTTACCAGGGTGATACTTATCAAGCCTCCTTTCCATCCTGAGTGAATTAAGTCAACCCAGATGTCTCTACGATTTTCTGGTGCAGAAATATATGATTTGTTATTTGGTTGCTAGGGTAACCCATCTGGTTGCTAGGCAGTTACCAAAGTGATGCATATCAAGGCTACTTTCCATCCTGTGTGAAATATGTCAACCCCTAAGTCTCTACGATGTTCTGGTTCAAAGATATGTGATTTGTTACTTGGTTGCTAGGGTAACCACATCTGGTTGCTATGCAGTTACCAGAGTGATACATATCAAGCCTACTTTCCATCCTGAGTGAAATAAGTGAAACAGGAAGTCTCTATGATTTTCTGTTGCAGAGATATGTGATTTGTTACTTGGTTGCTAGGGTAACCACATACGGTTGCTAGGCAGTTACCAGAGTGATACATATCAAGGCTACTTTCCATCCTGAGTGAAATAAGTGAAACAGGAAGTCTCTACGATTTTCTGGTGCAGAGATATGTGATTTGTTACTTGGTTGCTAGGGTAATCACATCTGGTTGCTAGGCAGTTACCAGAGTGATACATATCAAGGCTACTTTCCATCCTGAGTGAAATAAGTCAACCCGGAAGTCTCTCTGATTTTCTGTTGCAGAGATATGTGATTTGTTACTTGGTTGCTAGGGTAATCACATCTGGTTGCTAGGCAGTTACCAGAGTGATACATATCAAGGCTACTTTCCATCCTGAGTGAAATAAGTGAAACAGGAAGTCTCTACGATTTTCTGGTGCAGATATATGTGATTTGTTACTTGGTTGCTAGGGTAACCCCGTCTGGTTGCTAGGCAGTTACCAGAGTGATACATATCAAGGCTACTTTCCATCCTGAGTGAAATAAGTCAACCCGGAAGTCTCTGTGATTTTCTGTTGCAGAGATATGTGATTTGTTACTTGGTTGCTAGGGTAATCACATCTGGTTGCTAGGCAGTTACTAGAGTGATACATATCAAGGCTACTTTCCATCCTGAGTGAAATAAGTGAAACAGGAAGTCTGTACGATTTTCTGGTGCAGAGATATGTGATTTGTAAGTTGGTTGCTAGGGTAACCCCATCTGGTTGCTAGGCAGTTACCAGGGTGATACTTATCAAGCCTCCTTTCCATACTGAGTGAATCAAGTCAACCTGGAAGCTACTATACTGTGGCTATGAAGATTTTAGGTCATTACTTATTGGCTGCTTGATAAAAGAAATCCTCTGAGGGAGAGTGAGAGGGAGAGACGCAGGGCTGACAGGCCCTTTTTTGTCTGTGTGTGTGAAAACGTCAGTTGGGATTTAAATTTCTGAACATTCCGCAATGTTAATCAATGGGAGTTTTTCCGAGTTTTGATCGTCATTTTTAGGAAAACCGTAAGTCCGATCAGTTAGAAAAGATATAGCACACTATTCGGGATTAGTCTGAAGGTCTGTGCCGAGTTTGGTGCATGTAGCTTAAAAGCTCTAGGAGGAGTTACATTTAGAAATTTAGTCTCAGAATAATAATAATAATAATAATAAGTTTAAATAGGATTTCAGTAAGTTGGCTTTCTCAAGCCAACCTAACTAGATTGAAAAGTTTGAGTACAAACTTTAGGTTGGCTTGAGAAAGCCTAGCATAAAGTTTGAAGTAGTTGTAAAAGTTTGAAGATTTACGGTTTCTAGTTTGATGTAATTATAAGTAGTAGTTTTCAAAGTTCAAAGTTTAGAGATTATAAAACCATTCAGTCTATCAAATAGATTAGATAGATAGATAGATAGATAGATAGATAGATAGATAGATAGATAGATAGATAGATAGATAGATATTGACCCTCAGATAGATAGATAGATATTGACCCTCAGATAGATAGATAGATAGATAGATAGATAGATAGATAGATAGATAGATAGATAGAGTATGACCCATAGATAGATAGATAGATAGATAGATAGATATTGACCCTCAGATAGATAGATAGATAGATAGATAGATAGATAGATAGATAGTTATTGACCATCAGATAGATATATAGATAGATTGTTATTGACCATCAGATAGATAGATAGATAGATAGATAGATAGACAGATATTGACCATTAGATAGATAGATAGATAGATAGATATTGATCCTCAGATAGATAGATAGATATTGACCCTCAGATAGATAGATAGATAGATAGATAGAAAGATAGAAAGATAGATAGATAGTCATTGACCCTTAGATAGATAGATATTGACCGTCAGATATATAGATAGACAGATAGTCATTGACCCTGAGATATAGATAGATAGAGTATGACCCACAGAAAGATAGATAGATAGATAGTTATTGACCCGCAGATAGTTAGATAGATAGATAGATAGATATTGACCCTCAGATAGATAGATAGATAGATATTGACCATCAGATAGATAGATAGATAGATAGATAGATAGATATATCATTTTTTACTTGGTTGCTAGGGTAACCCAATCTGGTTGCTAGGCAGTTTCCAGGGTGATCCTTATCAAGCCTCCTTTTCATTCTGAGTGAATAAAGTCAACCCGGAAGTCTCTATGATTTTCTGTTGCATAGATATGTGATTTGTTACTTGGTTGCTAGGGTAACCATATCTGGTTGATAGGCAGTTACCAGAGTGATATATATCAAGGCTACTTTCCATCTTGAGTGAAATAAGTGAAACAGGATGTCTCTATGATTTTCTGGTGCAGAGATATGTGACTTGTTACTTGGTTGCTAGGGTAAACACATCTGGTTACTAGGCAGTTACCAAAGTGATACTCATAAGGCTCCTTGCAATCCTGTGTGAAATATGTCAACCCCTAAGTCTCTACGATGTTCTGGTTCAAAGATATGTGATTTGTTACTTGGTTGCTAAGGTAACCCTGTCTGGTTGCTATGCAGTTACCAGAGTGATACATATCAAGGCTACTTTCCATCCTGAGTGAAATAAGTGAAACAGGTAGTCTCTACGATATACTGGTGCAGATATATGTGATTTGTTACTTGGTTGCTAGGGTAACCCCGTCTGGTTGCTAGGCAGTTACCAGAGTGATACATATCAAGGCTACTTTCCATCCTGAGTGAATCAAGTCAACCCGGAAGTCTCTATGATTTTCTGATGCAGAGATATGTGATTTGTTACTTGGTTGCTAGGGTAATCACATCTGGTTGCTAGGCGGTTACCAGAGTGATACATATCAAGGCTACTTCCATCCTGAGTGAAATAAGTCAACCCGGAAGTCTCTCTGATTTTCTGTTGCAGAGATATGTGATTTGTTACTTGGTTGCTAGGGTAATCACATCTGGTTGCTAGGCAGTTACCAGAGTGATACATATCAAGGCTACTTTCCATCCTGAGTGAAATAAGTGAAACAGGAAGTCTCTATGATTTTCTGGTGCAGATATATGTGATTTGTTACTTGGTTGCTAGGGTAACCCCGTCTGGTTGCTAGGCAGTTACCAGATTGATACATATCAAGGCTCCTTGCAATCCTGTGTGAAATATGTTAACCCCTAAGTCTCTACGATGTTCTGGTTCAAAGATATGTGATTTGTTACTTGGTTGCTAGGGTAATCGCATCTGGTTGCTAGGCAGTTACCAGAGGGATACATATCAAGGCTACTTTCCATCCTGAGTGAAATAAGTGAAACAGGAAGTCTCTATGATTTTCTGGTGCAGAGATATGTGATTTGTTACTTGGTTGCTAGGGTAAACACATCTGGTTGCTAGGCAGTTACCAAAGTGATACTCATAAGGCTCCTTGCAATCCTGTGTGAAATATGTCAAACCCTAAGTGTCTACGATGTTCTGGTTCAAAGATATGTGATTTGTTACTTGGTTGCTAAGGTAACCCTGTCTGGTTGCTATGCAGTTACCAGAGTGATACATATCAAGGCTACTTTCCATCCTGAGTGAAATAAGTGAAACAGGTAGTCTCTACGATTTTCTGGTGCAGAGATATGTGATTTGTTACTTGGTTGCTAGGGTAACCCCGTCTGGTTGCTAGGCAGTTACCAGAGTGATACATATCAAGGCTACTTTCCATCCTGAGTGAATTAAGTCAACCCGGAAGTCTCTATGATTTTCTGTTGCAGAGATATGTGATTTGTTACTTGGTTGCTAGGGTAATCACATCTGGTTGCTAGGCAGTTACCAGAGTGATACATATCAAGGCTGCTTTCCATCCTGAGTGAAATAAGTCAACCCGGAAGTCTCTTTGATTTTCTGTTGCAGAGATATGTGATTTGTTACTTGGTTGCTAGGGTAACCCCATCTGGTTGCTAGGCAGTTACCAGAGTGATACATATCAAGGCTACTTTCCATCCTGAGTGAAATAAGTGAAACAGGAAGTCTGTATGATTTTCTGGTGCAGAGATATGTGATTTGTTACTTGGTTGCTAGGGTAACCCCATCTGGTTGCTAGGCAGTTACCAGAGTGATACATATCAAGGCTACTTTCCATCCTGAGTGAAATAAGTGAAACAGGATGTCTGTATGATTTTCTGGTGCAGAAATATGTGATTTGTTATTTGGTTGCTAGGGTAACCCTGTCTGGTTGCTATGCAGTTACCAGGGTGATACTTATCAAGCCTCCTTTCCATACTGAGTGAATCAAGTCAACCTGGAAGCTACTATACTGTGGCTATGAAGATTTTAGGTCATTACTTATTGGCTGCTTGATAAAAGAAATCCTCTGAGGGAGAGAGAGAGGGAGAGACGCAGGGCTGACAGGCCCTTTTTCGTCTGTGTGTGTGAAAACGTCAGTTGGGATTTAAATTTCTGAACATTCCGCAATGTTAATCAATGGGAGTTTTTCCGAGTTTTGATCGTCATTTTTAGGAAAACCGTAAGTCCGATCTGTTAGAAAAGATATAGCACACTATTCGGGATTAGTCTGAAGGTCTGTGCCGAGTTTGGTGCATGTAGCTTAAAAGCTCTAGGAGGAGTTACATTTAGAAATTTAGTTTCAGAAGAATAATAATAACTAGATTAAAAAGTTTGAGTACAAACTTTAGGTTGGCTTGAGAAAGCCTAGCATAAAGTTTGAAGTAGTTGTAAAAGTTTGAAGATTTACGGTTTCTAGTTTGATGTAATTATAATTAGTAGTTTTCAAAGTTCAAAGTTTAGAGATTATAAAACCATTCTGTCTATCAAATAGATTAGATAGATAGATAGATAGATAGATAGATAGATAGATAGATAGATAGATAGATATTGACCCTCAGATAGATAGATAGATAGATAGATAGAGTCTAACCCATAGATAGATAGATAGATAGATAGATAGATAGATAGAGAGTATGACCATCAGATAGATAGATAGATAGATAGATAGATATTGACCATCAGATAGATAGATCGATAGATAGATAGATAGATAGTTATTGACCATCAGATAGATAGATAGATAGATAGATAGATAGATAGATAGATAGATATTGATCCTCAGATAGATAGATAGATATTGACCCTTAGATAGATAGATAGATAGATAGATAGATAGATAGATAGTCATTGACCCTTAGATAGATAGATAGATATTGACCGTCAGATATATAGATAGATAGTCATTGACCCTGAGATATAGATAGATAGAGTATGACCCACAGATAGATAGATAGATAGTTATTGACCTGCAGATAGTTAGATAGATAGAAATTGACCCTCAGATAGATAGATAGATAGATAGATATTGACCCTCAGAAAGATAAATAGATAGATAGATAGATAGATAGATAGATAGATAGACAGATAGATATATCATTTTTTACTTGGTTGCTAGGGTAACCCAATCTGGTTGCTAGGCAGTTTCCAGGGTGATCCTTATCAAGCCTCCTTTTCATTCTGAGTGAAAAAGTCAACCCGGAAGTCTCTATGATTTTCTGTTGCATAGATATGTGATTTGTTACTTGGTTGCTAGGGTAACCATATCTGGTTGATAGGCAGTTACCAGAGTGATATATATCAAGGCTACTTTCCATCTTGAGTAAAATAAGTCAAACAGGAAGTCTCTACGATTTTCTGGTGAAGAGATATATTATTTGTTACTTGGTTGCTAGGGTAACCCCATCTGGTTGCTATGCAGTTACCAGGGTGATACTTATCAAGCCTCCTTTCCATCCTGAGTGAATTATGTCAACCCGGAAGTCTCTACGATTTTCTGTTGCAGAGATATGTGATTTGTTACTTGGTTGCTAGGGTATCCCTGTCTGGTTGCTATGCAGTTACCAGGGTGATACTTATCAAGCCTCCTTTCCATCCTGAGTGAAATAAGTGAAACAGGAAGTCTCTACGATTTTCTGGTGCAGAGATATGTGATTTGTTAGTTGGTTGCTAGGGTAACCCCATCTGGTTGCTAGGCAGTTACCAAGGTGATACTCATAAGGCTCCTTGCAATCCTGTGTGAAATATGTCAACCCCTAAGTCTCTACGATGTTCTGGTTCAAAGATATGTGATTTGTTACTTGGTTGCTAGGGTAACCGCATCTGGTTGCTAGGCAGTTACCAGAGGGATACATATCAAGGCTACTTTCCATCCTGAGTGAAATAAGTGAAACAGGAAGTCTCTATGATATTCTGGTGCAGAGATATGTGATTTGTTACTTGGTTGCTAGGGTAAACACATCTGGTTGCTAGGGAGTTACAAAAGTGATACTCATAAGGCTCCTTGCATCCTGTGTGAAATATGTCAACCCGGAAGTCTCTACGATGTTCTAGTTCAAAGATATGTGATTTGTTACTTGGTTGCTAAGGTAACCCTGTCTGGTTGCTATGCAGTTACCAGAGTGATACATATCAAGGCTACTTTACATCCTGAGTGAAATAAGTCAACCCGGAAGTCTGTATGAATTTCTGGTGCAGAGATATGTGATTTGTTATTTGGTTGCTAGGGTAACCCTGTCTGGTTGCTATGCAGTTACCAGGGTGATGCATATCAAGGCTACTTTCCATCCTGTGTGAAATATGTCAACTCCTAAGTCTCTACGATGTTCTGGTTCAAAGATATGTGATTTGTTACTTGGTTGCTAGGGTAACCACATCTGGTTGCTAGGCAGTTACCAGAGTGATACATATCAAGCCTCCTTTCCATCCTGAGTGAAATAAGTGAAACAGGAAGTCTCTACGATTTTCTGGTGCAAAGATATGTGATTTGTTACTTGGTTGCTAGGGTAACCCCATCTGGTTGCTAGGCAGTTACCAAGGTGACAGCCAACAGTGCTCCTTGCCATCCTGAGTGAAATAAGTCAACCCGGAAGTCTCTGTGATTTTCTAGTACAGAGATATGTGATTTGTTTCTTGGTTGCTAGGGTAACCCCATCTGGTCGCTAGGCAGTTACCAAGGTGACAGCCAACAATGCTCCTTGCAATCCTGAGTGAAATAAGTCAACCCAGATTTCTCTGTGATTTTCTAGTACAGAGATATGTGATTTGTTTCTTGGTTGCTAGGGTAACCCCATCTGGTTGCTAGGCAGTTACCAAGGTGACAGGCAACAATGCTCCTTGCCATCCTGAGTGAAATAAGTCAACCCGGAAGTCTCTACGTCATTCTGATCCTAAGATACACATCTTAGTGATTTTGAATGGATGTCAATGGTTCTTTGTTGCTAGGGTGCTTTAAATGGTTGCTAGGGCGTGGCTAAGTAGTTGACATGATGAAAGCTGAAGACTGATTACTCACCCAATGAAAACAAAGCAACTATCATGTCTCTAGGACATTCTGATCTGAAGATATCTTACTGTAAATGAAATCAATAAATGTGGTTGCTAGGGTGCTCTAAATTGTTGCTAGGGAGTGGCTTGGCAGCTGCCAATGATGAATCTCCAAAGGCTGCTTGTCAATATGAATGATATAAACCAACTCCCATGCTTCTGTGACATTCAGAATGGAAGATATCTCTCTTTGGATTTTGGTTGCTAAGGTGCTCGAAAATGGTTGCTAGGGAGGGGCTAGGAAGTGTTGAGGGGATTCATGATTGGCTGTTTTACTGCCCCAAGTCAAACGAGACCACCCTCGTGTTTGTATGATAATTCAGTCCGGAGAAATCCCTTTGATCTTTTTCAAAGGAAGTCTATGGGAATTGTTGCTAAGGTGCTGTAAATGGTTGCTAGGGCGTGGCTTGATAGCTTCACAATGATCCTGAGAGACTGATTGGTCGTCTGAGTAAAATGAGCCCGCCCCCTTGTCTGTAAGACACTGTGATCCAGAGTTATGTTCAATACAAAATCTACCATAGACTTAACATTGGGGCAAATTTGGGCAGCTCCTGCCCCCCAGGGGTGCAACTTTTACCCCATTGTGAGGTACGTTCTCACAGAGCCTGTCAGCCTCTTCAAATGAGGTAAATCACAAGTCTCTGCGAAATTCTCGCTCTGAGCTATGACTCGTCAAAATTCGGCTCAATGTTAAGTCAATGGGATTGTTTGCCCAATTTTTTGCCCCTGGGGCAAACACCGTACCCCCGATCGCTTATAAAAGTCATAGCACACCATTCCCAAATAATCCGCACGATTTGAAGCCTCATTCGTGGGTCAGCGACCAAAAATTTTTTCAAAAAATTCCATTGACTTACATTGGGGCAATTTTGGGCAGCTCCTGCCCCCCAGGGGTAAAACTTTTACCCCATTGTGAGGTATGTTCTCACAGAGCCTGTCAGCCTCTTCAAATGTGGTAAATCACATGTCTCTGCGAAATCCTCGCTCTGAGCTATGACTTTTCAAAGTTCGGCTCAATGTTAAGTCAATGGGATTTTTTGCCCAATTTTTTGCCCCTGGGGCAAACACCGTACCCCCGATCGCTTAGAAAAGATATAGCACACTATTCGGGATTAGTCTGAAGGTCTGTGCAGAGTTTGGTGCATGTAGCTTAAAAGCTCTAGGAGGAGTTAGATTTAGAAATTTAGTCTCAGAATAATAATAATAATAATAATAAGTTTAAATAGGATTTCAGTAAGTTGGCTTTCTCAAGCCAACCTAATAACTAGATTGAAAAGTTTGAGTACAAACTTTAGGTTGGCTTGAGAAAGCCTAGCATAAAGTTTGAAGTAGTTGTAAAAGTTTGAAGATTTACGGTTTCTAGTTTGATGTAATTATAAGTAGTAGTTTTCAAAGTTCAAAGTTTAGAGATTATAAAACCATTCAGTCTATCAAATAGATTAGATAGATAGATAGATAGATAGATAGATAGATAGATAGATAGATAGATAGATAGATAGATAGATATTGACCCTCAGATAGATAGATAGATAGATAGATAGATAGATAGATAGAGTATGACCCATAGATAGATAGATAGATAGATAGATAGATAGATAGATAGATAGATAGATAGATAGATAGATAGATAGATATTGACCCTCAGATAGATAGATAGTTATTGACCATCAGATAGATAGATAGATAGATAGATAGTTATTGACCATCAGATAGATAGATAGATAGATAGATAGATATTGACCATTAGATAGATAGATAGATAGATAGATATTGATCCTCAGATAGATAGATAGATATTGACCCTCAGATAGATAGATAGATAGATAGAAAGATAGAAAGATAGATTGATAGTCATTGACCCTTAGATAGATAGATAGATAGATATTGAACGTCAGATATATAGATAGATAGATAGTCATTGACCCTGAGATATAGATAGATAGAGTATGAACCACAGATAGATAGATAGATAGATAGTTATTGACCCGCAGATAGTTAGATAGATAGATAGATAGATATTGACCCTCAGATAGATAGATAGATAGATAGATAGATAGATAGATAGTCATTGACTCTTAGATAGATAGATAGATATTGACCGTCAGATATATAGATAGACAGATAGTCATTGACCCTGAGATATAGATAGATAGAGTATGACCCACAGATAGATAGATAGATAGTTATTGACCCGCAGATAGTTAGATAGATAGATAGATAGATATTGACCCTCAGATAGATAGATAGATAGATAGATAGATAGATAGATAGATAGATATTGACCATCAGAAAGATAGATAGATAGATAGATAGACAGATAGATATATCATTTTTTACTTGGTTGCTAGGGTAACCCAATCTGGTTGCTAGGCAGTTTCCAGGGTGATCCTTATCAAGCCTCCTTTTCATTCTGAGTGAATAAAGTCAACCCGGAAGTCTCTATGATTTTCTGTTGCATAGATATGTGATTTGTTACTTGGTTGCTAGGGTAACCATATCTGGTTGATAGGCAGTTACCAGAGTGATATATATCAAGTCTACTTTCCATCTTGAGTAAAATAAGTGAAACAGGAAGTCTCTACGATTTTCTGGTGCAGATGTATGTGATTTGTTATTTGGTTGCTAGGGTAAGCCCTTGTCATTGCTAGGCAGTTACCAGAGTGATACTTATTAAGCCTCCTTTCCATCCTGAATAAATTATGTCAACCCGGAATTCTCTACGATTTTCTGGTGCAGAGATATGTGATTTGTTAGTTGGTTGCTAGGGTAACCCCATCTGGTTGCTAGGCAGTTACTAAGGTGATACTCATAAGGCTCCTTGCAATCCTGTGTGAAATATGTCAACCCCTAAGTCTCTACGATGTTCTGGTTCAAAGATATGTTATTTGTTACTTGGTTGCTAGGGTAACCGCATCTGGTTGCTAGGCAGTTACCAGAGGGATACATATCAAGGCTACTTTCCATCCTGAGTGAAATAAGTGAAACAGGAAGTCTCTATGATTTCCTGGTGCAGAGATATGTGACTTGTTACTTGGTTGCTAGGGTAAACACATCTGGTTGCTAGGCAGTTACCAAAGTGATACTCATAAGGCTCCTTGCAATCCTGTGTGAAATATGTCAACCCCTAAGTCTCTACGATGTTCTGGTTCAAAGATATGTGATTTGTTACTTGGTTGCTAAGGTAACCCTGTCTGGTTGCTATGCAGTTACCAGAATGATACATATCAAGGCTACTTTCCATCCTGAGTGAAATAAGTGAAACAGGTAGTCTCTCTGATTTTCTGTTGCAGAGATATGTGATTTGTTACTTGGTTGCTAGGGTAATCACATCTGGTTGCTAGGCAGTTACCAGAGTGATACATATCAAGGCTACTTTCCATCCTGAGTGAAATAAGTGAAACAGGTAGTCTCTACGATTTTCTGTTGCAGAGATATGTGATTTGTTACTTGGTTGCTAGGGTAACCCCGTCTGGTTGCTAGGCAGTTACCAGAGTGATACATATCAAGGCTACTTTCCATCCTGAGTGAATAAAGTCAACCCGGAAGTCTCTATGATTTTCTGTTGCAGAGATATGTGATTTGTTACTTGGTTGCTAGGGTAATCACATCTGGTTGCTAGGCAGTTACCAGAGTGATACATATCAAGGCTGCTTTCCATCCTGAGTGAAATAAGTCAACCCGGAAGTCTCTTTGATTTTCTGTTGCAGAGATATGTGATTTGTTACTTGGTTGCTAGGGTAATCACATCTGGTTGCTAGGCAGTTACCAGAGTGATACATATCAAGGCTACTTTCCATCCTGAGTGAAATAAGTCAACCCGGAAGTCTCTCTGATTTTCTGTTGCAGAGATATGTGATTTGTTACTTGGTTGCTAGGGTAATCACATCTGGTTGCTAGGCAGTTACCAGAGTGATACATATCAAGGCTACTTTCCATCTTGAGTGAAATAAGTGAAACAGGAAGTCACTACGATTTTCTGGTGCAGAAATATGTGATTTGTTACTTGGTTGCTAGGGTAACCCCATCTGGTTGCTAGGCAGTTACCAGAGTGATACATATCAAGGCTACTTTCCATCCTGAGTGAAATAAGTGAAACAGGAAGTCTGTATGATTTTCTGATGCAGATATATGTGATTTGTTACTTGGTTGCTAGGGTAACCCCATCTGGTTGCTAGGCAGTTACCAGAGTGATACATATCAAGGCTACTTTCCATCCTGAGTGAATCAAGTCAACCCGGAAGTCTCTCTGATTTTCTGTTGCAGAGATATGTGATTTGTTAGTTGGTTGCTAGGGTAACCCCATCTGGTTGCTATGCAGTTACCAGGGTGATACTTATCAAGCTTCCTTTCCATACTGAGTGAATCAAGTCAACCTGGAAGCTACTATACTGTGGCTATGAAGATTTTAGGTCATTACTTATTGGCTGCTTGATAAAAGAAATCCTCTGAGGGAGAGAGAGAGGGAGAGACGCAGGGCTGACAGGCCCTTTTTCGTCTGTGTGTGTGAAAACATCAGTTGGGATTTAAATTTCTGAACATTCCGCAATGTTAATCAATGGGAGTTTTTCCGAGTTTTGATCGTCATTTTTAGGAAAACCGTAAGTCCGATCAGTTAGAAAAGATATAGCACACTATTCGGGATTAGTCTGAAGGTCTGTGCCGAGTTTGGTGCATGTAGCTTAAAAGCTCTAGGAGGAGTTACATTTAGAAATTTAGTCTCAGAAGAATAATAATAATAACTAGAATGTACATTTCCTGAAGAAAATGTGAGTGGTGCTTGCCGTGGCAAAATTTCTTACCACAATATCCCACCTACTGCCCAAAGTTGAAAGACGCTACCCCCATGACAGTAGTATGTTCTGGTGCAGAGATATTGGTGTTGTTCCATGGTTGCTAGGGTAACCCCATCTGGTTGCTAGGCAGTTACCAGGGTGATATTTATCAAGTCTACATCCCATCCTGAGTGAAATAAGTCAACCCGGAAGTCTCTGTGATTTTCTTGTGCAGAGATATGTGATTTGTTTCTTGGTTGCTAGGGTAACCCCATCTGGTTGCTAGGCAGTTGCCAAGGTGACAACCAACAATGCTCCTTGCCATCCTGAGTGAAATAAGTCAACCCGGAAGTCTCTGTGATTTTCTTGTAAAGAGATATGTGATTTGTTTCTTGGTTGCTAGGGTAACCCCATTTGGTTGCTAGGCAGTTACCAGGGTGATATTTATGAAGTCTACTTTCCATCCTGAGTGAAATAAGTCAACCCGGAAGTCTCTACGTCATTCTGATCCTAAGATACACATCTTAGTGATTTTGAATGGATGTCAATGGTTCTTCGTTGCTAGGGGGCTTTAAATGGTTGCTAGGGCGTGGCTAAGTAGTTCACATGATAAAAGCTGAAGACTGATTACTCACCCAATTAAAACAAAGCAACTATCATGTCTCTAGGACATTCTGATCTGAAGATATCTTACTGTAATTGAAATCAATAAATATGGTTGCTAGGTTGCTCTAAATTGTTGCTAGGGCATGGCTAGCCAATGAACAGAGTGATTCTTATTGGCTGCTTACTATCCTGACTCAAGAGTCAATTCCCAAGTTTCTATAATATTGTGTTCTTAAGATATCCATCTGAGGCATTTTGAATGGAAGTGTATGGGGGCTGTTGCTAGGGTGTTGTAAATGGTTGCTAGGGTGTGGCTACTTCATTTCCAAGCTGATAGTTAAAGCTGACTGATTGGTAGCCTGAGTGAAATGAGCCTGCCCCCACTTTTCTACAACATTTTGATTGGGAGATATGATCCAACAAAATACTGTGTATTTTCACTTTAAGGAAAAAACAATTGCTTTCATGGGCAATAGTATGCCTATGGGGCATATTTGTGCCCGTTTTACCCCTCAGGGTTAAATCTTACCCCCAAACTCATGTCATGCTGCACAACTGCTTGCTAGGCCACATTAAATCACATTAAATGTGTCCACTCACATGTATGTACAAAATTTTAGGTAATTACTTATTGCATGCTCAATAAAAGAAATCCTCTGAGGGAGACAGAGAGAGAGAGAGAGACGCAGGGCTGACAGGCCCTTTTTTGTCTGTGTGTGTGAAAACGTCAGTTGGGATTTAAATTTCTGAACATTCCGCAATGTAAAGTCAATGGGACTTTTTTGGCCGCTTTTTCATCCGCTGTGCGAACATCGTACACTCGATCGCTTAGAAAAGTCATAGCACACCTCTCCTCAATGAGCCGCTCGATATGACACCTCATTCATGGGTCTACGCCAAAAGGTGCGGGACGAGTTAGGTGCCGAAGTTTTGTACGGAAGAAGAAGAAGAAGAAGAAGAAGAAAAACTAGAATGTACATTTCCTGAAGAAAATGTGAGTGGTGCTTGCCATGGCAAAACTCGTCAAATAGCATTTTCTAACTTGTTTCTAAGCACTAAAATAAAGGTCATAGAATGTTGCTAACACGTGTTTTTCATGATGGTAGCACGTTTTTAGAATGTTTTAGCACTTCGCTAGGTGAAGCTAGCATGTGTTAGCATGATACAAGCACGTTTTTAGCATGTTTAAGCACTTCTTTTGGCAATGCTAACATGTGTTAGCATGATGCTAGCACGTTTTTAACAAGTTTTAGCAATCCCCTAAGCAATGATAACATGCATTAGCATAATGCTAGCACGTTTTAACATGTTTTAGCACTTTGCTAGGTGAAGCTAGCATTTGTTAGCATGATACTAGCACGTTTTTAGCCTGTTTTAGCACTTCGCTAGGTGATGCTAACATGTGTTTGCATGATGCTAGCACGTTTTAACATGTTTTAACAATCCCCTAATAAATGCTAACATGCATTAGCATAATGCTAGCACGTTTTACCATGTTTTAGCACTTCGCTACGTGAAGCTAGCATGTGTTAGCATGATACTAGCACGTTTTTAGCCTGTTTTAGCACTTCGCTAGGCGATGCTAACATGTGTTAGCATGATGCTAGCACATTTTTAACATGTTGTAGCGATCCCCTAACCAATGCTAACATGCATTAGCATAATACTAGCACGTTTTTAGCATGTTTTAGCACTTCACTAGGCGATGCTAACATGTGTTAGCATGATGCTAGCACGTTTTTAACATGTTTTAGCAATCCCCTTAGCAATGCTAACATGCATTAGCATAATGCTAGCACGTTTTAACATGTTTTAACATTTTGCTAGTCAATGCCAGCATGTGTTAGCATGATACTAGCACGTTTTTAGCATGTTTTAGCACTTCGCTAGGCGATGCTAACATGTGTTAGCATGATGCTAGCACGTTTTTAACATGTTTTAGCACTTCACTAGGCGATGCTAACATGTGTTAGCATGATGCTAGCACGTTTTTAGCATGTTTTAGCACTTCACTAGGCGATGCTAACATGTGTTAGCATGATGCTAGCACGTTTTTAACATGTTTTAGCAATCCCCTAAGCAATGCTAACATGCATTAGCATAATGCTAGCACGTTTTAACATGTTTTAACATTTTGCTAGGCAATGCCAGCATGTGTTAGCATGATACTAGCACGTTTTTAACATGTTTTAGCACTTCGCTAGGTGATGCTAACATGTGTTAGCATGATGCTAGCACGTTTTAACATGTTTTAACAATCCCCTAATAAATGCTAACATGCATTAGCATAATGCTAGCACGTTTTACCATGTTTTAGCACTTCGCTACGTGAAGCTAGCATGTGTTAGCATGATACTAGCACGTTTTTAGCCTGTTTTAGCACTTCGCTAGGCGATGCTAACATGTGTTAGCATGATGCTAGCACATTTTTAACATGTTGTAGCGATCCCCTAACCAATGCTAACATGCATTAGCATAATACTAGCACGTTTTTAGCATGTTTTAGCACTTCACTAGGCGATGCTAACATGTGTTAGCATGATGCTAGCACGTTTTTAACATGTTTTAGCAATCCCCTTAGCAATGCTAACATGCATTAGCATAATGCTAGCACGTTTTAACATGTTTTAACATTTTGCTAGTCAATGCCAGCATGTGTTAGCATGATACTAGCACGTTTTTAGCATGTTTTAGCACTTCGCTAGGCGATGCTAACATGTGTTAGCATGATGCTAGCACGTTTTTAACATGTTTTAGCACTTCACTAGGCGATGCTAACATGTGTTAGCATGATGCTAGCACGTTTTTAGCATGTTTTAACACTTCACTAGGCGATGCTAACATGTGTTAGCATGATGCTAGCACGTTTTTAACATGTTTTAGCAATCCCCTAAGCAATGCTAACATGCATTAGCATAATGCTAGCACGTTTTAACATGTTTTAACATTTTGCTAGGCAATGCCAGCATGTGTTAGCATGATACTAGCACGTTTTTAACATGTTTTAGCACTTCGCTAGGTGATGCTAACATGTGTTAGCATGATGCTAGCACGTTTTTAACATGTTTTAGCAATCCCCTAAGCAATGCTAACATGCATTAGCATAATGCTAGCATGTTTTAACATGTTTTAACATTTTGCTAGGCAATGCCAGCATGTGTTAGCATGATACTAGCACGTTTTTAGCATGTTTTAGCACTTCGCTAGGCGATGCTAACATGTGTTAGCATGATGCTAGCACGTTATTAACATGTTTTAGCAATCCCCTAAGCAATGCTAACATGCATTAGCATAATGCTAGCACGTTTTAACATGTTTTAACACTTTGCTAGGCAATGCCAGTGTTAGCATGATGCTAGCACGTTTTTAGCATTTTTTTAACACTTCGCTAGGCAATACTATCATGTGTTAGCATGTTTTTAGCACGTTTTTAGCATGTTTTAGCACTTCGCTAGGTGATGCCAACATGTGTTAGCATGTTGCTAGCACGTTTTTAGCATGTTTTAGCACTTCGCTAGGTGATGCCAGCATATGTTAGCATGATGCTAGCACATTTTTAGCATGTTTTAGGGTGTGGCTATGAAGATTTTTATTGACTGCTTGATAAAAGAAATCCTCTGAGGGAGAGACAGAGAGAGAGACGCAGGGCTGACAGGCCCTTTTTTGTCTGTGTGTGTGAAAAAGTCAGTTGGGATTTAAATTTCTGAACATTCCGCAATGTAAAGTCAATGGGATTTTTTTGGCCGCTTTTTCGTCCGCTGTTCGAACATCGTACACCCGATCGCTTATAAAAGTCATAGCACACCTCTCCTCAATGAGCCGCTCGATTTGACACCTCATTCATGGGTCTACGCCAAAAGGTGCGGGACGAGTTAGGTGCCGAAGTTTTGTACGGAAGAAGAAGAAGAAGAAGAAGAAGAAGAAAAATAAGTATGTGAGATTACAATAGTGTTGCTTTGCAAGCACCACTAACTAGAATGTACATTTCCTGAAGAAAATGTGAGTGGTGCTTGCCGTGGCAAAATTTCTTACCACAATATCCCACCTACTGCCCAAAGTTGAAAGACGCTACCCCCATGACAGTAGTATGTTCTGGTGCAGAGATATTGGTGTTGTTCCATGGTTGCTAGGGTAACCCCATCTGGTTGCTAGGCAGTTACCAAGGTGACAGGCAACAATGCACCTTGCCATCCTGAGTGAAATAAGTCAACCCGGAAGTCTCTGTGATTTTCTTGTGCAGAGATATGTGATTTGTTTCTTGGTTGCTAGGGTAACCCCATCTGGTTGCTAGGCAGTTACCAAGGTGACAGCCAACAATGCTCCTTGCCATCCTGAGTGAAATAAGTCAACCCGGAAGTCTCTGTGATTTTCTTGTGCATAGATATGCGATTTGTTTCTTGGTTGCTAAGGTAACCCCATCTGGTTGCTAGGCAGTTACCAAGGTGACAGGCAATAATGCTCCTTGCCATCCTGAGTGAAATAAGTCAACCCGGAAGTCTCTGTGATTTTCTTGTGCAGAGATATGTGATTTGTTTCTTGGTTGCTAGGGTAACCCCATCTGGTTGCTAGGCAGTTACCAAGGTGACAGCCAACAATGCTCCTTGCCATCCTGAGTGAAATAAGTCAACCCGGAAGTCTCTGTGATTTTCTAGTACATAGATACGTGATTTGTTACTTGGTTGCTAGGATAACCCCATCTGGTTGCTAGGCAGTTACCAGGGTGATATTTATCAAGTCTACATTCCATCCTGAGTGAAATAAGTCAACCCGGAAGTCTCTGTGATTTTCTTGTGCAGAGATATGTGATTTGTTTCTTGGTTGCTAGGGTAACCCCATCTGGTTGCTAGGCAGTTACCAAGGTGACAGCCAACAATGCTCCTTGCCATCCTGAGTGAAATAAGTCAACCCGGAAGTCTCTGTGATTTTCTTGTGCATAGATATGTGATTTGTTTCTTGGTTGCTAGGGTAACTCCATCTGGTTGCTAGGCAGTTACCAAGGTGACAGGCAACAATGCACCTTATCATCCTGAGTGAAATAAGTCAACCCGGAAGTCTCTGTGATTTTCTTGTGCAGAGATATGTGATTTGTTTCTTGGTTGCTAGGGTAACCCCATCTGGTTGCTAGGCAGTTACCAAGGTGACAACCAATAATGCTCCTTGCCATCCTGAGTGAAATAAGTGAACCCGGAAGTCTCTGTGATTTTCTAGTACATAGATATGTGATTTGTTACTTGGTTGCTAGGATAACCCCATCTGGTTGCTAGGCAGCTACCAGGGTGATATTTATCAAGTCTACATTCCATCCTGAGTGAAACAAGTCAACCCGGAATTCTCTGTGATTTTCTTGTGCAGAGATATGTGATTTGTTTCTTGGTTGCTAGGGTAACCCCATCTGGTTGCTAGGCAGTTACCAAGGTGACAGCCAACAATGCTCCTTGCCATCCTGAGTGAAATAAGTCAACCCGGAAGTCTCTGTGATTTTCTTGTGCAGAGATATGTGATTTGTTTCTTGGTTGCTAGGGTAATCCCATTTGGTTGCTAGGCAGTTACCAGGGTGATATTTATCAAGTCTACTTTCCATCCTGAGTGAAATAAGTCAACCCGGAAGTCTCTACGACATTCTGATCCTAAGATACACATCTTAGTGATTTTGAATGGATGTCAATGGTGTTTTGTTGCTAGGGTGTTTTAAATGGTTGCTAGGGCATGGCTAAGTAGTTCATATGATGAAAGCTGAAGACTGGTTACTCACCCAATGAAAACAAAGCAACTATCATGTCTCTAGGACATTCTGATCTGAAGATATCTTACTGTAATTGAAATCAATAAATGTGGTTGCTAGGGTGCTCTAAATTGTTGCTAGGGAGTGGCTTGGCAGCTGCCAATGATGAATCACCAAAGGCTGCTTGTCAGTATGAATGATATAAACCAACTCCCATGCTTCTGTGACATTCAGAATGGAAGATATCTCTCTTTGGATTTTGGTTGCTAAGGTGCTCGAAAATGGTTGCTAGGGAGGGGCTAGGAAGTGTTGAGGGGATTCATGATTGGCTGTTTTACTGCCCCAAGTCAAGTGAGACCACCCTCGTGTTTCTATGATAATTCAGTCCGGAGAAATCCCTTTGATCTCTTTCAATGGAAGTCTATGGGACTTGTTGCTAAGGTACTGTAAATGGTTGCTAGGGCGTGGCATGATAGCTTCACAATGATCCGGAGAGACTGATTGGTCGTCTGAGTAAAATGAGCCCGCCCCCTTGTCTCTAAGACACTGTGATCCAGAGTTATGTTCAATACACAATTTACCATAGACTTAACATTGGGGCAAATTTGGGCAGCTCCTGCCCCCAAGGGGTGCAACTTTTACCCCATTGTGAGGTATGTTCTCACAGAGCCTGACAGCCTCTTCAAATGTGGTAAATCACACATCTGTGTGATATCCTCGCTCTGAGCTATGACTTGTCAAAGTTCGGCGCAATGTTAAGTCAATGGGATTTTTTGCCCAATTTTTTGCCCCTGGGGCAAATACCATACCCCCGATCGCTTATAAAAGTCATAGCACACCATTCCCAAATAATCCGCACGATTTGACGCCTCATTCGTGGGTCTGTGACCAAAAAATTTTGCAAAAAATTCCATTGACTTACATTGGGGCAACTTTGGGCAGCTCCTGCCCCCCAGGGGTAAAAGTTTTACCCCATTGTGAGGTATGTTCTCACAGAGCCTGTCAGCCTCTTCAAATGTGGTAAATCACACGTCTCTGTGAAATCCTCGCTCTGAGCTATGACTCGTCAAAGTTCGGCTCAATGTTAAGTCAATGGGATTTTTTGCCCAGTTTTTTGCCCCTGGGGCAAACACCGTACCCCCGATCGCTTATAAAAGTCATAGCACACCTCTCCTCAATGAGCCGCTCGATTTGACACCTCATTCATGTGTCTACACCAAAAGGTGCGGGACGAGTTAGGTGCCGAAGTTTTGTACGGAAGAAGAAGAAGAAGAAGAAGAAGAAAAATAAGTATGTGAGATTACAATAGTGTTGCTTTGCAAGCACCACTAATAAGTATGTGAGATTACAATAGTGTTGCTTTGCAAGCACCACTAATAAGTTTAAATAGGATTTCAGTAAGTTGGCTTTCTCAAGCCAACCTAATAAGTTTAAATAGGATTTCAGTAAGTTGGCTTTCTCAAGCCAACCTAATAATAAGTTTAAATAGGATTTCAGTAAGTTGGCTTTCTCAAGCAACCTAATAAGTTTAAATAGGATTTCAGTAAGTTGGCTTTCTCAAGCCAACCTAATAATAATAAGTATGCAAGAGAACAATAGTGATGCTTTGCCTATGGCAAGCACCACTAATAATAATAATAATAATAATAAGTTTAAATAGGATTTCAGTAAGTTGGCTTTCTCAAGCCAACCTAATAAGTATGCAAGAGAACAATAGTGATGCTTTGCCTATGGCAAGCACCACTAACTAGAATGTACATTTCCTGAAGAAAATGTGAGTGGTGCTTGCCGTGGCAAAACTCGTCAAATAGCATTTTCTAACTTGTTTCTAAGCACTAAAATAAAGGTCATAGAATGTTGCTAACACGTGTTTTTCATGATGGTAGCACGTTTTTAGAATGTTTTAGCACTTCGCTAGGCAAAGCTAGCATGTGTTAGCATGATACTAGCACATTTTTAGCATGTTTTAGCACTTCGTTTGGCAATGCTAACATGTGTTAGCATGATGCTAGCACGTTTTTAAAATGTTTTAGCAATCCCCTAAGCAATGCTAACATGCATTAGCATAATGCTAGCACGTTTTAACATGTTTTAGCACTTCGCTAGGTGAAGCTAGCATGTGTTAGCATGATACTAGCACATTTTTAGCATGTTTTAGCACTTCGCTAGATGATGCTAACATGTGTTAGCATGATGCTAGCACGTTTTTAACATGTTTTAGCAATCCCCTAAGCAATGCTAGCATGCATTAGCATAATGCTAGCACGTTTTAACATGTTTTAACACTTCGCTAGGTGATGCCAGCATGTGTTAGCATGATGCTAACACGTTTTTAGCATGTTTTAACACTTCGCTCGGCAATACTAGCATGTGTTAGCATGTTGTTAGCACGTTTTTAGCATGTTTTAGCACTTCGCTAGGCGATGCCAACATGTGTTAGCATGTTGCTAGCACGTTTTTAGCATGTTTTAGCACTTCGCTAGGCGATGCTACTTTCCATCCTGAGTGAAATAAGTGAAACAGGAAGTCTGTATGATTTTCTGGTGCAGAGATATGTGATTTGCTACTTGGTTGCTAGGGTAACCCTGTCTGGTTGCTATGCAGTTACCAGGGTGATACTTATCAAGCCTCCTTTCCATCCTGAGTGAATAAAGTCAACCCGGAAGTCTCTATGATTTTCTGTTGCAGAGAAATATGTGATTTGTTACTTGGTTGCTAGGGTAACCACATCTGGTTGCTAGGCAGTTACCAGGGTGATACTTATCAAGCCTCCTTTCCATACTGAGTGAATCAAGTCAACCTGAAAGCTACTATACTGTGGATATGAAGATTTTAGGTCATTACTTATTGGCTGCTTGATAAAAGAAATCCTCTGAGGGAGAGAGAGAGGGAGAGATGCAGGGCTGACAGGCCCTTTTTTGTCTGTGTGTGTGAAAACGTCAGTTGGAATTTAAATTCCTGAACATTCTGCAATGTTAAGTCAATGGGATTTTTTTGTCCGCCTTTTCATCCGCTGTGCGAACATCGTACACCCGATCGCTTAGAAAAGATATAGCACACTTTTCGGGATTAGTCTGAAGGTCTGTGCCGAGTTTGGTGCATGTAGCTTAAAAGCTCTAGGAGGAGTTAGTCTTGATCATTTTAGTCTGTAGGATTTCAGTAAGTTGGCTTTCTCAAGCCAACCTAACTAGATAGGTACATTTCTTGAAGAAAATGTGAGTGGTGCTTGCCGTGGCAAAACTCGTCAAATAGCATTTTCTAGCTTGTTTCTAAGCACTAAAATAAAGGTTATAGAATGTTGCTAACATGTGTTTTTCATGATGGTAGCACGTTTTTAGAATGTTTTATCACTTCGTTTGGCGATGCTAACATGTGTTAGCATAATGCTAGAACGTTTTTAACATGTTTTAACAATTCCTTAGGCAATGCTAACATGCATTAGCATAATGCTAGCACGTTTTAACATGTTTTAACACTTCGCTAGGCGATGCCACCATGTGTTATCATGATGTTAGCACGTTTTTAGCATGTTTTAACACTTCGCTAGATGATGCCAACATGCGTTAGCATGATGCTATCACATTTTTAGCATGTTTTAGTACTTCACTATGCGATACTAGTATGTGTTAGCATGTTGCTAGCACATTTTTAGCATGTTTTAGCACTTTGCTAGGCGATGCCAGCATATGTTAGCATGATGCTATTATATTTTTAGCATGTTTTAGGGTGTGGCTATGAAGAATTTTATTGGCTGCTTGATAATATAAATCCTCTGAGGGAGAGAGAGGGAGAGAGAGATGCAGGGCTGACAGGCCCTTTTTTGACTGTGTGTGAAAACATCAGTTGGGATTTAAATTTCTGAACATTCCGCAATGTAAAGTCAATGGGACTTTTTTGGCCGCTTTTTTCTTTCTTTTTTTTTTTTTTTTTTTTAGTCTCTACGATGTTCTGGTTCAAAGATATGTGATTTGTTACTTGGTTGCTAGGGTAAGCCCATGTCGTTGCTAGGCAGTTACCAGAGTGATACTTTTCAAGACTCCTTGCTATCCTGAGTGAAATAAGTCAAACAGGAAGTCTCTATGATTTTCTGGTGAAAAGATGTTTTATTTGTTACTTGGTTGCTAGGGTAACCCCATCTGGTTGCTATGCAGTTACCAGAGTGATATGTATCAAGCCTCCTTGCAATCCTGAGTGAAATAATTCAAACCAGAAGTCTCTATGATGTTCTGGTGAAGAGATACTTGTATATATGGATATTTGTTACTTGGTTGCTAGGGTAACCCCATTTGGTTGCTAGGCAGTTACCAAAGTGATACTCATAAGGCTCCTTGCAATCCTGAGTGAAATAATTCAAACCAGAAGTCTCTATGATGTTCTGGTGAAGAGATATTTGATTTGTAGCTTGGTTGCTAGGGTAACCCTATCTGGTTGCTAGGCAAGCACCACTAATAAGTTTAAATAGAATTTCAGTAAGTTGGCTTTCTCAAGCCAACCTAATAAGAAGAACTAGATAGGTATATTTACTGAAGAAAATGTGAGTGGTGCTTGCCGTGGCAAAACTCGTCAAATAGCATTTTCTAACTTTTTACTAAGCACTAAAATAATGGTCATAGAATGTTGTTAGCATGTTTTTTTCATGATGGTAGCATGTAGGTGTTATGTTTGTGTTAGTATGATGCTAGCACATTCTTAGAATGTTTTAGTACTTCGCTAGGCGATGCTAGGATGTGTTAGCATGAAGCTAGCACGTTTTTAGCATGTATAACACTTTGTTAGGTGATGCTAGCATTTGTTAGCATGATGCTGGCATGTTTTAAGCATGTTTTAGCACTTCGCTATGCGATGATAGCATGTGTTAGCATGATGCTACCACGTTTTTAGCATGTTTTAGCACTTCGCTAGGCGATGCTAACATGTGTTAACCGGATGCTAGCACGTTTTTAGCATGTTTTGGCACTGCGCTAGGCGATGCTAGCATGTGTTAGCATGAAGCTAGCACATTTTTAACATTTTTTAACACTTCACTAGGCTAGCATTTGTTAGCATGATGCTAGCACATTTTTAGCATGTTTTAGCACTTCGCTAGGCAATGATAACATGTGTTAACATGAAGCTAGCACGTTTTTTGCATGTTTTAGCACTTTGCTAGGTGATGCCAGCATGTGTTAACATGAAGGTAGCACGTTTTTAGCATGTTTTAGGGTGTGGCTATGAAGATTTTATGTAATTTCTTATTGGCTGCTCTATAATATAAATCCTCTGAGGGAGAGAGAGAGGGAGAGAGAGATGCAGGGCTGTCAGGCCCTTTTTTGTCTGTGTGTGTGAAAATGTCAGTTGGGATTTAAATTTCTGAACATTCCGCAATGTAAAGTCAATGGGACTTTTTTGGCCGCTTTTTTCATCCGCTGTTCGAACATCGTACACCCGATCGCTTAGAAAAGATATAGCACACCTTGTTCCGTCCTTGTTACAACCCTTCATGCAAATTGACAGACAGTTTAACTCCTCCTCTAATCACCACACTGGACGAAGGTGAATCGTTTACTTCTTTAATGATGACCAAAGGTAGGGTAAAACAGAAACCGAAGATATACACAAATGAGTATTAAATCTTCAAATTTTTTAAACAATACTAGTACAAATAACTTGTTATTTTACACAATTAAATGACTATTCAAAGGATTTAGACATAACTTGGCTCAGACTATTCTGATTATATCGCAGCCGGGAAAAGAAAAAAACCCGGAAATCTATACAACAATTTTAACAACATACATCTCGTCTTACATGATAATATTCCTATGCATAGATAGATGACGTTAAAGAACATTTACATACCGACGATGCTCGTTTATAGCTTGAACGTGAGCAGAAGGACTCGGATGATACACGGATACAATACACAGCTGTCTGAAGACATTACTGAGCGCTTACTGATGACATCATTAAAAGCAACCGCAGAATAAAAGTGACTGAGATTTCTTTAGTATACCACTAGAGGGAGACAACAAGTAACAATACAGAACACTCCCCGTCTGGTGTCCCTGGATACCATCACTCAATACATAATACATGTCAGAAAGGACAGTAGGAATCTAGTCTTCAGATGGTAAAAGGAGGACCAACTCCGTAACTGGCCTCAAGAACACTTTAACCCCATCTGGATGTACTACTTTCACTTCCACTTTGCAGACTCTACCGTCCTTGCTGGGAAACACTTCTGCGATACGCCCAATAGGCCATGAATTTCTTTTGGCTTGATTGTCCTTGATGAGCACTATGCTCCCTTTAGTGAGATTTGGCTTGTCAGACTGCCACTTCCTTTTTGTCTGCAGAGTGGACAGGTATTGTTTCCTCCATTTGTCCCAGAAGGTGTTAGCAAGACTTTGTACCTGCCTCCACTGACGTTTGTATAAGTCTTTGCCGTCAAAGTCGCCTGGAGGAGCAAGAGAGGGACCAGTTTTTTGTGTTAACAGAGTTGCGGGGGTGAGTATAAACGAGTCCTCTGGATCTGTAGACACAGGCACGAGCGGTCTGGAATTTACAATGGCTGTCACTTCTGCCATCAAGGTGACTAGGACCTCATGGGTGATTTTTGAAGACCCAAGCTGTAAGAACATTGAGTCCAAGATCTTGCGTGTCAGCCCTATCATCCACTCCCAGGCTCCGCCCATATGGGAGGCGTGAGGGGGGTTAAACTCCCAAAGGAAGAAGTGTCCATAGATTCAATGATTTCGATGTGGATGGCACGAATGCTTTGACAACAGAACAAGACCGCCCATCTTTTACTGTCTGCATGACCCCCTCGTGTGCGTCGTGAAGAGACTGACCAAGGTCCAAAGACATCAAGTCCAACGTATGAAAACGGAGGATCCGTGTTGAGGCGGCAGTCAGGTAAGTCGGCATCTTCTGAGTTTCGCAGGTGTGCCGGAGTCTACGACAAATGACACATCTGAAAATATGACTATTCACACACCTTTTTCCACCCACAATCCACCAGCCGGCAGAGCGAATAGCGCCCTCTGTAAAGAGACGTCCCTGATGTTGAGTCCGTTCATGATAATGGTGCACAAGAAGAGTGGCAATGTGGTGACGACCGGGAACTATTATAGGTTGCTTCTACTCACATCCTATATCAGCCTCTGTGATGTGTCCGCCCACTCTAATGAGGCCGTTAGTGTCAATGAAAGGACTCAGAGTTCTGATGGGGCTGTCCTTCGGAAGAGATCTTTGATCCCTGATACACTGCAGCTCTTTTGCGTAAGTCTCCCCTTGAATGACACGTATGATTGTGTTTTGAGCCTTGGTGAGCATTTCTACCGTGTGACCTTGGGTGCAGTGATGCCATCCGTTGCAGCCATCACGAGAATCTTCTGTATTCTTCCTGTAGAGATGGGCTATATGGATGAGACGTGAAATGGCACAGGTGAGTGACTTCCAGCATGAGAAATGGCAAAACCGTTGACACCCAAGTAGTCCCTCCTTGACAGTTGTGCTCAGGGTAGACACAAGGGGCCGAATATCTACATCCTGTTCCGGATTCACTAGGTCAAGGGTGGACTCCTGGCAATACATTTGCTCAGGCTGTGAAAGGAGAGCTGGACCTGAGAGCCACATGGTGTCTTTGAGGCATGCTGCTGAGATGAATCTCATCGCATGATCAGCAGGATTGTTATCCATTGATACAAAGTGCCACTGTGTGGGGTTGGAGAACCTTCTTATCTGCTGCACTCTGTTGTTCACGAAGACATAAAATCGACGCTTTTCATTATGGATATAGCCCAACACTACCTTACTATCCGTGAAATAGCTGATGTCATCTATCTGAATGTCCAGTTCAGCAGTAACGAACTCTGCAATGTCCACTCCTAACACGGCAGCACATAGTTCCAACCGTGGGATAGTCAACTCTGGTCGAGGGGCTAGTTTTGCTTTGCCTAGAACAAAACCTATGTGGCAGCTTCCATCTTGCTCAAAGAGCCTCAAGTAGGCCACAGCTGCTACAGACTTAACTGATGCATCCGAGAAAATGCAGAGTTCTCTGCGTTGGGCTGTGGGCGAAGAGACCTGCATATAGAACCTAGGTATCTGTAGATTTCTGAGCTCTTGGAGTGATTCTCTCCATGCTGACCATAACTGCTCTTTCTCGGCAGGTAGCGGTGCGTCCCAGTCATGGCAGTCAACTGTTAATTCCCGAAGTATGGCTTTCTCCTGCAACAAGATCGGGGCGACGAATCCTAATGGGTCATACAGGCTGTTGATGATTGACAAGACACCACGTCGCGTAAAGGGTTTGCGTTCATCAGACACTTGAAATGTGAATGTGTCGTTCTTCAGGTCCCAACTGACACATAAACTTCGCTGCATGGGAAGATCGTCGGCTCCCGGATCTAGATCCTTTAGGTCACTGGCGTGATCATCTGAGGGGAAGGCTGCTATAACCTCTGCATTGTTTAATGCGATCTTATGCAGCCTGAGGTTGGAGCGTGCCAGCATCTGCTGTGCCCTTTTGAGCAGATCGATGGCAGCAGAAGCTGAAGGTAGAGATTTTAATGCGTCATCTACGTAGAAGTTCCTCTCCACGAATCTTCTAGCATCTCCTCCAAAGGTCTCCTCTCCTTCTTGCGCAGTCCTTCTCAGTCCAAAGATAGCTACGGCAGGTGAAGGACTGTTACCAAAAACATGCATGCACATTCTATATTCCTTGATGTCTCTGCTAAAGTCATTGTCTTGATACCACAGAAAACGTAAGAAATTTCTGTGGTCTGGTCTGACAAGGAAGCAGTGGAACATCTGCTGGATGTCCGCTGTGATGGCGACAGAGTCTTGACAGAATCAAAGGAGCACGCCTAGGAGGTTATTATTAAGGTCAGGACCGGTCAGGAGGACGTCGTTAAGAGAGACGCCATCGTGCTTAGCGCTTGAGTCGAAGACTGCTCTGATCTGTCCAGGTTTCTTAGGGTGATACACCCCAAAAATAGGTAGATACCAGCACTCCTCCTCAGGTTCGAGCGGAGGCGCTTCTTCTGCATGTTCATTTTGAAATATCTTTTGCATAAAAGCGAAGAAGTGTTCTTTCAGCTCTGGTTTCCTGCTGAAGGAGCGCTGGAGTGATCTGAAACGGTTAAGAGCTTGAGCCCTGTTGTTGGGCAGGCGACGTCTCTGTGTCTTAAAGGGTAAGGGAGCTGTCCAACTGTTATCTTCATCTTTGTAAAATCCTAATTCCATGATGTTCAGAAATGCCATGTCTTCAAATGAAGGTGCAATTTTGTCATCGTCTTTGGATCTCTGAAACACAGAGCATCCTATGTGGTCTTTGCTGTTCTTACAGATGTGAGACCCGGTGCTATCATATGTTTCTTTCACAAAGTAGCGGTTGGGACATGGCTTGAAGAGGGATGTTCGTCCATTTTCTAGTGTGTTAGTGTAGAAGGTGTTTACTGTGTCTGGTTTGTGGACCTTACCAAGGCAGACACTGCCCACTATAACCCAGCCCAAGTCGAGCCTTTGTGCGAGTGGAGAGTCGTGTGGGCCATTAATTTGTTTACGCACTTTATGGACTCTGATAAGGTCTCTGCCAAGCAGCAACATTATAGGTGTCTGAGAATGTAAAGTTGGAATCTGTTTTGCGATACCTTTTAGGTGCGCGTGTTGAACAGCTACCTCTGGAGTAGGAATTTCAGATCGGTTGTTGGGAATTTGGTTGCACTCTATCAGAGTAGGGAGGGAGAGAGTGTATTTGTATTTGGAAGCCATGTGCTCTTCTCCCTGACTTCTCCGCTACTCCTGCACATGTCCTGAGGGAATATGGAGAACGGTTGCCTTTAACATTGAAGAGCTCGAAGAATTCTGACCTTACCAGGGACCGATTACTCTGTTCATCTAATATGGTGTACAGCTCGACTGCTTTATCCCGTTGGCCTATAGGGAAGACTCTGACCAAACAAATCTTAGAACAGGATCTTCCAGTCGTGTCTCCGCCACAAACTTCTGTACACTTCGATGTCACCGCAACATTTGGACCGACACTCTCATCCTCCCCGCCATACTCGTGTGTAAGTTTTAGGGTCTTGGTGGACCATGAAGCGGGCCCCGGGTGTAGAACGGAATGGTGTCTGTCGTCGTCACACTTGGTGCATCTAACATTCTTTGTACAATTCTTCGCGAGATGGGATGTTGACGTGCAACAATGGAAACAGATGCCACATTGTTTCAGAAAGGCTTTCCTCTCCTCGAGGGATCTCTCTCTGAATGCACGACATTTGTAAAGGGGGTGGGGCTTCTTGTGAATAGGACATGTCTTTGATGGGTCCTCTATCTTAGTGCGTGTAGGTCCGCTGGTGTAACTGTGTCTGATGAGATGTCGGTCTTGTGGACTGATACAGGTGTACGGTAGCTCATGCTTTTATGAGTGTATTTGTCTGTCTTGATCTGATCTCCAGTACAAGGAACAAACATGAAACTTGGGTTGTTGCATGTCCTTGCTTGTTGTGAGACAAAGTTGACCAAGAAAGAGAATTGAGGGAAGGCAACTCCGTAGCTGTCTTTGTAGCTGGAGCCTTGTGTCATCCATCTTTCTTGTAAAGCAAACGGTAGCTTCTGTACGATGTTGCTTATGCCGCGTGCTGTGTCTAGATATGCTAGGCCTGGGAGCTCACCTTCTGATTTTACAGCTTGTAGCTCTGTCAACAAGTCTGCCATCTCTGAGTTTCAGGTTGTCTTTTTTTGAAATACTAGGAAAGTTATCTAATCTCCTCCATAGTGCGTCCTTGATGACTTCGGGTGCTCCTCTAGTCTCCCCCACGCGATTAACAGCCCTTTTTCTGGGTCGTTGACGTGTAAAGCTCTCAAACGTTTTGCATGTTCTGCTGATTCTGGCCCTAGTCACTTTACTAACAAGTCTATTTCTTCTTTTGCGGTCAGATTAAGGCTTTTGACAGTGTTCAGGAAGGACACCCTCCATGCTCTGTAATTTCCTGGCCTATCATCAAACTTCAACAGTCCCGATGAAACAATCTCTCATCTGACAAGGAAGCATACAACGTCTGTCACATTTTTATTTTCGTTAGGTGAACCTCTGAGCACCTCGTCTCGTTGTTCGCTATAGACAAGCCTACAAGGCGGGTAATGTCGACCGTCATAAGCCCCTATGTGACTCTCTTGATATGCTTGTTGGTGTTTACTCATAGGTGTGGCTAATGGCAGGTGATAGCTGCCGTAAATATTGTGACCCTGATGCTCAGTGTGTTTTCCGTCTCCTATTAGCATGTGTGCAGGATTCTTGCCTATTGTGGAAGAACATTTTGGAGAGTGGGGTGCTTCAATCTGTGGGTCTTCATTCCTTTCAGGCTTGATCTGCGTGGGTTGATAAGTGAGTGCTGTAGGTGCTTGCGGAGGGGGTGTTTGCTGAGGTTGGGTGCTAGTGGGGAAACCCTGTAGTTGCGCCACTGGCTTTAGATTGCTGTCCGATAAACTATATTTTTGTACATACTCTTCGATCAATTGCATGGCGTTGTGAGATCGCTGCTCTGATCCACCCCTTAGCTTAGGGCTATGCTCATCATTCTCGTACTCCAAAGCAGCCTCTAAAGCCTCTGCTTTAGCTGAGGCTGCAGCTGCCATCTTTTCTACATTCAGTTTATCCAATGATGCTTCCAACTGTGCTTTTTGAATTTTGATTTGCATCTCTTGTTCAGCGTATGCTACTTTTGCCCTGGCTGCTTCTGCTTCTGCGCGTGCCATGGCTGCGGCTGCATTAGATCTGCTCGAGCGGCTGGATGCATGGGAAGCTTGAGATCTGGTTTTCCATGAGCCGATTGATTGTGCATCCTCTTGAAACATTATGTGTGTTGGCTACCTTTAATTCAGCGGTATAGCATGCGAGGTCCTGTCTGCTGTAGATCAGCTCGTTTATGAAACGTCATTTTACTGTTCCGTCCTTGTTACAACCCTTCGTGTAAATTGACAGACAGTTTAACTCATCCTCTAATCACCACACTGGACGAAGGTGAATCGTTTACTTTTTTAATGATGACCAAAGGTAGGGTAAAACAGAAACCGAAGATATACACAAATGAGTACTAAATCTTCACATTTTTTAAACAATACTACTACAAATAACTTGTTATTTTACACAATTAAATGACTATTCAAAGGATTTAGACATAACTTAGCTCAGACTATTCTGATTATATTGCAGCCGGGAAAAGAAAAAACCCGGAAATCTATACAACAATTTTAACAACATACATCTCGTCTTACATGATAATATTCCTATGCATAGATAGATGACGTTAAAGAACATTTACATACCGACGATGCTCGTTTATAGCTTGAACGTGAGCAGAAGGACTCGGATGATACACGGATACAATACACAGCTGTCTGAAGACATTACTGAGCGCTTACTGATGACATCATTAAAAGCAACCGCAGAATAAAAGTGACTGAGATTTCTTTAGTATACTACTAGAGGGAGACAACAAGTAACAATACAGAACACACCTCTTATAGACCTCTCTTTGGTGCCTCACTCAGGGGTCTGTGACAAAAGCTGCGGGAGGAGTCGAGCACCAAACTTTGTGTGGAATAATAAAAATAATAATAAGAAGAATAATAAGTATGCAAGAGAACAATAGTGATGCCTTACCTTTAGCAAGCACCACTAATTATTATCAAGAATAAGATTTTTGCCCTAATATCAAAGGTCTACTAGAAAAAAATAAAAAATTATGATCCAATGTGAATTTTCTTGATAAAAAAAAATATGATCATGCCTGGTAAAGTGCATGTAAAATGTCTAGAAATAGCATTTTAGCTAGCATAAAGTTGACAATTTAAGCAAGGTTTATTTTTATTTCTTCTGCTCCAAACATACTTCTGTCTGCTCGTATGAATGTAACACATCATAAGAAAGTGTTTCACTGCTTTTCAAATGCACTTTGGATCACTTCATTTATATGTATAAACATTTTCCATCTGAAAGGACAAAATATTAAATGAAACAAATGACAATAAAATGCAAAGTAATCTCTTTAGTAATCAAAATATTTTTTAATGTAACTGTATTCTAATTACCAATGATTTAAATTGTAACTGTAGTGGAATACAGTTACTTATAGTTTGTATTTTAAATACGTAATCCTGTTACATGAATTCCGTTACTCCCCAACACTGCCTATATGTACTGGGGCAAGCTATCACATGTGACAACTTGCCCCAAAATCATTGAGACAACTTGCCCCAAACTGACATGTGTGCTAATGTTAGCTAAATCTCAAAGTTAGCTCAAAATAGGACTGCAGCTAAAGTATCAAAAGACATTCTAATATTTCCTCTACTCTGTACAAAAATATAATTTTGAACATTCATACCAAACAAAGATTTATTTCATAAAATTTAGTTTCATTTACTTTTAAGGTGAAAAATAAGAAAATTGTGCTCACCTCAGAATAGAGTGACTGACAACATGTGAACAGGAAATTAACCATATAACATGTTGTCACACTAAGTAGCTATTTGATTTTTGAGATAGCATCTCTTGTGGTGGAGGAATGTAGAGTGTGACAACTTAACCATGTGACAACTTACCCTGTTCTACCCTACTTTTACACACCTGGTAAGGAATGGTCTGAAAAGTCCACACATTGTGCTAAAACTGTGGATGTTATTATTAAAAAACAGGAGCTTCAATTTAAATGTTCAATAAGATTTACAAAATTACACAGATCAAAAATGTATGAATACAATCACTGAGTCATTAAGACAAGAAGTACAGATTAAGGAAAAAAAAAAAAATTAGAATATAGCAAATTAAAAAATACATATAAACCAACACAGATGTATAAATAAATTTGATAAAGAAGATAAATAGAATAGATTTTTTTATAAGTCATGGTTCAAGAAAGTTATCAGAATATAAGATAGGATATACATTTTTTTATTATTAATAACTCAAAAAAAACCTTTATTGATAAAATTGTGAAAGATGTGGTAATGAACCATCTGAATAAATTTCTTGGTGTTACTCATCTTCAATGTAGTATTACTGACTGGTACTCCCGCTCCCTATATGCATATTATGCAGTCTGCGTAGTGCACCTACTCCCTACGTGGACACCATTTTACCCTAAGGGGGCACCAGAAACTCCACTGCCATTCCTCACACGTACAAACCACATACCACAAAAATCTAGAGTTAGCACAAACGCTGCAAATTCGCAAATATATGGTTGATATTTGCTGCAAATGTTTGCCAGAAGTTTGCAGCTCTTCAATGATATTGGTAAACCTGCAGCAAACATTTTGTGACAAAAAAAGAGTTTGCCGCAAAGCTCATTTGCATGTGGAAATAATGAGTGGTGAATTTGCAGCAAGTTTGCAACAACAATTTTTTTATATTTTGAAGAGTTAAGCTCCACCTGAGCCTGTAATTCATGGACACTCAGGACATTCATCGCTCCAGGTGCTGTTGTAACGCAACGACACCTCAGTTGGCAGTATCAGTGAAAGTGCAGTAAGATTCCCCTCTCTTAATGGGCCCAGCGCAACCCTTCCCCGGGCTGATAATGGGCTCCTATCAGGTTTAATGGTTCTCAGCTTGGAGAAACAGAGAACAGCAGCAGGGAGTGACGATTGAAGGGAGGGGTGGTTTGGGGGTTGGGCATCAGACAGAAAGCATATTGTCATTAAATAAATGTTTTTTTCCTGAACACTCCCTTGTGTGCAGCAAAAATGCAGCCACAAGAGTGATCATAATTGGCTCTGAACACGTGTGTAATTGCCTTCAGCTGGCGTTCTTTTACAGTTGACATTGTTCAGCGGCAATGGGGTGAATGGCCATTTGAATATGCAGCTTGTTTGGCAACGGCAGGCATAATTGAAATGTGCTACGTGTGAACAGCAGATTATATTAAGACCCCCAGATAATCACCTGACAGGGGAATAATTGAGTCTGCAATCTGCCACTGTGTCCTCCAGAGCTCATGGAGGGAGTAGACCAGTAACCGGGCAGCACTCTTGGCTTACACAATCAGCTTGACTGCGAGAGTGCCAACCGCACATTCCAGAGCTCTGAAGCCCTCCCTTCCGTGTGTGTGTGTGTGTGTGTGTGTGTGTGTGTGTGTGCTTTCAAGAGGGGTCACTTTTCCGCTGAGAGATAACAGATGGGAGCTTATTGATACTCAGCTTAATTGTCATATTCATTTATGTTACTGTGGTTTGATCATGGTTAAGAGAACTATGATTCAAACTGTGATTTTATTGCCGTGTTTAGGTTGTTGATGGTTGTAATGGTATTTTTCATGAGGGTTTTTTCTTTACTAATTGCTCCACTTGTCACAGTTAACTGCAGCCTTTTTGGTTTTAGATTAGCTGATAGTAGACTATCATGATAATAGAATTAGCTGTATTTGACGTTTACATTCTCTTTGCTAGTTAACACAATTAGCAAGTATTTGACCTCTTTAAAAACAAGTGCATCTATTTGTAGGCTGGTCAATGAATAGGCTTTTTGAAATAAGTTGTGGCCCTAATCTTCCATGTAGAGGGTAATGGTGACACAATTAGATATATTCATAATTCTGCATTTCTGAAAATACAAAATTGTGTTAGACACAGATGCTTACACACTGTCAATGATTACATACTGTAACCTGCAATGAACATGTTTTAAATTAACATTGTCGATTCTACAATAGCATTTGACACTGATTACATTCATTTATAATATTTAGAATTAATTTATAATAACTGTGGCAGCGGGGGCGTGGTCAAACGCCCGTCTGGGAGAGAAAGCGGTAAGGGCGCTTGTACCTGAGCTAAATTATGTCTAACACCTGTCTCTAATTTCAGTGAGCATGGGGAGAGCGGCATATAAACAGCGACATAACCTCCAGACGGGGAGAGAGCCCTGTTGTAAAGCCAAATTCTGAAGTTGTAAAACGTTAAAATTGCTGAGTGAGAAATTTAACTTTTTGTTGCCTTTGTTTGGAGCAACCTGCCTCCCGTGTCCTCACAACATAATCCTCCAAAAAAATTTAATTTATTATTAAAAGACAATTGAACCTCAGCGCATGCTTATCCAGAATGTTAAATAATGTACAAATGTATGACCAGATAATTCTGTATATGGTAATCAGCAAATAACCCTAATGCATTATTAGACATGGCACCTGTCTTCATTATAATCAGTATTATAAATTACAGCATTATAAAATACTGTCATTAAACCTCAATAATTTTTTTTCTTGCTCCAATTAAATATGAATGAATAAGGTGTTAAATCACTGTGGTGTTAGGCCTCGTGGTTGTGATTAATAGTTCTTGCTCTCAATGGGGCACACCGTAAGTTGTGCGTGGATCACGGAGGGTAGCATGAGCCTCCACATGCGGGGTCTTCACGGTATCATGCACAACGAGCTACACAATAAGATGTGCGGATTGACGTCTCAGAAGAAAATTATGTTATTATGTTATGCAGATATTTTTTATTAATATTTTTCATTAATCTTATGTGAAATATGGAATAAACAGAACATATACACAAAGAATAAACTTAACTCCCATTATATCCCCCTTCCCAACCCCACCCTGTCCCTCAACAAATATCCCTGTTGTTGAAGCCTAAATTAAACCATGCACACATATAAACAATCAAACAAAAGAAAATATTTAAGAGCATAAACAATATAAAAATCAACAAAAAGAAAAGAAAGAATTAAAAAAGAATAAAATTTACAATTACCAGCACAGGTCTGTTTCTCTCTACATGGTCCTCACTGAGAGCCCTCCAGAATTCTATATACCTGTCCACTTTCTTACCACACATTTCTATTTTGCCAAGCTGATTATATGACATATTTTCAAATGCCGCCATCCTACCCAATTTGGTAGATCCAATTGAATTCCATTCCCTAAGAATTATCTGACTGTCAATCATTGCACTAGTTTGGACCTACTTTAATGACTGCCCCATAATATACATAGTATGGGACAGAATTAATTTTAGTATCTAAAACCTCACAGATGAAATTCTGGACTCACCCAGAATTCTTGAATCTTAGCACAGATCCACAGAGCATGGGCCATGTCTCCATCCTCCAACTGACATCACCAGCAGAAAGGTGTGTCTTTTAGACCAAGCCTAAACAATTTAGAGGTAGTCCAGAAGAAAAATGCTAATTCTTAAACTGAATAAGGCATACTATTGCATTCCTAGACATATTTTTAACATTTAAAAAAATTATTTCCCACTCCCCATCCTCCAATACCAAGTTCAAATCTATTTCCCATAATCTCTTAAGAGCTGTTAAGGCCCCATCACCAAGACTCTGAATCAACGAGGAATAATACACTGATGCTTCATGAAAGGCTGTGAGCACCATACAGAGGGTGTCTGCTGCTTTAGGGGGCTGTGTACTACCACCAAAATTAGCACAAAGTAGATGGCGCATCTGTAAATGCCTGAATCATTGAGACCTAGAAATCCCAAATTGCTGGCTTATATTTCCAAATTATCTCAAGCTCCACAAAGTGTAGCAACACCCCTCTCAATCCATTCTTTCCAGCAAAAAGGGGACTTGTTAATACATAATTTGTGGTTCAGTCATATACTTGAGGAAACATTTAGTTAAGTATCAGAATTGAACATGATAGAAACCTTTGTCCATATTGAATGTAAATGTTAAATAATAGGATGCATTTTTGCTTCTCTTGGGAATTTGATAGGAAGACTTTACAAAGGTGAGATTGAGGCAAGGACCACATGTTCAATGTTGTACCAGGGACGGGCTGTCTCAGGTGGAAGATGACCAATGGGCCAGGTGTCTGACATTAAAAGCATAGTGATAAAACAACATTTTGGGGGGGGGGGGGCGCCTAAGGCTCCCTTGTCAATTGGTCTATTTAACTTACTGAAATACAACCAAGATCGTTTACCTTTCCAAATAAAAGACTTAGATATTTTATCAAACTGTTTAACATAAGAAAAATGAACTCCTAGTGGAGATACTGTAGTAGATAATTTAATCTGGGGATACAATTCATTTTTATAACATTGACCTTCCCTGCCATAGACGGATGTATTGATGCCCACCTATCCACATCACACGAGAACCTTTTCATTAATGGGTCAAAATTAACTAAATTCTCTCAAAATTACTGGAAATAAAATGCTTAAATACCTAATGCCTTGCTTGGGCCATTGAAAGGCACTAGGTCGGAAAGCCGTGGCAAGGCAATATGCTGTCAGAGCAAGAGTTTCTGATTTAGACTAATTCACCCTATATCCTGAAAATTTGGAGAAAGAATTAATAATTCTATGGAGGCTAGTTGCCATGGTCATGTCACTCTGTCAGGTTGGGGTTTTGTCTGATGGGACCGTGACATCATCATCCCATGTAAATGGTAAATATGGTAAATGGTCCGCATTTATATAGCGCCTTTTTAACCTTAGCAGTATTCAAAGCGCTTTACACTGTGTCTCATTCACACACCAATGATGGCAGAGCTACCATGCAAGGCGCTAGACTGCCATTGAGAGCAACTTGGCGTTCAGTGTCTTGCCCAAGGAAACTTCGGCATGTGGAGTCGTGTGGGCCAGGAATCGAACCGCCAACCTGCGATTTGTGGCCGAACCGCTCTACCACCTGAGCCACAGCCACCCCACATGTTTTGTGTTTTGTGTACATTATTTGTGTGAGCACATGGTTCCAGTTGTGAGTTACCGCTGTACACTCTTCGGTCAGTCTTGTTTCATGTCTAGACCATGTCTCTGGATCCTGACTTCCTGTATGGTTTGGTTGCAGTCTGTGTCAGGATCCGGACACTCATGCTTCATGTTCTGTTTGTTTTGGTCTAATTGTGTTGACATTTCTCCCTCATGTGTTTCAGATGCCGCTGGCATGCAGAACCAGCGTTTCAATGGGAACCCTGATTGTTTCCATGGGAACGCTGGCAGGCTGCACCTGTCCCTTGTTTTTCCTGCTTTTTTCTCATGTCTCATGTTTCTGTTTGGTTGCCCATCTCTGCCCACATGTCAGGTGTGTGGTTGTATTCCAGTTTGCTGTGCGCATTTTCTCTGCACCACTAATCTTCAACGGAGGATTCCTCGTCTAGGCCCTTGTGTCGGGAGTGTGGTTGTCTTCCAGTTTGCTGTGTGTGGCTATGCTCCTCACCATCACAGCGTGTGTGCAATCACCTGCAGGAGCACTAATCGGAGGATTCCTCATTACTTTGAACTGTTCCTCTGCTCTTGGGTCTCATTGTCTCACTCCCGCCCTATGACAGCTAGGCATAGATCTTTTAATGTCAGAGACAAATAATAATATATCTGTATAGAGCAGAAGTTTATGCACCACACCTCCTGCTACACTGCCAGGAAAATCTATTCTCATTGTGGCTGCTAATGCTTTGTAGCATCTGGCTCAATCAGACACACAATTATTCATTATTTAATAAATAATCCAACAGATGTCTCAAGACTGTAACAAGCAAAGGTCCAAGTAGGCCAGAGCCGACTCCGTTATGTCTGCCCCCCCACTGATCATTATCAAGCCTTTACACTGTCTTTTCTGCCTCTGGACCAGCAAAGAGTAGACCCCCAGTGACATTACAACGGGGGGAAGTTAGCTGCATACCAGAGAAATCTTTCCCCCATAAGAAATGGATTCAAAGCCAAGAATGACTATTATTCATTCATTTGTAGACAAACTGTCTATAATTTCACATGTATATCCCCAGGACATTGTGTATAGGATCATTACCGTCTTGTAAAGTGTTTTTGTTTGTACTGTATACTGTTATGCATGACTTATGACAGGACTACCAGCTAATGTAAAATTATTTAGTATCATGTTTCCTACCAAATGAATCCTTGTGTGACATCCTGCATAATGGTTTATATATATATATACACACACATATATCATTCTGATAGCATGCATTGTATGCCTGCTATATTAATGAGAGCATAAAGGGGCACACATTAAAAACTAACCACAATCATGCAAATGAGTCAGTTCCAAACAAAGGAACATTTCCTGCTTGGAAATTGCACCTTTATCATTGGTCAAGCCAGACTCAAGAGGGGGAACCTCCAGCAGAATTTAAAGACACGTCCCGCCTCTTACTCTTTCTTTTTCCCCTGCATTTTCCCCCGACCCTCTGCTGCTGTTTGTGTGGGATCAGTACCATCCAGTCTGAGGCCGGCAGGCCTCAACACCTCAAGCCATGTGCAACTACCTCTACCATAGAGTCAATGAACACCCCAGTTCATCCTAATTTCTTTATTCAACACGGAAGAAATTGATTGCAACATGAACACCATCGACTCGAGGATTCATCAAGCCTTTCTCCTGCGACTGCATCCGGGCACTCTCTCTCAACAGCCAAGGCAATTGCAAGTATCGTACCAGTACCAACTGAACGTAGGTTTAGTATCAGACATGAAAACCCGTTTGTAACAAAGGTGCTTTTAAATTAAGAAATGGATGGTTCCTCAGATGGTTAAGTGACTCTTTTCAAAACTTAATTTCCCCTATTCTGTTCCAGTTTAATTTTATTTTTCCCTTTCCCGTCAATGGGTTATTTGTGTGTATGTCTTTCTTTAGAATAGTTATGTGTTTGTATTTTAGTTAAATAAACTTTTGTGTACATTCTTGCGAGTTGATTCTGGGCTGCTTGTAAATAAATGTAACGATTCGATCTCAGCTCCATTTCCCTTTTAATGATATGTTGACTGTGGTATATTTGATAAATAATCTCATCCCTGTTTCAAAAGGATTTTGCTTCAAAGCTATAAATATATGTGTAATATTATTGTCAATAAGCATAATATTATTAATATAATGAGAATAATATTACTCCAATAAGAGAATTAATAATAATTCTCTTAATAAAGTTAATTCCCTACAGTAGAAATTGTGAGCTGATACAATGAGACGTTGTATTTTAATGGTGGAGAATTTTATTCTACATATATTGGTGTGAGAATCTGGGCACTTTTACTGTTTGTTTGTACACTGTGGAACGTGCTGACGTTCATAGGCATTGATGAAACTGTTTTCATTAGTGTTGACCCAGATAACCAATCACTGGTGTTGGTTGCTATGGTGACGAAAGTTCACGGGAAGTCCTAAAGAAACCCTTCCGGGTCAATTTACCGCACATGCGCAACCTGCTGTCGGCATATTTTAAACACAGTACAACTAAACTAACAACTTTTGTTGAAACCCCTAAATATGCAACATATTATGGTGTTGGAATGTGGGCAAGAATCTAAATGAGTTTTATGTCGTTTTATACACAGTCATTATTTCCTTTCAGGAAACAAAGAAACTAAAGTTTGCGCCTGTGATGTATATATTATGCGCCTGTTGTTTGTCATGACAACGAGAAACTTAGAGCTGTATTTACCTCTGTTGTATGCTAGGCTGAACGCCGCCTTCAGCACTCCTGAAAAGAGCACAGAAATTTAAACTGAACTCTCTGATTAAACATGCCCAGACACCTTTATGGAATAAGTTCCAGTTAAACTATAACTCCACAAAGGAATCTAAAGAAAAGAGATGTTCCTCTATCACTTTCTAAATTGCCTTATTTATTAGCTAGATTGATAACATTGCAATGTTCCAGTGCATTCAGCTAGACTTTATAAATAATATCTTAACTGTCTGTGGTTTAATCATTGAAATAATTGTTCACATTTTTGCGTCTGCTCGCGGAGCGAATGTGAAAATAACTTAATGTGCAGCATTTTCCGAGTGTAATTTTGAATGGGAGTGTAAATGTTTAATCACTAAAGATTTGTAGTTAATGTGGTTTAACTTCAGTGACAGACCCTGTTGTGTATCCAGAAACTGACACAAAATCCGCTCTGATTATGTTGTTATTGATACAGCCGCAGTTAACCTGCAACATAAATATAGATTAATCTCGCCCGAACGAGTTGAAAGCATAAGCGCTACACCGTAAAACAATTACGTGAGTTGTCTGTAATTCACTATGTTAATAAATTGCTCTGTAAATGAACTAGAGTGAAAATACCATACTGCAAACTGCAGGTTTATTTGTGCATTAAAGATTTTACTTAAATTCATTGAGATCACAAGTGCCACGTTGAGCTATGAGCTATTTGTGACGGCTGTGATTTGTGCATTGTAGAAAATGGCATCGTTTTCAACATTGTTTGCCAGCAACCCAGTAATCAATCTTGTGTGTTTGTCCCATAAGTTTTATTAACATCTTACATATGCATACCCGTTTCTGATAAAATCAGATAGAACTATAGCTTGAAAGTGCCTTCCTACGAATGTAGAATGTTTTTCAATGCTATAATGCATGTTTCAATCGTACGATAAGAAATTAACCTGATTTTAGTGATGAAATCCCAATTTCAGTTGTTAATATAGCGTAAATCTACTCTGACGAAGAAATCTCAGATTAGCAGCACTTATAAATGGTACCAGAATAAATTAACCTGATCTTGGGTGAAGAAATCCCCACTTTCAGCAAGTCTTCTCTGACAAAGAAATCTCAGATAAGCGGCATGAATTAAACTGAGTGATGAAGAAATCTCACTACAGTGAATAATGGTGATTTGAATGATGCTCCTCATTTCTCAGAATGTGTTACATATTACTTGAGATTCCCCTGCAAGTTTACAGTGGCTCAAATGCTGCTCCATTTGCGGTGCTGTGGGTGTGCAGTGGTCTCTTAGCAACGCATGAACCCAGCTGGTGTAAACAGGCTTTTCCGGTTCAATTTGATAACAGTGCAACACGTCACAGACCTGCATGTAAACAAACGTAACCGCATGTAGCCAAAAGCTAGCTCTTTAGCAGCCCTACATGCATACAATTTAAAGCCCTTTACATCAACCGTTTGCTGTTAGCATTCGACTAACACTTGTCAGTAACACTTGTCAGTACATTTGTTAGTATTTTATCTATTTATTGACCTTGAGGTGTTGGGTGTGTCCCTGCTAACAGCCCCTCTAGGATTAATGAGTCTACTGCAGTATCACTCAAACCAGTGACACCTGCTTAGCCATATCTCCTAGACTAAACTAAATAAGGAAAACCCTCCTTTCTCACTTTCTCTTTCTGATTTATGCTTATTTTTTATTTATTTCTGTTTTGTTTTATTTGTTACCCTCATTGTGACCAATCCTGTGAGTTGCAGTTGCCTTTGCCATTTCTCTCTCGTGTTCCCACAAGTGTGCCAGCTTGCCACAGACATCCAGCCCTGCCACCAGCCAGGACCCATTGGAGACCCGGCAGAGCAGAGTGATGGACATCCTTCGGCCCAAAGCAGTAACGATCTGCAATGGCAGAGAAAGGAACAGCGAGACGGCAACACAAGTGGACACCTGACACCCAGCCTGAGCCACAAAGAGCTGACCAGCACAATCCTCTCCTTGGACCTCAGACTGGAGGTAAATGAACTAAAGTTTCAACAGGGATCCAATACCTACTCACCAAGAGAAAACCCAGCACAGATGCAAGGACCCTGACAGAGTGGAGCAACAGGAGGAAATCACCAGCCTTCAGGAGTCTCTGACAGCTGCTGAACACAGAGAGCAGCTGGAGACAGCCACCAGACAGGAGATGGAAAGAGAACTGTTTCACACAAGGACACTGTTAAAAACAGTCTATGTGGAATTTAAAGAAAGAGACCCTAAAGCAAAAGCTAAAGCCCTTGAAGGCCATCTGCTTGCAGCCAGAGCTGAAGTCCAAACCCCGACTCAGCAATTCTGCAGCATCAACAAGGAGCTTAACATGGTCCAAAAAGAACTGAATCAGTCCTACCAACTGCAAATGGACCCCACAAAGAAAAGGTACCCTGCTGAGCTTCACCGTTGCAAACTCCCCCAGTCCTGCACACAGGCACAAAGGTGTGAGGAGCCACAGCCCTCTGCTTAACACTACACCTGCAAGTTTCATGAAAGCTTCTGCAGCCACAGAAGGAAAAGGATTAATTCAGACAAACCCTGAAACAACACCTGTAGTGATGCTCAAAGATCTCAACCGAATGACTAGAAACATCCCCACTTTCTCACCAGATCTCGCAGCGATGTCCACGCTTACATGTCACATATTGACTTTCACCTGCAGCCTTTGGCCAGTGTGAACCACCCAGATACACTCTATTTGCTAAGGATCACTTCCAGCCCAGAGTTGTGACGCTTTCTGGCTCGGCAGCCAGGAAACATCCAATCAGACAACCAGCAGCTAAAACAAGCCATCATTGAGGAATTCTCAGAACCAGAATCTGAAAATGGATGGAGCACTGCCCTAGACACCAAACCGGCATGAAACTCATGGAGAAAAAGTTTGTCAAACTCTCTCAGGCTGCATCAGTAAAATGCACAATGTGTAGTCTGTATTGTTTTATTTTATTTTTTACTTTGTTTGTATTTTATCTCCTTTACTCCCAATTTGGTCCTCGTGGTTGCGCGGTTACTCACCTCAATTAGTTGCCTCTGAGACAGTCAAGCCACGCATCTTATCACATGGCTCACTGTGCATGACACCATGGAGACACATCATGTGGAGGCTCATGCTACCCTCCACAATCCACACACAATTTTCCATGTGCCCCATTGAGAGCGAGAACCCCTAATCGAGACACAAGGAGGTTACCCCATGTGACTACCCTCCCTAGCAATCGGGGCAATTTGGTTGCTTTGGAGACCTGGCTTGAGTCACTCAGCATCCCCTAGATTCAAACTTGTGACTCTAGGGGGGGTAGTCAGCGTCAATACTCGCTGAGATACCCAGGCCCCCTGTATTCTGTACTGTTGATCGAGTGTATGCAATGTTACCCACTCACTCCATTGATTTAATGAAGGCCATAGCATGTATTGGGCATGTAAAAGTCTTATGCCCATCCTTGTCAATTCTCAGTTATAGATTACCTTTTGTTGGAGCAGCAATTTTTTTACACTCTTTGAATTCGTCTGCAAAAATGTTTTTGCAGACTCTATCTCTATCAGCCAACATGTTTCTCTATCAGCCGACCGCAGGAATCTTGACAGAAATCTATCTATAAATCTATAGCTGACGGAAACTCTGTGGGCACGCTCAATCTCGATCCGCTTTGTCTAACAATTTCAGAATAAGCCCGTCCAAATTTTTCACCATATCCTGACCTTCCTTTCCCTCGGGGATACAAACGAAACAAACTTTAATACCTGCTTTAGCCAAAATAGTATTTAAATGTACTGTAACTAAAACTTGCCTATTAGGACATATTTCAAATTTCAATACTCTAAATCCTGGCTGGCAAGTCTGAAACAGTCCCACTTGTAAAATATGTACATGTTTATATAAAATAGCATGTCAACTAATAGGTAAGTAAAACTAAATGACTTACTCGTCCGAAATTGTATCCTCGGCTGGATCAAGTCACTCTTCAAAATACAAACCTTCATCGGAGTCCCGCTCTTCTTTAGAGGATAATGTGAACTCTTCGTCAATATCCAGAAGTTTCCTCACCTGTGTATCTTGCGATCTTTCAAACGTGCAGAAAAGTGAATGAACTTGTTGTTTATAAGGCACGGTCAGGGGCGTTTACCATTTGCATTGTTCGCGCATTATGTATGTGACCGTATGAATAGCGCCCTCTGCCCATGGGTGATTACATTAGGGATAATTAGCTGAGCCAGGAGAAACTGTACATCGCTTTGTTTCATACAGATTACATTGCAGGAGAATATTTGTTTTAAATTTGAATTGTTTTATTCACAAGTAGACATTTTAAGCTTTCTTTAGACATATGTTTCATGTTTGTGTGATAAGTATTCGCAGAGTTTCATTTTTGTGATGTGTTTCAGATGTATGCTCGTGAACACAGAGACTGCAATAATCTCACCCTTTTTATTTTCTTTATTTTACAAAAGCACAAGGTTTTGTTGTTATTGTGAGGGCACACAAATAAAAGTAGACCCTTTATAGTCTCTAATGATGTCTTACATTTATCTGTATGCCCCAAAATGACAGAGTATTTTATGTTGTTTCCACTGTAAATGATTAAAAAAAACAGCAGGATGCACCGGCTCATCCGTCGACCCCAGAAGGTTAAGGGGAGCTTGTCTTTAAGCATCCAACTCTCATATAGCATCACGTGACTCCCCATGTAGCCGTTTTTAGGTGGAGGTGGGGTGTTGTCATGTCAGATTATGACTAGGGCACTGGTCACAAGAAATATCAGCACTCTTGGACCTTCGTTTGTCCGGTTAAATAAGTGAACTGAAGCTAGTTGTTGAATATAATTGTTATGTAATCAGATTTTTCTCCTGTATTTGCATCAGTGTGCCATCGTTAGTTTATTCCTGCACAATATATCCTTAATTTTGTGCAAAAACACATAGAGTTTTATTTGGCACAGGTCCTTTTACTTAAACAACAAAAGACCTTTCTCTTTCTCTAAGGCTTTTCCTCCCCTTTAAAGTTGAAAAGCCTATTTAATGCACAATTATATGCCATAATATATATATATATATATATATATATATATATATATAAATAAATAAACTTTTACTTTATTATTTGCATTAGATGTTGTTAGTTTCATGCTCAGAACAAACCTGAAACTAATTTTGGGATTGTGTCCCATCAGTTGAGAACCACTGGAAAGGATATGAGTATTCTGACATGATGTGTGTGATGATAAAAAAGGAAAGCAAGATCAAATCCTCTGTTTTATTAGTATTATTATTTCAGTAATAATAAGTAATACATGCAGAGTGTTGATCGATATATACATACAATTAAAAATATATAGAATTTAAATTTACCACTTTCTGCCTAATTAAATTAACTTTTTAATATGTGACTATCGATCTGAAACAGATTTCCCCTCCACTCAGAAAACAGCAGCAAGTTACTTTGTGTTAAATCATTAATAGCCTATAGTAATGATTTTCCCAGAACTCTCTCAATTAAGAGTAAAAGGTAAAAATGACTCCAGGGACGTTTAGGGCTGAGCTGTTAAACGAGTGATGCTCCAAGTATGAATACTGTCATAGGAAAAAAACAAACAAACAATTGTTTACAATTGCTCAGTTATATGAAAATGCTGATCAACCTGTGTGTTTTTGTGTGGAGCTGTACAGTGTTTTCATTTGTCATGACTCCCTCTACAGACACTCAATATAACGTATAAAACCCTGAGTTTATTTATTGTTCCAGCAACTGCGCAAAAGTTATTATTTTTCTTTTGTTGGTCATGTGGTGGGTTATGTACTGACGGCTCATATGTGTATCAGGGGTAAACAAAACAACACTGCCAGCATCTACATACCTTAAGTGGAAGTCTGGTGACCATGGCAGCACGAGCGCACACACACACACACACACACACACACACACACACACACACACACACACACACACACACACACACACACAGCCTTCATTTTTAGTCTACCTCACACACCAACAAGCTTTGAACAAAGAAATCTTTAGCAGACACAGAAATATGTTATATTCCCAATTTCCACTTTTTTTTTATTGCCGCTTCCTTTTGAAATGCTTGACATTTCCTCTCCATGTCTTAGATATACTATTCATCTTTGTTTGAATTTCTGGCTCATAATAAGGCATTTTACCACAGTTTAATTTCATCTCCGAGGTAACTAGGGTGTCTCAGGCAATAATACCAAATTAGGACATACTATGTTAAAGAACTGTGCAGTCCAGAAACATACTCTACACAGGCACCCAAGCGCATTGCAAACAAGTCCCAATGAACTAAATTTCCACACTTGCGTTGTTCTTTAGGCAACAAACTGCAGAAATCAAGTTGGCAGTTTAAGTTACCTTGTTCAGCAAGATTCATGTGCAGTACTTGCATCAAGCAGTTTTAGGCCTATATCTGTGGAGTCTAGAACCCTACACCATTGTAATAAGCATTATAGGACCTACTTTATATTAGTTGACATTAACCACTATGTACTTACATTAAAAATATGAAGCAATTGTGTAGATACATGATGTTACATTGTTGACCCTACCATAACTCAAATGTGGAATGTGAAAGTGAGTTTAGTAGAACAACATTTGTATGTATGTATGTATGTACACAATTTTAGTAAAGACACCTATTTTGTGTCGATGCTGTGGCACAGAAAGTATGTGCACAGAAAGTGCGCCTGCCCCTACATATATCAGAGCGGTTGGCTCATGAGGAGCCAAGTTTAAAGGAAGCTGCCTTGCTGTGCTATTTTTCACTGAGCATGATGATGCTTTTGTGCAAAAAAACAAAAAACCTTTTTAATGAAAACCAAGAATCAAATCTCTCAGTAAGATTATATCTTATATTTATTTATATTAGATTATATGTTTTAATATTTAAACCTCTAATAAGTGTGTTTGATTTGATTCATTTTGGAGCTGTTAGTACACAGCCTTGCACTGAGTGGATGTCTCTGCCTTATTGACAGCCGTGTGACAGCACTAAGAATCACTGCTGCAAAGTGAAACACTTAGGCTTATCAAAAGCATAAAACATCACATTATATGTCAGGGTGGAGGTAAGAAAAAGAAAAAGGTAGTAATAAAGGCAGCAGCAAGCATAAATCTGCAGGACTGTAAGCCGCTCTGATTCAATTAACTCAAGGTTTTCTGCAAAAATGGAAAATAATATTGATGTATCTGGAGATCTGAGGTCTGTACCATGAATCCGGTTGTGGTGGCTAGCCAGGTAAAAACACAGGTTTTAGGTACCATGAAAGTTGGCCGGCTTTTAGCTGTGTTTATCAGCATAGCAACTTATGCTACATGGCTAACCTGCTCCGTAGCAGGTTTTGTTCTATGATTACAAATCGCTAATAGTGATGGGTCATTCATGAATAATTCTTTCATTTTTAATAGATCTTTTATGTGACTCAGAAGCACGAGTAGTCTCAGAGAGTGATTCGCTAATTTTGTGTTGGCCGCGATGTGCATTGCACAACCTCCATTCATTTGTTACGTGAAAACCACATAGGTGCTGGACAGGAAACAGAAATTATTAGTTCACCTTTCAACACTTTTGGTCCGAGTTGTTTGTTCTTTTGTCACGTGACAGCCGTATACGCTATGCATTGCTCACGCAGGAAACAGAAATTATTTGTTCACCTCTCGAGTCATCTGGTCCAAGTCATTTGTTCTTTTGTCACATAACAGCATATATGCTATGCACATATGGCAGTCACGTAACAAAAGAACGAATGACACGGACAAGAAGATTTCAGAGGTGAATTAATAATTTCTGTTTCTCATATTTTGTGTTTGGCTGCATTATCAATTTTTCCTTATTGGGACATATAACAAAGTAGATGTGTTGGGGGGATTTGGCTATTAAAAATTTTACATTTTAATTGAATTCTGCTCTAATGAAAGAAATTAACTAAATTATTTTAATAAAGATTTGTTCATTTTGCTGAACGAGACTCAAAGATTCAAGTCAGTAAAATGATCCAATCTTCCCATCACTAATCGCTAACAGATGCTGAACCAATAAGCTGTGAGTAAAATAACATATCTGATGCAATCAAGTCACTCCCCCGTGTCTCTTAAAGCACACTTCACAAATAAAAATCCACAAAAAATTATTTATTTGAGAATCTAAATGTAGATTATCATCAGATAGTGTTGTATTTTATTTAAAATGTTATTGCTTTTCATTTACCCTCTTTAACCATAGCAAATAAATATCTTTGACAATATAAACATAATATATTAGGCTAACTATAAAACAGCCAGAAACATGGATTAACATGATACCTGCAAAATATAATTATCCATCCATCCATCCATCCATCAACCGCTTATCCTGTGTACAGGGTCGCGGGGGGCTGGAGCCTATCCCAGCTAACATTGGGCGAAAGGCGGGGTACACCCTGGACAGGTCGCCAGTCCATCGCAGGGCCACACATAGACAGACACACACTCACATCCACACCTAGGGCAATTTTTTGGAGACACCAATTAACCTAGCCTGCATGTCTTTGGATGGTGGGAGGAAGCCGGAGCACCCGGAGAGAACCCACGCAGACACGGGGAGAACATGCAAACTCCACACAGAAAGGCCAGGGGATCCAGGGTTTGAACCCACGACCTTCTTGCTTTGAGGCAACAGTGCTAACCGCTGCACCACCGTGGAAAGTAGTGAATGCCACCCAAATTCCTTCTTTCTTTCATGGACTGGAGATGAACATACAGTATTTTAATTGAAGTTAGAATAATATAAGCAATAGGCAATATAAACAGTACACAAAATACATCTTTTATAAAATGAACAAATAAGTCTTATTATTGCATACCAATTTTTTGCATTCAGTATTCCAAGGGCTCACTTTTTAATTAATCAATAGTAGCCTTTTTATGCTTTGGTAAAAATAATAACCATAACCATTTGAAAAAACATATCAACTTCACAACATATTCTCTAAATAACATTTATGTGCAGGTTATATGCTGGACGAGCTTAATACATTTTATGCTCGTTTCGAGGACAACAACACCACCCTCGCAGAGAGAGAGCACTCGCAGCCAATACTACAGAGGTTGGTTCACTCTCTGTCTCTGTTGTGGATGTAACCCGATCCTTTCGACGGATGAATATCCGCAAAGCCACGGGTCCAGACGGTATTTCGGGTCGCGTCATCAGAGCGTGCACGAACCAACTGGCTGGTGTTTTTACGGACATTTTCAACCTGTCCCTCTCCCTGTCTGTAGTCCCCATGCTTCAAAACATCAACCATTGTGCCTGTACCTAAGCAATCAAAAATCACTTGCTTAAATGACTGGCGTCCTGTTGCCCTCACCCCCATCATCAGCAAATGCTTTGAGAGGTTGATCAGAGATTACATCTGCTCTGTTCTGCCCACTTCTCTGGACCCATTACAGTTTGCCTACCGCAACAACCGCTCCACTGGCGATGCCATTGCATCTACAATACACACTGCTCTCTCCCATCTGGAAAAAAGGAACACATATGTGAGAATGCTGTTTGTAGACTACAGCTCAGCATTTAACACCATAGTGCCCTCCAAGCTTGATGAGAAACTCCGGGCTCTGGGCTTAAACAGCTCGCTGTTCAGCTGGATCCTGGATTTCCTGTCAGGCAGACGTCAGGTGGTTAGAATGGGCAGCAACATCTCCTCATCACTGACCCTCAACACTGGAGCCCCGCAGGGCTGTGTTCTCAGCCCACTCCTGTATTCCCTTTACACACATGACTGTGTGGCGACACATAGCTCCAATGCCATCATTAAGTTTGCTGACGATACGACGGTGGTAGGTCTGATCACTGACAATGATGAAACAGCCTTCAGAGAGGAGGTGCACACTCTGACGCGCTGGTGTCAGGAGCACAACCTCTCCCTCAACGTCAGGAAAACCAAGGAGCTTGTGGTGGACTTCAGGAGGAAAGACAGAGAACACAGCCCCATCACCATTAATGGAGCACCGGTGGAGAGAGTCAGCAGTTTCAAGTTCCTCGGTGTCCACATTACTGAGGAACTCAGATGGTCTGTCCACACTGAGGCCGTTGTGAAGAAGGCTCACCAGTGCCTCTTCTTCCTGAGACGGCTGAGGAAGTTTGGAATGAACCACCACATCCTCACACGGTTCTACACCAGCACTGTAGAGAGCATCCTGACTGGCTGCATCACCGCCTGGTACGGCAATAGCACCGCCCACGACCGCAAAGACCTGCAAAGGGTGGTGCGAACTGCCAGAAACATCATCGGAGGTGAGCTTCCCTCCCTCCAGGATATATATAACAGACGGTGTGTGAAAAAAGCTCGGAGGATTATCAAAGACTCCACCCACCCGAGTTATGGTCTGCTCTCACTGCTTCCATCAGGCAGGCGGTATCGCAGCATCAGGACCCGCACCAGCCGACTACATGACAGCTTCTTCCCACAAGCAATAAGACTTTTGAACACATGATCTCACGATCAACAATCAGCACTGCACTTTATTAATCTTCATTCTGTCAAATATATTCTCCCCAATTTAATTAGTGTATATATATTTTTATATACCCTTATCTAGTGTATGTGTATTCTACATTGTGTGTATTGTGTACATTTGATATATAAATTGTTGTGTATGTGTACATTTGTTATGTAAATTGTGTTGTGTAAATATGTTGTGTATTGTAAAGTGGTTTATGTCTCGTCACTGTCATTACTGCTATGTTGCTCGGAACTGCACACAAGACTTTCACCTACTGTTGCACTCGTGTACACAGTAGTGTGACAATAAAGTGATTTGATATATTTTATTTCAAATAAAGTGGAAATCAATAAAGTTAAGGCATCTCCATTTTTTTAAATATTAAATAAGGTTGGACATAATACCTCATTACTAATTTTGTTAAAAAAAATCAAGAATCTGAAGGAAATTCTAAATGTAAAGAAATATCTAAATTAATTTATAATATTTTTAAGTAAATCCCATTTATGTTCACATTCCAGACTTTTATTATTAATTTTAAATGTTACTTTCTCCATTTGGTAAATTTCTGAAATCGTTTCTCTACATCTTTGAAATTTTGGGGGTTCTGGTTTAAGCCATTTTATAATTTTTTTTTTTTTTTGACAATGTAATTTTTGCCATGAAGCCTCCACACTGGCTACATCTCCGTGGTAATATGCTCAACAAGCCACGTGATAAGATGTGTGGATTGATGGTCTCAGACATGGAGGCAACTGAGCTTCATCCTCCGCCACCCGACTTGAGGCAAGTCACGAGGACTTGGGGTGAAAAGGTGGAAAAAAAAAATAGTATATCAGTAGGTTGGTTTTTTCAATAATAACAACAACAAAAATTCAATACTTGCAAAAATAATCACAATAAGGAGTAAATCCTGCGCTGATTGCCCCCCAACATATTTCATGATGATTTCCTGATGGTGGTATTTGATGTCTTAGGAGTGAGAATGCGTTGAAATGGCTCCAGGCAGCATTAGGATAGTTTACCCAAAATGAAAATTCATTCATTCATTATGTACCCTTAAGTCCAAACCAAATGCTATTTTTTTTCCAGTGGAACACAAAAGGACAATTTTTGAGGAACCATCTTTCATTGTGTCCACATCTGTCAAGCTCCGAAAATGACAGAAAAAAACACCATTAAAGATATACAATAATGCATATTGTCGCTGTCCGATGAAAAACATGTATTTCTAATTTTGGCAATTTTTACTTTTTACCATAGACAGAATGCGCTGAATGGCCTCTTCCTACTGTTTGACTTGTGTATTGAAATGACCACTGGAAATAAGTTTAATCAGGCTATCTGTTTAACAATTATCTCCATTGGACTTGAGAAATAACCATCAAAACCACATATGTCCTACCCTAATGTTTTGAAGAGCATCAAATTATTTACCTCAGCTGTCCAGCTGCATTGTAGAGAAGAGATTGCATACATCGCACTGGTTCTGTGATTTCCCTGACAACCAAAGCCATTCATTCATGCACAATTTTGTGGTGGCTTTAAAAAGTAGACTATTACAGCCATATACGGTTGCCTGTTTTCCATCTTCGTGAAACTGCAAATGAAAGCTAATTCAATATATGCATTGGACACGAAACCGAATTGTCAACCAGACTAGAAACCCTAGTCATAAAACTTATTTTGATCTAAAATAGTAAGTGAAAGCTTACTTTAAAATTGTCTAGCAATCGATATCCTACCAACTGAGTTCTGGGAACACGAACAGTAAGACTCGAGTCTGTAACTGAACATACGCCATTGGAATCCATGATGAGAAAACCATGCATGTCCATATTCACAAACAAAAATCCATGTAAGTAAAAAAATATTGAACAATTCACTAACAGATGTGTAAAGATAGAATTCAATTTATGGTGCTAAAGGTGATTGTAACGCAGTTCAATGCAAAGGAGGAGGCGAAAACCGGCATGGCAATGGAAATTAATATTTTAATGATAAACTAAAACAAAAGACATAAACACACACACATTACAGACACGTCCGTAAACGGTCTCTCTCTCCCGCACCATCCTCAGCAGTCAGCCTTTAACCCTTTCGGAGGCTTGATTAGCCTGATTAGGGACCGGGTGTAGAATCACGACCCGGCCCCGCCCTCCACCCTGCCACAGTGATTAATTGTTATTTTAGATTCATTTTGTAAGATTTTTTAGGAGAAAAAGAGCTTTTCCATGCTCTTGGAAAAATTTTTTCTGTGGAGATTCGTGCTTTTCATCAGACTGCGACGATATGCCTTGTGCACTGTACAATGAATGTTTGAGGATTTTGTGAGAAATAGACCCAAATAATTATTCACTGATAATCTTCCCCTCCATGAAAGCACTAAAATTCACGTTGTGTCTATTTGAGTTGCAGCATAAGGTAAGATTTTAAGTGATCAACTATAATTTTGGTCTTGACAGACCTTAGCCTCTATGAACTAAATTTGTATTGAATAGATGCAAAACAGATTTCTAAAACTCTTCTTTTGTGTGTAACAAAAAGAAAAACAGTATTCGGGTTTTTATTGATATGAGTAAAGGTGATTAAATAATGACAATTTTAATTTAAAGGGGAACTTCTGGTGTTCATATTGAGGTGTATGTAGAAATCTGTGTATCTGATGAGCCAATGTGCTTGTGAATATGATTTCATGCTTTGAAGGAGCCATTTTACAACATAGTCTCTGGAGGTCAGAGATGTGAACTCTAGGGAGAGGGTCTGGTGGCCCCTAACCTCATCCATCACAATGTGATTGACATGGGAAGCCGAGCAGTGACAAAGCTGGGCGTCAGGGAGGGCCACAGGACAGATGGGATTTTACAAATTGATATGTTTATCGCTGGATTAGATTCACAATTCCATATCCTTGCAAATAGATCCTTGTATGAATCAGGGTTGTGCACCATTCAGAATTAAATGAAGAATGCCAATTAAATTTGAGTTCAATTACTGATTATAAATTACATTTGAATTACGAAATTACATTTGAAAGTACGATTCAAATGGAATGAGAAATATAACCATTCTTAAAGGAATATTCCATGTTCAAAATAAATTAGGCTCAATCAACAGCATTAATGGAATAATGTTGATTACCACAAAAAATGATTTCTTCTCATCCCTATTTTTCTTTAAACAAAGCAAAAATTTAGATTACAGTGAGGCACACAGAGAAGGGTACAATTTGTATATTGTTTAAAGGCAGAAATGTGATGCTTATAATTTTTAAAAGCACTTACAGTACATTAATTCTTATGTTAAAACTTTTGTATTGTTTGAGCTGTTAAGGTGTTTAAATCAGCATGTTTATTATTGTTTTAGGGTTTACAGTATTATGTCGTCAGTTCTAAAATTTTAAAATAGCTTTACACAGAAAAGGTTAATAAGTGATTTTATCACAAAAATCATGTTAACATGCATATTGTTTCCATCTTGTTGTTTGCACAACATGTGAAAATGCAATTTTTCACTGTAAATGTTCACTTTCCCATGGCCATAGTGTTAGAGATTTTAACTTTTTAGTTCCAATTTTGCACATTTTGTTTACAAATGTGTAGCTGACAAAAAATTTTCAAGCACTGACAAGTCATATCATTACACATGCAATATGACATCAAATGGATAGAAAAAGCTATATGAAATGTGTAAATTTTTCAAAATCTAAAATTGTATAAAACAATACATAATAAAATAACATTTCACATATTAAAGAATGTGACATTGAATTAGAGGTGTTCGGTGCAGGTCAAGTAGGATTGGTAACACCTACTGGTGTTGTGTTCGAGTCCAACTTAGTCGAGTCTGAGTCAAGTCCAAGTCTTTAACTATTCGAGTCTGAGTCCAAAAAAGGCGAGTTGCACTCAAGACCGAGTCTGGCTGAGACCAGAAAAGGAATCTGGCCTTTTTTTTTTTTATAACTGATAACCTACTGAACAAATGTAAAATTGGTTTCAGAACGAAAGCTTATGCTAAATGTTTAAACTTCAAAAACACACCACTGCATACATATGAATAAGTTGGCTACATACCTGTCTTTATGTTCTTAATGTTCTTTCCACATGTCGGTAGAAATTAGAAGTCAATGACAAGAAGGCGGGGATACACAGAAGACAGTGACTTGGGTTACAAAACCAGACAGTCGTTACAGTTAACATAAACAAAGCAATTACAAACAATGGACAAGAACTGACAAGGATGGAACTGAACTAGAAGTTATATATACACAAGGTGCTGATGAGGGAATGGAGAATAGGTGGCTATGATGAGAAACAGGTGGCAGTGATTAGGGCAGTGCATTCTGAGAAATGTAGTCCAGGGGAAACAGAAGACAGAGGATGAAAACCTCTTCAAAATAAGAGTCCTAGGAAACGTAATGTGACATAAAGTTGGAGGAGGGCAGGAGGAAATAGGCGACTGAGGAGGATCTAGGAGAAGACCATGGAGTCCAGGAAGGATAGGCAGATGATCCTGTGGCCAGGGAGAAGTCTATCAGGGAGGTAACCATAGGACAGGGGTAGTGTCAGGAGGCCTGGGAGGCAGCTGCAGGGCAGGGATTGGGTCAGGAGACCTGGTATGTGGCCACAGGGCAGGGACTGAGTCAGGAGGCCTGAGAGGTGGTCACAGGGCAGGGACTGGTTCAGGAGGCCTGGGAGGTGGCCACAGGGCAGGGACTGGGTCAGGAGGTGGATTTTCTGTGGTAGATGGTGAGGTCATTGAAGACCCTGATGACGGAGCCGTGGAAGACCCTGAGGGCGGAGCTGTTGGAGGCTCGATGAAGGCAGGTCGGAGCCATGGGATGCTAGACGAAAGCAGACAGATCCGAGGGAGGCTCGACGAAAGCAGGCAGAGCCGAGGGAGGTGGAGCCTCGAGGGGCAAAGCCTCACAAGGCAGATCCATGAGGGTCTCGAGTGGTGAAGCCTCAGAAGGCAGAGCTGAGAGAGGCTCGAGGGGCAAAGTCATGGAAGGCGGAGTCGTGGGAGGCTTGGGACTAAGAGCCATGGATGTCTGGGAACTTACTCCAGTGGTCGAGAGTACATGTAGAGACGGGGGATCAACCTCCGTGGTCGTGAGCACTGGGAGCTACAGGGGAACAACCTCCATGGTTGTGAGCATGGGCAGAGACTAGGGAATGACCTCCATGGTCGTGAGCACTGGCAGTCGTGAGTGGGGAACGACCTCCGTGGTCGTGAGAACTCCATGGTCTTGAGCATGGGCAGAGACTGGGGAACGACCTCCATGGTCGTGAGCATTGGCAGAGACTGGGGAATGATCTCCATGGTCATGAGCATGGGCAGAGACTGGGAAACGACCTCTGTGGTCATGAGCATGGGCAGAGACTGGGAAACTACCTTTCTGCTCATGAGCATGGGCAGAGACTGGGGACTGACCTCCATGGTCATGTGCATGGGCAGAAACTGGGGAACAACCTCCATGGTCGTGAGCATGGGCAGAGAATGGGGAACAACCTCTGTGGTCATGAGCATGGGTAGAGACTGGGAAACGGCCTCTGTGGTCATGAGCATGGGCAGAGACTGGGGAACGATCTCCATGGTCGTTAGTACGGGCAGAAATTGAGGAACAACCTCCGTGGTCGTGAGTACAGGCAGAGACTGGGGAGAAGGTGTCCTTTTCCTTCTCTTCCTTTTCCGGACAGATGGGAACGTTGATATTGGAACGGTCGAGGCCACAGGCATTGGCACACACGGGCACTGGCTCGTTAACCGTGGCAGGCATGAGCACTGGCTCTTTAACCTTGGAAGGCATGGGCACTGGCTCATTAACCTTGGCAGGCTTGGGCACTGGATAGTTAACTGTGGCAGGCATGGGCACTGGCTCATTAAATGTGGCAGGCATGGGCACTGGCTCGTTAACCATGGCAGGCATGGGCACTGGCTCGTTAACTGTGGCAGGCATGGGCATTGTTTGTGGCCTGGGGTTTCCGCCATAAATACCAGTGTACGGGGGAGGTGTCACCTCCATGGTTGCTACCACGGACAGCGTTGGAGATGGTGAGAAATGGAGGTATTTCTCAATGAGTAGATGAGTATTTTTCCTCATCTACTCACAACAGGTGGGTGACCTGTAAGACATCTTGGAGTGACACATGACAAGAAATGCTGTTAGTCAAAAAGAAACACACTTTATTATATTTTTAAGAACAGACAAAAGAAAAGCAATGCTCGTGTCCAATTCACTGTTTGTTCAGAGGCATGCAGTTCGAGCCTGTCTCGTGGAACAAGCACATGCAAAGAGATATCACTCATTTTTATATTCCATTCAACTGAAAACAGTTTGCGAGAATAATGTAGTCTATGATAAAGCTGCAAATGATCTTTATTTTTACTGTTTTTTTTTTTTTTCATTTCATGCAATTTGAATGTAGAAATGTCTTTTAGTTTAAGTTTTTCGTGTTTCAATAAATTGATCAATAATAATTATTCACCGACCATTGGCAGGGGGGTTGACCATATAATCAGATATTGCAATGCTTTAAAGGTGATTATTGTTAAAATATTTTTACATATCGCCCAGCCCAAAAGGGAAGTAAAATTTTTCATGAACCCACACAAACACGTCTACTCAATTCCATATAGTAACATGTTACCTATTAATGTTTGCATATTTGTTTGTTTTTGTCTTTTTGAGTAGTCTATTGGCAATATAAACATTTATTTTATTGAAAAACCTTGTTTTTGAAAATAGTAAATTTCCTTTGTGCTATGGCTCTTTCAAATAAAAAAATGCATCCACCAAAACTTTTAAAATTGGCTCCTTACTGAAAAAAGCTTTCCGACCCCTGGCCTAAGATGGAAAATGTCCTATACCAGGGGTCGGGAACCTTTTTTCACTTAGTAGCCAATTAAAAATTTTTTGGTTGATGCATTTTTCCGAAAGAGCCATACCACAAACGAATAATGTACTATTTTCAAAAACAATGTTTTTCAATAAAATACAGTTTTTATATTGCCCATAGACTACTCAAAAATAAACAAATATGCAAACATTAGGTAACATGTTGCAATATGGAATTGAGTAGCCCACACGTTTGTGCGGGTCTCCATAAAATTACAGATTGCAGATATTTCATTATATTATTGACCTTATTTTGCAACGCAGAAGTAAGCAAGCGGCTGCGTTTCTGTTCTCACTGACTGCAATGTAAATAACTAGAAGGATAATAACATAAACTATTACACAATCACAGGATGTACAGGAGAATAATGTCCTAATGTCGGAATCTTTTCTAATGTCAGAGATAGCATTTACAGTAAAAGTGTTCCAGTAAGTATTCACTTGTTGCTATGTGTTGTTATTGAAGAGACAATATTAAAATCTGCATCTTTGCGTAACGATGCAGTTTTTTTAATGTCTCCATGTAAAGCTTGATTCATATTTATCTGCTAAACCTCCGATGTTGCCTTTATTTATTAATTTCAAAAGGTGATCAGCACCTGATCTCTCATTCATTCTGCCTGTGCAACAGCGTGTGATAAAATGATGACAAAAATGTGATAAACGGTTAAACTATTTGCACTACAAACCAATGTGTTTATGAAAATATTTATTAATGAAAATAATATGATGATATATATTGCCAATCTGCAATATTAATCAAAATAATATTTTTTATATAAAATCGTATTTTTATGTCAATAATGTAGCTGGAGGTGGCTTATACTGGAAGATGTCACCATTCAAGGAGGATGATGGCAGCACCCTAGTCACACTGAAAGATCATGTGGGTAGTCAATGCTTAACTAGTGTCCAGTGTTTTTGGGGGCTCACTCAAAACTTAAAGTCCTCTCATCATTTACTCACCCTCATGTCATCCCAGATGTGTATGACTTTCATTCTTCTGCAGAACACACATTTTAGTAGAATATCTCAGTTCTGTAGGTCTATACAATGCAAGTGAATTGTAGCCAGAACTTTGAATGTCCAAAAATTACATACAGACTGCTTAAAAGTTATCCATTAGTCTCCGGTTGTTAAATACGGCGTGTGATTGTGTACTGTTATCCTAACGACCCTGATTCAATTCCGCCTTTTGTCCCACATTTTTTTCCATCCGATTTCCTGTATACACTCTTAATATTTATTTTAGTATGACTTACAATAATAAATAAAATTTAAAATAAATGTTGATCTCAATCTCAGTGCTTTGGTCAGGTTGAATGTCGGTGAGAGCAGAGAAGTGTCTGATCTGGAGGTGGAGTCTGCACTTGTATTACTATCATAATATTGTCGTAACCATGTTTTTTTGGCATAAGTCATAGTTTTAATGCAAATAACCATGGTGTTACTACAGTAATATGGTGGTAATACAGTAACCATGGTTCATTTCGTGGTTACTATAATTTTACAACAAAATACCATGGTGAAACCATGCTTACTGTGGTAAAACGAAGGGGTTATTTTTTTCTAAAGAAGGTAAGGGTTAAGTTTAGGGGTGTGGGTTGTTGTAGGTTGTCTATAGGACTCTAAATAAACACAATAAACATGCTGCAGTGATGCCCATATACTCTATATTAGTATTTAAATATGGGAGAAAATAGTATCTCACACTATTTGCACCAGGGTGCAAATTGTATCTACTGTACCACTATTTGCAGCAGGGTTGGGGTGCAAATAATATCTGCCACTATTTGCACTGGGGTGTAAGCAGCATATACCATTATTTGCACCAGGTTGCAAATAGCATCTGCCTTACTTTTATGCTGGCTTTATATGATTTTTGGAGATTCAAAGTACTGGCTACAATTCACTTGCATTGTATGGACCAACAGAGCTGAAATATTCTTCTAAATATAAATATAAATTCTTCTAAAATTCCAAGTAAATGATGAGATAATTAAAATTTTTGGGTTAACTATCCCTTTAAAAGCTTTAAAGCATCCTAAATTTGTCACAGCTCAGGATAGTTGCTATTGAAGGGCAAAGGAGTGTGAACTATCAGCGTTTTCATGACATAATTTTCATAAGGCCCCAGAGTGATTAGTCACATGACAATTGAAAAATACCCGAGTGCCTATGAGCAAGATGGCAGCATGCCTGGTCACATCCTTAATCCAGAACAACCTGCACTAGCCAAGCAACAGCCTTCGAGATGAATGGGAATGCTATTGTATAGCTCTGTTTGGTTGGAGCTAACATGACTTCAACATTTCTGTTCTCTCTGAATGGATATACGAGAGCTGTCAGTAATTGGTGATGTTTTAATGTCACATGTCTGTCTGTTTAGACTTCCTCTCGCAGTCTAGACATTCACACAACACTTGTTTTTCTGCTGGTTCGTCTAAAATCTGGTGAAAGTTCTGTATTTAAGGAAGTTCAAAATTGTTGCTTTCTGCTGAATTCATTCAGACATTAAGAAATCTTATTGTAGTAAAATAAGAACAGACAAATACTCAAATGCTCACTTCTGCTTTCTAAAGACTCTAGATTTGACCCAGCCTCTCTGAATTAGTGTGTCTTTGCCTATTTTTACTGTTAAGAAGAAGAGTGCTGTTCTTTTACTCCCACATAGCAAAGGTTTTTGGTAAAACCCCGGTCCACAAAACCAATTTTCCCTTGATCCACGTACAGCGAAGTGTAACAGCAGTTGGACGGCCCAAATCCAGTTTGCAGACAAGGACCACATATATGCCAAATCTCATCTAATCAAAAGTTCTTAACAGACCTGCACTGGGCAAAAAAAACTATCAATACAGTTACTGAGTCTTATTGTTTACCCCCACATATAATTATCTTGCCCAGATCATTCAAATGTGTGTGTATATATATATATATATATATATATACACGTATATATATAGACACTTCTTGCCCAGTGCAGGGCTTGTAATGAGCTTTTGATCGGTTGAGATTTAGCTGGGCCATAAAAACATTGTGGTGGCTGTAAATCATATAATTTCTCAAATTAACACTAAAAATGTATTTGGTTTATTTATGTATACTATGTATATATATATTACGGCAATGTATAGTCTGGTCATCAATAACGTGAAAAATTACTATTGCAATTTGAAAAAAACTTCTTAAACTACAGCAATGACAGCTTTGCAGATTCTTGGCATTCTAGCTTTTAGTTTGTCCAGATACTCAGGTTACATTTTCACCCCACACTTCCTGTAGCACTTGCCATAAATGTGGCTGTCTTGTCAGGCACTTCTCACACACCTTACAGTCTAGCTGATCACACAAAAGCTCAATGGGGTTAATTATCTGTTGTCCAATGTCCGTTTCTTTGTCCACTTTAACCTTCTCTTTTTGTTTTTCTGTTTCATAAGGCCTTAATTCTTCCCATAAGGCCTGCACCCCTGAATCTTCTCTTTACTGTTGTACATGAAACTGGTGTTGAGCTGGTAGTATTCGATGAAGCTGTCAGCTGAGGACATGTGAGCCATCTATTTCTCAAACTAGAGACTCTGATGTACTTATCCTCTTGTTTAGCTGTTCCTCTGGCCTTCCACATCTCTTTCTGTCCTTGTTAGAGCCAGTTGTCCTTTGTCTTTGTAATACAAAAGTGTACACCTTTGTATGAAATCTTTGCATTCAAAAGCATTGTATATATCAAAACAATGATTGACTGACAAGTTTCTAGAGAAAGCTGTTTCTTTTTTGCCATTTGTGACCTAATATTGACCTTAAGACATCTGGCACTATTGCATACTGTGGTAACTCAAAAACAAACACAAAGAAAATGCTAAGCTTCATTTAACAAACAAAATAGATTTCAGCAGTGTTTGATACAATGGTTAATGAAGAATAAGGTGTTGAAGTGATGGCTGCTGGAAATGGGGCCTGTCTAGATTTGATCAAAAATGCCTTTTTTTCAAATAGTGATGGTGCTGTTTTTTACATCAGTAATGTCCTGACTATAATTTGTGATCAGATGAATGCCACTCTGGTACCAATTTCCTTCCGAAATAGCAAAATCTGTACATTGTTCCAACCTTTGGCCACCAGTATGTATATGTGTATATATATATTTGGGCTGCAACGGTACACAAAATTCATGGTTCGGTACTGTACGTACCTCGGTTTTGGTGTCATGGTACTATACAGTTTTGGTACAGCAGGGAAAACAGAGAATCTTTCTTTAAATGATTTATTTTGAAAAAAGTGGCTGATGGGCAACAATTCTTATTGTGATGGCTCATTTCCATTTATTTTCAATTTTCAAATTTTTTTTTATTTAGGAAAATCAGAATACCACATTATTGGATCAGAGGTCTGATCTGTTAGCATTGACAATGTCCTCTGTTGTTAAAATATTACTCCCAGTACCGACGCTCCCTATACGCATATTACTGTCTGTGTAGGGCACACCAACATACCCTTGGGTGGGCACCAGAAAATTTACCAGCTGCCCTTACTCACATGTTATTTGTTATTCAAGGACCCGGTACAGTAGCAGAACACAGCTGATCGCCTTGCACTTGCACTTTCTCACCGTGCCTTCCCAAATGTTCCCAAACATCAGATTTTAGAGATGGTGGTGGGTCTTCAAACTCTGGCTTATTTAAGTCTGACATATTTATATTTTGTTTAGATCCTTCCACAGTTGGGAAAAATGGTCAAGTCAAGTCAATTTTATTTGTATAGCGCCTTTCACAACACACATCATTTCAAAGCAGCTTTACAGAAGATCAGGCATTAACAGACTATAAAACTATAATGTCGATGAATCATTATTGTGTAATTAGATAAAATACGATTGTTAATCGTGTTTAAAAATAATTAATTAAATAATAATTGAATTAATAACCCCAGTGAGCAAGCTGAAATAAGCTGAAATCAACTGTGGCAAGGAACACAAAACTCCATAAGATGTTGATTAATGGAGAAAAATAACCTTGGGAGAAACCAGACTCACTGTGGTGGCCAGTTCCTGTCTGATTAACATCATGAATATAATGTAAATATTACTTATGTATAGTTAAAGTCATGGTTTAAAATTATTAAGCTAAGTAAGTGTTAAGGGTCAGTGTTTAAACATCAATTTTGTTTGAACTGTAAGATTAATGACCAATGTCTTTGAAGTCCATCCTGGATTAACTGCAGAAGTTCACATAGATGCAATTGTCCTTGTTATTTGGCTGATGAAGGCTTTTGTTGGCAATTGTTAGTCTATGCATTCCATTTCAAGATTGTAGTCCATCAATAGACAGAGATCAGGGATGTGAAACGCAGTTCAAACTGGCCGGTAAAAATAGCAAGCTAACTATAATAAACTTCACATACATTTATCTGATCCACAGTTCTAGTGTACCGCTTGGTGCTCTGTTCTGTTAAGTTTGGGTTCCGTGTGGTCCTGTGTTGCTTCGCATTCTTTTTTATTTTTGTTCTACACAGTCTGTGTAGTTCGTTATAGGGTATAACAGGGCTAAAGTCTTTGCGGGGTAAAAGGCTCCTTTTATTTTATTTTATCCAAAAACACTAAATAGAAACTGTAAAATGTTCCTGTTCCATGAGATCTTTGCGTGTGGTGTCTAAAGTTTGATTTTGAGGCAATTTGATCAAATGTGTAATATTTATGTAGCTATTGAAAATCCCTGAAATTAACATTTCTTTTGAGATAAAATACTTATCATTGAAGGCCTGGGCCGGTCTGCTGGAGCTGTTGGAAAGCCGGACACAGTCAGGATCGGTGACCGGTGATGGAGGTGGGGACATTGTTCCGGAACCTTGATGCTCCACAGGCTGCCCCCAATCGGGCAGGGGCATATTGTATACACATCAAACTTTGGTGGATAGGGGTTGTTCTAAAACCTCGATCCACCAACACTTGGTACAAGGCAGTGCATTGGATGAGAATAAGCGGGTGAGGGAGAGGCGTGTGCATGGTGACATTCACAAGTATCCAGCAGTTACCACGGAGATACGATTCAGGGGAAAATGTATAGATTTGAGGCTGTGGTTAATTCCCACCTCACCCATCCACTAATTCTGGGGACCAATTGCCTGATTTTAAAAATGTATTGAGGGTAATGTGTGTGGATGGGTCCTGCAAAATTGTGTTGCGGTGTGTTACGTGTGATGCAATGGTGGGGGAGGCAGTGCCAGGGCCGTCGATGTCTGCTCTGCATACTGATGATGCACGCAGGGCAATTCCCATACTCAGGGATATCCCTGAGGGGGATTTCCTTCTGGAAATGAGTCCCTCAAACACGCCTTCATCCAGGTGAAATTGATAGTCAACAGCTCTGGCCTGATGTTACGCTCACATACCTGTACTTTTCTACTATTAAAGAGTGGTCGTATTGAATGATGCAGGACACTCAGACCAAAGAAAATACAGTGCATCTATTAGTACAAAAGAGCTGCCGGGAAACACTCTTCCAGGTGCTCACTATATCCCAATGGCTGGTCACTTAGATCATGAAAAAACTTTGAACCGTATAACGGCCCATTTTTTTTATCAGTTGGTGAATCCACCGGCCACCCCAAAAGCGCCACTGCACCCTTTGACATTGATCGAGGTCCCCTTTGAGAGAATTGGCATGGACCTCATTGGGCCATTTGAGTGGACTGCATGTGGGAATCGCTTTGTATTAGTTCTGTTGGAATATGCAACACGATATCCAGAAGCAGTGCTTCATCGCAACATCTCTGCACGTAGTGTTGCGGAGGCACTTTTCAAAATTATCTCCTGAGTGGGGATTCTAAAGGAAATCCTCACTGATCAAGGCACAACATTCATGTCACGTACACTACGTGAACTTTATTGGCATTAAGTCGATTCACACCAGTTTTTAGTACATGCAAACCGATGTGTTGGTCGAGCGCTGCGGCAGGCGGGACTAACGGCCAACCCAAAGAAGTGCGCAATTGGGTGGGTGGAAGTATCTGGAGTGACTTGGATCATGGGCAGATGCGTCCACAGGTTAACAAAATGGCAGCGATCACATCCTGCCTGGTGCCCAAGACTAAAATGTAGGTAAGGTAGTTTTCGGTGCTTTCACAGAAGGTGAGAGTGGGGGAACGGCCAGTTCTAGTTAATAGTCGCAAGCTCTCATTCAGGGAGACAAAGTATTTTACCACCGAGAACGAGTGTCTTGTGATTAAGTGGGCTTTTCTTACTCTCCGCCACTACCTGCTGGGGCGGGCCTTCAACTTCTGTTCCAATCATGCTCCTCTGCAGTGGCTCCACCACATGAAGGATATAATGCCTAATTTCTTCGTTGTAGAAGACAACACAACATTACATCCATCGAGAGTCAAAATATATTTTAGTGGCTTATGTTTAGGGATTTTTGGTCCAATAATTAAACTTGTCAGAATTGAGTAGAAGGAAATTTCTGGCCATCCAATCTTTGATTTCATTGATACACTTTTTTTTTTTAATTTGGAGAAAAGGATTTTTCATTGGGTTTAGAAGAAATATAAAGTTGTGTATCTTCGCCATAACAGTGGAAACTTATTCATGATTCCTGTTAATATCTCCAAGGGGAAGCATTTATAAGGAAAAAAGCAGAGGCCCTAAATCTGATCCCCGTGGCACTCCATACTTACTTTTTTGACAATTCCTCGTTTACACATACAAAGTGGTACCTGTCTGCTGTTTTTGTATTGTTTTTAGTATTGTTGTGCACTGGAAGCTCCTGTATGAAAGCTCCTGTCACCAAGACAAATTCCTTGTGTGTGTAAGCATACTTGGCAATAAAGCTGATTCTGATTCTGAAATAGGATCTAAACCATGCTAATGCAAGTCAACTAATGCCAAAATAATTCTCCAGCGTATTCAAGAGAATGTCAGGATCTGTCATATTGAAGGCAGCACTAAGATCTAAAAGACCTAGAAGTAAAATGCAGCCACGATCAGATGATAAGAGCAAGTTATTTGTAACTCTGATAAGTGTGGTTTCTGTAATGTGATGGGGCCTAAATCCTGACTGAAATTGTTCATATATACCATTTCTCTGTAGAAATTAACATGGGAGTTGGGAGGACACTAACTTTTTCTATTATCTAGTATTTTCTACATAAATGGTAGATTTGAAATCAGTCTGTAATTAGCCAATTATCCTGGATCAAGCTGTGGCTTCTTAAAAGTGGTTTGATAACTGCCATTTTAAAGTTTCTTGGGACATGTCTTAAGGATAATGAGGAGTTAATAATATTAAGAAGAGGTTCTGAGATTACAGGGAATACCTCTTTTTAGAGCTTAGTTGGTATTGGATCTAACATACATTTTGTGGCTTTTGATTTTTTTGCTGATTTGTTAGCTCTTCATGACCTATGATGTCGTGGAAAATCTTGCGAAGAATATCTCTAAGATGCAAGAAAACTCTTGAAGCCCTGGGTTCCAGATGCCAAAGTTGTAGTTTATTGAAAACGCCAACAAACTTGAGAAAAGTCAGCTGTCTGTTCTGAATACACTCTTCCAAACTCCCAGTTTTATTCCTTTTTGTTAACCAATGAATTAACTTTAGAATTGTTTTTCCCATAGAGCAATTAACCAGTTTTCTGTAGAATGAACTCATGTCACTGTGTGTGTAAGGGACACGTTGCTTTAAAATTGCTCGCATAAGGGACAAACAGTCCCCTCTCACCCTCTTTTACCTTTTCCATACATTGTAGTGTAACATCATATGAGTTAGATTAATTTGTCCATACACTATATTATTTCAGGAATAAAAGAAAATACATCATATGTTTCAGGAAATACACCATACATTTCCCCCCTCTGACTTATATAGTCTCACCCACAGTGCAGTCTCACAAACCAGCCTGTCCGTCCCATCATGTTGCCAATTTAGGCCACTCACTCCTTTACCAATCACTGGTTTTATGGAACCGTATTCTGGAGGATTGGGGACCAAACCTCTCCCTCCACACTTAGCTAGGAGGAAGTAAAAGATCACAATCCTCTAGCTATTGTCTTTCTGGGGGTATCTAGAACCAAATCAACTTTTTGTTACAAGCGTGTGCATGCAATCTTAGCCTTGCGTTATGCAGAGTACAGATGATTACACATATTTCAGTAGTTATACATACTTACCAAACTATTAGTAGATTTAACATAGTAATGTGCATCCTTCAGTGCCAGAGGAACTCACAGACATTTCCGGTAGCCTGGAGCGCTTTCTGGTGGTGTGTTGTAGCAGACAGCGGGTTTTTAAACCACCAGTTGAGTCTTTTTGCTCTTGTAGCCAAGCAATGATGTGCTCGTCGCTCCTCTCTTCATATCTTTTCTTCACACGTCCTCCCTCCGGACAAATCCTTGTCATAACACTCTTTCATGCATATTTTGCTTAAACATATTTATTAGCATTACTATTTCTACTTGATTAAGTATGTTAAAGTTTTGTTGCAGATATATCTCTCTAACAGTGATAATATAACTATACTATGTGTAGGAGCCATTAATTAATTATTATTTTTTTTGTATTGACTTGTATGTCTTTAGTTGTGTGCCCTCTGCAGGTGAGGTGAGGCCTTAAAAGCCCAGGTGTTGCTTGTTGAGTGGTGGCCTGCTGGAAGCACACTGTCTTTAGACCTTCACCTTTGTTTGTGTACTGGATGTTTGTTTAATTTGTTGTTTGGCAAATATTGCACATTTTCTTTCAGTTTAATTTGTTGAGCCAAGAAAATAATAAACATCATGGAATTCAACGTAAACCTTGTGGACAATGGATTATAAACAAAGGAAGAGTCTAAATCACTCAGCAGACCCAAGGAATGACCAAATTTGTTTAAGGATGGTCATTACATTAGTCTAAAGACCTGGATCTTGAAACACTCGGATTTGGAATTATTTGGATTATCTTGGACTGAGTGCAAGGGAGAGGATTAAATGCTGACGGTGTCGGAGCACACGGGATGGTGCGGTATGCAAAGTTTAATATTGTATTTCAAGCCATCAACAAGCTGAATGAAAAGGATTTGAAGGAATTCGTTTGAGGTGGGTTCAAACTTAATTCAGAAGCACAAGTGGAATGATTTTGTCACACGAAGCACGCGTAATTAATTTTACACATGCTGCACCATAGAGTTTATTAAACAAACTGCCTTGGCCAGTATTAGCTATTGACTTAATACAAATGCCTGTTGAAACCACTGATAAAGAAGATATGGAACGTCAGGATTTGAGTAGCCATGAAGACGCTCCACAAATCATGGAGGAAATTAATCAGATGCGTGAAAACAGAAAAATAAGATTAGCACAGCTAACACGTAGAACAAACATAATTAAAGAATTGATGGAAGATGAAATGAACAGCCATGAAGTAAGACAAAATTTGGCGAAATACAGAAAATTACTGGATGAATTCAAGGACGCGCATGAGTCTTTCCTGTGTTTATTGAGTGATAATGAGCTTAACAATGATAACAAAAAATGGTATCAGCCAAAAATGCACGCAGTTCAAGATTTTCTGTCATGTGTAAATTCCTGGTTGTCGAAAGCCTCAGTAACGAAAGATATTGAAGATGGTGTCACTCCGGCCGACAGTGTTTCTGCAGTGTCTCGTAGATCAACAGGGACCTCACGAAGTTCATGCTCATCAGCCTTAATAGCGGCGGAGGTGGAACAAGCGGCTCTAAAGGCAAAGTATGCTGCACTAATGAAGAAGCATGTTCTAGAGGAGAAAGAGCAGATGCTCAACCTGCAGAAAGAGCAAATAAAAAAGCAAAAGGAAGCATTGGAAATAGTCGCAGAATTGTCGGCTGCTACTGCTAGAATCAGTGTTTTGAAAGAAGTAGATTCACTGGTAGATCCTGCCGATGGAATGAATGAATATTTTGAAGGGGGTCAGGAAACCTCTGTTTTGAAAACCTTCAAGATAACTCAAGACGAAGTAGTAAAGGATAAAATGGGGATACTAAGTGTGCGTCCCAAAGTGCCCTTTTCCACAAAGGATTCAATGGTCCCAAAATTTAAGGATTCTCAAGGGGATATCAAGTCAGGGCGAGTAATTTATCCAAGCTCACTCATGCCTGCACAAATGGAAACTCACACTGTCCGTGCAGACACACATAATCCTGTATACAGTTTTGAACAAGCATCTGAATCTGACATGCAGTATCATCCATCTCTTGGGAAAACTCACGCAAGAAAGGGAGAAAAAACCTCAGTGAAGCCAACACCTTTGCAAGACACAACACTGTATAATATCCTACAAAAGCAAAATGATATCACATCTTCTCTTGTCAAGCAGACACTTTTCTTGTCTTTGCCTCCTAAGGAAGTGAAAGTGTTTGATGGAGACCCATTGGAATTTAGAGCGTTTATGAGATCGTTTGAACATGTAATTGAATGCAAAATTGACGTTGCTCAAGACAGACTGTATTTCCTAGAGCAGTACACCAGTGGGCAACCAAAAGAGCTGGTTAAAACTTGCCTTCATGTGGATCCTGTAAGGGGTTATCAAAGAGCCAAAGCCCTTCTCAAAGAACATTTTGGTAATGAATTTAAGATCTCTAATGCTTACATAGAAAAGGCCTTGTCTTGGCCAGCCATCAAACCAGAAGATCCAAAGGCTTTGCAATAATTTGCTCTGTACCTTCGAGGATGCTGTAATGTCATGGAGGAGATATCATTCATGGAAGAGTTGGATCTTGCTTCCAATCTAAGGTTTCTGATATCCAAGTTGCCTTACAAGCTTAGAGAAAGATGGCGAACAGTCGTCTCCAACCTACAAGACAGAGGAAATTTCAAGGCCAGATTTTGTGACCTAGTCAGGTTCATTGAAAAGCAAGTCAAAATATTGACCAACCCGATGTTTGGTAATATACAAGAACTTACAAGCTGAAACATAACTAACCCTAAGTCTTCTGTAAAATCTTTTAAGCCAAAATCGTCCAGCAGCTTTGCTACCAGTGTGGACCGTGTTATGAAATTCACTGAAAATCCACAAAGCAGTATTATAAACTCCAAGGTGCCTGTCTGCTTATTTTGTTCAAATGAACATTTATTGGATACATGTCTTCAGTTCGAGATGAAAACACACATAAATAAATTCCAATTCATTAAGTTCTGTCCTATTGTCGCTGTAGCATATCGTGGCCCACTAAACTTAATCACATTCCCCTTATAGTACATTTCTTCGTCTAAGTGCCATGTTACCACACAATTTCCCTTAAATCGTCCTACATTTGTTTCCCCTTTATATTTGTTAAAGCACTCATACTCCAATTGTCGATTTATTGTATATGCTAGTGTGCTTTCTTTGTTCTCATTATCTACATGGATGTCTAGTTTTTTTACATTCATCTCCCCACCCTATCATTTCATAATATTTATCATATTCTGTATGTCCTAAAAACGCCAGGCATTCTGCTGGGCAAAACACCGTTTTCCCTGTCTTACCACAATTTTCAGCATAGTACCCAGCACAATGCCTATAATCATACTGATTCAGAACTACTACTAATTTTTTCATTGGAGAGGATGAACACATTAATGCAGCTCGTAATTTTTGCTTGTTTTGCTGTATATTCGGCCCATTTATAACAGTCATTTTTTTTGCATGTTCTAATAACCCTTCCTTTTTTACTAATTTCATTCATCAGATTCTAAATCTATCGGTTTTGTCATCATTTGATGGGGTACTTTTTCCGGTAGCTTTTTAGGCGGGTTATTCGGCTTGCCTTGTTTTGCTAAATTTCTTACCCAGATTCTTTTCATTTCAGGTTCATCCCTGTACGGTGATCCAAGTGCTCGCTTCTTTCTGATTCCTCGCTCTATACTTTCTTGTTCTTGTTCAGTCTCATGGTGCGTACCACTCAAGGTCTTCGAGGTTAATTGTAGGGGAGTCATCATATAGTGTGCTTCCTGAAGGTCGTTCACTTGAGGGCCCTGCTCCTTCTTGGGACGTTTCTCCGGCAGGCCCTGGGTCAGAGGTAATGCCTGTCCCAAGTATGTTAGCAACAGCATCATCCACACTAATACCTTCTTCAATTTCCATTCTTTCTTCTGCCTCCCGCAACATTTCGTCCACCGTCTGCGTTCGTTGGCTTGTCTCATTTCTTTCAGCTGCTTCTGTATCTGGTTCAGCAGAATGATCACTTTCTTCTTGTCTGTCTCTTTCTTTGTCTTCCTGTTCCTGCTCCTCTGCGACATGTACTTCAGTTTCTCTTTCTGCCTCAGAGTGCTCTTCCCCTACATTCCCTTGTCCTTCTTCTACTTCCTCTTCTCTTTCCTCGGGTTCTCTATCCGGTGCTAGCAGTTCTTCTGTTTCCTCAGGTTCTCTATCTGGTGCTTGCAGTTCTTCTCTTTCTTCTCTTCTTCGTCTGCCTCATGCTGTTGATTGCACAGCATGTTGGTAGATTTCTCCTGCGTACTCTGGTGCAGTGATTTAAATGATACCACGTGTTGCTGCCTCTTACCTTTACTGCTGTTTGAGTTGCCTGTACCACATCGTAGGGCCCTTCTCTTCTTGGTTCGTTTCACCTTTGTCTGAATACTCTCAGGTGCACGAAGTCTCCAGGAACTATTGGACAATGTGCGTTCTCTTCTTGTCTGGGTTGTCGTCTTTGTTCCTGCGAACAGATTTTTTTATGTATAGCAGTCAGTTGTCTCATATATGCTTTCAGTTCCATTTCTAACTGCTCCAAGGATGGACCCTCATATGGTCCTCTTAGATAGGGCACTGGCATAGGTCTCCCTGTCAACATTTCATGTGGGGTTAGATTGGTGATTTGTCTGCATGCAATATTTCATTAATGCCAGTGGAAGCACATCAACCCAATTGAGCCTGGTTTCTTGGCAGATTTTAAAAAATTTGCCTTAAGATTTCCGTTTACTCTTTCCACCATTCCCTGCCACTGCGGATGGTAAACGCATCCTAATCATTGTTTTATCCTCAGTTGCTGTATCACTGTTTTTACTGCTCTTTGAATAAATGCCGAACCATTGTCTGAGCTGATTTGAGATGGTATCCCAAATCTTGGGATGACCTCTCTTGTCAGGAATTTGATTACCGTTTGTGATCCCTGATCTGCTGATGGTACAGCTTCTACCCATCTCCTAAATCTGTCTATTATGACCAACATGTATCTTTTCCTGGTCTTATCATATCTACGTAGTCCATTACTAGATGTGTGAACAGTCCTTCCGGCACATTGGTGCAGACGTACCTTTCCTGACATTATTTTTTTATGCAGTTTGCTAAGAATTCGTCTACCGAGGCTTGCAAATATGGGGATCAGAAGCCCTGTTGTTTTATTTTCCTCATTACCTCCCCCCTCGTGCAATGGTCAAATCCATGCGCATCAGAAATTAGCATATTAAGAAGCGCTACTGGAGCCAATATTTGCCCTTCATGTGTTCTCATATTCCGTTCACGTCTGTTGTCGCCCCCTCTGTCACCATTGTGTTAATTTGGGTTGGCCAGCCTGGCGTTGTATACGTGCAACATCTGTTAAATTTGGCTGGACTTGTAATATAACTTCTGGAGCCATTACCTTGCATCCTGAGGCTTCTCGTCCATATGCATCTGCCGCATTATTTCCTTTTATAACGAAGTCTTTGCCTTTTTTGTGTGCCTGACATTTAATTATAGCCAACTTCTTCGGATTCATGGCTGAAATTAGTTTCCAAACTGCCCCAAACAAATGACTTTAGCTAGTAGACAGGCTTTGGTCTATGCTTTTAATTCTGCCAGTTGTGCTGAGGATGGTGTTCGCAATGCTGAACCACAACTGGCACAAAGTTGTCCCCTTCCTTTTTCACCACGGCAAACCCAGCATGTTTTCCTAGATGATCTCTGAAACAAGATCCATCAACAAAATAGTCTATTTCTGCCTCAACCATTGGTGTTGATTCCAGGTCAGGTCTTAGGCGTGTGAAAGCTAATGAATTTGCCACACAGTCATGTGGTGTCCCTTCATCTTTTATAGGGATGTAATTTGCAGGATTTATCGTTGTACACCTTTTTATGGTGACATCTGGGTATGTCAGCAATGTTGAATATGCTAAAGTTCTTGCCTGCGTCAGCAGAAATTTTCCATTTTCTATCAGTTCTATTATTTTATGGTGGGTATAAATCACCACTGGATATCCCATAGTCACTGTGGAGGCTTTTGCATAGGCATAATGAACTGCTGCTAATCCTTGATAGCATGGTGGATATCCTTGTGCTACACTATCAAGTTTTGCACTGTAATATGCTATGGGCTGTTTTCGTCTTCCACTACAGAGTTCCTGCATCAGAACTGCCAATGCATAACCACTCTTTCTATCTGCTACATACAGATGGAATGGTTTAGTGTAGTCTGGGTTGGCCAGAGGAGGTGCTGTCCGCATCCCAAATCAGCTTGCTTCTGAGATTTTGCTGTCCTGTTTGTTTTATCAGCACTCACAAGGGCTCCAATCCGAGCTAAATTCCGTCATTCCTAAAAAAGTCATCATTTGTCCCACCGTTTGTGGTTGTGGTGCTTTACTTATACCTTCCAATTGGCTGGGCGATATTGCCTTTGTCTGGTGCGCAATGATTCGTCCCAAATATTCCACCTGTGGTAGGCAGTACTGTAGCTTATCTTTAGATACTTTATGACCTCCCTCAGCTAATTTGGTAAGTACCTTGATTGTGTCCTGATGACACTGCTCTAGCGTTGGTGAGAAAATTAGTAGGTCAATGTACTATCAATCCTGAGATCCTCGAGGTCTGTTTTTAGTACCTGGTTGAACACATGTGGCGAATGCTTGAACCCCTGTGGTAGCTGTGTGTATGTGTATTGTTTACCTTGATAGGTGAATTCAAAAAGTTGTCTGCTCTCTTCTGCTAAAGTAATACTGAAAAAGGCAGAACACAAGTCAATTACAGTAAAATAGTTGGCAGCAGGGGGAACATTAGTCAGCAGCGTGTGCGGATTGGGTACCTCTGCAGGCCAATCCTCTACTACATCATTAACTGCTCTCAAGTCATGTACTAATTGCCATTTTGCGTTGTCTGCCTTTGCTACTGGTAGTATAGGTGTATTACAACAACTCGATGTCTCAATTAGCACTCCTGCCTTGAGCAACCCTTCAATAGTATTTCTGATTCCTGATATCGCCTCCTGTTGTAGGGGGTACTGTTGCTTTCGCTGAGGCTGTGTTGCTGGTTTTATTTTTATTTTAATTGGATTTGCAGATATCACAAACCCTACATCCGTGTCATGACGTGACCATAGTTCAGCTGGTACCAGTTTTTCCATCTCTGTTGTCAGTTCAACCATCTTTGAATCCAATTTCTCTGCCAGAGTAATAACCACTATCTTGGGTGTTCCTACCATCTCTGTAGTACACAAAATTTTAAGGTATGTTTTGTCTGGTGATTGCAAAATAAGAGGATTTTCTGTCCCTATCCATTTTACTTTCTCTGCTTTTTTCATCCTTTGTCCTAAGTCTTTTTGCTCTCTTCCCTTGCTCACATACAGTGTTACATGTGGGACAGAATCTGGTACCTGGAACCATGTGGCTATGAAGTCATTGCTCTTGTCCCATAACTATGTATTCTGATGTTAGTGAGATTTTCTGCTGTCTTGTTTTATTCAGCCATTCTTTCTCCAGATCTGAGTTTCTTGTTTCGTCATATATCAGTGTGCAATGGTGTTCTGCTTGTGGCATGTTTGGCTCACCTAACTGTGCTCTGATGTATCTTCCCCATTTATCCACTGTGTCATCTACCTCCTTTCCTAGTTCTCCCAACCAATACACATTTGCTTGTTGGTATTGAGATTCTGGTGGCTGTGTGACTGTCATTTGTTTTACTCCTCTATCATCTATGTAGATTCCCTCTGGAGTGCATCATATTTGTAAATTCATCTTGCATATAGTATCTCTTCCTAATAAACTGACCAGCGTATTTTCTGATATTAGGATTGGAATCTTTACTGCTTTTCCTTTCACTTCTATGTTATGTTACTGGAGCTGTCATTGGAATCAACTGCGTTTGTCCCCAGAGTCCTACTGTCTTTACATATTTTCCAGACTGGGGGAGGTGAAAGGCATATTTTGGACTTATACATTTGAATGTGGCTCCAGTATCTAACATAACCGGTGTTATTTGGCCTTCTATTTTAACCTGAAGTATAGGTTCTTGATCAGCATCGGTTGATATCATTGGAAGCTGACCCCTTCCCGTAGGATTCTCTGGGCATCCCTATTAGCCCTGTGGTGGTCCACGCCATGGATTGAGTGGACCTTGGACTTGTTGCTGTGGGCTTTGCTGCCAGCCGTTGATATTTTCCTGGTGTGTCTGTGGCCAGGGATTCATAGGACAGTCTCTTTTCATGTGTCCCACTTGGTTGCACCCCCAGCATACGTTTACAGCTCTGTTCCCTTTACAAAAAGCTTCACTATGATGCTGCGCTTTGCTAAGTGCTATGGGAACGATCCTAGTTGTGACCGAGCTGTGAATATGTGTGTAACACTTCAATGAATATTGACCAGAATTTATAGCCTTGGCTGATGTAGTCATTAGACGCATCTGTGGCCAGGCTAAAAATGGATGCGTCACCAGGTGTCGTCAGATCCTCGTTTTTCAGAGCGATTCTGTGTGTGTGTTTTACAAACCCTGTCAAAACTTTCTTTCCTTTGCTAGGAGTTAGAATTTGTTAGGCAGTGTGCAGAGAACTTTTTCTCCTTTCTCTTCTGTCTAGAAAATATATATATTTTTAAAAGAAAGAGAGAGTGACTGAAAGCCGTAAACGATGCGTGTTCCCCTGTTCTCGCTCTATAGCTGAAGAGGACACACATCAGTTTTGCTCTGTTTGTTTGGGGGAAGAGCACGCTGCTCTCGCGTTGCAGCAGGGTGGGTGCGAGCACTGTGATTCTTTCAGGCAAAGTGCTTCGCGCTCGCCTCGCTTGCTTCCGGGAGTCAGCACCCACGCTTATTTCATTGGGCTCTTGCATGGATTTGGCTGAGAAGCAAGAGACGGGTTTGTCCCTTTCTCTCGCTCTCTCCCCAAACCCAGCTGGTCCTTCACATGATCTCGAAGCACGTTCTGACGCTTCTTCGGTTCATGAGGAGGATCACGATTTTCTCCCCGCCTCCAAGCTTTCCGTCCGCGATAAAAAATCAACGGAGGAATTACTCGATGTGGTTACTCGTGCGGTTGCCAGACTCCAATTGGACTGGCCACGCCAAAAAGAGACCCCCAAACCCTCCAAATTAGGGGATAGATATTTATCTATCAATCTAGGGCAGGGGACGCCTCATGAGTCCCTTCCTTTCTTTGATGAACTCCATGAAGAGCTTTCTCGCTCATGGAGGAAGCCCTATTCTTCCTGTGTTCACGTACCGTCGACGTGATTATATTCGATTATCGTGGGTGCTGAGGCATGGGGGTATTCACTGATGCCACCGTTCGAAGAGACGCTTACGGGACCTTATCTCTCGCCGGGCTCGGCATCGTCATTTAAGAAGCCCTCTCTTCCTTCGGGCAGTTCCTCCCTCGCCACACTCAGGGGTCAGTCCTTCGGCCCCCCAGACCCATCTCGGTCCTGTTAGAGGGAAGGCTCAAAAGCAAAGCGTGGTGAGTCGTGCTCCTCCCAGGGATTGGGGACAGTCTCGTCGCCCTAGGCAGCCCCCGAAGCAAGACCTCAGAACTATAATTTCTACAAAGAGGAAACCGTGATGGTCTTGCACCTAGATTTAGGGGGTAGCTCCCCTCGGGACGGGCGCGTGTTTCATTTCACCCCTCCCGGTACCCCCTCGCAGCCCCTCCATTCCCGCCACCTCTTGGTGTTTCGGGTGGCAGATGCTCCCATCAAAAGTTGGGTGTTTTTCGCTGTTCCTGCATTTTATTCAGGACGCGAAACACTCGACAACCCCTCAACAGGAAGTGTTAAAATCTAATACGCATCTCAGAGATCCTGGCAGCGTAGAAACTTCTGCCAGATATATACTTTTTCTGTGGGTCTTAAGAACTGTAGAAGGGCGTCAGGATTTAATTCACTCACCACCTTTCTGTGTTTCACTGGATTTATTTCTATGTCTGCTATAAATAGCAAAAAAACAAACAAACTCAAATCTCCTGGTTAAAGGGGCCATGGTATGTGTCCCCCTTCCAGAGAGAGAGTTAGGTTATTACACTAAATACTTCCTGGTTCCCATGGAGGGTGAGGGATGGCGTCTGGCTTAGATCTTAAAGCTTGAACTGCCCACGGGTGTTCAAGTCCTAGATGCTGCCTATCAAGACGATCGTGTCTCAAGCCCTACAACTCATTTGGCTGGTCACCATCGATCTTATGACGCACTTCTTACTTCATTTAGAAGTTCTGCCACAACATAGAAAGTTCCTGAGGTTCGCTTCCGGGGGCGAAGTCTTCAAGTGTCAGGTTCTTCCATTTGGCCTAGCCCTTTTTTACCCGCACATTCACAAATGCATGATGTGGCGCTGGCTCCTTGCGACTCCGGGGCATCTGCATTCTGAATTATGTAGACGACTGGCTGATCCTAGCGCAGTTTCAGGAACTGGCAGTTCAGCACAGGGACATCGTCTCAGCTCATCTAGTTTCTCTGGGGTTGAGGCTCAACGCCAAGAAAAGCATCCTCTCTCTCAGAACACTGTCTATCGGGGCATCGTATGAAGTTCAGTCACAATGTGGGCACAACTGTCTCCCGCTGGAATTGAGTCTATTCAGATCACCCTGAGCAAAGTCAGGCTAGGTCAAGGTTGCACTGTTATCAGTATCAACAATTTCCAGGTCTCAGGGCAACCGCTTCCTCGGTGATCCCTCTGGACCTTCTGCTCATGAGACCGTTTTTGTTGTGGCTCAAAGCCAGGGGATTTCTTCCAAGGGCCAAAACCCCTAGGCTAATAAGGTTCACTCACCTCAGGCTTCGTTCCCTTTCTATGTGGTTCAGACCCTGGTTTTCTGCCTTGGGTCCCACTCTAGGTGCGTCTTGTTGTCGCAGGATGCTAACGACAGTTGCCTCTCTGATGGGCTGGGGTGCAGTCTTAAGTGGTCGTCCAGCCCAAGGGGAATGGGATGGTCACCAGCTCGATTGGCACATCAACTGCCTCGAGCTGATGGCGGTATTTCTGGCCCTGAAATACTTCCTCCGGTATCTGAGAGGCTACCATGTCCTTGTGCAGTTTCCTACATATATCATCAAGGAGGTCTACGTTCTCGCCACCTGAATATGCTGGCATGTCGGATTCTCCTTTGGGCCCAGGGCAAGTTCCTGTCTCTCAGGGCGATTTATATCCCAGGACGCCTGAATGTGGGAGCAGATTTTCTGTCCAGACAGAAGATGCTGACTGGGGAGTGGAAACTCCACCCCGAGGTAATACAACAAATCTGGGAGAGATTTTACAGAGCAGAAGTGGACCTCTTCGCCTTTCAAGAGACAGCGCAATGTCCCCTCTACTTCTCTCTGAGTCACCCAGCCCCCCTAGGTCTTGACGCAATGGAGCATACATGGCCCAGAATGCATCTGTATGCGTTTCCCCCGGTTTCTCTGCTCCTGGGAGTCTTGGCCAGAGTTTGCCAGCAAGGGTCTTGCCTCTTACTGATAGCTCTGCGCTGGCCGAACAGAGTACGGTTCTCGGAGCTAATATCTCTCCTCGACGGCTCGCCTTGGGCGAATCCGGACAGGAGGGACCTTCTGTCTCAGGCACAGGGGACGATATTTTATACCCGGCCCGAATTGTGGAACCTTCATGTTTGGCCCCTAAAGAGTACCAACTGAGGGACACAGGGCTCTCACCTGAGGTTATCGAGACCATTCTAAGTGCATTTTAAGTCTTTCAAAGATGGTGCAGTTCACATGGTGCAGATCCAGTTAACTGCCAGATTGTTTCAGTTCTGGACTTTCTGCAGTAGAAACTGTCAGCAGGCATTTGCCCCGCTACTCTCAAGGTTTATGTGGCCGCCATTTCGGCTTGCCACGCCTTGATGGACGGGGTGCTTTTAGGGAGGCATCCTCTACTCACTCGCTTCATTAGGACCAGGACTCCTTCTTGGGACTTAGCAATAGTCCTTGAGGGTCTGGTTGAGACCCCCTTTGAACCTCTAGAGTCAGCGTCTGACAGACTTCTGACTCTCAAGATGGTCTTTCTTATGACAATCACCTCTCTTAAGAGAATTGGGGATCTACAGGCCCTGTCTGTTTTGCCGGCTTGTTTAGAGTTTGCCCCAGGTATGGCTAAAGCAATTTTGCACCCTCATCCTGACTACCTTCCTAAGGTGCCTTTTTTGACATTACATCCTGTCACTCTAAGTTTTTGCTCACCGCCGTTTGTAACGCCGGAGCAGGAAACAATTCACAGACTTTGTCCAGTCCATGCCCTTCAGACTTACGTCCACCGCACTAGCCAGTGGCGTAAATCAGGGCAATTATTCGTCTGCCATGGGGGCCGCAACAGGGGGGCGGCCGCCACCAAGCAGACTATGTCGCATTGGGTGAGGCATGCCATTCCCCTGGCCTACGAGGCGTGCGGTCAAGCTTCGCCAGTAGGTATCAGGGCTCACTCCACCAGAGGAGTTGCCTCCTCTAAAGCCTTGGCTAGAGGGGTCCCTCTGCAGCAAGTTTGTGATGCGGCTGGCTGGTCCTCTCCGCACACATACATTAGGTTTTATAGTTTGTATTTTCATGCTACACCGGGTTCCTACATCCTTGAGTCGACATCCCAAGCTCATGTCTGAGACCTCTCGCATTCTTGTGAGCACACTTCACAACCGTAGGGGTCCGGACAGCCCCAGTGCGGCTGTGTGGGTATTCTCATTCCCAAGCTTCCTCAGCGCAGCATCCTAGTGAAGCTTTTTGTAAAGGGAACGTCTCGGGTTACGTGTTGTAACCCTTGTTCCCTGAAAAAGCATTTTTTGCAAATTCCAAGCAGGCTTTCATGTGTCTGACACTGAGGAGTGGCTTCAGTCTGGCCACTGTGCCATAAAGCCCAGATCGGTGGTTTATTGCAGTGATGGTTGTCCTTCTACAAGTTTCTCCCATCTCCATACATGATTTCTGGAGCTCAACCATAGTGACCATCGGGTTCTTGTTCACCTCTCTTACCAAGATCCTCCTTCCCCGACTGCTAAGTTTGGCAGGGCGGCCAGCTCTAGGTTGTTCCAATCTTCTACCATTTAAGAATTATGGAGGCCAATGTGCTCTTGGGAAATTTGAAATGTTTTATATCCTTCTCCAGATCTGTGTCTTGAAAAAATCCTTTCTCTGAGCTCTGCAGGCAGTTCCTTTGACCTCATGGCTTGGATTTTGCTCTAATATGCATTTTCAGCTGTGGTACCTTATATAGTCAGGTGTGAGCATTCCAAATCAATTGAATTTGACATGTGGACTAAAAAATGAGCTAAACGCTTTGTCTCCAGTGAATACCACACTGGAGCAAGTGAAGTCTTACTACGAATCACACAACGGACGCACTTGTGGGGCTGAAGATAACCTAAGTGAATACAGTGACCGTTTGGTGAGTGCCGAGACTGCCATAGCAGCATTGCAGGGTGAGAACACGTAGTTGAAAAGGAAGTTAGATGACCTGGAGAATCGGTCACGGAGATCCAACCTGAGAGTGGTTGGCATCCCTGAAAATGCCATCTATTCCTCCCTTCTACACTCGACTCAGCATTTAGGCAATGGGGCTTGAATGGCCTCATATACATTAAAGATCTATATACAGATATCATGTTTGACAGTTTTGATAATCTGTGTAGACGATATATCCTTCCCCATAGATTTTTTTAAGTACCTACAGATTCGCCACTTTGTTAGGAGCAAACATGCTCCTTTTCCTGATCTCCCACCCATCACAGTGTGTGAAAAATTACTCTCACCTTTGTGAATAAAGGACTGATCTCGCTACTAAATTCTCAACTGATGTCTCTTGGAGATCAAAACCTAAACAAATTCAAAAGTAAGTGGGGAGGATGAGCTTGGTTTAGACCTGCCTAAGGAAAAGTGAAGGATCTTGGTATACACCTGCCACTGAAAAGTGTCAATTCTTTTTCTTCATGTGCTAGACTGGGGCTTATACAGTATAAGGTTTTGCATAGGGTGCTTGCCAACATATAATCCTGAAATGGATGCTAGCTGCGATAAATGTTCTTTTTCCACAGCCAACCTGGTACATTCATTCTGGTCCTGCCCCCAATTTTCAAGCTACTGGGCAATAGTTTTTAAAACACTTAGCGAGGTTCTTGTAGTGACGCTGGCTCCCTGCCCACTTATAGCAATATTTGGTGTGACAGATGAAAGTCTGAGTTTAAATGCAAACCAGTCGGACATCATTGCATTCACATCAATTTTGGCCTGTAGGAGAATTGTATTCGTTTTGAAATCTTCTTCCCCTTCAGCTTCTGCTTGGCTGGAAGATGTAATGTTTTGTCTAAAAATAGAGAAGATAAAATGTACACTGAGTGGGTCTGTGGAAAGGTTCTACTTCATGTGGGGACCTTTTTGGTCATATTTCCAAAGTCTGACAGATCTGCCCACTGGGTGAGGGTCCCTGATTGTAACATTGTAAATAACTACTCTGTTTGAGCCACCTAACACGTTATATACATATGCGGGCATAGGTTTTGAAAGTATATTGATACATAGCTGTGAAAATGTATATTCATATTTGAGAGTTTTTTTTTTTTTTTTTTTTTGTGAACACACTAGCTGCCAAGGGGTGTATGGGAAGGGTGGGTGAGGGTAACCTTATTCTTGTTAAAAAAAAAAAAAACTGTACTGTTTAATGTAACGTGTAATTCCTTCAATTATTAAATCTATAAAAAAAGAAAGAAATGGGATGCACCTGAGCTAAATTTCATGTGTCATAGCAAAGGGTCTAAATAATTATGTCAATAGTATATTTACATTATAGCCTATATATTTTTTTCTTTTTAATAAATTTGCAAAGTTATATCTGTATTTTGCTTTGAAATGATGTGGTATGGACTGATGTGAAAATAAAATAAGCATTTTAGCATTTTATATATATATATATATATATATATATATATATATATATATATGTAGATTGCTGCAAACTTCTGTGTTTCTACCAGACTATTGGGATGCAAATCCCTACTCTGTGTGACAGGTGCTATTACCCACGGAGTGCAACAATGATAGATGCTTAAACACTTATGCCTTAGGTTCTTTGATGGTGCTTGAGTCTCAGTAGAGGAGCGTTTTTGACATTACATGACACGTCACCAAATTGCATCACTTGTGCCTCTGTGTTGCAGGACAAACAATGAGCCACCATATGCCGACCAGAATAAATGAATAGGGCTCATTTGCAGTGGCCTGCGTGGGACCGACAGTGGCACACACTTTGACACAGACAGATTAGTGGCGGTCTCATGCTCCACATCAATAATAACACACCTTTACAGGCAGCACATTAGAAACATGTTAATAACAGCTAAACATTACATGAGAGTGTGTGTGCAGCCATCGAAGAGCTCCTGCACTTGATTTAATATGTTTGCCATGTTGTGGGCAGGTTATGGTTATGTCTGCGACGTGTATGTTTATATTTGATAAGGGATATTTAGGAGCAGTTTGTGTGTTTGAACCAGGGCCAGTGATGATAGCAGATGATTAAGGAGCCACTGTTTTGTTGACATGAGATACTAATGAGGATGGAATGAGAAGGTCAGGCTGGTCTCGGGATGCGCCGCCCCCCTCTTCAGGACAGCCGGCTAATCCTCACACACACACACACACACGCATACACACACACACGCATACACACACACGCATGCACACACACGCACTCACACACACACACACACACTTGCCCTGACAGAAATTAACACAGTGCTCTTTAATGTCCCACATTCTAATAATTGCAGTAATTAGCAGCACAAGATGTCCATCTTAACCAGCACACATTATCTGTCTGTCTCTCTCTTAGTTCAATTCATTTAAGAATGCCTTAAAAAAAGTTTTTGTGAATAATTCCAGAACCGTATAGGCTAGAATAAAAAAATGCAGTTTCTCTGACTCCCTCGGTTCCCCCAAATCATATGGTCACATGGATGTTCATTTCCACATGAAAATGTTTCTATCACTTTGATTTTTTTTGTTGAAAAACATGCTTTTTATAACTCGTCCTAGGCCATTTGTCCAATTTGCATGAAATGTGGTATTTTTTATTTGTTTTAACAGTTTTATTTGTTATATCATTCAGAAGATATAAGCCACTATGTTTTTGGTTGTTGCTTATAATGAGTTCCCCTTCTGTCACTCACTCTACGTTGTGTCGATGTAGTGACCAAGGCTCCCAATCTCAATGCCCCAATCTCCCAGATAGGCCTGTTCGGCGACACCGTTGAGGACTTTGCCCAGCAGTTCTCAGTGGTGAAGAAACAGACAGAGGCCATTCAACACATCTTGCCCCGCCACGGATCCCGCGTCCCATCTGCTCACCGAGGGTGTCCCCCTGCGGTGGTGAAACCCCAGACAGCTCCGCCCCAGTGAAGAGCTCCCCCCAGGAGACGGATGCGCCCTGTCTCACGAACCACCTCCAGGACCCGGAAGACTCCCAAGCACTCCTGAGATGGGCAACCCTGGGAGAGACATCTGCCATGGAACTGGTGTTCAGACCACTCCATCCCCTGGTGGAGGGCTGTGCAAGAATGTGTTTCCCCCAGTGAGCAAGGTCAGGGAAGACGAGGAACAACTCACTCTCGTGGCCCCCTACTGGCCCACTCTGACTTGGTTCTCGGATCTAACGCTCCTCGCGACAGCACCTCCCTGGCAAATACCCCTGAGGAAGGACCTTCTTTCTCAGGGATGGGGCACCATCTGGCATCCATGCCTGGACCTCTGGAACCTCCATGTCTGGCCCTTGGATGGGATGCAGAAGATCTAAGCTGTCTACCACCAGCCAATGTAGACACGATCACTCAAGGCAGAGCTCCCTTTACCAGGGAACTTATTCGCAAAAAAAGAGGTGCACAGTCAGGTCAGTGCTCTCATTCCTGCAGCAGAGGCTGGAGGGCCGGTGGTCCCCCTCCACCTTGAATGTTTGTGTAGCCACCATAGCGGCTCACCACAACACAGTGGACGGTATGTCATTAGGGAAGCACAACTTGATCAGGTTCCTTAGAGGCGCCCGGAGGCTGAACCCTCCTAGGCATTTGAGCTGCTAGATTCAGTCGAGCTAAAGGCCCTCTCCTTGAAGACGGCCCTCCTGATTGCGCTCACTTCCATCAAGAGGGTTGGGTACCTGCAAGCATTTTCTGTAAGCGACACTTGCCTGGAGTTTGGACTGGCAGATTCTCACGTTATCCTGAGATCCTAACCGGGCTATGTGCCCAAGGTTCCTAGGACCCCTTTCAGGGATCAGGTAGTGAACCTTTAGATGCTCTGAGCAGCTTTTTGTCTGCTTTAGATGCTCTGAGCAGCTTTTTGTCTGCTTTGGTGGATAGCGGCAATGGAACGCTGTCTCCAAACAGAGACTTGCCCCCCGGATCGTGGACGCCATTGCATTGGCCTACCAGACCCAGGCCGTGCCTGCCCCCTTGCGGGTTCAAGCACTCTATGAGGAGAGTGGCATCCTCATGGGCACTGGCCAATGGCACCTCTCTAGCAGATATCTGCAGAGTTGCGGGCTGGGCAACACCCAATACCTTCGCGAGATTTTGCAATCTCCGGGTTGAGCCAGTATTGTCCCGTGTTTTGATAGATCCGAACACATTGTATTTGGTAATACAGAACAGCTGGCCGGGTGTATCGCTTGTGCATAGCGCCTTTCCCTTCCCCTGAGGCGAAGACATGCACTCTACTCCCCCAGTCAAGTCCACAAGTCACAGACTTTGGATTTCCTTCCTCCCTAGCCCTATGGCTCAGGATGCCCACAGCAGGCACTGACTTGCCTGTACTGGAACAGGTGCTCCACAGGTTCTGATTATTCCAATAATCTTCTGTGATGTATTTTCCATGGCACGGTCCCCGTGTCAGCAGACCGCGCCTCGCTTGGGAAGAGTTTCCTCTGCCCCCTTGTTGCTGTGTTTACATTTACATTTACATTTATGCATTTGGCAGACGCTTTTATCCAAAGCGACTTACAGAGCCCTTATTACAGGGACAATCCCCCCGGAGCAACCTGGAGTTAAGTGCCTTGCTCAAGGGCACAATGGTAGTGGCCGTGGGGTTCGAACCAGCGACCTTCTGATTAGCAGCCCTGTGCTCTAGCCTGTGCTGTTTGTAGAGCTCATCCCCATGGAGACAGTTCCATATGTGGCTGGCAAGCCCATGTGACGTTCTTTGTCACATGTTAACCTCCCCTGCTGGGCAGGATGTGGTCTCCACAGGATCTTTTCCCCCTGAAAGAATAGGATGGGAAAAGAACACCTTCCCTGATGTGTGTTATAGTGTTAGATTGCCCCAGCCGCATCTAACACTCTATGGAGAGAAAACAAAGAGAGAGAAAAGGCCACAGCTGGCACGGCCTGCTCCTATGCTAGTTACGTTGCCTCCCCCTCTCAGGGATGTGGGGAACTATATGACGTCTTTTGGGGAATTGGGGAAGGTTACATGCAGTTTGATGCACCTGCAATTTTTGCATGCAGTAGCTTGCTTGCACCTGCATCAGCAGTCCACGTAACACGGTTCAGTATTGTGCCATTTTTAGATACGGACCCCTAGTGTCACTACATCGACACAACGTCGAGTGAGTAAAAGAAGGGGAACATCTCGGTTACTTTCGTAACCTCTGTTCCCTGAAGGAGGGAACGAGACGTTGTGTCTCTCTTGCCACAATACTGTTCTAGCCGCTGAAATGGCCGGGACCTTACTCTCGGACAGACGCACACTTCCCTCCTTTTATACCCATATGTCTGGGGAAGGGGCATATCAACAGCACCTGCTCAATTTAATATGACTGCATTTTGTGCATTTAGGATGAGTTAGATGTTCTTATCCTTGATTGCTCCACCTCTTTTATACCTGTTTTATTCAAGTAGTATGACACCATTAAATATTAACAGTATTACTGCATTACTAGATTGTTCTATTAGTTTATACAAATATTTATTATGCTTATTTTAGTTTTTCTCACAGAAACCTTACGCACACTAGAGAACATCTCAGTGAGCATAAAATGCAGTCATATTAAGCCCAAGGTATACTTCGATTTTGATGCGAATGCTCAGAGTCTGCGTACAGCCAAACGTGAGCCTGTCAAATTATACTCCATTTGATGGTGCACATACACACTATGACTGTACGAGACACTGGACTATTCATCTGCAGGAGTTTATACCTATAAGGATGTCATTATAGACCTTCAGACTCCAGTAATATCACATGAGCAAGATATGGCCTTACATCAGTGATTCGGCCACAGTAGTTAATCACAGAAGTGCTGATTTAGGGCCATATAGCGTGATTGTGAGTGTGATATTGCTAATATACCAACAGATCAATGAAGAAAAAAAAACAATGATGCAAAATCAATAGTTTGTGTGACAAATTTCGCCTTCAAAACAGCACCAATTCTCCTAGGTTTTTCTTAGTTGTTGGCAGATAGGATGTTCCCACATGAATTTGCCATAGTTATTCTATATATTTAAGCTGTCTCAATTCTGCCTCTTCATGTATTCCAAGACTGACTCAGTGAAGTTCATATCCGGCCTCAGTGGCGGCCACACCTTCTGTTGTAGGGCTCCTCTTCTTCCATTCAATTCTATTTACAAAGGGAATGTTGAAACCTAAAAGTTATATTTCCTAATGATACACTAAAAGCAGAATATATAAAATAAAAATGTTAAGATACATTTTCTCGTAAAAAAAATATTATGTAACTTGTATGCGTATATACTGTATTTACTGCAGATAGATAGATAGATAGATAGATAGATAGATAGATAGATAGATATGCAAAAATGACGCATTCAATCGTCTCAGAAACATACATTTAGAACTAGTATCATGGCTTGAGCTATTTCTAACAAGTTATTGGAGAAACAAGAATGTGTGTGTTTGTGTGTGTGTGTGTGTGTGAGAGAGAGAGAGAGAGAGAGAGAGAGAGAGCGTTGCCACTCTGTTGCCACTCCCAAGCAAAGATGCTGTAGTGTGTCTGTCAGCTTTCTGAAGATAATGTCATTTTTGTCAAATACATCCTATTTTCTCCCTAAATCCTATCCTCCTAAATCCATCTTATTCCTCCCTATTTTACGGTATCTGGTGCGCAAGAGTCATTCACTATAGAAACCGCAATCTCCTCCACCAATTTGAATAGTATGTCCTCTCCAGTGTGGAATCTCTGGTGAGAGGTAAGTGTCTTCAGTTTGTGTAATTAATCAGACTGTTGTGTCTCTTATCTGTGATAAGCCTTAATGCTGAAGTTGTTAGTTTAAAGCTTTTTTCCCCAGCTTAAGTAGTGTAGTAGTAATCTCAGAACACTTAACCTCAGTGGAATAATTTACACACAAACATTTTATTTTACTGCCACCTGCTGGCTAAAATCTGCAATCGCTAAAATTAATTTAAAGAGACACCTAATTTTACACATCTGCACTGCTCTTACACTTTATTTTAGAATGGCACGAACACAAGCGAAGTAATACAAACAGTAAAGCGAGTGCTGATGTTCTATGACATCAGTTTTAATGGATTGTCTCTCATCCAATCATATTTGAGGACCGAAACTAACTGTTGTATATACAATTACAGGTATCTCCAGACCTCCTCACACACATCCACTGTTGATGTTTTTACCTTCATCTCCTGTTGTTTACTGGCGATTACATCTTCTAACGCATCTTTATATTTGTTTGGAAACTTTTAATAAACATTACTGTTACATATTGTTTTGTTTTGTTTCCTAAGAAGGAAATAAATTAATTTTCACATGAAAAGAAGTATAAATAGTCAATTTTCCCAATTTTAAAATCTGTGGTTAATCATGATTTATAATGAAAAATCATACTATATATATATATATATATATATATATATATATATATATATATATACACACACTCACCTAAAGGATTATTAGGAACACCTGTTCAATTTCTCATTAATGCAATTATCTAATCAACCAATCACATGGCAGTTGCTTCAATGCATTTAGGGGTGTGGTCCTGGTCAAGACAATCTCCTGAACTCCAAACTGAATGTCAGAATGGGAAAGAAAGGTGATTTAAGCAATTTTGAGCGTGGCATGGTTGTTGGTGCCAGACGGGCCGGTCTGAGTATTTCACAATCTGCTCAGTTACTGGGATTTTCACGCACAACCATTTCTAGGGTTTACAAAGAATGGTGTGAAAAGTGAAAAACATCCAGTATGCGGCAGTCCTGTGGGCGAAAATGCCTTGTTGATGCTAGAGGTCAGAGAAGAATGGGCCGACTGATTCAAGCTGATAGAAGAGCAACTTTGACTGAGATAACCACTCGTTACAACCGAGGTATGCAGCAAAGCATTTGTGAAGCCACAACACGCACAACCTTGAGGCGGATGGGCTACAACAGCAGAAGACCCCACCGGGTACCACTCATCTCCACTACAAATAGGAAAAAGAGGCTACAATTTGCAAGAGCTCATCAAAATTGGACAGTTGAAGACTGGAAAAATGTTGCCTGGTCTGATGAGTCTTGATTTCTGTTGAGACATTCAGATGGTAGAGTCAGAATTTGGCGTAAACAGAATGAGAACATGGATCCATCATGCCTTGTTACCACTGTGCAGGCTGGTGGTGGTGTAATGGTGTGGGGGATGTTTTCTTGGCACACTTTAGGCCCCTTAGTGCCAATTGGGCATCGTTTAAATGCCACGGCCTACCTGAGCATTGTTTCTGACCATGTCCATCCCTTTATGGCCACCATGTACCCATCCTCTGATGGCTACTTCCAGCAGGATAATGCACCATGTCACAAAGCTCGAATCATTTCAAATTGGTTTCTTGAACATGACAATGAGTTCACTGTATATATATATATATATATATATATATATATATATATATATATATATATATATATATATAGCAATAATATATCTATCTATGAGTATATACATATACCGCATCTATCTATCTATCTATCTATCTATCTATCTATCTAATCACTCTCTCACGCTCTCTCTCTTAACTTCTAGGTTTCAACATTCCTTTTGCAATTAGAATTGAATGGAAGAACAAGGAGCCCTACAACAGATGGTATTGGCCCCCACTGAGCCCAGATATCAACTTCACTGAGTCAGTCTGGGATTACATGAAGACACAGAATTGAGACCACTTAAATATATAGAATAACTGTGGCAAGTTCTCCAAGAACCTTGGAACATCCTATCTGCCAACACCCCAAAAAAAAAACCTTGGAGAATCAGTGCTGATGAATGATGATTTTGGTTTCCCTTCTGTCACTCTCTCGACGTTGTGTCGAAGGAAGTGAAACAAGGGGTCTTCTCGGACGCCGAATCGTACCTCTGAACCTGAGAAAAGGCCAGTGTCAAGTTGGCAGACAGAATTTGCATGCCCCACCCCGGACATGCGGGCATAAAGGGAAGTGGGGCAGCGAATGCCAGTCGGAATTTTTCTTCAGAGCCGAATGGTTGTACTTCAAGCAGCTGAATCACACTCCTGTTTTACTCACCTCTATCAGCGAGAAGCGTGGCTGTTGGATCCGCATGGCGCTTTTACAGCTGGAGTTTCTCTCCCTGCACGCTGTGTAGCTCACTTTGACAGCGCTTCTTCCTGTATAAAAGAGTATATTTTCCATAAAAGAGCTTTTTCACTCACTGAAAGAGTCACAGGCGTCGATGAACGTCCTTTCAGCACGTGCCCTTCCGCCCCTGTGTTGTTCCTGGATGCAGGCGATATCTCTCCAAGAACGACGGCCACAGACGCTGCCTCGTGTGCCTGGGCAGCGATCACACTGAGGCGGCGTTCGTGGATGGTTCGTGTTCTCATTGCGAGAATGTCCGATATGCTTTCCCGGGCTGCCGCGAGCATGGGCTTGGATTGGAACCCTCCCTCCTCCCCACAGCCTTCGCGGCTTGATGATTGGTACCTTGGCGCCCGGCGCCACTCACAGCCACGACACGAACATGGATGAGATGCGTGACGTTGACAATGCCAGGTTTCTCAACGCCCCCGTCTCCCAGCTCGGCCTCTTCGGCAACACCGTCGACGACTTCGCCCAACAGTTCTCGGCAGTGAAGAAGCAGCCTGCCTGCTCGCTGAGGGTGTCCCCAGCTCTCAGCCCCAGCATCGAGCACCTCGCAGGCGGCGTATGCCCCCCGTCTCTAGGACCCCTTCTCGGACCAGAAAAGCTCCGAAGCACTCCTGAGACAGACAGCCCTGGCAGTTGGATGCTCGCTCCGGAGATGGTTTCAAGACCACTCCGTTCCCCAGTGGAGGGCCGGGAGGAGAATCTTTATTTTCCTTTTGTTCATTTGCTGGTACCCAAACACTCAATGAAAGAGTGATTTCCACACTCCCTGGGCCATTCAGCCGGTGTGCGCCGTTCTCACGGCACCCTGGCCCTACATCTCTCCAGACCCGGTTCCCCGGACGCAGCTCTTTCGCCTCCGGCCCCGCGACTGTCCAACCCTGGCAGGCTAGCGCTGACGAGTTCCGAAGACGCCTCTCTAGGACCTCTTCCTCAGTCTCTAATTCGCCCCCTGCCGGGTGTGCGGAGCAAGGTAAGTGCTTTGAGTCTTTTCTCAGCACCTCAGCCTCGGGACGCTCTTTTGCCTCCTGACGCATCATTACCTGCTCCCCCCCACCACGAAGCCCCGCCCGGTACCGTTAGTCCCCCTCGCACGGAACTTGGATGCGAGGTTATCGCTTCCCAATCTGTCGCGCTGGTTGGCCAGGACCATCCGACTCGGCTACGCGATTCAGTTCACCCGGCTCCCGCCTTGTTTCAGCGGTATTCGCTCCACTCTAGTGCGCGGCCAACAAGCCAGTGCCTTATGAAAAGAGATTTCCACACTGCTCCTAAAGGACGCAATAGAGCCTGTCCCTCCAGCCGAGATAAAGAAGGGTTTCTACAGCCCTTACTTCATCGTACCCAAGAAAAGTGGCGGGTTGCGACCAATCTTGGAATTGCGAGTTCTCAACCGGGCTTTGCACAAACTCCCGTTCAAAATGCTCATGCAGAAGCAGATTCTCACCTGCGTTCAACAGCTAGATTAGTTTGCGGCGGTAGACCCGAAGGACGCGTATTTCCACGTCTCTATTTTGCCATTACACCGACCCTTCTTACGGTTCACATTCGACGGCCAGGGATATCAGTACAAGGTCCTCCCCTTCGGCCTGTCCCTGTCCCCTCGCATCTTCACAAAAGTCGCAGAGGCCGCTCTTGCCCCCCTAAGGGAAGTGGGCATCCGCATACTCAATTACCTCGATGACTGGCTCATCCTGGCCCACTCTCAAGAGTTACTATGTGCTCACAGGGACCAGGTGCTCAGGCACCTTAGCCGTTTAGGGCTTCAGGTCAACTGGGAAAAGAGCAAGCTCGCCTCGGTTCAGAGCATCTCTTTTCTCCACATGGAGTTAGACTCAGTCTTGATGACAGCGCGACTCACCAACGAGCATGCCCAGTCAGTGCTCAGGTGCCTTGCTCACTTCAAGCCTGGCACAGCGGTTCCTCTAAAACAATTTCAGAGTAGATCATACTATGTTTAGTATGCAAGCATTTGTTTGGGTATGAAGAAAAATCTAGTGAAAATGAATATAATGTCTCTTGTACCATTCTCAAGATATAAAAGCTCATATTTAAATATGCACTATTTTTGAGCGGGAAATTTTTAAGAGTCTGAAACAAAGGACCATATCTCAACTGTCGGAAAAGACAGCCCAGTTGGGCTGAACCTAATCCTAACCTAACCCTAACTCTGATAAGTCACTTCTGATTGGCGCAGGACACCTTTGGAGGATGCGGCCAATCTCAGTTCAAATAGTTCCAAACAGGAAGAACTCTCTCTTGCTCTCTTCAGCTTCTCTTGCTCTCCTCACTTGCTCTTCTTCGACTTCATCACTCTCTATGGTTCACTAACTCATGAGAAGACCTCGCTTCACAGCTAACATCATTCATACAGACAATAAATTTGGTCACAATGAGATCAAAACATCGACGGAACAAACTTTCAACCAAGAACCAAGTCACACCAAGAATGCAAAGAAACACCACAAAGACAAGCAAGTACATCTCCAACATTGTGCTCAATGTGCTGGTGTATTAATCAAATATTTTGGGTAATCCGATAGCAAATCTATGTAGACTCAAAGAAGGATGAAATGGTTCTTAAGTTATTGTCAACAGACTCCGTAGAGTTCATCTTCACTGTACTGATCCTTTAGTTCACATTCTGTCACTTTTCACCAACCTGTCTCATGTATATATATGTTAGATTAGATTTATGTTTAGAATAGCAATAAAGTTTGTCTATGTTCAAAGACGACTTGACTGTGGTATATTTTGATAAATGATCTCATCCCTGTTTCTGAATGATTTCACTTCTACGCTGTACCCTTATTTTCAATAAGCCTTGAGAATAACATCACTCTTTAATCATAATTCACTTATTAAAGCTAATCCCTTACAGTAGAAATTGTGAGCTGATACAACTAGACATTGTATTACGATTTCAATGGTGGAGAATCTATTAAAGGCAAATTATCTAGTTATTTGTCATTTATATAATTTATAATGGTTGTCGAACGTAACTGTGGCAGCGGGGGTGTGGTCAAGTGCCCGTCCGGAGAGAGAGAAGCGGTAAGAGCACTTACACCTGAGCTAAATTATGTCTAACACCTGTCTCTAATTCCAGTGAGCAAGGGGAGAGCGGATAAAATGACTCACCCCACCAGCAGTAGAGAGAGAGAGTCTGGGGCCTGAACAATTGCAAAGCTGTAGCTGTATATATAAGAGTGTTATTGTGAAGCTGTAAGCTAAGAAGAGTTGACAATTATAAATCCTTACCTGAGAGGAGCTACTCGCCTTCCATGTCCTCCTTCCAAACCCGTTACAGTGACTAATTCCATTTTATATTTCATTACCTAATAAGGTACGACAAGGACAGTTTAATCTATTAAACGAAAAAAAATTAAGAGAACAAACAACTTAAATTATATTGGACATCATTAGAAAAAGTATCTAAGTTTAAATATCTGGGAATGTGGTTTGGTGAAAAGTTAACTTGGAAAGATCATATAGATTATATTATAAAGAAATGTAGTAAAGTAATAAACTTAATGAGAGGGGTTGCAGGACAAGACTGGGGTGCAGACAAACAATCATAAAAAGGTATATATGTTGGACATGTGTGATCAGTACTAGACTATGGTTGTATTGTATAGGCGTCTGCAACTATACTAAAGAAACTAGATGTCATGCAAGCTAAAGCATTAATACTCATTTTAGGAGTAGTTCAATTTTCTGAAACATCAGAAATGCCACTGTATTTAAGAAGAGAGAAACTAGCTGTGGCATACTGGATTAATCTTCAGGGACAAAACAATGATCATCCAGTAAGGGGAGTACTTGCTGAAAGTTGGGAAACAATAAATACAGCAAGTAAAGGCTTTGCATGCAAATTAAAGAAATGGGCTAACGGAAATGGTCTAGATACAAAGTAATTTGCTCCAAAAGTTGTAATCTCTCCGATATCACCTTGGTTATTCACACAACCTGAAATTGATTTAAAGCTACATGAAAGGGATGGAGTTAATACAAAAACATATGTTAAAGAATATATAAAAAGAATACATTATTAATTTCTTCAAGTATACACAGACGGCTCAAAGAACCAAGAAACGGGAAGGACAGGGGCAGCTTTTTATGTCCCAGAGTTTGAAGTAGGGAAGTTTGGAAGAATAACAGATGGTAAATCTGTATACACTGCAGAGATGACAGCAATCTTGATGGCACTAGGGTGGATTTGTGAAGTAAGAGCAGATAAAGTATTAATACTGTTATTAATTGCAGTTCTTATGAGTTAACAATCAAATTAAACAAATAGAAGTGACATTTTAATAGAAATCATAAACACATTATACAGTCTAAAACAGATAGGAATAATAATTCATTACATGTGGGTACCAGCACATGTGGGAATTCAAGGCAATGAAGAAGCAGACAAAATGGCTATTGAATCATTAAGGATGGATGAACCAAGTATAAATATTTCACTTAGCAGATCAGAAGGGAAACATTTGGTATTGGAAGCATGTAATAGGAAATGGCGGACTTATTGGGATTAATGTCAAACAGAAAGAAATTATCATAAGGTATAAAGGAACATTTAAAAAAAAGTACAAACATAAGTAGATTGGAACAATTTATATTCACACATGTAAGAACAGGACATTCAAATCTTAACTATAAATTACGCATCTTAGGGAAACATAATACAGGTTTATGAGAGGATTGTGCAATAGAGGAGACAATAGAGCATGCGTTGATGGTATGTCCTGCTTATGAAAGAGAAAGGAGGAGTCTGAAGGAAGAATTATGCACCTTGGGAAGTCAAGAATTCATAATAAGCAATATCTTAAATTATGGTCCAAGTGTGGGGAAACAAATGAAAGCAATAATGAGATTTATTAGGGGCAGTGGATTAAAATATAGGATATAGGGAATAGCCTAACGAAGGGGAACTATGTCCGTGGAGCCCGACCCCAGTACAGAGCCAAGAGACTCGTACTAGGTCTAGCCGCGAGTTGCTCTGCTGAACTCGCGGGCCAGAAGGCTGGGGAGGAAGAGGCATCCAGGCAGCGATGCTCAGTGGCTGACCAGGGACAGGAGGTGCACTGGATCACATTGGTGAAGGGTGCAGATGCAAGCAAAACACCTGGTCGGATGTGCCGCGTTACCAAGTTCTACTGGCTCGGAGCTGACAGGACACGGGACGAGACCGACTCAACCCTCAAATTGTAAAACCTGGCGAAAGTATTGCGTGTTGCCAGCCCGCTGCTCTACAGATGTCTGCTAGGGAGGGGCTGTGGCTTAGTGCCCACAAGGATGCCACACTTCTAGTGGAGTGTGCTCGGACCTGCAGGGGTGCATAGGCTAAAGTGATAGCGTCAACAACCCAGTGGGCTAGCCTCTGTTTGGAGACAGTGTTCCCTTTCTGCTGCTCAGAGCATCTAAAGCTCTGCGTGCGGTCCACATAGGTACGCAAAGCACACACCGGACACAGCAATGAAAGGGCTGGGTCTGCCTCCTCCCAGGGCAGCGCTTGCAGGTTCACGACCTGGTCCCTGAAAGGGGTCGTGGGAACCTTGGGCACGTAGCCCGGTCGGGGTCTCAGGATAACGTGAGAAAATGCCGGACCGAACTCCAGGCAAGACTCGCTGACAGAGAATGCTTGCAGGTCTCCTACCCTCTTGATTGAGGCTAACGCGATCAGGAGGGCCATCTTCAGGGAGAGGGCCTTGAGCTCGACTGAATCAAGCGGCTCAAATGGGGGTCTCTGAAGGCCTGAGAGGACCACTGAGAGATCCCAAGAGGGAAACAGGTTAGGCCGGAGAGGATGTAGTCTCCGGGCGCCTTTCAAGAACCTGATAATCAAGTCGTGCTTACAAGGGACTTGCCATCTACTGCGTTGTGGTGGGCTGCGATAGCAGCTACATACACCTTCAAGGTGGAGGGGGACAGCCTCCCCTCCAGTCTCTCCTGCAGGAATAGAAGCACTGAACGAACTGCACATCTCTGTGGGTCTTCGGCTCGGGAAGAACACTGGTTGAGGGAGCTCTGGCTTGATTGATCGTATCTACGACAGCAGGTGGTAGATTTACTAGATCTTCCGCATCCCGTCTAGGGGCCAGACGTGGAGGTTCCAGAGGTCTGGGTGAGGGTGCCCCGTCCCTGAGAAAGAGGTCCTTTCTCAGGGGGATTTTCAAGGGAGAGGCTGTCACGAGGAGCGTGAGTTCCAAAAATCAGTTGCGGGTGGGCCAGTAAGGGGCCACCAAGGCAACCTGTTCCCCGTCCTCCCTGATCTTGCACAGCACCGATGCAAGAAGGCTCACTGGGGGAAATGAGTACTTGCGCAGCCCCCGGGGCCAGCTGTGTGCCAACGCGTCTGTCCCGAGGGGAGCACCCGTCAGGGGAATACCAGAGCGGGCAATAAAAGTTGTCCTGGGAGGCAAAGATGTCTACCTGTGCCTTGCCGAATTGGTCCCAAATGAGCTGGACCACCTGGGTGTGGAGCCTCCACTCTCCGCTGGGCAAAACCTGTCGTGACAGCGCGTCCGCCGTCATGTTGCGGTTGCCAGGGATGTGAGTGGCGAGCAGCGACCTGAGTCGCGGCTGACTCCAGAGGAGGAGATGGCGGGTGAGTTGTGACATATGACGAAAGCGCACGCTGCCTTGGCAATTTACGTACGCTACCATCGCGGTGCTGTCTGAGTGAATCAGAACGTGCTTGCCTCGGATTAGTGGAATAAACCACCGTAGAGCAAGGATAACAGCCATCAACTCTAGGCAATTGATGTGCCAACGCTGCCACGGACCTTCCCAGGTGCCAGCTGCAGCGTGCCTGTTGCACACGGTGCCCCAACCCAGTCGAGAGGCTTCTGTGGTTACGATGACATGTCTGGACACCTGTTGCAAGGGAACTCCGGCCCGCAAGAAGCAGAGGTCTGTCAACGGGTTGAAATTCTGAAGGCAGGCGGGGGTGATTATCACACGATGCGTGCCGTGGCGCAATGCCCATCTCGGGACTCGAGTCTGTAGCCAGTGCTGTAGCGGTCTCATATGCATCAACCCGAGCGGCATGACCACGACCGAGGATGCCAAATGCCTCTGGAATTGTTTTAGAGGACCACAGTGCCAGGCTTGAAGCGAGCGAGGCACCTGAGCACTGACTGGGCGCGCTCGTTGGTGAGACGCGCTGTCATTGAGACCGAGCCTAACTCCATACCGAGAAAAGAGATGCTCTGAACCGGGGCGAGCTTGCTCTTTTCCCAGTTGACCTGAAGCCCTAAGACGTGGAAGTACGTGTCCTTCAGGTCTATCGCCGCGAACCAATCTAGCTGTCGAACGCAGGTGAGAATCTGCTTCTGTGTGAGCATTTTGAACGGGAGTCTGTGCAAAGCCCGGTTGAGAACTCGCAAGTCCAAGATTGGTCGCAACCCGACACTTTTTAGGCTGTAGAGACCCTTCTTCATCTCGGCTGGAGGGACAGGCTCTATCGCGTCCTTGAGGTGCAGTGTAAAAATCTCTGCTCATAAGGCACTGGCTTGTTGGCCGCGCACTAGAGTGGAGCGAATACCACTGAAACGAGGCGGGAGCCGGGTGAACTGAATCGCGGAGCCGAGTCGGATGGTCCTGGCCAACCAGCGCGACGGGTTGGGAAGTGATAACTACGCATCCAAGCTCCGTGTGAGGGGGATTAAGGGGATGATCATATTTGACGTACCGGCCGGGGCTTTGTGGAGGGGAGGAGCAGGTAATAATGCGTCGGGAGGCAAAAGAGTGTCCCGAGGCTGAGGTGCTGAGAAAAGACTCAAAGCACTTACCTTACTCCGCACACCCGGCAGGGAGCAGGTTAGAGACTGAGGAAGAGGTCCCGAGAGGGCAACTTCGAAACTCGTCAGCGCTGGCCTGCCGGGGTTGGACAGTCGCAGGGCCGGAGGCGAGAGAGCTGCATCCGGGAAACCGGGACAGGAGAGATGTAGGGCCGGGGTGCCGTGAGAACGCCACACACCGGCTGAATGACCCAGGAAGTGGGGGAATCGCTCTGTGGGTACCAGGAACTACACAGAGGCGGAAAAACATCTTTAAAAAGACACGTCCTGAAAAGGACGTTCAACGCCTGCTGTGTATTGCTCTTTTATGAGTGGGAACTCAAACTCTTTTAGAGAAAATATACTCTTTTAGGAGGAGAACACTCTTTCAAACAGAAAGAAGCGCTGACGAAGCGCCCGGGGGTGTAAACTGCACAGTGTGCAGAGAGAGAGAGATGCCAGCTGGAAATGAGCCGTGCGGATCCAACAGCAATGCTTCTCGCTGATAAAGGTGAGTGAAACAGGAGTGTGTTAGAGCTGCTTGCGGTACAACCATTCGGCTCCGAAAAAAATTCTGACTGGCATTCCCTGCCCCGCTTCCCTTTATACCCGTATGTCCGGGGCGAGGCATGCAAATTCTGTCTGCCAACTTGACATTGGCCTTTTCTCAGGTTCAGAGGTACGATTCGGCATCCGAGAAGACCCCTTGTGTCACTTCCTTTGACACTACATCGAGAGAGTGACAGAAGGGGAAATGTAGATTTCATTGTCTTCACACTCCATCACAGAAGGTGGCGGTATGCACCTATTAAGCTGGTTCGCAACCCGCCATAAAGTCTAAAGAAGTAGAACATGAACCAACAGAATAAACGTTACATCGCTTACAGCAATAATGACAACATGGACAGAAGCATATGCTGGTAAAGTAAATTTTGCAGTTGTTTTCCAATTGTCTTAACATGATTATTAGAGATGATTCATTAACAGCCAACTAAAATTCAGCTTAAAGTAATACTTGTCACAAACACTTCAGTTTTCAGAGTTGTTCTCATGGGAATAAACTGACTGTAAAAACAGTAGATGGTATTGTGGAAGTGTCTGAGGGTGAGGGTATTTCAGTTTTAAGTTAAGTTTTAAGTTTTAAGTATTGCAGTTTGTGAATGGAAGTATTCATGTGTACTGAAGTTACCAAAGGAGAGCATGTGTAAGTGTGGGCGGGTTTGGGTGGTTTACGAAGAAATTTGTTTAGGTGACAAACTGGAAATTACAAGGGTATTATGCTATAAATGTGGTTGATGAGGACATTTCTAGTGTCCCCATAATTCAAATCACTTAAAAAACATATTAAATTGTAAAAATGCAGAAAGTGTTTTGTGGGGGTTAGGTTTAGGGGTAGGGGATATAATCTATAGTTTCTGTATTATAGTACATATAGAATTATAGTATAATGATTCCGCACCAACATGTGTGTGTGTGTGTGTGTGTGTGTGTGTGTGTGTGAGAGAGAGAGAGAGAGAGAGAGAGAGAGAGAGAGATGGTACTGTCAGTGTTTAATTGAGCATAGAGATTGCTGTGGCCCTACAGATGACACTCTAAGATTAATCTTCCTTTGTCTCCTCCAATCCACTAATGAGCGCACACACACACACACACACACACACACACACACACACACACACTCAGTCCCCATTCACAAAACAAATCTGCATGTGTCATTAGGAGAGAGACCTCACCTTTACAACATACACACACATATCCGTATTTTCATGATGTTGTCATGATTCTTCACTGATTTGTGAGGTCACCCAAGTTTCGTGCCTCGAACACATTGAGTAAGAAAGCGAATGTTTGACAGCATATATTTAGCTCATTAAGGATGTGAGTGTTTGTGCCTTTCACACAGGTGGTAAAGGCACAATGGGCAAATGAAGTGCTGAATTATTGAAATAGACAAAATGCAACTGGATTCTGTCTTTCTGTACACAAAATTAATTATATATATTAAAGCATTATATATATATATATATATATATATATATATATATATATATATATATATATATATATATATATATATTCAATATATTTCACGAAACTAGGCATTTTAGACTTGGCGCGCAATACATGGATTTTGTCATTAAAGTGGTTGCATTTTAAATCATGCTGCTTTTACATGAAGATGAAATCAGATGTGCCTTTCATTTAATTTCCCCTACAATTCATGCGTTCACCCTAATTGGAATGTGTTTACTCAAGAACTTGTTTTTAGTTCTCAACAACACCAGTTCTTGCTTATTAACATGCAATGAATTTACAATATCTCATGCACATTTTAAATTATAACCTTTTAACGAAGGTTTTAGAAAATATTAAACGTAGGATACAATTTGCACTGATGAGAAAAACAGGACTGCAATTAAAAGTGAAATAGGATTTTTTGAGTGTTTCAAAAGTGGGGGTTATTTGTCTTTTTGCAGTATTTTGTACGAATCATTCTTGTTCACCTCCATACACTGATTCATAATTCTCGTTCACTCACATCTTTCCCTTTCAAAGCCAATGAACTGTAGTTTGAAACACGAGACTGCTTAGGTGGCTTTTCATGCCCGTCAAGACTGTCTAGCAAGAGCCAATAGCATTTGAGTGTGGCCTGTGAAGAAGTATCATTGGCTCAACCCGCTGAATGAATACATCCTTTCACTGAGCTAGTACTAGTTTGTCATTTCAGTTGTACAGTTAAAAGGAATTATGAATGGAAATGAAACAAGTTCAATAGGAAAAGGGGCCGGATGAATTATGAATAAAAGTGACCAATGACCACACATTACAATAAAATACAGGCGTTATTGAAACTCATAATCATTTTTCAGACCAGGATTGTCTTTTTTTTGTATAGCTTGATAAAAAGTCTTGCTCAGCAGTTCACAGTATGATAGATATGCTTTGTCATTTGTGGGGAAACTCTTATGATGCTTTAACACTATGTAGTGCTGAAGTCTCTTAGTAGAATTGTAGACACACCAATTTTAATAAAGGATAAGTAGACTTCTAGTCATGAGCATCTAGTCTGTGCTTATGGTTCAATGCAATTACTTAAAAGTCATTTGCCACATCTACAGAAGCAAAGGCATAACTTGAAGAAATGGTCAATGAACGAATCAATAAACAAATTGTTTTGGTGAACAGAATCAAAAGAATCGATTCACTGAAATGAATCAAAATCACCACCACTATGGGTTATTAGCATTGTGACATGATGACTTCCTCCCCTGATGTCAGCAATGCCCTGCCCTTTGGATCAGCTGCCCTTCCTAGGCTTTTGACGGGTGTAGGCAGGAGAAAGGAGGGGCGCAGTGACTTTTCCCGGTTTGACATCATGTGATGTGATGCACCTGAAGTCAGCGAAGAGCCTCATCATGGCTGCCTTTATAAAAACAGAGCGTGCCTCTCTTCCAGAAGTCCGGTTTCATCATGCTGCCATCCTTGCAGGTCCAGGAGGGGAGTGGGGAAGGTGTGGCATGATCTAGATTTATCGCCGGACCCACACACCGGATGCCAGGCACGATTTATATGGGATGCAGGGGACTGAATCACACATCACAGCCGATGGGCCAGGATGCCGGCCCACCATTCCCCTCACACACTGCAGCCTTTTGAATTGTTATTTTCATGTTTGTTATAATGTAAAAATTATTATTGAGAGTTAATTATAAAACACAGACTATTGCCGGATTTTTTTAGATGGCCGTTGGTTTCTTAAAGGGTTATTTCATCCAAAAATAAAGTGTCCTGAGATTGCAATGGCAAGATGTAAATTGAAAAAGGAGTTCGTTTTGGTCTTTAATGTAACGGTAAATAATGAGATCATTTTCTTTTTTGAGTGAACTATCTCTTTATATCTGAGAACCTTTCGATTTTGGTTAGCCTAATTAAGTTGCAATTATTTACGCGATGAATAGTGTATAGTTCATTCCCTCATTAAAGATGTTAAGAACACAGTTTTATAGGCTAGTATTTATACTTTCAAGTCTTTAAACATGGAATTAAACATGTTAAAGTGATTCATTTCAAAGCTAGTGGATTTGTTTTAAGGCTGTTTAATGTCATAATGTTGTATGCTGAGATTCTTATCTGTGGTTCTTAAATGAGATGCTAATACAAAATATGAGAGGGTAAGAATATAAAATACACTAGGTACTCTGGCTCTGCATTCTAAGACATAAGTGAAGAACCTTGGTGGCATTCTAGAGGTTTCGTGCCAACAGAAATGCAGCTCTGTGCAGTAAGACTCGCGGCGGTGGCTTGTGTGTTCACATCAACACGGAATGGTGCAAGAACTCTATGATAGTGTCTAGCTACTGGTCTTCGCTGGTGGAGCTTGTGACTGACAGATGCAGACCTTTTTATTTACCATGGGAATTCACCACAGTCATTATAACTGGAGTTTACATTCCCCCCAGCGCTAATGTTAAGGAAGCGCTCTGTGAACGGTATGGGGCTATTAGCGAACTGCAGAATGCTCACCCTGACAGTTTATTGTCGCTGGAGATTTCAACCATGCAAATCTCAAGACAGAGCTCCCTAAATTCCATCAGTATGTGGACTTTGCAATGAGAGGGGTGAACACGCTTGATCTTGTTTACACAAACATCCCAGGCATGTACCGGGCGGAGCCCCGCCCCCACCTCGGCTACTCAGACCACATCTCTATTATGCTACTCCCAGCATACAGACTGCTCATCAAGTGCACCAAACCGCTTCAGAAGCAGGGGAAAACCTGGCCAGCAGGAGCCATCTCTGCACTTCAGGACTGTTTTGAATATACTGACTGGGACATGTTCAGGGAGGCTGCAACATATGGTGACTCTACCAACTTGGAGGAATACACAGCATCAGTGATCAGCTACATCAGCAAGTGCATTGATGATGTCCCTTTATCCAAGAACATCACTACACACTCAAACCAGAAGCCGTGGATGACTGCGGAGGTGCGTGCGCTGCTGAGGACCAGAGACTCCGCCTTCAGAGCAGACGACAAGGCGCCCCTCAGAACAGTGAGGGCCAAGCTGTCCCGGGCCATCAGAGAGGCAAAGCGCGCACACGCCCAGAGAATCCACAGTCACTTCCAGGACAGCGGTGACCTGCAGCGCATGTGGCAGGGCATCCAGGCCATCACCAACTACAGGACAACATCAGTTGCCTGTGACAAAGATGCCTCCCTTCCAGATATGCTGAACGACTTATATGCTTGGTTTGAGGCGCAGAACAACGTGGTGGCGAGGAAGACCACCCCTCCTCCCAACAACCAGGTGCTCTGTCTTACCACAGCTGATGTGAGGAAAGCTCTATGTAGAGTCAACCCACGGAAGGCTGCTGGACCAGACAACATTCCTGACAGAGTGCTCAGAGGATGTGCAGACCAGCTGGCAGATGTTCTTACCGACATCTTCAACATCTCTCTGAGTAGCACCGTCATTCCAATGTGCTTCAAGGCCACCACCATCATCCCCATGCCAAAGAAGTCTTCAGTGTCCTGCCTCAACGACTACCGTCCCGTCGCACTCACACCCATCATCATGAAGTGCTTCGAGAGGCTCGTCATGAGGCACATAAAGACCAAGCTGCCCCCCACTCTAGACCCACTGCAGTTCACATATCGCCCCAACCGTTATCTGGCCATCACCCACCTAGATAAAAAGGACTCATGCCTTTGAATGCTGTTCATAGACTTAAGCTGAGCATTCAACACAATCATTCCTCAGAACCTGATTGGAAAGCTGAACCTACCCTGCCTGGACACCTCCCTCTGCAATTGGATCCTGGAATTCCTGACTGGGAGACCTCAGTCAGTCCGGATCGGGAACAGCATCTCCACCACCACCACACTGAGCACTGGGGCCCCCCCAGGGTTGTGTGCTCAGTCCACTGCTGTTCACTCTGCTGACTCACGACTGTGCAGCAGCTCGAACCACATCATCAAGTTTGCCGATGACACGACCGTGGTGGGTCTCATCATCAAGAACGATGAGTCAGCATACAGAGATGAGGTGCAGCGGCTAACGGACTGGTGTAGAGCCAACAACCTGTCTCTGAATGTGGACAAAACAAAAGAGATGTTTGTTGACTTTAGGAGAGCACAGAGTGACCACTCTCCGCTGAACATTGACGGCTCCTCTGTGGAGATCATCAAGAGCACCAAATTCCTTGATGTTCTCCTGGCAGAGAACCTCACCTGGTCCCTCAACACCAACTCTATTACCAAGAAAGCCCAGCAGCGTCTCTACTTTCTTCGAATGCTGAGAAAAGCACATCTCCCTCCCCCCATCCTCACTACATTCTATAGAGGGACTATTGATAGCACCCTAAGCAGCTCCATCATTCATTCGGACGGCAAAGCCCTGCAGAGGATAGTGAGGACAGCTGAGAAGATCATCAGGGTCTTCCCTCCATCAAAGACGTTTACACAAAACACTGCATCCACAAAGCAATCAGCATTGTAGGTGACCCCACACACCCCTCACACAAACTCTTCAACCTCCTGCCATCTGGCAAAAGGTACTGAAGCATTCGGGCCCTCACGGCCAGACTGTGTAACAGCTTCTTCCCCCAAGCCATCAGACTCCTCAATAATCAGAGACTGAACTGACACACACACACCTGTACACCATCCAACTTTTGCACATGTCCAGAGTTGCACTTTAATTCATTGTCATGTATACCTGGCTGCTACCTCAATAACTGCTATGTCCATAGAACACTATTTCATAGTATGTTATGTTTACATTTGGCATTTTTAGAAAGTGTCATCTTTTTGCACTACTCAGATTACAAATGTGTACTGGTCGGTGCAGCACTGTCCCGTACATTTGTGCACACATTTGCACATGCATTTTATGTAGAAATGTTATTTAGTCTGTGTAGTCTCATGTGGTTCTGTGTTTGTATTATGTTATTTTTATGTAGCACCATGGTCCTGGAGGAACGTTGTCTTGTTTCGCTGTGTACTGTACTAACTACAACAATAAAAACCACTTGACTTGACTTGAGAGAGTGAACTGATTTTTAATTCTCACATAAATGTTTTTATCATTTTATCAATATTACATGAATTAGACCCTTTGTTTCACTAGATGATGCTAAAAAATTTATTCACAAATGTATTTTCTTTTGCATCGATTATTGTAATGCACTTTACACTAGCCTAAGAATAGTATTGATAAACTGCAACTGGTACAAAATCCTGTTGCCAGAGTGCTTGTAAGATCCAGGAAGAGAGACCACATTACCTTTTAGCAAATTTGCATTGGTTACCCGTTAAATACAGGATTAATTTTAAGGTTCTTTAAATATTTTTAAAGCACTTAATGACCTAGCACCATCATATATTTCTGACAGTTTATCAAAATATATTCCAACTCGTAGTTTGAGGTCTTCCAGTGCAGAAATTTTGACATACTGTAATGTAAGCCTTAAGAGATCAGGGGCCGGTTGCACCAGCTATACGTACATTACAACTTAGCCTAGTTGTGGCGTGAATGGGCACTAAGTGTTACGAACGGGACAGACGAGGAGTGAGGATCCAGATGCAGCTTTATTGAGTAGGTGCACGGAGTCAAGCAAACGGTGTACACAGGAACAAATAAAACATCCACAAGGGGAAAACAAAGGTACAAACACAAGATATAAACACGGGGAATCTTCCAAGGAGGGCACAGGCAGGAACATGGTCGAAGGCAGGATTAACATGCAACATCACCAAACAATAACCAACAAAGGACAAGGTAAACATGAGGGCTTAAATACAAAACCAAAGGGGAAACAAAAGCCAATGGGCAAACAGAAATCTAAACAAGATAATAAGGCAATTAACTAAAACCAATGACAAAACTAGAACTGATAATAAAGCAATCAAACAATGAACCAATGAAAACCAGACACATGGACATGGAGGGAAAACAGGACATGACAAGACTGGGAAACAGGAACATAAGAATGATTTCAAAATAAGAGTGCATAAACAAAAGATGATATGGAATGTAACAGGAGCCCCCCCTTTAAGGAGCGGATCCCAGACGCTCCAAACAAAAAAAAGGAAAGGCAAAACGTCCACGGAGAGCAGGGGCAAATAGGCAGTTCAAGGGGGCACCAGGGGCACAGAGAAACAAGACTAGGACAGGGAGACCATGACAGAACAGGAGGGTGGCCAGGAGACCAAGGAGGCCAGGCAGATGCCCAGGGGACCAAGGGGACGACTTCAAGGTGGGGACCGGGTCAGGAAGTCTGGGAGGCAGCTGTGGGGTCGAGACTGGGTCAGGGGGCCTGGTAGATGGCCGTAGGACAGGGACTGGGTCTGGGGGCCAGGGAGGCAGCCATAGGGCAGGGACTGGGTCAGGAAGTCTGGGAGGCAGCTGCAGGGTCGGGACTGGGTTAGGGGGCCTGGTTGGTGGCCGTAAGGCAGGGACCGGGTCAGAAGGCCAGGGAGGTGGCCATAGGGCAGGAACAGGTTCAGAAGGCCTAGGGGATGGCCACAGGACTGGGACAGGGTCAGGAGGCCAAGGAGAAGGCGACAGGACTGGGACAGGGTCAGGAGGCCTAGGGGAAGGCCACAGGACAGGGTCAGGGTCAGGAGGCCTAGGGGAAGGCCACAGGACAGGGTCAGAAGGCCTGGGAGAAGGCCACAGGACTGGGACAGGGTCAGAAGGCCTAGGGGAAGGCCACAGGACAGAGTCAGAAGGCCTGGGAGGAGGCCACAGGACAGGGTCAGAAGGCCTGGGAGGAGTCTCAGGGGAAGCGGGCGGAGCCGCGGAAGGCTCTGTATGTGGAGCCGAGGAGGACTCTAGGGGCGGAGCCGTGAAAGGCGGAGACCAGGGGGACTCCAGGGGCGGAGCCGTGGAAGGCGGAGACCAGGGGGACTCCAGGGCCGGAGCCGTGGGAGGCGGAGACCAGGTAAGCTCTGGGGGCGGAGCCATGGAAGGCGGAGACCAGGTAGGTTCTGGAGGCTCTGGAGGCTTGGAAGGCGGAGCGGGCAGAGCCGTGGAAGGCGAAGCGGGCAGAGCCGTGGAAGGGTCTGGAGGCGGAGCCGTGGAAGGGTCTGGAGGCGGAGAAGGCGCAGGCAGAACCGTGGAAGGCAGAGCAGGCGCAGGCAGAGCCGTGGGAGGCGGAGCAGGCGCAGGCAGAGCCGTGGGAGGCGGAGCAGGCGCAGGCAGAGCCGTGGAAGGGTCTGGAGGTGTGGGAGGCTCCGGAGGAGTGGAAGGGCCGAGGGTTGGCGTCGTGGAAGGCAGAGCCATGGCGGACTTCTGAGGCGGAGTCCTGGGAGGCTCAGGTAACTTTGGCGTGGAAGGCTCAGGTGACTGTGGAGTGGAAGGCTCAGGGGACTGTGGAGTGGAAGGCTCAGGGGACTGAGGTGTGGAAGGCTCAGGGGACTGAGGTCTCGGAGGCTCGATAGGCGGAGCCCTGGGAGGCTCGAGGGGTGGAGCCGTGGGAGGCTCTAGAGGCGGAGCCCTGGGAGGCTCGAGGGGCGGAGCCGTGGGAGGCTCGGGAGGCGCTGGCTCTTGGACGTTCGAGGCTACAGGTGCTGGCTCTGGCTCTTGGACGGTCGAGGCTACAGGCGCTGGCTCTGGCTCTTGGAACGGTCGAGGCTACAGGCGCTGGCTCTGGCTCTGAGGACGGAGCCGTGGAAGGCGGAGACTGGAGAGCGGAAGCCTTTCCTCTTCTCCTCCTCCTCCTCCGGGCAGACGAGGCTGACCACGCTGGTTCTGAGATGGACGAGGCTGGCAACGCTGGCTCTGGGACGGACGAGGCTGGCAATGCTGGCTCTGGGATGGACGAATCTGGCAACGCGTTGGCCGAGGCAGGCGTGGGCGTTGGCTCATTGGCCGTGGCAGGCGGTGATTGGAGAGCAGAAGCCTTTCCTCTTCTCCTCCTCCTCCGGGCAGAAGAGGCTGGTGATGCTGGCTCTGAGGCGGACGGAACTTGCAGTTCGTTGGCCGTGGCGGGTGTGGAGGAATGAGTTATGGAAGACTGAGGGGTGTCCACTGTGGGAGGCGAGGTAAAGCCCTCTTCCACAACCCCCACATTGAATGGAGAGCCGCAGATCCTCAGGGTCTGCCCCAAGAAGTCGTGGAGCGTCCAGCGCGGGGTTGCTGGTGGCAACCGCTCCCTTAGCGAACTGCAAAGGTTAGCCCTGAAGAAGGCCACCAAGTTAAACTCTGGGAAGTCCGAAAAATTTGCCAGCTCCAGAAACTCACTGACGTGGGCCTCTATTGGGCGGTCCTCTTGTCTGAGGCCGAGAAGCAGGAAATTCGCCTGCTGGGCTGTCAGGACTGCTGGATCCATTGTTGGTTGGTTATTCTGTTACGAACGGGACAGACGAGGAGTGAGGATCCAGATGCAGCTTTATTGAGTAGGTGCACGGAGTCAAGCAAACGGTGAACACAGGAACAATCACATCCACGAGGGGAAAACAAAGGTACAAACACAAGATATAAACACAGGGAATCTTCCAAGGAGGGCACAGGCAGGAACACGGTCGAAGGGCAGGATTAACATGCAACATCACCAAACAATAACCAACAAAGGACAAGGTAAACATGAGGTCTTAAATACAAAACCAAAGGGGAAACAAAAGCCAATGGGCAAACAGAACTCTAAACAAGAAAATAAGGCAATTAACTAAAACCAATGACAAAACTAGAACTGATAATAAAGCAATCAAACAATGAACCAATGAAAACCAGACACATGGACATGGAGGGAAAACAGGACATGACAAGACTGGGTAACAGGAACATAAGAATGATTTCAAAATAAGAGTGCATAAACAAAAGACGATACGGAACGTAACACTAAGTCACAATTTATGCACTACTAAATATTTGAGGATTGCACCATTAAACTTTGGTAGAACCTAACCCTAATTAAAAACTAAATATTTACAGCAACCTCTAACCTGGAGTAACTGATGGAATAAAAAAGCAGACTGATATTTAATGACATCAATGAGCTCATGTTTTGCATGACAGGCTTAAATCTTTCAACATATATGATGACAATGATGTTGGAATTTACACTCGTTTACATTTATGAGAGAGAGATTTTTTTTTTTTTTACTTTTAAGCATCTTTTCAGCATGAAACTGATCTAATGTTGCATTTTTCAGGGTGTGTTACCCAGTGTCAAGTTTCAACATATACAAAATATATAAGATATTAAAATGAATAAATGTCTTATTATTTATTTATCACCCCTTATTTCTTTTAGATACAGTTCCTATTTATTGTTATTTACACAGGGCAAATATACTATTTATCAAATGTAATTTTATTACGTATCATATTTTAATGGGGATATGATTTATTACAGCTAACAGTTACGTGAGCAAACAAGGTTTGAATTCAATGCTGTTTAACACTTCTGTGTACAAATTTGAAGGCTGCTTATTGGATATTGGACAGGTAAACATCATATTATATGAATACGCATTACTTCACGGAGAGCTTACGACCTACTAGTTAAGACTTGCCTTAAGAACAGGTGGTGCAACCAAATTATGCACTGACTTAGTTACAAACTAACTAGTAGTTACTAAGCCCTTAGTGTGAACTTTACGTCCTAACTTACACTTGAGAATGCGTGAGAACTTACGCAAACCTAGAGGAACTCTACCCAGCTGTGCATAAATTCTCACGTAAAAAATGGCAAGAAAATCCATTCTGACAGGCTGGCGTGATTCATAATTCTTGTGTAATAGGTGTGCAGGTTTTTATCATTTCATCAGGTTACAAAGTTTTGCTTAAAAGTTCCCAGACTGCTACAATGAGCACCTCAGAAGAACTAGTCTAAAATCTTTATTTGATTTGCCAAAGCTTGCTAAGTTTATGGCATTAAATCTTTGAAAGATTTTAAAGAAAAGCTACTGTTTGAAGCAGATTAATTGATTACTTGAATTAGCTATGCCCTGGTTTCCTGGTCCACGTTGGTTTCTGAATTCTCCGGCAGTTCCGCCCTGGTCATCTGGACCAACCTGGTCTGTAACACCCTCTGGTCCCCTGCCCTGTCTGGTTCCCTTCCTATTGTTGGGTGTCGGTAGCTACCCATAGATAAGGGGCTCTGTCACGTTTATGTACGTTTTTATTAATGTTTTGATTCATGCTCTTCATTTAGTCATGTCTTTTATTTTTAAATGTAGCTTCCTGCTCCTGTTTCATGTCATGTGGTTTCCTAGTCATGTAACACTTTTGTTAATGTATTTATTGATTTAGTTCATTATCTTGGTATCTTGTTATCAGATCTATAATTTCTAGACCCCATTGGTCTAGAAATGTTCTTGGTTCAGTATTGTTATCTTGTTTGCCCATGTCCATGTGTAACGTTGCCACATAAGGCAAAGCACCTCCTTGTAATAATGCTTATTGACTAAATTGTTGGTTTGTCAATTATTCTATTGCTTTGCCCGGTAAGCTGTATTTTACCCCACTAATGTGATATTGACGCCCCCATACATGTTCTCGCGATCACTTCCCGTGAGATCTCGTCACGGGATGACGCAACATGTAAACAGGAAGGACTAGTATTTTGAATAAAAGAGACCGATATGCCGGTCATCGAGAGAGCTGCTCCTCACTCTCAACTACCATTGTATCCGCGTGGATTATCCTTTTTGCTGGCTGTTTTTTGGAGCATTATATGCCGTTCCTTGGAAGAGTACGACCAGATAACGCTTGTTTGGATTACTCAACTCTGTGGACTTATAACAGTCACTTTACCGCACTGATCCTGCTCACGGCTTGAACATACACCGGTGAGACCGATCTAACATTGTTTGTTTGTGCGTGCACTCTGGATAACAAGACTTTTTACATACCTACCTGACATTCCCACCTCAACATATATATTTATATATATATACATATCACTGTCTTGTCAGCGTTGTTCCATTATATGTTTGTATATATCTGTGATCTCTTAAATACACTTGGGTTTATTGTTAAACATCTGTGTTTGAGTGAGATTCTTCCTCCATATTACGAATCACTTAAGAGCAGCACCGATCCCTTTGAGTGTGTTAATACTTCCTATTTTAATAAATAGGGGAGTGTTACACATGTATGTAACCCTCTTGTTTTCCTATGTTCTTGGTCAGGTATTGTTTGTTGTAATGTTGTTCGTGGCATGGGGGGCATGGTCATGTGTCAGTCTGCGAGAGAGAGAGCGGTAAGGCTCATCACCTGGTTCATAACTATCTCTAACACCTGACTCTCATTATAGTGATGATGGAGGGAGACTTAAAAGGCACACCAGAGCATCGGAGAGGGAGAGAGAGAGTTAACTATAAGTGTCTACAAGTGCTTCCCTTTTTGTTATTTACATATTTGTTCTGATGGTTACTGTCGATTGTGTGTGAAACTGCAAATTAAAAGAACTAAACTTGAACCTGCTTTGTTGGCTCCTGACTGCCCATGAATGCAGAACCTTCTACAATGTTGTTAAGTCTTAAGTCAAGTCTTAGTATTAGACTTAGAATAGCATCTCAGAATGCATAACATGTCGAACCTTGAGGAGGACGGACTACAACAGCAGAAGACCAAGTTGGGTTCCACTTCTGTCTGCCAAGAACAGAAAGCTGAGGCTTCTTTGGGCCTACCATTTGTGTTCCTCAGCATAAATCCAAATTTGTCAGACCAGACGATGTTTTTCCAATCGCCTGCTGTCCATTTTTGATGATCCTGTGCCCAGTGTAGCCTCAGTTTCCAGTTCTAAGCTGACAGTAGTGGTACCCGGAAAAGGGGTCTTCTTCTGCTGTAGCCCTTCCACCTCATTGTTTGACATGTTATGCATTCTGAGATGCTTTTCTCCATAGAACTGTTGTAACATGTGGTTATTTGGGTTAATGTCACCTTCCTGTCAGCTTGGCCCAGTCTTGCCATTCTCCTCTGACCTGGAATCCCAGATTTCGTACTTTCACCTGCCCAATTGCGCAATTTTCCGGGTTTGCCGTGAGCTCTGCCCACCTCAGCACAGCTCTCATATGCCTCTGCCAATCATTACTGTATATAATGATATAATCTAAGTAAAAGCCCATTTTTTCTTGGGATAATGGAGTTAACGGTATCTGCCAGTATCCCTAAGCTAAATCCATTGTCGAATAAAATTGAGCCGCACACAACCGATTGAGCAGTTCATAATTTTGGGGCATTGGGTATGCATAAAATTTACACACCGCGTTGACTTTCAACACAGAGCCGGACTGAACCGTCACTCTTCGGTACAAGAACAACCGGGCTCGCCCAATCGCTGTGCAACTCTTCTATTACCCCCATCACAGGCATTGCCTCTAATTTGTCCCAAATCACCTTTTTCTTGTGCTTGTGTATGCGGTATGGACGACTAAGCACTACCAATACTGGTGGGGTCCTGATATGGTACTGAATGAGATTAGTCCAACCGGGGAGGGGAGAGAACATGTCCGCAAACTCTTTTTGCAACCTGGCCACCTCTGTGAGCTGTGATGCATGAGGTGGACCAATAAATGCAGGGTCAGCCATGAAACAGCGCCCCTGGAGCAGATAGGGTCAAGGGCCTTGCTCAAGGGCCCAACAGTGGTATCTTGACGGTGCTGGGGCTTGAACCCCCGACATTTCGGTCAGTAACCCAGAGCCTTAACCGCTGAGCTACCACTGGCCCAGTTTTAACCGTTTAACCCTCATGGACCTGGGCCGACAGAGACGATAGGAGACAGGGTTGATCTTCTTGAGGACCTTGAATGGGCCAATGTAGCGTGGCACCAGCTTTCGGGACTCCACCCGCATACGAAGATCTCGGTTAGATAGCCATACTCTTTGCCCAGGGCAAAGCATGGGTCCCAACCTCCGGCGTCGGTTAGCCTGCCACTGTTGTTGTCGGGAGGCTCTCAGTAAAGCAGTGCAAGCTTTCTGCCAGGAGCATCGGCACCGGCGGACCAGTTGTGTGGCAGCAGGGACCTCAAACTCTGGCTCCTGTCTGGGAAACAGAGGGGGGGGGGCATACAGACATTCAAAGGGGGACATGCCTATGGAGGAATGGAAGAGGGTGTTGTGAGCAAACTCAGCCCAGAACAATTGCGGACTCCAAGTAGTGTGGTTGTCAGAGACCAGGCATCTAAGTGTCATTTCGATGTCCTGGTTGATCAGTCTGGCCATTGGACTGGGGGTGGAAGCTGGAAGACCTGATGAGCCGACCAAACGCCTTCCAGAACTGCGACGTAAACTGTGGGCCTCGGTCGGAAACCATATCCTGCGGGAACCCATGGATCGTGCGGGAAACACGTGCCTCAATAGCAGATCTGCTGTTTGGTTAGCTGTGGGGAGCTTGGGCAAAGGTAAGAGGCGACAAGTCTTTGAGAATCTGTCCACCACCACCAGAATTACTGTATTACCTTGAGACTGTGGTAAACCAGTGATGAAGTCCAAAGAACTGTGGGACCAAGGGCATCTCGGGATGGGCAGTGGGTGTGAGCAGGCCTTGAGGGCAGGTCTTGGGTTCCTTGTTCTGGGCACAGATGGGGCAAGCCGCGACGAAGGCCCAGACATCGCTCTGCATTTTGGGCCACCAGAACTTCCTCTGGACAAGCTTGCAAGTCCTGTTAGTTCCCGGGTGTCCAGAAAGGAGGGCGGAATGAGCCCACTGCAAGAACTCAGAACGGATACGGTTAGGAACAAAGAAGCGCCCTGGAGGGCCATTACCTGGTCCTGGTTGCTGTAATAGAGCCCTCTTGACGGCCGTCTCAATATCCCACTGGATGGGAGCCACCCGGAGGTGGGAAGAATGGGTTCTGAACAGGACTCCCCCTCGAGAGAGCATCAGGCTTGACATTCATGGAACCTGGGTGATAGGAAAGAGTGAAAATGAAACGGTTAAAAAAGAGGGATCAACAGGCTTGTCGGGAGTTCAACCTCTTAGCCTCCTGAATGTAGGTGAGGTTCCTGTGGTCCGTCCATATGAGTTTTTGGCCCCCTCCAGCCAATGCCTCCACTCCTCCAATGCCATCTTAATGGCCAGCAGCTCTCTATTCCTAATATCGTAGTTTCTATGAGTTGGGGTAAGCCGATGTGAGAAGAATGCACACGGGTGAAGGTTGTTATCCCTCTTACCCCTCTGAGACAGGACAGCTCCTACTCCCACGTCTGAGGCATCCACCTCCAAAACAAAGGGTATTTCAGGATCAGGGAGGGTAAGGATGGGGGCAGATGTGAAAAGTCACTTTAACCTGTTGAAGGCTTAATCTGCTCTGCTGGTTCATGTAAAATGTCCAGTAGATCTCTTGGTTAGAGATGAAAGAGGCTCTGCAATGGAACTGAGGTTTCTGATGAATCTTCTATAAAAGTTGGAAAAGCCAAGAAAGCACTGTACCTGCTTGACAGAAGTTGGATGGGGCCAATCCAAAACTGCCCGAATCTTGCCAGGATCCATCAGGAGGCAGGCCTTGGATACACAGAAGTCGAGGAAAGAGACTGCTGGGACGTGAAACTCACTCTTCTCCAACTTCACAAAGAGTCTATGCTTAAGTAGCTGCTCGAGAACCTGCCGAACATGCAGAACGTGTTCTTGGGTGTTGTGGGAGAAGATGAGGATGTCATCAAGATAGACAAACACGAATCTGTAAGCATATCTCTGAGTGCGTCATTAATAAAGGCCTGGAAGACGGCTGTGGGATTCATCAGGCCAAATGGCATTAACTGATACTCATAGTGGCCTGTCGGTGTGTTGAAAGCCGTCTTCCACTCATCTCCCTCACGGATTCTAACCAGGTGATAAGCATTCCGGAGGTCCAGTTTGGTGAACATGGTGGCACCCTGCAGGATCTCAAAGGCCGTGGACATGAGGGGGAGAGGGTACCGGTTCTTGACAGTAATCCGGTTTAGACCTCGGTAGTCAATGCAGGGTCAAAGGCTGCCATCCTTCTTTTCCACAAAGAAAAAAAATGGATCCTGCAGGTGAGGTGGAGGGGCGAATGAATCCACTGTCCAGAGATTCCTTGAGGTACTTGTCCATGGCCAACCTTTCAGGGCCAGAGAGAGAGTAGAGCCTACCATGAGGTGGACAGGTGGTAGGAAGTAGATAAATAGTGCAGTCATAAGGTCTATGAGGGGGCAGCGAGGCAGCTCTGTCCTGACTGAAGAATTCGTGGAGATCTGCATACTCCGGGGGTACTCGGGATAACTTGGGGAGGTGGGTTAAAGACTTGAGATTCTCCGGCTCCATCTTGAGAGGAGCTAAGACTATAGCGGACAGGGTCTTGGGAGCAGAGGTACAACTCCGCCTGGAGAAATCTGGCGAAGGTTCTGGGAAGGCGCTTAGTATATCTGGGACACAGCAGAAGGTGGAATCAGAGACCCGGCAGTTGGTTCCCCATGTTCTAACCACCCCTCGGGACCAGTCAATGTGAGGGTTGTGGGCGGTCAGCCATGGGAAGCTGAAAATAAGAGGAAGCCTAGGAGAGTAAATCAACAGGAACTGTATCTGTTCTTGGTATTCTTGGTGTTGTCCCACCCTTAGCTGGAGTGGTGGGGTACATTGATTAACCTGTCTGTTAGAGGTCTTTGTAGGGTAACAGACTGAATAGAGAGACTCCTGGCCAACTCAAATTCCATAAAGTTCTTGGCGGCCCCAGAGTCTACAAAGGCACAAACCTGATGATGCTGACTGCCGTGAGTAAGAGTGGTGTGGAAGGTCAAACCAGTGGTCGCCGAGCAGTGGATAGTTCCTATTCTCGTCCTGGCTCCCCTCCTCCTGGACAAGAGTTGGCTTTTCCCAACAGCTTGGGGCATGCGGAACGAAAATGGCCTGACCTGCCACAATAGAGACAGCATCCTTCCCTCATCTGTCGGTTGCGCTCTGCTTGTGATATACGGGTTCTACCAAGTTGCATGGGTTCCTCAGGGTCGCTAGGGGACGAAGGCAGTTTAATGGGGTTCGCAGACTCCAGCAATCTGACCTCCTGCTGTCGCTCCTGCTGGCGTTCTCGAAGGCGATGGTCTACCCGGATGGCCAATTCAATGAGGGATTCAAGATCAGGAGCGGGATCTCGGAAAGCCAGCTCATCCTTGAGCTCAGGAGACAAGGCATGGTGAAATGTGGCTCTCAGGGCTCGTTGGTTCCATCCACTCTCAGTGGCAAGAGTGCGAAACTCGATAGCAAATTCTGCTAAACTCTGTGTACCTTGAGCGAGGTGAAGCAGGCGATGATCCACATCTCCCTTACCAGCTGGGTGAAGGAAAACTCTCCGCATCTCAGAAATGAAATCTTGACAATTGGTAGTGAGTGAAGATCTCTGGTCCCATAAGGCTGAGGCCCAGTCCAAAGCCTTGCCTGTGAGAAGGGTTATGATGTAAGCCACCTTACTACTCTTGGTGGGGAAGCTGCTGGGCTGGAGCTGGAAGGCCAGGGTACACTGAGTGATGAAACCTCTACACCTCTCGGGTCTGCCATCGAATCGTTCAGGTGCTAGTAGTCTGGGCTCAGAAGGTAAAAAAGGCATAGGTCTTGGTGAACCATCAGGAGGAGGATCTCGGGATGAAGTGGCTAGGGACTGGCGACTCAGAAAGTGAAGGATCTCTGACAGAGCCTAGTCATGCCTCTGGATAGTCACGGCTTGGTCTGAGAGGGCTGACAGAATCCATTCAAGGTTAGATGAAGACTCTTCCACTGGGCTCGCTTCCATGGTTCAGCTTTGCTGTAAGTAGGCTTTCAGGGCTTGTTGGTTCCATCCACTCTCCGTGGCAAGGGTGCGAAACTCGATAGCAAATTCTGCTACACTCTGGGTACCTTGAGTGAGGTGAAGCAGGCGACGATCAACCCCGGGTCTGTGATGCTCGAGTGTATGGTGTTCTACCACTGAACTAACTCCCTGATAGTTGAACCCAAGAGCAGAAGAGCAAAGAATCTGGAAACATGCGTTTCTTCCAAAAGTAAATAATCTTTTAATTGTAGAGAATTGCAAAATAGGATAAATAAAATAAAATAGGACAGCCGAGCTTCCATAAAACAGAGAAAAAAAAGACACAAGGGTCAAAAGTACAAATAAACTGGGAGAGCCGAGCTTAGTCAAAAACCGGAGAAACAAAAGAGACACAAGGGTCAAAAAGGTACAACAAGGATGATACTTAACTACAGAGCAGGTAACAGGAGGAACACGGTACAAAGGCTCAAAACTGAACACATGGTTGAGAAACAAGCAGGCTTATATAGGGCTATGTACAGGTGAAGGGAATGATGGTTAATGAGGAGCATGACACGGGAGGTCAAGGGCGAACGCCCTCTGCTGGTCTGGAGAGGAACAGCACCCCAAAGAGGAGATCCTTACAGGAGTCCCTCCCCTAGGAACAGCTCCTGACGTTCTCCAATGAGTAAATAAAATTACTACTTTACTGTTTTACCAGACTTTTTCACAGTTTAACACGTAATTTGTATTTAAGGTTAGATGCATAGGGAGTTTTGAGTCTGATGGTATAAATTCTTAAGCTTTGATGATAGGTGTCAGACATCTGGTGCAGCCAAATAATTTTCCACATTCACACCAGTAATTTTCACTCACATTTAGAGACGCACGTTAAAGACATGTTTTCCCATTGTTGCATGATGTTTTTTTAGCAAATAAGCTCAATCTTGCAAAATTGTCAAATGTGACGTAAAAAAGCACCTTGAGCTGACAATGCAATTGCACAGATACTTAACCGCAATGCTCGAAGTTGGTAATGCGCGATTCCAGGCACAGAACTGAACACTATTCTTGTGTACTGTGATGCGATGATGGGGGAGTTTTCAAGTTATGCAGTTAAATCATGTCTTGCATACTCATCTCAATTGATAAGCCATTTATACAAAATATATATGATTAATATAACATGTAAAAATATAACATGTTTAATATAAGGGAGTTGTTTTACATAGATAATTGTGTTAAATATACATATTTTCAAAATACATTGTTTGAATGTTATCTATGCATTAGTGAGGGGGTACGCGAAAGGATGTTGGATGTTTGGAGGGGTACGCCAGTGTAAAAATTTTGTGAACCTCTGCTCTAGTGCTATAACTAGTTTCGAAGCATTTCTTCACTTTACATGATAGCTTTGTGTGAGGAACAGAGCCATATACATCTTTATTCAGTCAATCATTAAAAATTTTGCCACAGTGGTGTTTCCCTTATAGACTTATAGAAAATAAGTAATAAATAAATAATAATAAAAAAATAAACCACAGGAACAACAAAACAAACAAATAAATCTAGTCATGAGTTGAATGAAACTCATCAACCTATTTTGTAAGTGTTGTAGTTATTGCAGGAATTACTTCTAATATACAATATTTTCATGTATAAATGGAGTTTATAAATTAGGTTTGGGAGGAGGAGGTAATTTAATCCGACCCATCACAACACCAGAGTAAGTGTATGTAAACAGCCACAACCTCTACATGGTGTCAAGTCTTCTGGCATTCGGCCCTGCCCATTACCCATGAACAGATCCAGGCAGTCGAATAATCGGATGCAACTTTGCAGCCAAGCATTTGCCTTCATAAGAAAAGCTCCTCCATCTAAACAATCTCATTATTCAACAGAAGCTGCTAGAGCAGCTCATTTGTTTTTGTTTTAAGTGTTATATTTTTACTCTGTCTTTCTTTCTATGCTCCATTCGCCAAAGTTTATAGCGTGAAGTTGCTTGCACAAACTGGCTGCTTCGGCGCTGTATACATGTGAAACAGCTCTCTACGACTGCTCATATGTTCTCCTATGTAAATTTCCCACCTGGAGCGGCCAGCTGTGTGAAGCTGCTTCTGCAAACTGGCTGATCCAACACTGTATACATGTGAAACAGCTCTCGACGACTGCTCATATGTTCTCCTATCTAAATTTCCCACCTGGAGCAGCCAGCTACGTGAAGATGCTTCTGCAAATTGGCTACTCCGGTGCTGTAAACATGTGAAACAGCTCTCTACGATTGTTCATATGTTCTCCTATCTAAATATCCCACCCGATGTGGCCAGCTGTGTGAAGCTGCTATTTCAGTCTGGCTGCTCCGGCACTGTATATATGTGAAACAGTTCTCTACAACTGCTAATATTTTCACTTATCTAAACTTTCCACCCGGAGCAGTCTACCTCCGTGAACGGGCGCCGTTCCGGCTTCATGATATTTGAGTTCCATTACAGTAAAATTTTTATTATAAAGCAAGAGAAACTAAGACTAACTATTCAATCCAACCACCATTTCAACCCTTCCAGCGTTTTTATTCTGGTTTTTCCACACAGGTGATTCCTGTCAGCCTCATTACCGTGCAGCTTGTTTATGGCTCGCACTATCAACCAATTCTGTTCGTCGTCATCTAATGTGAATATCGAATTGTTCTCCCTTCAGTGCCCACAAACTAATAAAATATAAAATAAAACTCCCCCACAATAAGCCATTGTGGCAGGGTGAAGGGCGGGGCCAGGTAGTGATTCCACACACTCGGCCCCTAATTAGGCTGATGAAGCCTGAGAGGGATAAAGGTGACCGAAGACGGCAGTGCGACAGAGAGAGAGTTACGGGAGGCTGCCCGAAACCTGTGTGTTTCTTTTGGTTCAGTTAATCATTAAACTATTATTTATATTGTTAAGCAGGTTCTCACCTCCTCCTTTACACTGAAATGTGTTACAGCCATCCCCAGATCTCACTCCTTGTCAAGGGCATTCACAATCCCAACCCAGGAGAACCGTTACAAGGCTACCCCTCACCATCGACCTGCTCATCTGATGTCCAAATATCACCACCAGGGCTATATATCTCCAAACACCTCAAAACCACTAGATGCAATATTCATCCCCACCTTCTTCGGCTTCCTTCGATGTTCAGAACTTACTACCATTGCAAAATTGACCTAAGAATCCATCCCACCATTTCAGACCTCCATTTCATAGACCATGAGAAAATCAGATAAAAATAGATCAGACCAAAAGAGGGCCTCAAATTTTCATTTTCAACCTGCCCAATCCTATCCAGCCCTTTTTCAATCGATAGAGGTAAGTGAATCCCTGTCTGAATGCAACATGAGCCTTTCACATTCATTTTGAATCGTGGGCTCCCTCGTTCGTGGTTCAGGATTTCAGTGAGGGCCCTTCCCGTTCAGCCGCAGCTGAGCTAGTCTGCTCGAGCGGCTGCCGATTCTTCTCCTAAGGGGCTTGCACCTTTTTCCGCACAAGCCCACCCATTGAACAACCTGGTTTGAAAGTTAAGGTCAATCTGGCCAGTTGGGATTCACGCCTCAGTCTGGTGTGACCTTGTGGTAAGAAACGATCCCTCCAGCACATTTCCCTGTGACCGATACCACCACTGTCCCTTCAGTGATTAAACCTGAATTGACTGTCCAATGTCCTCCTCTCCTACACCTCCCAATTATTTATCCCCGACACGGACCCTAGCATGAGGCTGTCACAGCAAGCGTCCCCGCTCGAATCTATCTTCTTTTGGATCTTCCCACCTCACATAAAATAAGCAAAGCAATGTTTTTTACATTATTTTGAGGGGCACAAGAGACTTCGCAATATGGTTCATCTCATCTCAGACACATGGATCCATAGATTACGGCTTGCTTTCCCATTTTGCTAGCATCTTTTGGGGACATTTGAGCTCAGATCAAGCCATATACACTCCTCTAAGCAGGATTACATTAACTTGCAAACTACTGTAATGAAGTTTTATAAACTAGGTTCGGGAGGAGCAAGATCATTTAATCCGAACAATCACATCACCAGAGTAAGCCTATACAAACAACCGCTTACCTCTGCACTGAAAAATATAATCCCCACAAAATAATGTGGCTCTGTAAGATATTCTTTTGAATGCAGCACCTCTCTGAGACAAACCACTGTAACCTGACCCACAGGAATCCAATCTGTCCAATAATTAGCCGCTTTGGAGTATAAAGGTTGTATTTGCAGGAATTTCCTACAGCTGGGATTGGATAATTTATGTGTTTGTGTGTGTGAGAGTTGTGGTGGACATTGGAACATCTCTGACTTGTGCCTATAAAAGACACCAAATGATAATGAGAAAGAGGCTTTTAATTGAAGTCTCACTCCATCATACATCCTATCCAGTTATTGGAGATTTTTTATGGATGAGATTTTTTGTACATATCACTAGATTTTTTAGACTAGACAAGAAGATAAATAATTAATCAAAAATATATGAACTTGTGTGAGTATTCCTTTGAAAATATATTTGACTTTACACAAAGATAAAAATAAATATAATAAATTAAATAACATAATAATAAAAAAAATATATATTTATAGTTTGAATGGTACAAACATTCATCCATTGCATCTACACATGTGTTGTATATTTACACAATTCTGTGTATCCAGTGCAGAAGTATTTAATGTGAATGTACTTAATATCTGGCCAGCACAGAACAAAGCACAAAGGAAACACATACAAATCTCCAGTAGGTTTTTCTATTTGACACGTGACATTTGACCTATTTGTGGTGTGGTGGTGTTGAGAAGGATTGATTTTTTATTTTTATTTGCTTTGACCCGTGTCCATTAGAGACAGCACTAATCAACAATGATGCTATTAAAATCATTCTCACTCTGACAGCTTACCAACACTAATGTTCAAGAAACATACAGACATATATGCGTATTAATAGAGCTATAATCAAATTATTGATTTGAGGGATGATTTTGTGCATATATATATTGAAGGCCTTATATATGGAGTTTAATTCAGATTTGTATTGTTTCTGGAATTGTATGAACGAAATGCAGGGTTGGGAGGGTTAATTTTGTAATGCATTCTGTTAGATTACTCAAGATCAGCAGTGTATTCTAAATACTTTGGATTACTTCTTCAGCACTGGTAGATTTTTTCACTTGTTTTGACTATAGAAACAAAATGGACTATCTGAAAAACCTAAATATCATATGCAGTGTTGTTTCTAAAACAAGATCAATCTAATTAATCTGGTTTTACTGTAAAAATATCTAAAATTATAATCAAACATTATTATGCCGAATTCCCAATGTGCTTTTAAGTCCTCATAGACGTGTAGTGATTCGCCTCACTCCGGGTGGCAGAGGACGAATCCCAGCTGTCTCTGCATCAGAGACATCAACCCGCACATCTATTCACATGGCTTGTGAGCACATTGCCATGGAGACATAGCATGTGTGGAGGCTTCATGCCATCCACCACTGCATCCACGCTCAACTCGCCACACGCCCCACCGAGAACGCACCACATTATAGCGACCACGAGGAGGTTACCCCATGTGACTCAACCCTCCCTAGCAACCAGGCCAATTCGGCTGCTTAGGAGACCTGGCTGGAGTCACTCAGCACACCCTGGGATTCAAACTAGCGAACTCCAGGGGTGTACATTACTTTTTTATTGTAAAAGTATTTTAATTACCAACGATTTAAATTGTAACTGTAGTGGAATACAGTTACTTATAGTTTGTATTTTTAAATATGTAATCCTATTACATATATTCTGTTACTCCCCAACACTGATGAAATGTATTAACCCTCTGGGATCTGAGGGTATTTTGGGCCCTGGAGAAGTTTTGACATGCCTTGACATTTGTGCTTTTTTCAATTGCATAAAAACATATTAATGCCTAAAGTATGTGAGCAACATGTGTGTACATGTTTGTATTTTTGAGAAAATAACATTTATGTGTGGTTTTTGAAAAAAATAAAATTTTAAGTCACTGAAATAAGGTCATATAATACATACTAAACATTTGTCCACAAGACTTTTGAGAACTGGATCTTGTAGCCTAGAGTTTTTGCTACAAAATGATGTGAAAACCATCCTGATCACTCATTCATACAAAACAATATAGTCATTTAACTTTTGTAAGACAATTTTAGTGTTGAAAGGTCAAATGCGAGGAGGTGTGAATGATCATGAATATTTAGGTGATTCACACCTCAGAGACAATGACCCCTCCCCTGGGCCTATCAATGAGGAATGTGACAGAAAGAGAATGAATGTGAGGAGACTTAATGATCCAAATCAAGTTTTAAATTAAAAGATATCTGACTATATATTTTATTTACATAAAGACTTTACTTAATTTTAGACCTACATTACCGTTAAAAGAAGTCTCTTCTGCTCACCAAGACTGGATTTATTTGATCCAAAATACAGAAACAACATTGATATTCTGAACTCTTTTTACAATTTAAAAGAACAGTTTTCTATTTAAATATATTGCAAAATCCAATTTGTGTTCAAAGCTGAATTTTCAGCATCATTACTGCAGTCTTGTGTCACATGATCCTTCAGAAATCATAATAATATGCTGATTTTTAATATGGGCATATTTAAAGTGCGTTTTGCTCATTTACACCTGAACAGATATTTGCAAGCACAAGCTTTGTTGATGATAATGAGGCATTATAAATACTAGATAAAATATAATCTAAACATTCATATTATTTTTAGATCATATTACATATATTTATATCATAAAGCATACAATTTAAATGCCTGCTTTAGCTGAAACAGCATTTAAATGTAACTAAAACTTGCTTATTAGGACATATTTCTAATTTCATACACTAAATCCTGGCTGGCAAGTCTGGAAACAGTCCCACTAGTAAAATATGTTCAAGTTTATATAAAATAGCATGTCAACTAAAGAAAACTAATTGACTTACTCGTCTGTAATTGTATCCTCGGCTGGATCATGTCTCTCTTCAAAATACAAACGTTCATTGGAGTCCCGTTCTTCTTCTGAGGAAAATGTTAACTCTTCCTTACAATCCTGGAGTTTTCTCGCCTGTGTATGCGTTTACATCACACTAATGTGTTTACAACCTCACAGTGGGGGTGTGTACATTTGTGTTGATCGTCTCAGCACATTAGCGTATGAATGGCGCGCTCTGCTGGTAGGTGGGATCACATTACAGATAATTAGATGAACTGGTAAAAACTGAACATCGCTTGGTTTCAAACAGATTGCATTGCAGGAGAATATTTGTTTTAAATATGAATTGGTTTATTAAAAAGTAGACATTTAAAGCTTTCTTTAGACATATGTTTCATGTTTGTGTGATATATATTCGCGGAATTTCAGTTCATTTTAGTTACGTGTTTCTGAAATATGCTCGTGAACACTGAGACTGCTGTTAGCTCACCCTTTTTATTTTCTTTATTTTACAAAATCACAATGTTTCATTGTTGTTTTGAGTGTACACAAAAAAAAGTAGACACTTTATAGTCTCTAATGATGTCTTACACTTATCTGTATATCCAAAAATGATGGAGTATTTTAAGTAGTCTCTGCTGTAATGACGAAAATATCCAGCAGGACGCGCCGGCGCGTCCGTCGACCCCAGAGGGTTAAAGGTATAGTGGGGGGAAAACCCCTACTTAAATGTAATACAATTGTTGGAAATAATATTAGCTTGCAATTTGTCTATTTTTTCCTAATAATGATTTTCCTAGATCAGAATGCTATAAATATAATTTGGTTCTATGCTGTACTGCTCTATAAACAAGCACTTGATGTTGAATTCAGAGACAAATTCTGATGTTGAAGAGCCCAAAGTCATCAAGAATGCTTGTAGAAAAAAAGAAATTAAAGAAATGTGGAATATTTGAATAAACTAATATATTCTGCTTGTCATCATGTGAAAACTAATGCTGTAAATGAGTGGATTCGTACCTCTCTACCTCAGAGCAGAAGAAGAATAGCTTAAATTCTCCACCAATCACAGCTCAACATATTGGCTACAGCATTGATTGATGAAGTATTTAAGTCGCCAATCGCACATCACCTGCTTTTTTCCTGCGTCTTCACATGGCTGCTGGGAGGAGACCCTAAGGCTCCCTAACATCACAAATTTGCCATTTACTTTCAAAGCCACTTAGGGGTTAGTATGTGTCCTCTGTGCAAGTAAAAGTGTCATGAACTAGAGTAGTTATGAAATAAAGTGGTGATGTGGTGGGGGCAGAAGAACTGAGCATACAGTACATTTATCAAGCCTCCCAAATAACCCCACCCCACTACAAAAATAAATAAATAAAAATAAACTGAAACAGTCCAAGTCTGGGTCTATAAACCTATGGTATAGAAAATATATCAAGTTACATTGAAGAAGCTAAATACAAAAATTGCAACATTTGGACATTTGTTTTAACAATGTAAACCTTATCAACTGTTTTCAACTCCACTGAGATGCAGGTGTGCGCTGACATGACCGCTCTGTTATTTTGCTCGTGAGTAAGTGTGTGCGTAATGCATATGTGTGTGTTTTTGTGTAAGAGTGAAAGAGAGGGGGAGCACAAGGGTGCTTTCCACAGATATTTCAGATAATATAGAAACTGTTGTATTGATCAAGTCGTTGGAGTGTGTTTACGTGTGTTGGCGTGAGAGAGGGAGGGAGCGTAAGGCACTTTTCAACCGAAATTTAAATACATTTAGGATATTATAGACATTGTCGTTATTATCCAATGTACCTAACCAGTGTCTTGGTATTAATTGGTTATATTGCTGTGGTAGTATGTATGGCTCTTTGATATGGAACCGATATGCGGTCAAGACCTGGAACTACTTCATAGCTGTGTGTTTACTGGAAAATAATTGCACACCTTAGAACGTCTGTCAACCAATCAGAATCAAGCATTCAACAGACTTGTGGTATTATATATATATATATATTGCACAGCTCTCTGAAACCCTCAATTCTGCTTGGTCAGTGGTGCCATCCAGTGGACAATACTGCATTGTAACAACTGCACATCTCATTAAGATGTATCAGACTGCTTATCTGGGTTCTGAGAGACATCTCTCCTGCTTCTCAGATCATTGTGTGATCTCTACAAGTCAGCTAATAACATTATTTAACTCAAATCAATGTTTGATGTGCATTTATTTATTTATTTGGCAAGTAGTCTTGTAATAGGCTGAATAACGGTCATTTTTACAAAGTAAACACCAACAGAATTACACAATTTCAGCACAAATCAATGTTTCATATCCATTTATTTGTTTATTTGGCAAGTAGTCTTATAATAGGCTGAATATAGAGTCGTCAGATTTTCACAAAATAAACACAATCAGAACTCAGACATATATGTCAAAGGCAGAAATATTATGAGTAGCATGGGAGTATGCAATTCAGAACTCAGTGAGGGATCTTGTTCCATACGTAATGACCCTTAGCTTTCCATTATGCCATTGGTAGAGAACTGCCCCTAACCCTTCTCAGATGCATCAGTATGTAGAGTGAATGGGGAGTTAAAATCAGGATAAGCCAATACATGTGGATGGGTAATTATGTCAATCAGTACAGTATACCCAGGGTGTTCTTGTGCTCTTCAGTTCAGACCACTGGTGTTCTGGATGGAAGCTGGTTACCTTTTCCTATGGGTCTAATTGTGTTATTGGCCTTTACTTGCGCAAGATCACAGATTGGTTTCTGGAGAAGTTCTGTATGTATATTCTGTAGTAACATAAGAATCCTAACAATAAGAATCTTTATACTTCAAGTTCAAGTACTTTTATTTATATAGCACATTTAAAAACAGCATCAAGGCTGACTAAAGTGCTGTACAAAACAAGATTATAAAAACACACAACGAAGACCAGGACATTACGTACTATTAAAAGCCAGTGAAAAGAGATGAGTTTTAAGAGAAGATTTAAAAACAGATAATGATGGTGACAATCTCATACTGATACAAATATAACATAAATGATACAAACTATTCCATAAAATAGGACCCACAACCGAAAAGGCTCTCCCACCTCTACGCTTTAGCCCCAATTGTGGTACATTGAGGAGATATTAATAACCGGATCTCAAATTTCTAGGTGGATTGTAATGATGTAGAAAGTCTGACAAGTAACTGGGGGCTTGGTTGTGTAACAATTTGCAAACAAGCAAGAGAATTTTAAAATCAATTCTAGCTTAAACCGGCAGCCAGTGAAGTGATCTTAAAATGGGGGTGACATGATCGTATTCAATTTTGCTCTTGCATTTTTAACTAATTGGAGTCGAGCAATTGGAAATTTGGAAATTCCACAATAGATAGAATTACAGTAGTCCAGACGATAAGTGATGAAAAAATGAACCACTATCTCTAACATTTTCTCTGACACAGTATAGAGTATACTTCCCCAATTATTATTGGTGACATATCTCTCAAGGACAAAATGGCTTTGAGATCTTTGAAATCAATGTGAACAAGATGTCCCACATAGCAGACCTTTCTTTTGACAAAATAAATTTTGGTTAACTCATGCAGTTATGGTGATTTTAAGACACTTCTATGTCTCTTAAGATGGTCCTCAAATATCATCAAGAAAAGGTATGCAGCAATAATCTTGTTGGGACACCCCCATGCTTTTTCTTTTAAATCAGCAGGTGCATTGGTCAGCCCAAAGAGAATCCTTTTCCACTAATACAACTCCCATAGTGTGATGAAGGCTATGAGATGTCTGGATCTCTCAGCTATGAACCCTTGGATATATGCTTTCCCTTAATCAAGAATGAAAAACCTGCAATAGCCACCTAATGTGTTTGTAGATCTTGTATACAAGGTAAAGGATCGGGTGCTGTCTTCTGGTTAAGTGAACGATAATCAATACACAGCTGAAGTGAACCATCTTTCTTCCTTACACATATGAGAGGAGCAGAGTATACCAACTTGGACTTCATGATCCACCCTCTAGCCAAAAGTTCTTGAATGTATTCCTTAACCTCATTGTAGAGCAGCTTAGAAATAGTCATCAGCAGGCTAGGAATGCATCTTATGTCACCTTGTCCAAGTGCTTTTGACTCTTCATAGAGTATTTTCTTTACCAGCTCTTGCTGTTCCTTCTCTATGTGACTGAGATCAACAGGAAGATATGGTCTTATGAGGCAGTGTGATTTTATGCATGGTGTAATTGCCAACAGGAATTTGAACAAATGGTTTCTGTAGGTTGTGAATTTTCAAATGACCCTCGCCATCAGCCAACTGGTCCAATGTAGAGCTCTCTATGACATTTTGAAACAGTTCAAAAGATCAGGTAAGATTAAAGCTGTCTAAAACACAACATTTGACATGGGTCACAACCTGAGTGGATAACAACATCCTGTGGTTAAGCTTTCAGCATGGCCTGAGAATCCAATTCCAGCTCATCTAAAGCGTTCTGGTGTTGGATGAGATTGACAAGAGCATTTGCCTTATAAATTAAAATTTTCATCGCTGTATTTAGGAGATTGGCTAGGGTGAACAGGACGTGAGGTCGAATTCAACAACATTAAAGCATGGGTCGTTCTAAACCAACCATGCTTACAGGGCACCTGTATAGCCAACCTCGGATCATCATTCCCTGGAAGATTAAGCGAGATCTCTGGAATGGCATTATGCCTTTTTTACATCTCTTTCTTACAGTTCCTGTGGATCAATAATCTCAGAGAGGGGACAAAGCTCTATGGGAGTTAAATACATTTTTCTGTCCAGTATTGGTCCATAATGCTCATCTAAGGTCCTGTGTCTAAAAAAACACTGACAGGAAAACCACTAATACTACATTTCCATAAGCACTTATCCCCTACAACCTGTGCAACTCTCCTTTGTGTGGCCAGATATATATGGAGATTTAATATCTTGGATTTTGGTTTGGGAAAATTAGTGTGGGTGTAGAAGCATTTCATACTGGGACAGTGACTTTTCTTTGATAACTAGTTGTCCCTCTACAATGACTGATCCCCGTTTCACTGAACTTTTGGCCTCCTAATGCAACCAACAGCTCTGTGTCCCTCTGTGCCGCACACAAATTAATGGCTACAGGTGATCACATTTTTCTCTGCAGTTTGGGCACCCCTTGACTGTTTGTTTCTTCTCTGAAGCAATCTATTAGATGTCAACTGTGGCTGTGATTTTGACCTATATTGATGCTGTGGGCCTGGCTGAAGTGGTGGCTGATACTGGATCTGAGAAGGCGCCTGTGTGTTTGGCTGGTACAGGGGCATTACAGATTGTGCGAATTGTGTAGGATGCTGAAATTGTAAAGAGTGCTGCTGTGGCTGTTTTTGTAATTGTGAAGGCCTTTGATGCTGTTGCTCACTGTAATCACACAATGAATGATGACATTCTGTCATTTGGGGCTGTTTCTGGGATTTGACAGCTTTGGTTAAAGATTCTATTTGCGCTTTAAGTTGGTGATAGGTCTTGCCTTTTGTTGCCACATAAGCTCTCATCACTTCTTTTGCCCAGTTGTCAGAATCAAACTGGGCACTATGTGCATGTACTATGTATGACTTGTAGATTGACCCAGCCGCCATTGCCTCTTCGTGATCTTGATGACATGCTCAGTAGGGTGTCATCAGAAACACTGTTGTCTGAGAGGAGGGGTCTCAACTCACAACGAATGTCACTGTGCTTTAGGCCAATACATTTTGAAACATTATGAAGTAGTGTTGTCAAAAGTACTGGTACTTTGGTACCAAGTCAACACTAAAATAAAAAAGATGTAATGGTACAAGTGTTTCTACAGTACTGGTAGTAGCTATCACTGAATCTATTTGGTACCAGCGTGCAGTATAACTGACACATGACTACTTTAAAATGCTCACAGGCTTATTTTGAATGCATGCTCTGTTACAACTTTTACACTGAAATGCACAATTTCATGTCATGTTCTAGTGTGATTTATTAAACCGCTAAAGGCAGCAATCTTAGTGTGGATGAGCTGCATGCTGTAAATGAATGTATAAATCTGACCGCTCATACACTGGTAACTCTACAAAAATTGGGAATAATTTACGTTGTTTTAGATGAAAAAAGCAGAGCACTAATCCACTGTAAAGCACGTATTACATGTAAAGTAGACTATTTGTTTATATAATTAAATCACAGCATTTGCCCTTTAATCTCAACTTTATTTGTAAAGCATTTCAAACAACAGAGATGACCAAAGTGCTTCAAAGAAATCAAATTTAAAACATAACATTTCAAGATTCCCATGTATATTAACATGTATATAAACACCAACAATTTAAAATACAAACACTCCAAAACTGTGTCCTACATTTCATTTGTCAGACTCAAAGGCCAGTGTAAAGAGATGAGATTTCAGACATGACTTAAAATCCTTCAATGATGGGCTGTGTAGTGAACTGTTTATCCAGAAAAGTGAATTTCTGGCAAAAAACACACATAAAAGCAAGATTCAAAATAAAAGCTAGATGCCTGAAATTGAAGAAACTGTGACAGAAATATACTATACAAAATGTTATATTCACTGTAATAACAATAATAATTATAATGATAGCATTGATTAAACAGGACATAACAAGATTAAATGACATAACATGACATGTTGAAAAGTTATATTTCACTTTTTAAAAGTTATAACAATTAATAGACGAGACACCATATTATTAATGAAATTAAAATGTAACTTTAAAACATGGAGATCTGTAAAATAATAATTATTAATAATAATACTATTAATTAAACTAAAACATGGAGTTCTGGAAAATAATAATATTAATAATAATAAATAGGACAGATTGATTGAGAAACACTTGAAGGAAGCATGTATTTCTTTTCATTTATAATTGATATTGAAATGTAACTTATTAAATAGACTAAACGGGTGTGCTCTATAGCACATGATCTTATTAGCATGTTTTTGCTTTGGTATCAAAATTGGTATCAAGAACCCAGTGGCGGTTGGTGAAAAATATCTTAAGTGGGGCTATGTCATATTCGGCATTTTCAATAGTCTGGTAACCATGGGACAGGTCTTTTAGCATTGTGGCTCCCAGGTTGTGGAATGCTTTTCCTCAAGACATCCGTCAAGCATCCACCCTTCTCTCCTTCAAAAACCTCTTAAAAACACTTTAAAAAAAAAAAAATCTGAATATTACTCTTCAGCTCACAATCTTTAAAGGTCCCATGACATGCTTCTTTTTGTAGGCTTTGATATAGGCCTCTGCCTTGTTATGGATATTGTAAGAGGTTATTGTAAGTAACCTCTGAATATTACTATCTGCCCTTGGTGTGTCTATCTTTGATGTTGAGGTTTATTTTTTTCAGTTTTTTAACCTATATTGTAAATTGACATTGGATGTTGGAAAGGCTATATAAATAATTCTTATTATAATTAATAACCACCCAAATACAATTTAAGGATACCAGTGCTCTGTGAAAAAGTTATTATTTAATACCAATATTAAAAGGTTGAGGCATTCTTGCACAAAAACAAACGTATTGCATAAACTTTCCATTTGAAATTGAACTCAAACAATATACTTAGTGATTAATTAATTAGCTGATTAAATATAAAAGTATTACCTACAACAATTTTGAGTGATTTTTCAAGCAAATATTCCACATGTACAGTAAATAGCAAACATAGTAGCATGGGCGCGGCCGCGCGCTTGCTTGGGGCGCTATATGAATCGCCCATAGCTGACTAGATTTGAGCTCGCTGATTGGCTACAGTTTATGTCAGACATTTCTATCTTAAATCAGCTATTGGCTAAGCTGCTCCAGAGACCCGCCTTCCTGGGGCAATTTCTCCAGCGCCCCAGAGCTGATGACACGTGCACTACAGGAAGGGGACGTGTAGAAAAACCAGATATTTTGAATTTCTATTTATTTTTCACATATACTGGGCGCATTTAACATCTCAAACACACAAATATTGACAATTTGTATACATGATTTATGTATTTACTTATTTATTTATTGCATTTGGCTCATAAACTGGGGGAGGGGGGGCGGCGCCCTAGCGCCCTCTATTGGCCAGCCGCCCCTGCAAGAACCATTACATTTCAATGGTATTGGTACTGACTACTGAAATTTTGTTACCATAACAACACTAGTATGAAGAAACATTCTAAAATGTCATATCTAATATCTGTGTTTCCCTGTCTAGAACAGAACAGTAACTTCTTAGTTAGGCTTATCATTTGGTACAGAAACTGCTGTTGTGTCTCATGGTTATGCTGCTTGGCACTCATCAGTTCCTGGAATAGTTTAGTACTGCTTCCTTCTTCTAGATGAGACTGGAGATAACTCTTCAAATCTGTTAATGTCATATCATCCTTGGCTATTAGCGTTAAAATTTCCAGGTTTAATGATGCTGAGCACCCAGTTCTCCAGCTGTCAAAGAATACAGTTTCTTCTTAATGTTTCAGATAAGTCTCTTTCTGTCTTCATAGGACATGATCCACTTTCATGCAGCTCTGGATATGATGTGATGCTCTTGGTCAGGATAATGCTGGTCACCTACTCCCCTTTAGCTTCACACACACGTTGTTCCTGAGAAATGTACTATTCTGTCCCTAGGTTCAAATCACGACCATGTATCATCATCAATAACAATGATTCCGGATGACGAGCTCCCTGCACAAAGATAATTTTTTTTAAATTTACTTTAGTAAGAGTAAAAAGTACCAAGTACAAATAATTTTCTCAAGTAAATGTTACGGAGTAAATTAAGTGCGTTACTACCCACCTCTGGGTGAGCATCTGCAAAATCCTTGCATATGCACTTGACTACACTGCTGAAATAGAGACTATACTTACGCCATGACACATCATTGTGCTGGAGTCATGATCATGTGTAGTGAGGAGATCCGCTTCCCTGTGGCCATGCAGAAGTCTCTTGCAGTCGCACCATCTCCTGCAACATCATCAGCATGTCACTATGCAAAATAAGTGTTGATGAAATCAACCTGCCATTAGGTTGCAGGTGATTTGCTGAGACTACTGTTATATTATTTAGTTATTTATTCCTTTAATTTTCATTTCAACATTTTCTCCAAAGAAGGCATGCTGAACATTATTTTGCACAGTGATATTAACAGTATTCATAATGGGGATAAACTATAATAGCATTGATTATGCTGAATTGATCCAGCTGGCTAGTGATTTTTTTACCTAAGACCGACCTCAGACAAACATACAAAATACAATACTAAATGTGTAAACACCAGAGGTTAAATTGGGATTTCGGAGGTGGGGGAACCCTAAAATCGGGTGATGTCACACCTTTGTAAATGCACATTGTTATTAACGGTGGAAACAAACATCTCATACACAACTACATTTTACTCAAATAGTTAATGTAACAGATACTGTGACGTGAAGAATTTTTTACTACAGTGAATCCCAATGTATATTTGCCAGAATTTTTTTTTCAATAGAAATAAAATAAATAAATAAATGCTGAATTAACAAAAATGGAGTGCATAAATAACAGTGAAACCTTATACAGTACAGTGTGTTGGTCGAGTGATCTTTTGATCTATGTTGATGTTGCTTTGGATGCGAGTGATTCTGAATTCAAAACCCCTTTGTCTATAGCCAACAGCTCTTAATATACTATGTCAAATTGCAACTGCATATCTGTGGATCTAATAAAGTGTGAGCAGTTCATTCCATATTATGTGATTTCTATGAAACATAGATCGGATGATGGCATGATACAGAAGCGGAATGAGTGTCTGGATGATGGCGCGATACAGAAGCGGAATGAGTGTCTGGATGTGAGAGTATATGGTCTTGTGTCGCTCTCAAATATGCTGCCTCAAAAGCCCCACACACATTCAGCGACTTTATCAATTAAAGTCGTTAGACTCTTTACTATGAAGTCGCTCATGGGCGTTCCTACTGCTGACACTTAACGTTATTGGTGGACGGCATGTCTGCCATATCCTTAAAAAATGTGATCACAGGTTAGATATAAAACTAAGACAAGGATTTAGGAACAAGGAATTAGTTTTCTTGTCGCTAAAAATAATTTATTTAAACTACAGAAGTGATCAATGCTTTTAATCATTAATTTACAAAATCTACAACTCAATCTCACTCAGACTGCAAACAATATTGCTATATTCTTATATTGCAGGGGAGTGTGTTTTAATATGAACTTCAGCAGTGCTCAATATATCAGATCAATAACAAGATGAATGATCTATCATTGTACGAAACAAACTCTGGCATAATTTCCTGTCCATGCATCATTTTATTATATCTATGTATGTGGTTACAGACAGATCATATAAAACAGTGAAATCACTCATAGAAGTTTCTGTCTGCTTGCACTCGACTAAATTATTCACAAAGGCGACGGGTGGCATGAGCTCCAGTGAACACTGTCTTCGCTCCTATTGGTTATCACTCCCGAACGTCGCTCCTTATTTGCATAAAGTTTTCTCAATTATTTTGTGTCACTCGCCACGTCCATATCTAGTCATCAGAGGTTGCTGTCTCTTGTGTCACAGGAAATTGCCAGCTCTTATTGAAAATTAATATAATCAGGTCGCTTTGTAGCTGGAAGTTGCTGTATGTGTGACCAGGACTTAACACAGGGGGCATCAATTGCATATGGCAGGATATGGCAGCTGCCATACCTTGGCTACCTGGTCAGTGCGAAGGAATATATTTTAATTACAGGACTAACAGAGTTTTAAATTATTTATTGTTACAAATAAATTCTAACTGACTGAATTCCATACCCGTGCGCTGTTTGGCTACCGCCACGGTTACATGAGTAAGTCTGTAAGGATCGGGAGTAGAGATGCATGGTCTCAAGCGCAGAGTAAGTAAAATGGGCTTTATTGACACTATGGGCGACAGCCGCTGGATGGCGGTGATGGATTGGTCGATCATGGGAGGCTGCCCGTTGTCCGAAGTAATCCAATCCTCCCTAACTCACGAACCCCCCCAAACCCCCAGACTTCCCATCTCCCAGGAGCCAAGAGGTTCCTCAAGGCAAATGTTAAACATATCTTTGAGAGCAGCATTAAACATATCCTTGAGAGCAGCATTGTTGTAACCCAGCCCCTCCGCTGCTCTCAGGAAATTGGTGGCAAAATCCCTCTTGTCAGCCTTCCCCAGACAGAGGGAGCGAAGCCGGGCGAGCTAGGCTGAACGCTCTCTAAGGAGCCCCTGGGGGGTGGGAGATGGGAAATGGAGGATGCCCATATAATGGCCAGTTTGATCTGTCAGGATATGGGTAGGAGATGTGAGGACTCAAGCGCAGAGTAAGTAATATGGGCTTTATTAACATAAAAATTATAAACAAAAACTATCAAAAACTACCCCTTAGAGAAAAACTACTCAGTCGAGGGCAGATGTAGGAATGGGCAGCAAACATGAGTCTTGCCCATCCAATCAAACATTTTAGAAATATGGTTTTATATATATATATATATACAGCAGCCCAGGAAAGCATATCAGAATGTGCTTCAGCCTCAGACATAGCGGGCAAGCCCGAAGGTGGAAGCCCAGTCATGTCCTCCACGTCAGATGCCGCAACGCTCTCCGATGCAGTGGCGACATCATCATCCTGCTCCATGGCCCCAACGGAGACATCAGAGTGGCTGTGAGGTGAGCCGGTCTCACGTCGAGCCTGGAAAGAAGAGGAGTTGTTTGCTCTTTTAAATGTCATTTGAAATGCCCAGAGAAGGGAGAAAGTTGCACTTGCTGGCAATGCGTCTTTGATCCAACAGGAAAGCTCTCATAGAGGTGAGTGGAACAGAAGTGAGGTTTTTCAGCTAGCTGAACCCACCTAAACACTTGGCTCAGAAAAAAGAATCTGACTGGACAGAGGAACATCCCGCATTTTATACCCGTATGTCACCGGACATACGGGTATAAAATGTGGGATGTTCACAAATTTTGTTCGCCAATATGGCATTGGCCTTTTCATAATCAAAGGAAGTAATGAACGACTTGAAACTCTGACCATACAATCTCTATCTTGCTGGATGAGTTGAGATTACTCTGTGTTCCACCAAACACTGCACAACATCCGCATCTTCATCTGTTTGCCTGCAGAAGTGAAGAAAGATTTATCTTCCCTCTTCAACCAAGTCGATGTCACTGATTTATCTGCCAGCCCGCCGAGAATCAGCAGCCGTACTGCCTGCCGACAGAGTGAGGAAATGGCCTCCCATCATCACCCGATGCTCGAGGAACCGAGTTGGAGTCAAACGACAGATGAACACACATTCTACCTGCTTCCTCAAGCGATCCAAGTAAGAGGTTAACGTCTGGGCAGAGATATAATATTTTAGTGTTATTCTTGTGTATCAAGCAATTACTTGTACAGTTTACAGACTAATTGTTGATAATAATGCTAGATATTATTGTAAGGTACTGTTATCATGAATTAGATTTGCTGTGCTGTAATCCAACCACGTTGGACTGTTGTAAGTGTACGCCATCACGGATGAGACCGGCACACTGAGTTTATTGTTTAAAGAATCAAAGACCGCGGGACAGGTTACGAGCCGTTCACCACATCTCTGAATGATAACAGCTGCCTTCTCTCCCACAATCGAGAAACCTGCTTTGGTGCCTTTTTTTATAAAGCTCAGCTTTGTCACCAAGTTATCGTACAAGCGGAGACTTGCTGTAAACGGGCAGACGCCATTACCCAGCTTCTCTCTGCCCACATTCACGTCCATATTCTCTGGCCAGAAATCTTGCTTGACATACTCTCCACAAGAGTCATGTCTGCCATTTTGTGCACGTCACACACACATATACACACAAATACACACACAAACACACACCTTCCTCTCATGTGTTATAGGCTTATTTTGGTTACCATATCTAATCAGATCACTGTCTAGTTTGTAGTTGTAAGTGGAAAGTTTATTCACTGCATTGTATTGATTATTAATTGATATTACTGCATCAATAAACTTTTATATATTTCAAAGAGAAGTGTTTTGGTTTGTTTTGCATACACCTGTGTCAAAGGCTGGCAGGGGATGCCAGTGCTCAGATTCAAGCCTTCGTTGTTTCCTTTTGAATATTGATGTTCTCCAGATGTGAATTTTCCTAAGAGAACAATCTCATTTTTAGACTGTTATACTGTCTGGTATAAGTCCCTGATCCCAGGGCAGTGACCCGGAGATATTAATCCTTATTAATATTCTATTGATTTTGATAATTGACAATTATCATTGATGATTGTTGAATTTGAAGGATCATAAGCTAGTGTATCAGTGTTCCATTAATTTTAATAATTAATGATTATCTTTGATAATAATTTTCTATTGAATTGGATAATTGATGGTCATCTGTTGATGATTGTTGATTTAAAGGATTAAAAAGCTAACATTAATTCTAATCGGTGATCTGTTGATTTTGATAATTGATAATTATCTACGATAATTATTAATTATTGCTAATAACCAAACCTGCTCCTAAACGTAGAGCCCTACATTAATTGGTGCCCTGTGTTTATCAGTGTGTATGCATAAGAATCATTACTTCAAAGTTTGTTTCTGTTTTACAATTGACCTCTCATGACCTGCCAAGCATAGGCCAGTGTTGTGTGAAAGTGGTCTTAGAGTGAATTAGGGGTTGGTCAATTTACGATAGACTGCTCAGTGCCTGCTGCTGTTGTTTTTATTTAAATCCTAATGCTTTCACCTAGATGTTACAGAGTGGTGTCAGGTCACGTTAGTGACATCCACCAAGGAGAGAATGCAGTGAAATTACATTGCAGTTAAATTAAATAACAGTAAACCATAGGCCACAGGTCGAAGCCTCTAACCTGTGCGTTTGTGTCAGCATTATAGCAACTGTAACTCAACAAGCTATCAGAGCTACTGTGTACAAGCACTTTTACTTCCAGTAAAATTAGTTGCAATCACACCACATGGCCGGAGCTGAAGCTCACCAGAGGTCAGATGACCCAACACTGCAAGATGTGGTCGCTTCTGTCCTCCATCTCTCCGTAGAGGAGAGAGATAACCTAAATGGCTATGATATTAGTCGTTGTGATGAAGCTTTGCAGGCACTAGTTGATTATGTCAACAACTCAGTTGGGAAGCCAAAGCATAATCCCAGACCTTATGGGACAAATGTTCCTACTCCATCACCGCAGAACCCAACTGCAAACTGCAGAGCACCTGGCCCAGCTCGCCCAGCTACCAAGTGGTGCAAAGGGAAAATCTCAGCCTGTGCCAAGATGTTAGGTGCACCCAAGCTGAGATAGTCTGGGCACAGGAAGATAATGCCCGGATGCAGGAGGAAAACGAAACCCTGCACAGGCAGTTTCAAGCTGCCCAGCTAAGAGTAGAGCCAGATCAGGTAAGTGCAGCTGAAACACACAGCGGAACGTCTGACATCGAAGAGAGCCCCCACTTTAGCACAACGCATAGAAATCTGCCCCTAGTGGTACAGTCTCTGACTCCTCCTAGATGCCATTCATGCATCTCCAGCAGCCTGATGGTTGGACGCAGGTGCTACTCCTTACAGTTGCCCACTCAGTCAGTTTTCAATCACGCCACCTTGCGTTTCAAAGTGACTGATTCCACACCACGGGGGGGAGGAATTACTTCCAAGCCCAGAGTGGTGTAAGTGGCTCGAAGATTCCATTAGCCAGGGAGCTGTACGCAAACCGGTGTTCACCCCCACGCGTCGACTGGACTCCTTCCCCACCACGAAAGGGAGGAAGTCATCCTCATTGCTCTAGCGATCTGAGTGACTATGGTGTTTCGGATGACTCTGATGACCCGCAGTCATACAGACACTAAGGCTTGCACATTCGACAACTTGAGTCCCTTGCAAGGGACATAGAGAGCTTTGACCCGAGTAATCGAGATTCAAACATTGACGATTATCTCCGAGAAGTTGAGCGATGCCTGGTTGACTTGCCTTATGCTTCGTCGCATGAAAAACTCAAGCTCATATGGAAGACCACGGTTAGTAATGTCCATGTGTTCATGGAAACACTACCGACTGGTACCCGAAACTGCTACTCAGCTCTGTGTAAAGCCCTACGTGAGGAGAATTAGCTGTATATTGATGAAGCCTCCGCTACAATAGCAGCTTTCGCCATCACAAAGAAGAAGCATGAGCCTCCACGTGAGTATTACAGATGCCTGAGAACCACGTACTTTCAAGTAAGGAGGAGGAGGAACAGGCTTTCAAGTCTTTATTCCTTCACAACCTCCATGAGAGTGTGCGATATGACTTCACGATGCACTGCAGAATGGGCAAACCCAACATGCAAGGTACACGCAACTGGCATGGGAGACACACGTTCACCCTGTCCAAGGGCACGAAGGTGATACCAGAGTCCTGGGGATCCAAGTCTCAGAATATGCAGACCTAGTGCTTAAAGGCAACACAATGCCTTGCATTAAGGTGAATGCTAGAACAGGACCCCAGAGGTGCCGATCACACCACCAGCAGGGTGGGCAACAGAACCAGGGGTTTGGTGTCCAGACACGCCAGGCCAAAACAACAAAACGTTTGCTGGCCGAAAGGAAAGGTACGGTTTGAAAGAAAACCCAAACAAGAAGGTGAGTGGGTAGACAAGGTTTCAAACCCTCTCAGAGAGCAAGATTTGAGAAAGGAATTGGAGGATATAAGGAGATGCTTGATGGAGTTAGTAATGCAGTGTGATGTTCATACGTCATTCACCAGCTCCACCGAACTCCTCAAAGGAACACGGCATTAAAACTCCATCAGCATGAAGTGACAATGTACCCCCTCCCATTAATGCCAAAGTTTACTTTAAAGGTTGTGAAAAGGGGAACGGGGGTCCAAGTTGCTTCCCAAAACAGTCACTCAAAACATGCCACACTTTTCTGATCTTTTTGGGTGATCTGGTCTGTCAAATGCCCGACACACCGGGCGTTTTACTGGCCAGATCACCCAAGAAGGTGATCTGGTCTGTATGATCTGGATGATGGCGACTTGTCCATCTGAGGCTGGCAAACTGTTTTGTGGACCAAGTGTTCTCGGTGTGTCAACCTGAGCCCATGTGTCCATGATGGCAGTCAATGAGAGGAGCCAGTCGGTTCACTAGGTCCTGGCCAATTAGCAGTGGTTCCGTTTTAATGGGATATATTTAAACATGGTGTACTAGCATCATCCCTTGAAAGGTAATGTCGATCCACATCCATTTTGTGATAGATGACCTATCTTGCATGTAGCTTGTGATGCTTACTTTGCATGTCTCTGTCTGTAATGGTTTGCCATGGGAGAGCTTTGCTCTAGCCACCTCTGCAAAGGTGTTGGAACCCATTAGACTTATTTCGGAACCAGTGTCGAGTAGTGTGTTGGAGCTGATGCACCCCACTACTGATGTGTGTATATATATATATATATATATATATATATATATATATATATATATATAGATAGATAGATAGATAGATAGATAGATAGATAGATAGATAGATATGCTTGCTATATTAATCAGAGCATAAAGGGGCTTAAACTTACCACAATCATACAAATGAGTCAGCTTCCAAACAAAGGAACATTTTCCACTTGGAAATTGCACCTTTCTCATTGGTTAAGACAGACTCGAGGGGAGGGACCTCCATCAGAAGTTAAAACTCACGTCCCGCCTCTTACTCACTTTATTTCCCCTGACTCGTCTCTCTTCCCTCTGCTGCTGTTCATGTGGGACCGGGACCATCCGGTTCGACCATGAGGTTGTAGGTCGGCAGGCCTCAACACATCAAGCCATGTCTAACTACCTCAACCACAGAGTCAATGAACACCACAGTTCATCATAATTTCTTACATAGTGTAAGCTGAAAACCCCTTTGTTAACAAAGTTGCTCTTAAGAAACTAATGGTTCTCTCAGATGGTCAAGATGACTTTTTCAGTTTTTCCATTTCCCATATTCTGTTCCAGTTTCATTTTATTTCCACCTTTCCCTTTCCCATGTATGAGTGATTTTTTTGTGTATGTTTATGTTTAGATTAGTTTTGTGCTCATAATTTAGTTTTAAAAAGTTTTGTGTACATTCTTGCGAGTTGATTCTGGTCTGCTTGTAAATCAACATAAATTTAACAAATCGATCTCAGCTCCATGCTAAGGAATTATTTTTGTGTGGCCATGAGATATATCCTTTCTGAGAATTGATAGACAATCAATACTGAGTGTTCGTATGATAAATTGATTGTAATATTAATTAAAGTTAATTCTATTAACTGATCCAAATGTTCTTAATTATAACGAGTTATGATTAGCACAGTACAGCACCGCTAACCTAACAAGTTAGAGAACTTTCATTGAAACCCCTAAATATGCTACATATTATGGTGTTGGTATGCGGGCAATAATCTGTATAAAATGACAAATAACTCATTTAATACACAGTCATTATTTCCTTTGAATCCAGAAACAAAGAACTAAAGTTTGTGCCTGTGACGTATATATTATGCGCCTGTTGGTTGTCATGACAACGAGAATCTTAGAGCTGTATTTACCTCTGTTATAAGTTAGGCTGAACTCCGCCTTCAGCGCTCATGAAAGAGCACAGATATTGAACTCTGATTAAACAAGCCCAGACACACATATGGAATAAATTCTAGTTAAACAAACTCCACAAAGGAATCTAAGGCAAAGATACGAGCAATGTTCCTCTATCTCATTCTAAATGGCCTTATTTAATAGCTAGATTAATGATATTGTGTAGAACATACAACGTAGAATGTTTTTCAATGCTATAATGCATGTTTTAATTATTCGATAAGAAATTAACCTGGTTTTAGTGATGAAATCCCAATTTCAGTTGTTAATATAGCGTAAATCTACTCTGACGAAGAAATCTCAGATTAGCGGCATGAATTAAATTTAGTGACGAAGAAATCTCACTACAGTGAATAATGGTGATTTGAGTGACACTCATCATTTCTCAGAATGTGTTATGTATTATTGTATTCATATTGACCCGCTCATGTGAAACAATTGCGTCAAAATAATGGTGGAATTGTACCCTAGCTAACTGGTAAATCGCCATTGTCTGTGAAGTGAATGTGCTGTTTTATTTGTGAAAGAGTTGCATGCAACATCATGACTGATGGTGCTTGAGTTTCTCCTGCAAGTTTACAGTGGCTCAAATGCTGCTCCATTTGCGGTGCAGTGGCTGTGCAGTGGTCTCTTAGCAATGCATGACCCCAGAAGGCGCGCGCAGGCTTTTCCGGTTCAATCTGATAACAGCAAAATACGTCACAGAACTGTATGTAAACAAACAGAACTGCATGTAGCCAAAGCTAGCTCTTTAGGAGCCCTACATGCATACAAGCTAAAGCACTTTACATCAACCGTTAGCTGTTAGGATCCAACTAACACTTATATATGGTGTGTGTAATGTGTTAAACCACTCCCCTTGCTCTCTCTGCCCCTTACTCTGGTTTAATACTCTGTTTGAGCTCTCTATCAGTTAGGTCAGTCCTTCCCCTTTGGATTTATTTGTGTTTTATTGTATTCCTCCCCTATTTTGTTTTATTTCAGTTATTCACCATTGTTTTAGCCTGAATATACCTATTCATCTAAATTTAATTTAATTATGTTTGAAATTTAATTAAATCAATTTATTTACCTTCCCTTTTAGCTTCCAAGAGCTTTAGCTATTTTACCATCACCTTCGTCCCTCTTGGTATAGGATTACAGTAGTTCTAGCAACTGTTGTTTCCAGAGAGAACAAGAAACATTCCTATTGTTTCTATTTATTGGCCTTGAGGTGTTTGGTGTGTCCCTGCTAGCTTAGCTAACAGCCCCTCTAGGATTTAGGAGTCTACTGCATCATCACTCAAACCAGTGACACCTGCTTAGCTATATCTCCCAGTATAAACTAAACAAGGAAAACCCTCCTTTCTCCCTTTCTCTTTCTGATTTAATCTTATTGTTTTATTAGTTATCCTCATCGTGACCAAACCTGTGAGAACCATCAGTGTTTTGAGTAAAAGTTTGATGACACATGTAACCCAGTCATTAGCTGACCCCCACTTACATCCCTTCAACAAAGATACTCCAACCTTTTATTTGTGTTAACCAACATGAATTCTTGGCAACCTGCCTTACTAGCTGCCCCACATCAGCTATCCACACCTTACATGGCCCACATAGCCATCCCCCCCAAACTTGCCTTTGTCTTTAACATTTGTCTCTCGTGTTCCCACAAGTGTGACAGCATCCCTCAGACATCCAGCCCTGCCACATGCCAGGACCTACTGAAGACCCAGCAGAGCAGTAAAAAACCCAAAGCAGCAAACGACCTGCAATAGCAGAGAAAAGACCAGCACCATCCTCTCCTTGGTCCACGCTCTCACAGACCTCAGACATGAAGTAAATGAACTAAAGTTGCAAGTCACAGAGTTCCACAAGGATCCAATCCCCACTCAGCAAGAGAAAGCACAGCACAGATGCAAGGACCCTGACAGAATGGAGCAACAGAAGGAGATCACTAGCCTTCAGGAGGCTCTGACATCTGCTGAACATAGAGAGCAGCTGAAGACAGCCACCTGACAAGAGTTGGAAAGAGAATTGTTTCACACAAGGACACTAAAACACACAAAAACAGCATATTTGGAACTTTTAAAGAGACGCTAAAGCTAAGGCCCTTGAAAACCATCTGTCTGCAGTCAGAGCTAGAGTCCAAACCCTGACTCAGCAATTTGGCAGTATCAACAAGGAGCTTAACATGGTCAAAAAGAACTGAATCAGTCCTACCAACAGCAAATGGACCCCCACCATGAACTTCACATCAGCAGTGCAAACTCCCCCAGCCCTGCACACAGGCACTAAGGTGGGAGGAGCCATAGCCCTCTGCTTCAAACTACACCAGCCAGTTTCCTGAAAGCCTCTGCAGCCGCAGAAGGAAAAGGAATAATTCAGACAAACACTGAAATTACACGTGTAGTGATGCTCAAAAACCTCATCCGAATGGCTAAAAACATCCCTTCATTCTCACCAGATCTCTCAGGAGACCACAATGTCCACACTTGCCTGTGAGACATTGACTTTCACCTGCAGTCTTTGGCCAGTGTAAACCACCCAGATACACTCTATCTGCTCTGGATCACTTCCAGCACAGAGTTGAAATGATTTCTGGCTCGGCAGCCAGGAAACATCCAATCAGACTACCAGCAGCTGAAACAAGCCATCATTGAGGAATTCTCAGACCCAGAGTCTGAAAACGGACTGAGCACTGCCCTAGACACTGAACTGGGCCGGCATGAAACTCCCTATGTCTATTACCACAGACTCAGACAAGCTTACTTCGGAGCTCGCAACCATAATGGGATGGAGGAAATCAGCTTCAAGAGTCTTTTCCTCCGAAACCCCCATCCTATTTTAAGTCACCATTTCAGCATTAGGGCCTGCCCCCACAAAATGCCTATCCAACAACTGCGTGACCTGACACAGAAGGCCTTTAACAAACACAAGGCCTCCTCAAAAAGGTTTTGTAAGACCCCAGTGATTCTGAACTGCAAAACCCAGAATCCAAAGCTGGCACCAGAAGGTACCCCGCATTAGACCACAAGACCCTTCAACAAAAAGCTCCTAGCCGGTAGACGGCAGAACCATCACCATGGCAACAGACCCAGGTACCAGACCAACCGCTGGGAGGAGCCATGGAAAATAACACCCTCAGCCTGCAAACCCCACAGGACATCCCTCAGCCGTCTACCACAGAATTCCTCTTCCACATTCTTCACACAGGTGCCAAACAGAGGCTGCAGAGAGACAGCAGGACATGCCTACTTCTGTGATACAGGAGCTGCTGACACTAGCAAAAGAGCTCCTTAAACAAAATTCACCCGAGGAGCACTTCGAAGAACAAACTTCTGACTTCGTGCCTAATAAGCTAAAGGCACATATGATTGGTTAAGGGTTACTGGGCATGAATAATAAATGTATCGTCATCTGCTTCATTCTCCATTTGCCTGAGTGTAACCAGAGAGGACATCACAAGAGATTCACTCCAGTGTTGGATTTACTGCTTCAACTTGAAAACTGAGGTGATATTTCAAGGTAAGACAAGTTATTTAACATGTGTTGTCAATATTGTCTATTGAAAGTCAAAAGTTTTAGTTACAAAGCATTTATTTGTAGGAGTGAAAAAATGATGGCGTTCATCGGACAGGCAGTTAGCCTCTATTTTTAAGCACATTTCTGTGAAACTTGCTAAATAAACATTAGCTAGCAATACAATGTACATTTTTAGCTAAACATCAATAATTTTTTTAACAATTTTGTTGCTTGTGGAAGATAGTCAAACCTTTTTAGTTACGAAGCATTTATTTGTAGTACCGCTGCTAGGTAGTTTGTTTTTCTGGAAAAAAACGTGACCGCCATCGGTGAGCCTCTTTTTATATATTATAATTTTTTTGGCAGTTCTGCGAAACTTGCTAAAGAAACATTAGCTAGCAATACTATGTAATTTTTTAACTAAAAATCAATAACTTTTTTTGCCAATTTTGTCACTTGTGAAAAATCCACCTGAAGTAATGAGGCAGAGAGCAGACATTGTTCAGACTTTTTTTAATATGTGTGCAACACGTCAATGAAATTGACTATAATTTATAGCGTCTGCTGATGACATCATTGGATGCACCTGTATTAGGGCTATAAATAGATGCATCTTAGGTGCATCATCAGATCTTTTGTCTTCAGATCATTCTGTGTATGTTGTGCTTCTTGACTGTCAGAACTTTCTATTTTTCTCTGTTAGGAGTTAGAATTGTTAGGCAGTGCGGAGAAACCGTTCTCTTTCTCTTTTCTTTAAAAAAAAGAAGAAAAAGAATGACTGATTAAAAAAAAGCAAGCAGTGTGTGTTCCCATGTTTATGCTCTATGGCTGAAATGGACACACACCAGTTTTGTTTTGTGTGTTTTGGGGGAAGAGCATGCTGCTTTTGCGTTAGGACAGGGCGGGTGTGAGCACTGCGATCTGTTTACAGTCAAAATGCTTCACACTCGTCTCGCATACTTCCAAGAGCCAGCGCCCACTCTTTCATCATAGGGCTCTCGCATAGATCTGGCTGAGGAGCAAGAGACGGGTCCATCTCTATCATTCGCTCTCTCTCCCCAGAACCAGCTGATTCTTCTTGTAAGGCTGAAGCGCGCTTCGGCGCCTCTTCAGTTCATGAGGGGGACGCTGAACCTCTGAACATTCCACGCACAATAATAAAGCGGCTGAGAAATTACTCGAGGTGGTTACTCAGGCTGTGGCCAGACTACAGTTAGACTGGCCATACAAACAAGAGACCCCCAAATGCTCCAATCTAGAATATTTTTGTCTGGTGGCTATTCCTTCCTCACCGCACTCAGGGGGAGGGGCCTTTGGCCACCCAGCCCCACTGCAGTCCTTCTAGAAGGGAGGCTCAAAAACAAAGCATCACGAGTTGTGCTCCCCCTCTTAGGGACTGGGGGCCGGCTCGTCGCTCTCAGCAGCCCCCAAAGCAAATCCTCAGGGCAGTCATTTCTAAGAAGAAGAAACACTGATGGTCTTGCGCCCAGCCTTGTGGGGATAGCCTCCCTTGGGTCAGGGCACGTGAAGCATTCACCTGTACCTTCCCGATACCCCCACGAAACCTCTCCATTCCCACCGCCTCTGGTGTTTCAGGAGTTAGAGGTTTACAGCAAAATGTTGGGTGTTCCGTTGCTTCCTGCCTTAGTTCAGGATGCGGAACTCAACATCCCCTCAACAGGAAGTGTCAAAATTGATACCCATCTCAGAGAACCTGGCAGCATTCCCCCACAAAGGGGAAACCTTCACAAAAGCTTACTGGGATAACTCCGTCGAATTGATCCCCAATCCTTGATTTTCTTCTTTCACATTTGTTCATAAACCTAAATTTTAAACTTTACAAACGTGTGAACATATCTCCGATACTACTCTTTATAAAAAACAATCATTTCTTTGATATCGCTACTTATATCCAACTTTCCGAACTTCCGCTACTAGTCTTATCTAGTCTCATCGATCGTCTTACTTACACCTGTATAACTGAAAGCTATAATTCGCCATTATAGCACATCTGCTATAATGGCGAATATAGCGGATGTGTGTCTAACGCTACCTCTGTGTGCAGGTGAAGACACCTTTGAACTACATTCGGTGCAGTTGGAGCTCGAATCCGTTGAGAGGCAGATCCACGACCTGCTAGAGAGACAGGCCGAGCTGCGAGATCGGCGGTCCGCGCTTGAAACATCACGCGCCGATGCTCACAGGTCAGTGGTTAATAATTTTTTGACTCCGACCTCGTCTACTCCGTGTGTTTCTCTGCACAGGTCCCGAGCAACAAGGACGCGATCATCCCTGGCTTCATTCACTCCGGCACCGACACATCACCACGGACCCTGGGTGATTCCACGGCGGAAGACGCGAGCCAGGACCAGACCAAGGACCTCCCCGCCCCTCCCGGCTTTCGAGATCTCCACCCGGAACCGCTTCTCACCTCTTCGCGAGTCGGAGCGCGACGACGCCGTGATCATCGGCGAATCCACCGTCCGTCATGTTCGCGCTATATCTGGCAAAGGTAAGGTGCGCACTCACTGCTTTCCTGGTGCTCGTGTTCTTGATGTCTCTACGCAGGTTCCAGAAATCCTGAATGGTGACGAGCGCGTCGGAGCTGTCGTGCTGCACGTGGGAATGAACGACACCAGGCTGCGGAAGATGGAGGTACTGAAGAAGGACTACAGGAGCCTGATCGAGACGGTACGCAGCACTTCGCCAGAAACAACGATCGTCGTGTCTGGACCGCTTCCCACGTACCGACTAGGACAAGAAAGGTTCAGTAGATTATTTGCTCTAAATGAATGGTTAATGTCATGGTGTAATGAACAGAGACTGCTCTTTGTTAATAATTGGAATCTGTTTTGGGAGCGACCTAGGCTCTTCCGTGCTGATGGCCTTCACCCCAGCAGAGTCGGAGCGGCTGTTCTGTCGGACAACATCTCCAAGACGCTACACACCATATGACTAGTAAGTCAAAGTCCAAATCACAGTATTTGCTGTCCCAACTTAATTGATATAAGTACAAATGTAGAACATTATATAGAAACTGTGTCTATTCCTCGTTTAGTAAAGCCAAACAATACATCTACTGTAGGATCTAGGAAAAATCTAATTGTAATTAAACCAGAAAATCTCAATATCAGTGAACAAAAACAATTTCTAAAGCTAGGTCTTCTAAACATTAGATTGCTCACACCTAAGGCGGTTATTGTAAATGAAATGGTCTCAGATAATAGCTTTGATGTATTTTGCCTTACTGAAACCTGGCTTAAACCAAATGATTATTTCGGTCTAAATGAGTCTACTCCGCCAGGATACTGTTATAAGCATGAGCCCCGTCTGATTGGTCGTGGCGGCGGTGTTGCAACAATCTATAGAGATATTCTTAATGTTACTCAGAAAATAGGTCACAGGTTTAATTCGTTTGAAGTACTTGTGCTAAATGTTACACTCTCAGATGTAAGAAAAAAATCCCTATTATCTCTAGCCTTGGCTACCGTATATAGACCTCCAGGGCCTTACGCTGATTTCCTAAAAGAGTTTGCAGACTTTCTATCAGATCTATTGGTCAATGTCGATAAAGCAATAATTGTTGGAGATTTTAACATACACATAGATAACACAAATGATGCGTTAGGGGCTGCGTTTACAGATTTGTTAAACTCCTTCGGGGTCACGCAAAACATCAGTGGTCCCACTCATCGCCTAAATCATACGCTAGATTTAATTATATCATATGGAACCAATCCAACCGATATAGATATTATACCGCAAAATGATGATGTCACTGATCATTACATGGTAACTTGCATACTACGTACCACTGAAATCTGTCACATTGCGCCACGTTATTGACCAAGCAGAACAATCCTTCCAACCACAATATATAGATTCTCAAATAGCTTACCTGATCTATCTCAGCTGCTCAGTGAACCCAAACAAACAGATGAACTAGAGGAAATGACTAGCAGTTTGAGCACCATTTTCTCTGGTACATTAGAAATTGTTGCACCAATTAGATTAAAAAAGTTTAGAGAAAAAACTAGAGCACCATGGTACAACAGTGCTACGCATGCTATCAAGAGAGAAACTCGTAACTTGGAGCGTAAATGGAAACAAACTAATTTAGAGGTCTTTAGAATCGCATGGAAAGACAGTATGTCACGTTACAAAAAGGCTCTAAAAACAGCCAGGGCTGAGCACCTCCGCATACTAATAGAAAATAACCAAAATAATCCAAGGTTCTTATTTAACACCGTGGCTAGACTAACAAATAAACAGAGATCACCTGAGCAAAATATTCCGTTACAGTTTAGTAGTAATGATTTTATGAATTTCTTCACTGAGAAAATAGAAAACATCAGAAACACAATTGTAAACACAACTGTTAATGTACAATCTTTTATGGTGTCTTATGATTCAGCCTCAATTATCGCCCCTCAAGAACAACTACACCGCTTTACAACTATAGGACAGGAAGAGCTAAATAAACTTATCATTGCATCTAAAACAACAACATGTTTACTAGATCCAATACCCACTAAACTACTGAAAGAAGTGTTACCTGTAGTGGAAGAGCCTCTTCTCAATATTATTAACTCGTCCTTATTTTTAGGTCATGTTCCAAGAATATTTAAGCTGGCAGTTATAAAACCTCTCATTAAGAAACCACAATTAGATCCAAATAACCTAGCAAATTACAGATCCATCTCAAATCTTCCATTTATGTCTAAAATGTTAGAAAAAGTTGTGTCCGCTCAATTGTGCTCTTTCTTGCAAGAAAATGATATCTATGAAAAATTTCAGTCAGGATTCAGACCGCATCATAGCACAGAAACTGCGCTAGTTAAAATTACAAATGATTTACTTTTAGCTTCTGACCAAGGCTGCATCTCAATATTAGTTCTACTCGATCTTAGCGCTGCGTTCGACACTATAGATCATAAAATACTCTTGGATCGACTACAAAACTACACTGGTGTTCAGGGACAGGCATTAAGCTGGTTTAGATCGTACTTATCAGACCCTTACCATTTTGTCTGTTTAAATGGGGAAAAATCGAAAATAACTTCAGTAGACTATGGAGTGCCACAAGGATCTGTGTTAGGCCCTCTATTATTCTCAATATATATGCTGCCACTTGGTAAAATTATAAGAAAACATGGAATTAATTTCCACTGTTATGCTGATGACACTCAATTATATATCTCATCACGACCAGATGAAAACACTAACTTATCTAACTTGACAGAGTGTCTTAAAGATATAAAATGCTGGATGACGCGTAATTTCCTGTTATTAAATTCCGATAAAACGGAGGTATTACTTATTGGTCCAAAAAACTACCCACAAAATCCCTTACAATACAACTTTAATTTAGAAGGATGTCCTGTTACATTATCCACTACAGTAAAAGACCTGGGTGTTATACTAGACCGCAACTTGACTTTCGAAAATCATATTTCATCTGTTACGAGAACAGCCTTTTTCCACCTTAGAAACATTGCTAAGCTACGTAACATGCTATCTGTTTCTGATGCAGAAAAGTTAGTTCATGCATTCATGACCTCGAGACTAGATTACTGTAATGCTTTATTAGCTGGTTGCCCTGCATCCTCAATAAACAAGCTACAGTTAGTCCAAAATGCAGCCGCTAGAGTTCTTACTAGGTCAAGAAAATATGATCATATAACACAGATTTTATCATCTCTACACTGGCTACCTATTAAGTTCTGTATCAATTACAAAGTATTACTACTGACCTATAAAGCCCTAAATGGTTTAGCTTCTGTGTATTTAACGGATCTTCTATCGCCATACAATCCATCGCGCTCTTTAAGATCACTAAATTCGAGGCTTCTGGTCATACCTAGGATATCTAAGTCCACTAATGGAGGGAGGGCGTTCTCACATTTAGCTCCTAAACTCTGGAATAGCCTTCCTGATATTGTTCGAGGCTCAGACTCGCTGTCCCAGTTTAAAACTAGATTAAAGACGCATCTCTTTAACCAAGCATTCACATAATGCTTACTTTTTTACTACTGCTGAATCAGTTATAATGCATTAATATTATGAACATCAGCTATGCTAATTATTTCCCATCTGCTTTTCTGCTGTTATCTCGGGACGCCAGTCCCGAGGTAAATAGCGTTCGTCAGCTCCAGTTTGTATCCAGCCTCTCACGGAGACTTCAGATGCCCCATCACCATGGACTACGATCTTGAAATGGGATACATAGACTAATTATTGCCAACAAAAGCCTTCATCAGCCAAACAAGGATAATTGCATCTAAGTGAACTTCTGGAATTTAATCAAGGATGGACTTCAAAGACACTGGTCACTAATCTTGCAGTTCAAACACAATCACTGTCTAAATACTGACCCTTAGCACTTAATAAGTTTAATAATTTTTTAAATCATATTTTTTAACTATAAATAATTCTTATTTACATTATTCATGATGTTAGCCAGAGGGGAACTGGCCCCCCACAGTGAGTCTGGTTTCTCCCAAGGTTATTTTTCTCCATTAACCATCATCTTTTGGAGTTTTGTGTTCCTTGCCACAGTCGCCTTCGGCTTGCTCACTGGGGTTATTAATACAATTATTATTTAATTATTTTTAAACATGATAAAGAATCATATCTTATATAATTCCACAACAGGGCTCCAAACAAAAAATCAATTAAGGAGCCACTGGCTCCTATAGGGGGAAAAACAGGTGCCAAATATTTTCATTTTTAACTCCTTCCATTCCTTTTCGTCCCGCAGCTCGCATGCAAGAAAAACTGCATGTGCTAACAGTGTAGTCTGTGGAGCATTCTTCGCAATTATGTGATCACGTGCATTTTTTATGCTCGTTACTGTCACCGTGTTTTCTCACAGTCTCTTTTTTGAAATGGTTAGTTCCTGCAATGAACTCCGTTTTCCCCGCTATTTCTTTGATATAAACTTTTGTAATGTATCTTGGGAATTGTAATGCATATTTTAAAATCAAAGGGAGTAAATTTTTACTGTCGCCAATGGCGACCTTGACAGAAATTACACTCGCAAATAAATTTATTTGGTCATAAATGCGACCATTTTTAGTCGCAGTTTGGAGCCCTGCACAAGGATGATGATTTATCGACTTTATAGACATTACATTTTTATCGTCTGTTAATGCTGAACTTCTGTAAAGCTGCTTTGAAACGATGTGTGTTGTGAAAGGCGCTATACAAATAAAATTGACTTGACTTGACAAAGATTTCAGTTTGTTTTTCAATTGAATTGTTCACATTATAGGTCTCATTAAAAGTGGAAACATTTCTGACATAATTTATCTTTGTTTCATTCTTTTACATCACAAAAACCTGGCATTTTAACAGGGGTGTGTAGACTTTTTATTTCCACTGTACATTGCACACAATTGTTGAAGCGGCTGTGCATGACTTATCGTCAGCTTATTGCAATAGACAGCTTGGTGTCCTTCAAAGTAGCGTGCACTACAGCAGAGAACACAGCAGACGAGTCTCTAAATTCCTGGGGCATTCTGTTATTGTTAGCCTCCATATGTAAATGCGAACATTGGCTGCGTAACAGGCATGAATGACACTGAAGAATGCAGAACACAAATTAATAATAGTAAAATTAGTGTGGTCTGCTGGAATTTAGTAATTTTTTCAACTCTAATCGCCATGTATCATTAGCTTTCTTCATAGGATTAATTGGTGTTTTATATGATGAGTTAATGGGTTTCAAAATACCTTGTTTCAGACACTGAATTAATACCTTTTAATACCTTTTTTTGACAGAGGATACTCTTTGCAGTATACTGGCAAGTTAGAGCGGAGTTTGACAACATATGGTCTTACATCAATGAGGCCCGCCTCATCTTTGTGGGCGGCCCATAGCGCTGGGTTGACTTTGAGCATTTCCTGTTTTCGAGCAGAAGTGTTGACAGATGTTGAGCTGCAAACTTCTCCTCAATGTCCTGTATACACATACTGACAATATACTGAGGGAAACAGCAATTGTAATGAGTTAGAATCAAAAGTTATTTTTGCCCCAATTTTATGCATCGGATCACAGACCAGTAGGCAGAATAGAGAGTCTGGCAAAATTACAAAATCATGCATTTTAAAATAGTTTGTGTTATCTAGAGATATTTTGGGTAATTTTGGTGTCATATGACACTTAACAGGAATGCCATTAATTCCCACAGAGTTTAGAGTGCGTCCCACAATAGAGCCCTCATAGCAATGCGCTGTTAATAACTGTTAGATGCGCCAAGATCGATGATAAAGGTATACGATTTATATATGGTAATTCTTTGCATATAGCCAGTGCCTCTGACAATGTTAGTGAAACGATTTTATATCCGTTTGTGCACTGGATAAAAGGAAATGCAGCTGTTGTACCTTCACTTTCCTTTCCTTGACTCTGAATCAGATATGGCCATGGTTGCAGCGAATGAGTTGCCTTTAAATTGTGTTAAGTTGAATATAATAGTGCGCATGTTGTATTTGGGGTGTTAAGGGTTAAGGTCTGTTCACGACAATATCATATTTAGGCGGCTTGTTCTGAAATAGAGACCGCTGCGTGCATTTGATTTAGTCTCTTTTCGTTCAGGACCATTGTCCCGGAATGGTTTTATTTTCTTCCACACCTCATATGACTCTTATGTATTTATAATCCCACTGAGGGTCCCCTACCCTTTTTTAACCATAGATTTTGATTCGCTCATGAATCGATCAATAAATGAGTGATCACTAGGATATGGATCTAATTGTGTTTTTCCTTCTGACCATCTGGCCAGATTACTAATATAAGGTTCAGTATTGAAACCTTGATTATTGCGAAACATCCACTGTTTTGGAGTTTCGTTCGATAACGGGCGACTTCATTCCTGTCCCATAAAGTCACCCTTTTAATAATACTACAAACAATTTCCAGATAGACACGGTTCAAGGCCCCTGAGCAGAGTTATTACCGGAGTTATTAACAATATCGAGCCAAATTAAACTACCTTTTATTATGAAAGGTTAATACTTGATAATTAAATCAATCTTACCTATCTGGAGAGATCCCGGACAAGCACCCAAATCTGTTAAATTATTTTGTCATTCAATGTATTTAATTTATTTTTCTTGATCTGCAATCCCCCATCTTGAAGTGGCTCAGCTGAGGGAAGAAAGAAATTACACAGAGACCCAATGCTATCAAATCCTTCTTCAACGTTTATTGTTCAGCACTTCGTTATATGGTCCAGAAAAAACACATTCCACTGGACCCCCACCTTTATTTACCTTATATGGGGGTGACATACATGTTTGAGATTAAGTTTTGGCCAGAAAAGGTAGGAGAGAGACTGGCCTGTAGTTATCATCTACTGTGTGGTTATGTGTTGTTTTTTTGAGCAGCAGTGTTACTTAAGACTGCTTGAAAGTGTATGGAAAATTTGCAGTACACATTACTGTGTATTATGTCAGGGTTTTATTAGACACTGACAATTTTTGGGTGGCTACTCAAATTAAATTTCATGCCACCAAAGCTAATTCAATGACATTAATCTCAGGATCTAAATATGCTTCTCATCTGACACGCAAAAATGTGTTTCACGTGATTGTCGTTCATCTACTGTGTTGTTATTTTTTGTTACTCACTCTCATGCCATCCCAGATGTGTAAAGGGTTCAATGAAATGAGGAAGCGGGAGTGGCGATTCCAACTCAGGAATGTAACTTTTATTCTGAGAGAGGACCGCCCACTTGATGGTCAAGCACTACTTCTCTATGGTGCTGTACATAGTCTCTCAAATAGAGAGCTTCTGACTAATGTACAGCACCGGATGTCCCTCCCACTCCACTACCTGGGACAGTACCCAGCCCTCTGGCTCATGCGTCCATCTGCAAAACAAAAGGGAGAGTGAAATCAAGGGAATAGAGAAGTGTCCTGCCACAAAGTGCGGCTTTTACCTGCATGAACACTTGTTGGCATGGTTCCGTCCACTGGGCTGGGACTTTTCTGGAGCTGACTGAAGTGAGATCAGTCAGCAGGCTGGTGACATCCGAATAATTAGGCACAAACCTTCGAAAATAGCCAGCCAGCCCCAGATCCTTTTTGGTCTTGGGTCTCGGGCAGGTCACAGTCGCTGCAGTTTTATCAATTTGGAGCAGCACCTGACCGTGACCCAAGTGGAACCCCAGATACCGTACCTCCACCCAACCAATAGCACACTTTGGTTTGCCATGAGCCCCACTCATTGCAGTGACCTCAGAATGGCCCCCAGATGCTGCATGTGCCGTTGTCAATCATTACTATAAATAATGATGTCATCCAGATAGGCAGCGGTATACGCAGCATGTGGTCTGAGTACCCTGTCCATAAGATGCTGAGGGTCACATATTAGTGTAAAACAAATGGTGTGGGGAAGATCGTTTTTTCACAGGACATCTGCGTTAAGGGGATCTGCCAATATCCCTTTGTCAAATCCAGTGTTGAATAAAAGAAAACCGCACCCAACCGATCAAGCAGTTTATCAATCTGAGGCATTGGATACACATAAAATTTCGACACCATATTGACTTTCCTATAATCCACACAGAACTGTGTTGAAATGCCATCATTTTGAAAATGGGACTCTCTTGGGCGTGGCCTGAAGCGCACCTAAGTGTGAATGTGGGCCATTCTTTGCACAGTACTTCAGAGTAATGTCATCTTGAAGCATGTTAGTTTTGAAAAACCATCAGTCCAAATGACATTTGATTTATTGACACATATATATTGAGCCAATGTGGACATTTACATTAATATGCCCCTTTCAGCCATTTTGTATTGTATTAATTTTTGCTAAGTAACAAATTGAAAGACATCAGTTCTACACATGGATACCAAATTTCAAGTCAATTGGATCAACGGTTCAAGAGAAGATGATTTATGTAGGTTCCCTTAAGCAGCAGAGCCATCAGGCAGGCCCAATCACTGTGAGATTTTTCTGTTACCCCCATATCAAGCATGGCATTTAATTATTCCTGTACTACCTGTTTCTTGTGTTTGGGTAGGTGGTAGGGGTGACTATGTACCACTACCCCGGGGGTTGTCTTAATGAGATAGCGAGAGGTGGTCTCCACAAGGGGTGAACTGATTGGTTTTAAGATTCACCTTCGGTCCGAGCTTCTCCCTCTCTGGAACTACCATCGCCAAGGGTATGGGGACCGGCTCTGTCCATAGTTTTAGAAGGCTGTTGTGGTAAATCTGATGTTGACTTCCCCAACACGCCATATGACCTCAAAGGTTCAATAATTATCGAAATGCTGGCCGATGAGGTGAGGACAAACCACCGCCTCGACATTATGCTTTTGTCCCCGGAACATTATCGTCACTACAGGATAATCATGAATATCCCTGTGCACACACCGCACCCTCACCAGACTCGACCAAAGCTTCCTGTCCTCGCCTGGGATGAAGAGAGGGGAGAGGTGGGGTTTGATAGTGCAGGGAACACCCAAGACCGGGGAGCTGGTTTCGGGGAAACGAACAGGGTGGATTGAAGGAGGGGGGAGGGAGAGAGCCGGGGATGATACAACAGAGGGTGAAAGGGCGTGGGCCCCCGGATACACCACCAGATGGTCTTCTGCCAGCTGGACCCTCTACTTCTCTCTGAGTCACCCAGCCCCGCTGGCTCTGGACGCGATGGCACATATATGGCCCAGAATGCGCCTGTATGCATTTCCTCCAGTTTCTCTGCTCCCTGTAGTCTTGGCCAGAGTTCGCCACCAAGGGTCCTGCCTCTTACTGATAGCGCCGCGTTGGCCGAACAGGGTATGGTTCTCGGAGATAATGTCTCTCCTTAACGACATGCCTTGGGCAATTCCGGACAGCAGGGATATTTCATCCCTGGCCCAAGCTGTGGAACCCTCATGTTTGGCCCCTGAAGGGTACCAACTGAGGGACACTGGGCTTTCACCTGAAGTTATCGAGACCATTCTAAGTGCTAGGGCTCCCTCTACTAGAAGAAGTTATGCCAATAAATGGAGTGTCTTTGAAAGATGGTGCAGTGCACATAATGCAGATCCAGTTAACTGCCAGATTGCTTCAGTTCTGGACTTTCTGCAGGAAAAATTATCAGCAGGCACATGGGAAAGCAGAAAAGACTTCATGGATGGGTCCAGTCCGTGCCCTTCAGACTTATGTCCACCACACTAGCCAGTGGCGTAAGTCAGGGCAACTATTAGTTTGTCATGGGGGCTGTAACAAAGGGCAGCCGCCACCAAGCAAACTATGTCACACGAGGTGTGCGGTCAAGTTTCGCCAGTAGGTATCAGGGCTCACTCTACCAGAGGGGTCGCCTCCTCTAAAGCTTTGGCTAGAGGTGTCCCTGTGCAACATGTTTGTAATGTGGCGGGCTGGTCCTTTCCGCATACATTCATAAGATTCTATAGTTTGGATGTTCATGCCACTCTGGGCTCCTACATCCTTGAGTCAACATCACTAGCTCGTGTCTGAGACCTATCGCGCTCTTGTGAGCACAACTACACAACCGTAAGGGGTCCGGACAACCAAAGTGCGGCGGCATGGGTATTCTCGTTCCCAAAGTGCTAAATCAGTGCAGCATCAAAGTGTAGCTTTTTGATAGGGAACGTCTCGGGTTACTTAACTGTAACCCCTGTTCCCTGATAAAAGAGGAACGAGATGCTGCACTTCATTGCTGCACTGAGGATGCCCCAAGACTGCTCTTCAGACAAAATACCTGACAATGCACCTGTGATGCACCTATTTTATAGCCCTGCTACAGGTGCATCCTGATGATGTCACCAGCAGAGGCTATAAATTCTAGACAATTTCATTGACATGTTGCACACATATTCACAGCTGGTCACATGTTCCCAAAGCGCTAAATCAGTGCAGCATCTCGTTCCGCTTTTATCAGGGAACAGGGGTTACAGTTAAGTAACCCGAGATGTTCTGAGGTACTCATGCCCATTCCTACTATATATTTGGATTTACAATTATATTGTCACGATTTATTGTGTAACTATTATTTTATTTATAATGTTTATAATATATATTCATATTTATAACTATATATTCAGAATTTATAAATATATACTCAGAATATGTATATTCTGATATTTCCTGTTTGACCCCTTATCAAGATACCCTTAAGTATCAAGATATGATCTGTGACACTCAAGCTGCAGCACTCCTCTTGTTTCATGTGTCATCATTATAGTTTTATATGATCTCAAGATCAACAACAAATTGTTTTTATTATTATTGCCGAGATATGCAGTTACAAATGACAATCCACTGAGTGCAATACTTGTAATTGTTTTCCATGAAGAGTTCTGTAGACAGCTGGAGACAGCACAAAATTTGACAGAGGTGGCTGCTTAATAATTCTATATGCTGGAAAAACCATGATTTAGCCAGACATATACCTAATTTATCCTGCAACTCACAATTAGGCTGCTTTAGTTAGGTCTGCCAGAACCAGACACATCAATCATGATCTATAACTCTGCATAAAATTGAATGGCATCAATGCTAATATAAGGTTTTTTTGTTTCCATGTCTCAACCTTGGGATTCATATCCCGAGGTTACCAGAGCCAGCCAGATCCAGCTCCGTTCCTGCTTGCTGTCAGACTCCAGTGCTATGTGTCGCTGAAAGATTATGACAGCCGGTGCCAGCCAGATATCACTTCAGTCTTTTAACTTCAGAGGATGAACTGATGCCAACTCCAACTGTAAGACATGGGATGCTTCATATGCCACTGCCTGAACCTTGGATTTATGACGTATGGCAGGGCAGAGGGTTAACTAGCCTAATACGGGACCGGGTGTGTATAAATCACAACCCGGTACTACCCTCCGCCCTGCCACAGGATGGAACCCACCGAAGCTCACCGAAATGAACTGCAGGTTGAACTGCGATACACCTCATTAATCTCTGCCTGAATCACCTTTGTCTATTGATGGACTACACTCTTAAAATGGAATACACAGACTATCATTTAACTGACTACAAAAGCCTTCATCAGCCAGCTAACATCTACGTGAACTTCTGCAGTTCCCTCAGTAACCAGAATGGTTGACACAGAAGCATGAGAAATTCCAGATCAGGAATGTAGAAAGACTTGATAGAATGTACATTCCTCTGATCACACAAGGATTTATTGATCATAAAACATTCATCACCTCCTCTGCTTTTACCTGAGAGGTCTTTGCTCTGGGCGCTCGGTGCCCTGAGTCTGAAATCTCTGAAGACATCCAAGTTTCTGTAAGACAGATAATGCAGCAGTCCCTCAGCTCTCATTGGAAAGAGATCTGCGCTCTCAGCTCGATTGCTGTCCTGAGACTGAACATTTGCGAGTAGAGTGTTGGGTAGCGGGGGTCAATTTGCACAACGTCTTAGTCTGATGAGAACGATGGCTCTCCTGCTCCTTTTCTGGCTACGCTTCCACGGCCGGGCAGCCCAGACAAAGGGCTCCGCTGTCGTGTTTGAAAACAGTGGGTCGGCATTCAGGAATTTAAAGCCCGGTTTTCGGTGTGCTATTGAAGAACCAATGTCCAAAAGTTTCTCTATTGTAGACAATAAGGCAGATGACATCCAAGATGAGAAACGTAAGAATTGAAGCCATCTTGAATTATTTTCAGCTTGCTCACAGGGGTTCTAAATACAGTTATTAATTTGTTATTTAATTTCTATACACAATTTACAATAATATTTAATCAAACTACACTACACAATGATCACTCTAAGACTATACAGTTTCATTTTTTGTTAATGCATGATTTTATGTAAAGATGCTTTGAAAGAATGTGTGTTGTGAAAAGCACTTGTAACCCAGGTTAAAATCTGTTAATCCTTTCAATGTGTATATATATATATATATATATATATATATATATATATATATATATATAGTTGTATATTGATTGATGTATTTGCGGAGTACGTTCATACCCCGCAACCTCACGTAACCCCGGTCATGAGACTATGCTTGACCAATCGCGTCTGGGAGCACGCGTGTTTAATCAGGCCGCGGCGTCTTCCTCATTCAGAGGCGTGGGGAAGTCGATCGACGGCTGTGGACAGGTTTGTGTTTTACAAACTATTCACTCCTCTGATCGATTCATGCTTTCATGTTAAGCATATTATTGTAACTTTTTAGAACAACTTACTGGCTGCAGGGAATCGCCACCATCAGGTTATGTTTAAAGAGTAACTGGTGAGTAATCTGAATGAATGAGTTATATGCTGGAGGATAATATGTTAAATCAGTGACGCTGAACATTGGTATTAGTATTGCTTGCTCTAAACAAATGTTTTGATTCATTGTATGCTGTTGTGAAGTCTGTTATTTTTATTTGGTTTACAAATAGATTTGTTTGTATTAAGTGTGTTTATATGCACTATGGAAATTAGGTTACAGTACTGTTGGATTTGTTTGAAGTTTGTGCCGGTAATGCAACTTCAATATTGTTTTTTTGATTGTGTTGATTTAATATTGCATTTAATGTTTATTATTTGTAGGTTGTACATTTATTGATTATTTTGTAATGATCTAGAGTTGGGAATACATGAAAATGATATTTGTGTGGATTTAGCTAAATTTTATGCAAACCTAGTTCCAACTCAGCTCTATTATTTACGGGTCCTGTTGTGTACTATAGGCCAGGTTCTTTCTCTCTGGTTGGAGATAAATGATGGCGAGCTGAATTACTACGATTGGGAGCCGACCATCTGCGCAGCATCCACTGAACAGCCGCCCTATTGGTCTGGTAGGAAGGTTGTCCGCAGCTTGTCCCCCACACACTTCTCCATAGACTAGCGCTTCAGTCCCTCAGGCATATCTTTTTCTTTGATGAACAATAACTTATGGATTAATCAACATAAACTTCCATAAAAACTCTTGCGGGTTGTTGCGCGTGTCTTGAAGAAAGTCAACATTGTTGGGATAGTTTCTTTTCTTTTTGATTTTTTTCTTGTTTTGTATATGGCATTTGTTGTAATCTTTATCATTGCATCTGACTTGAACAATAACCACAAAAGTGCACTCAATTATAACCGATTCAACTGCAGTTTGTAAATATTTTGAGTTTTTTTCTATTTCTTTCATTTATCTTTGGTTGTAATTATGTTTGTTTAATTATTTTTCAATATATGGTACTGGTTCCAAAATTAACTTCCTGTTTCTGTGTTGTTGCTGACCACCAGCTCCTGTAGTCGAATTTTAGACTGCTATGATTTAGTTGATCCATTTAATTTAGTCTAGCTAATATTGATGACAGATTAATATCGGCTAGCAAGGCCCAAACACGCGTTACACACTATACAAATAAAAATGGCTTGACTTGATTATCTGGGCTATATGGTTCAGTACCTGAAAGAACCCACAGACTGTAGTACATGACTCAGGAATGTTGGTATCACTTTATGCCTGCCTATAAGATTTTCAAGAGCAAATGTGGCAAGAATTATAGCCCAAAATTTTGGGCGCAGTTCTATAATCTGTGCTGTTCTTGCATTTAACAGCACTAGTGCAATGCAGCACTAGTGTATTGGTTTTTGTTGTTGTTATCAAATAAAAATCAAGGAAAATCATGAAAATCTTTACAGACATTAACAGTGTGTTTGTTGTTTCCATATTTGTGTACATCAGAATTATGTAGAATTTTATGGATAATAACATAATATGCTTCAAAATAAACCACTTTCTAATTATATATCGTAAATCCATTCAATCACCACAGATAGATCTTTGTAAGCTTAATAATTATAAGTGTTTATATCTTTTCCCTCACCTCACTTGCCACAGAAACCAGACAGAACAAACAGAAGTGAAAAGTGGTCCTCTGGCACAGGATGAGTCATATTTAATTGCCTATATAAGGAGACACTTTGGCCTTATATTCATACAGCAGCAGCATACTGTTGTACGTGTGGGGAGGGCATTCTATAACCGAAATGACACTCGTACATTTTCAGGACTCACTACCGCATTTTCGGCAAACCCATGCTGTGTGAACAAAACCGCACTGGACAACTAGCTGTCTGTCAGGTCAAACAATGCAATGTGCCATTTAAATGTTGTGTTTTATCATGTGGGGTTTGGGTTACTTACAGAGACAGAGATATGAGCTTTGTGTCATCCATAGATTCATATGCTGTCTTCCACGGGAGCTCATCAGTTTCATTATCTGTGTTCAAGCAAGTGAATCCATCTCAATTCTGCTGGCAATAATTTTTTATGTATTTGTAAATATTACTGCCTTATCGCTTATTGTACAGCAAGAGGAGGACGAGTTTCCCAGCTTTTTTAATTACTTATTATAAATTATTGTTCTGATATTTAAATGTGTATGTTTAAATGTGTATCTTAAAAATAGGCTAATATATATATATGCAGGACTGTGCAAAAGTCTATGCTAAAGCACATACACGTAAGATGTTTCACAAAATCATTTGTCTTAAGATGGTTATTTATGTCTCCAGGTTTAGTGTGTCAATAAGAATCATAAATGTTAGACTCCCAAATATTACTTTTGCAAATAGAAAAGATTAGAATAGAAGAACAGGGAGCCCTGCAACAGATGTCATGGCCCCCACAAAACCCCCCACTGAATATCATGTCAGTCTGTGATTACACGAAGAGACAGAAGCAATTGAGACAGCCTAAATAGATAGGACTGTGGCAAATTCTCCAAGAAGCTTGGAACACCCTATCTGCCAACAACCAAGAAAAACTGTATCCAGGTGTACCTAGGAGAATTGGTGCTGTTTTAAAGGGAAAGAAGGTCATGCCAAATATTGATTTTAGCTTTTTTTATGTTTACTGGACTTTGTATGAAATTAAGTGATAAATGAAAACTATTTATGTAATTATTTTTGAAGACATCCTCACTATGCAACATTTTTCACAAGTGCCTAAAACATTTGCACAGTACTATATATATATATATTTAGTGTATTGATGTTATTGTTTAATTGAATGATTTGCTATATAACATATGTGATCATTTCCATATCAAAGGAGGAGTAAACAATCATAAATAATATGCTTTATTTCTTGTATGATGGCCAGCAATATGTTTTTTGGTCATTGATCAGGTGTCCAGGAATTTTCCAGGGCCAATTACACAAATCAAATCAATTCACAAACTCACCATTTTGTTCTCCATTGCTTAAGCTTATTCCCAGATGTTCCACAATTTCTGCTGTGCTGCAACTTGTTGCGAACTTTTGCTGCTATCCTATCTCTTGCGTTATGCCCCAGGATTTTCCCCAGTGCTCCTACACATGTCCACTCTTATCCAGTAAGAATGCAGCTTAACCAATAAGAACACTTAAAATTACTTGCCCGCCTATCATAAGACTAGTCAGAACACAATTTTTTATGTGATTATCCCCCAAATTCATGACCACCCCATCACCCAAAATACAGAGTCTAGGACAAAGCCAAATTTGACAAATCTGACAAATCACACAAATAATTCTGAACGTTTAACCAAAAATCTTGGATCTTAGCAGACCCCCAAAAGACAAAAGTAGTGTCTCCAACTTCTGATTGGCATCGCCAGCAGGTGGGTGTGTCTTTAAGACCAAGCCTGTATAATCTAGAGGGGGTCCAATAAAATCTATGTAAAATTTTAAATTGCATAAGGCAAACCCTTGCATCTCTAGATGATACACACTTGACATTTTTCAGAATCTTAATCCACACTCTATCCTCCAATACCAAATTAAAATCTTTCTCAAGTAATCTCTTGATAGAAGATAAAGTTCCGTCCCCCAGACTCCAAATTAGCAGGAAGTAATGCACTTATGTCTCATGACCTTTTCCAAAAGCAGCAATCACCTCTACCAAAGCACCCACCTGCCACCTAAGGGCAAAATCAGTGCAGAGCATGTGGCACAGCTGTAAATACTTATAAAACTGAGATCTGAGAATCCCAAAATGATGACCCAAATTCTCAAAAGATCTCAGCACTCCACTCTCATACAGGTCGCCGAGTATAGTAACCCTACTCACAATCCACTCTGACCAGTGAAAGGAGACTTGTTGATACATAATTTGGAGGCCATATGCTCTAGGCAACATTTAAATAAATGTCTTAATTAAATTCTCTGGACACACTTATCCAAATCACGTGCAAATGTGAAACAACAGGGTGTGATTTAACTTCTCTGATTAGTGTGATAGAAAGGTTTTGCAGAGGCAAAATAGGGTCAAGGACTTCCTGTTCAATAGAAAACCAGGGAGGGGCTCTTTCAGGTGGAAGCGATCAATGAGGCAAATGCTTGAGACCAAACGCATAATAATAAAACTAAATCTTGTGTAGGCCTAGCCCACCTTTGTCAATCGGCCTATGCAGTTTGTTGAAATGTATTCTGCGATGCTTACCATTCCAAATAATGGACTTCGCTATGCTAACAAATTGCTTGAAATAAGAGAGGGGGACATCTATATTGAGTGACTTTAGTGGGTAGTTGAATTTTGGAATGCAATTCATTTTAATAACATTAACCTTCCAAATCATTGATAAATGTAATGAAGCCCACCTGTCCACATTGCTCGAAAAACTTTTTATTAAGGGGTGAAATTTAACTGTTTAAATTTGCCAGCAGAGCCAAAGCTTAGACCAAATGACTTTGTATCCTGAGAGCTTGGAAAATAAATTAATAATTCTTTGGAGGCAAGGCATAGATTTAGTGGGGTCAGAGACAAATAATAAAATATCATCTGAATTGAGCAGAATCTTATGCGCCTCACAAATCAATCTCCTTTCTTATCATGGCTGATAATTGTTCCAGGGCAAGAAAGAACAATAATGGGGAAAGAGGGCAACCCTGCCGAGTGCCCCTATTCAGAGTAAAATAATCTGAAATGAATCCATTTGTTTGTACTGCTGCTACAGGGTGTATATAAAGTAACTTAATCCAAACAATAAATGTACTCCCGAACCCATACATTTTCAAAATCTTAAAAATACAATCCCATTCTACCATATCAAATGCCTTTTCAGCATCAAGTGAGATGGCAGCGACCGGAGACTGATCATTCGCTACTGACCACATGATATTAATGAAACGCCTAATGTTATCAGAAGAGCTACAGCCTTGAATAAACCCCACCTGATCTATATGTATAAGAGATGTCATAATTTAACCGGTTAGACAAAATTTTTGACAAAATTTTAACATCTAGCTGAATCAGGGAAATTGGACGGTAACTTTTACACTCGCTTGGATCTTTGTTCTTTTTAAGAATCAGACTGATCCGGGCTTTTGTCATGGTTGGGGGAAGCTTTCGATTCTTCAATGATTCTGTATAAACTTCTAACATTAGTGGAGCCAATTCTGTAGCATACGATCTAAAAAATTCAGCGGCAAAACCATCTGGCCCTAGAGCCTTGCCTATAGGTAAGGCCTTAATTACCTCTTCAAGCTCCTCCAAGATTATCTCAGAATCAAGATAATTTTTTGCTCTGTCATCAATTTAGGGAGTTCTAATGGTTCCACAAATGTTCTAAAATCTTCATCAGTAGACGAAGACATGGAACTATAGAGATCAACATAGAACTCTTTAAAGGCATTATTAATCTCAGTGGCTGAATTAAAAATTTCACATCCAGCAGATTTAATTCTGGGAATGGTAGAAAAAGACTCTCTCTGCTTTATATTTCTAGCCAAAAACTTTCCTGCTTTGTCCCCCAACTCAAACTATGACTGCCTTGCCCTGTATAACCAAAACTCCACCTTTAGCAACAAAATACGTAGTTATATATTTTGTTACAGATATTATATCTGTATTTTAATCGAGTAAATTCTCTAAGGCCATCATGCGACATTCTGCACTTCAGTGCTGCTTTGGCACTTTTAAAATTCTCTTCCAACTTCATGAGTTCTCGGGCTCTGGATTTTTTGGTAAATGGGGCATATGGTATAATTCCAACCCCTAAGAGCCGCCTTAAGTGCCTCCCAAGCCACGCCCACAGAAGATACTGAGGGCAAGTTGATCTCCATATAAACATTGATTTCAGTCTTTAACATTTGTTGAAATTCAGGATTTTGCAAAAGGGATACATTAAAGTACCAACTATATGATATTTTTTTATATGTACTGTAGAAGTGACTCATCTCTGCTAAACAGTCTCTGGCTTCACACTCTATAGAACTACAATGCCAATCATGCATTACGTCTCCTCCTGGAAGTTTGCACGCTTTTACTCCTGATTTCCTATATTTGTAATAAAATTACATAACATGAGCCAGTCTCCTTCTCTATGTTAATCAAACACAAATACACAAAGACTTGTCAGCCCGAAATCAAGTCGTGATTTTGTTCCACATTTTTGGATTTTTGAATGCGATAAATTTATAAGTTTTATAATTTTTGTATATGTAATATGTAAATGTTTTTTTAAAGTTCACACAGTATATGTAATGATCAAAAACGGGAGAGGATCTATGTGCAGCATTTATTGAAGCCAAAAAACCAGAACACTAAGAATAACAAAATCCACAGGGGAAGTAATGCAAAACAAAACATGAAATAACAGACAACTGGACAGGACGGAAACAAGGGCTTAAATACACAAGGGAAAACTAGAAACACCTGGGGAAACAATCAGGGCATGAGAAACAATCAGGGGAAAACCAATCAAAAAACAGAATTACAAAGGACTACAAAAACCAAACAGGAACTGAACAGGAAACTTCAACATAAAAGCACAAAACAAAAGACAACAGAGAACATGACAACTACAAAGGACTACCAAAACCAAACAGGAAACAGGAAACTTCAACATAAAAGCACAAAAACAAAAGACAACAGAGAACATGACAGTATAAGACAAACACTGTGTCTACATTGCTAGCAATTTACCTGATTCAGTTATCTTTTTTCTTTTTTGTGCTGTCACATATAATTAGAATTTCTTTTCATCATTGATGTATCTGTAAAATGACATGACTGCGTCAGCTGTCTAGAAAAAAGAAAATACACAAATGCAAATGTATTTTGAACAACTTAAGGGTGAGTAAACGAGCGAATAAAAGTAAATTTTCAATTTTTAAATGAACTACTCCTTTAACTGGTGGCTAATTTTTGGAGCACAGAGTTGACAAGGACATACTCAAAATAAAATGGCCTCTTTTAAATGAAGACTCTTAGGAGATGCTGTACATAATTCAGAATTAATTAAGACATAAAGAAATTATTTAGAAACTCATAAGCATATATGACACTGTCCTTACCAAATTTTTCATTTTCTTCATTCAATTCCTTTACAATATCCACATATTCGCTCTTTGTCTTAAGCCTGATTAGCTGAAAACTGCTCCGTTAATGTTTTCACATTCACAGTTATGAATGACATACAAATCACGTATTGTACATGACATATTTTAAATTCAAAACTGCGAATTTCGCCAAATGGTGAATAGTGTGCACCCTTGGAAATTTATGTCGGTCTGTACAATATTACAATCATAAGTGGTCAAATATTGCATATTTAGTTACATACTTACATCTCACATTACACAAACACTCTTAACCTGAATGGTTAACTGATATGCAGCGCTGGGATAATCTACAAGGTTCTTCAAACTTAATTAGAATTAGACAATGGACTGCACAAGGATAAGGATATCAATTGGGGGGGGGCAATCTGGCCATATATGAATATTGGGTGGGGCCTCAAAGTATATTGCGGTTATGGCCCTAATGCATATGACTGATTTTGAGAGTTTTCACTGATTCGGAGAGATTCGCGCTACGCAACGCAACCAATAGACAATTATTTTCATTTATATACATTTTTATTGTATTTATTCATTTAGATATCTTTTGTTTTGACTTGTAATTTATCAAAATTCTCTGTGCCTCCCCTGACATGCCCTGGAGCCTCCCAGTTTAAAAACCGTGGCCTTAATGCTTTCCAGGACTCATGAAATAATGTGGTGTCAATTGTAAAAACACTTGCCGGTGTTATGGATGCTATATTCACTGATATTTACTTTAGTCACTGTTAGGGATGCCGCGGTGTGAGATTTAGATTGTTAAAATACTGTCTACTTTTCTCGATTTTAACAATTTTTCAGATTATTTATAAAATAAAAATTGCATGCAACAGCAAATGAGGCAAAAAAGACATTTTATATATCAATTGAATTTGTAAGTGGATGCGCTTCTTAGGGATAAATATATTACTGTATATGCACAGCCATAAAAAATGAAAACTACACAAAAATCAATACACAATGTGGTGAACATCAGTTAAGACTGCATTCCAGGGACCAGTTTATGGCAGGGCCCCTCTCTAACTGCCGGTGTGGAAGAAGATGTGCCACACTGTGATTGGATCCTTGGTGAATTAACATAAACAAATGTTCAGCAATATCAGATAAGATGCTAAGACAACTGCCAGACACCTCTTACAGGGCATGAAGGGGAACCTTCTGCACTCACCACCAAGAAGAGGACCTCTCATTGGACTACAGGTTGACTTTAACTCATCAAACTAATTCCTAAGGTTTAGGCAAGAACTGCCATAAAAAAATCCTTCAGGACCTCCCGGATGCAGCGGCAGTGGTGGGCCATAGAGATCTATTCATACCTATGTTTGGAGGCCTTAAAATTATATAAACTGCAACACATCCACTCCATCTTCATGCAAAGCACAGTTTATTTGAATGATTATTGACTGTTATTATTATTGACAAATGTTCACGGGACAGACCTATTAACAGATAAACAAATGCGTGGACGATGACTTAACTATTTCTTATCGTGTTTGGTCTCTATTTGTTCAATACGATGCCTTTAATAATTAAAAAAATATTTGTTTGGTAAATAAAAAATCCATGGGTAAAATGTTAAGGACACTGTTTTAACACTGTACTTTATGCTATGCAAATGAGTTCCACACTAGGGTGGGCAACACCATGGCTACTTCAGACACCAGTGGCCAGTCACACTCCAGGATCAGAAAGGTGCCACATTTCAATCTCCTCCTCATCAGAAAGGGATACATATGTCCCCCGGGTAGACACACCCTTGTTCTGCGTTTCCAACACAAAGGGGAAGGAGACACCAACAGACACATGCACGTCCTGAGGCGGAAAGAGACTAAAAGTTAGTTGAGGTTAGGCTTTTGCAAGCAAAACCTTTTATATTGCTTTCGGCTGCACTGTAGCTGAAAAAGTACCCCAGCATTGAGGGACCTTATCTGACCATTACGGATCCTCCAGCTGTGCAGCCCAGTCCACAAAGGACCTCTGCATCGGCAGACATTGCCTGTCTCACACTGCTCCTCAGTGATGCAGCCAGCCTGCAAAGGAACCTGTGAAGATTTAACTGACCCAGCTGCCCAGTCCAATCTTTAAGGACCCTCTTGGTGCAACCGAAGTTCAGCATCCTCCGGCCCAATGTGGCAATGACTACTGGATCGCAACTCTGCACCCTTCTCACTGCACGCTACCTGCATCACCAGTGGAAGATGTCTGTACTGTCGGACTGATCACCCGACTGTGTGTAATGTAAAAATAAACTTACCAAACCTCTTTCTAGAGACCTTGGCAGTAGTTTATGTTTTCTAACTTGCTTAGTTACCTGGTTACCTGGGGTCAGCTTTTTACAAATAATAGGCATATTATTTGTTTAATGATAAATAAGCATTATTTATCACCATTTTGCCAGAGCCATTAAGTGGTTTCCCATAAGGAGCATTCCCATAAAATTCTTTCCCATTGTTACATTCAGTTCAACAGCATTGAATTTATCCATTCTGTGTTCAAATAATTAATTTGTTCTATTGTTTAATTCAGTACTTTCCTTTTAGTTATTAGTTTATTATCCTCTAGCAGTGCATATTCATTATTAGCATTATTAAAAGTTGTGGTATTTACTCTTGCATATCTATTGTAAATAAATGTCCTTAATTTTATTACAACTGTGTCTTCATTGTGTTGATGATCAAAGACTCTACTAGTTGTCCATACTCTCACAAATCCTTCAGATAAATCAGCTGACCAACTCCCTCTAGTTTACATAAATTCTAAATTATCGAACAGCTCTTTTGGGAGTGTTCTTAAATTGTTAAGAATTGTATATTCTATTAGAATTGTATTCTTAACTGGTGTCCCATATTGAAACTCCACACCAAAATACTCTTTTATATTATATATTTATATATTATATACATAATAATTTGCCATGTGTAAATAAAACATTTTGTATTAAGAGGAAATTTTGAGTTACTCTTGTACAATGTCTCAGATTTGTGTTTATCTTTAAAAATATAATTCCTACACTAACAAACAACAAATTAATTATAATGCTGGTTGTAATCTTCACAGCTTTAAAATAACTTGTACATTTTCATAAGAGATACAGTAAGTAGCTTAAATTTTTTTGTGCTAAATAAACTGTCCTATAATAGTTCCTTTAAATTTTAACAGTAAAGGACAAATGTCTAGGTTACAAGTGTGATCTTGGTTCTCTGAAAGGAGTGAACGAGACACTGCATCAGTGCTATGGGAACTCCTCCAAGGAGAGACAAAATTACCTTATGGCTTAGCACTTCACCCCTTCTGCACACACCACTGTAAGATTATAAATGTGCGCACAGCACCATCAGGATTTTTCGACTGAATGGAGGAGCTATCTCTCAGTCTCTTAACATGTCAGGTCTAGTCAGTTATATTTGTATAGCACATTTCACAACATGCACAGTTTCAAAGCAAAAGTATCTTTACAGAAATGTATGCAGCAACAAAAAAAATTATGCTGTGATAATTGTGTGCTTTAAATGAATATGTGATCATGAATATTGAAAATCACGCCTTAAATTGTAAGCAAAAGGCCTCAAGTAAGCAAGCCAATGGCGATTTTGTCAAAGAAAAAAAAATCCATGAGATGTTAGTTTATGGAGAAAGATCCCAGCTAACAGGGAATGTTCCCACAACTTTCGCTAACGTTCTGTAAAGGTTATGTAAATGTTATGATAAAACGTTCTTAAAATAATATTCATGGAACGTTCTTATGACGTTATAAGTGTTTGATAAACGTTCACATAACATTCTAAAAAACGTTCTTAGAACAATGTTCTTGGAATGTCCTTTTGATGTTATTAACAACTGCCGAATGTTCTCATGAATTTGGGAGAAAAACGTTTTTAGAACAATGTTCTTAGAACGTCCTTATAATGGTATTAACAACTGAATAATGTTCAAGTAATGTTGGGGGATAACGTATTTAGAGCAATATTTTTGGAACTTCATTATAATGTCATTAAGAACTGAATAATGTTCAAGAAATTTTGGGAGATAATGTATTTAGAGCAATATTTTTTTAACTTCATTATAACGTTATTAACAAATTAATAATGTAAGCTCCGCGCTAGGGGCACCAAGGGGACGGTTATTTTTTACGTACCTGACAGGGCTTCGCAGCGGGGCTTCGCAGGTAGTGCGGCGTCAGGAGGCGAAGACACGCCCCGAGGCTCTAGTGCTGAGAAAAGACTCAAAGCACTTTTTTTTTTCACACCTTGCTCCGCACACCCGGCAGGGGGTGGGTTAGCGACTGAGGAGGAAGTCCAGTGTAGGCATCCTCTAGACTCGTCGGACCTGGCCGGCCAGGGAACAGTCCTGGGGCTGAAGGCGGGGGGTCCGCATCCAGCCTGCTGGGACTGTAGAGATCTGGCTGCAGGGTGCCGTGAGAACGGCATTTGCGGGCCAGGTGACCCAGAGACAAAGGAAATAGCTCTGTTATTGAGAATGTGGGTACCGCAGACAATTAAATTCAACAAAGGATTCTCCTCCCGGCCCTCCACCGGGGGATGGAGTGGTCTTACCAGCTCTGGAGCTAACATCTCGGACTCTGGGTCGAGTGTCTCAGTGTCTCCTCGAGAGGGTCCATGAGACGGGTGGCGTCTGCTTCCTGCAGGGTGCTCGACGCTGGGGCTGAGAGCTGGGCCCAGGTTGAAGTGGAGCAGGGTTTTTCTTAGCCACAGGAGGACGACCTCGGCAAGCAGACGGGGCATGGCCCATGGCGGCAGGCTTGCGGCAGGGCACGATGTGAGATATGGCCTCAGTCTGCTTCTTCACCGCGGAGAACTGCTGGGTGAAGTCCTCAACGGTGTTGTCGAAGAGGCCGAACTGGGAGACGGGCGTTGAGAAAGTGAACCTTGTCGGTCTCACGCATCTTGACCAAATTCAGCAACAGAATGACATTCCTGGACCACGAGCATGGCCATCGCCTGCCCGAGTGACTGCGCTGTGACCTTCATGGCTCTAAGGGCGAGGTCGGGAACCAGTCATCCAACTGTGATGGCTGTGGGGAGGACGGAGGGTTCCAGTCCAAGCCCACGCTGGCGGCGGCCAGGGAAAGTATGTACGGGGGCGGGGTATGCAAATACTGTCTGCCAACTTCTCATTGGCCATTTTTCATAGATCTGAGGCATATTTGGCGCTCAAGAGAGACCCTTAGTGTCGCTTCTTCAACACAATGTCAAAGTGAGCGACAGACAGGGAACTGTTTGTTTTGTTGATTATCAAGTTTATGGCTGTTTTACCTTAATGTGTATTTAATTTTTTAAAGTATATTTTACATGATTTTAACAGGATATTCTATTGTAAATCTAGCATACATACTTTGAATAGGTATTAAAGTGCACTAAATATAACAAAGATATAAAAAGAAACATTATAGTTTTAGTTGGGGAATGACCCAAATGATTCAAAATAAATAAATTGTGTTGCAACGAACCATAGACAGTAAGCATTTTTTTTTATTTTCCCGCCCACCTTATCAGGACTTGTGATATTTGGGCTCACTTTTATGTTGTTGGTTTGGCAGTTGTTTTTGTAAAACTGATTTTGCTAGACATACTGCATATAGCAGATGTTTAGTTGATTTTTTTTATATTTCAAAATTAAAAGTTCAGTCTCTTTTATAAATACTGTAACATCCGTACAAGTGAAATTACATTTATGAATGTGAAATGTACAGAGAAACAATTCAGTTGTGCACTTTTTTGATAGAGAGAGATATCGTCACCCTAATGTTCACCACAGTGACCCTCAGTTTATTTGTGTATATTAATTTATGTGTAAGTGGTCTACAGTTATTTAAACACTGTGGTCTTCAGCAGTTCTGATCTTGTTTTTGTATTTATTTTTATATATTTGTTAAATTGTTCAAATAAATTTAATTATAGATTAAGGTGTAGTTTTTACAAAACCTCTGCTTTGGCAATATTGTATTGTTTACAGTCATGACAATATTGTATTGTTTACAGTCATGCCAATAAAGCCACTTTGAATTTAATTTAATTGAGAGAGAGAGAGAGAGAGAGAGAGAGAGAGAGAAATATATAGAGAGGTGACAAAATAATTGATTTGATTTGTTCATCTTTATGGAATTTTTGTATTTATTTATGTTTCTTTCAAAATCTCAATCCTGTACTCTTCAGTTCATAAAACGCCAATATACTGTATGCGTTTTGGAATTACGTGCATGCCTTTAAAGGATAGGGCACAATAAGTGGGTCTCGACACTAAGTTTTCAGATTTATATTTTTTCTCTACAGTGATCCAGCCAAAAAGGAAGGATAATTGAGGAGTTTTTGTCCATACAATGTCAGTCAGTGTGGTCCAAAACATTCAAGCTCCTAAAACGATATTAAAGCAGAATAAATGTAATCTATACAACTCAAGTGGTTTAATACCGAAGCAGTTTTGGCTGAGAGACCATAATTTCCTTATTCATAAGCAGTTTACTTGGCATGTTCATGAAAGAAGCTTGTTCACACTTGCACAGACCTGATCCATGTGCAGAGCACTGTCCATAAGTTTAGCTGATGTACACATGCTCTGCACAAGTGTCAAGCTTAAAGAAATGTGAACAAGCTTCTCTCATGAAAGCGCATAGGAGACTGTCAATGTCAAGTTTCATTGCGACTAAGAAGTCAAATATTGGGCTCACAACTAGCCCCGCCACTGTTGTAGTAGTTTATTCCATTTGAAGTCTGCTCCAAGAGACCTAAGTAATACAGGCAGAGTTGGTTTTATTTAATTTTCTGTGAAGTCCATCTGAAGTGACACAGTCACTCACTTAAATAGAATAAAGGGCACCAGAAATATTTCTAGGCTGCACCTGGGTATTTGAAAGTTCTCTCAAGCAACTGAATACTGTTTAGTAGTGTTTGAAGTCATGTTTAATTTAAAAGTAAAACATTATTGTAGAACTTATTCTAGGGGCCTGAGTAGCTCAGTTGACAGTGACACTGACTATCACCCCTTGAATCACGAATTTGAGTCAAGGCTGTACTGAATTACCCCAGCCAGGCCTCCTAAGCAACCAAATTGGCCCTGTTGCTAGATAGGGTAGAGTCACATGTCACAGGTTACCCTCCTGGAGGTAGTGATAGTGAACTTGCTCTCAGTGGGGTGCATGGCAAGTTGTGAGCGGAGAATAGCATGGACCTACACACGCGCCAAGTCTCCACAGTATCACACACACAGTGAGCCACGTGAAAAGTTGACCAGTAGCAGAGGCAACTGAGATCGCACCACCACAAGGACTTAGTGAGAACTGGGAATTGGACATGCCAAATTGATTGAAAAAGGGGGGAAATGGCCCAAAAAATAAAAACATACTTATTGTAATATTTTATTTCCTTAATATCAGTTGATTACATGCCATGCACACCTACATCAGACAACACCCACAACACCAATGTGGGTGAGTACGCATTGCACTGCACTGCTTATTCATTCAATTAATATTTTTGACTAATATTGATTCAGTGAATCCTTGATATTTTGATAGCCTAATATAAAATAAGCAGAAAAATTCTCTGTGCCTCCCCTGACATGCCCTGGAGCCTCCCAGTTTAAAAACCGTGGCCTTAATGCTTTCCAGGACTCATGAAATAATGTGGTGTCAATTGTAAAAACACTTGCCGGTGTTATCAGGTAGGCTTATAGGCAACTAGAATAATAAAATTACGTTTTTCAAATGAATTGCCTATGCACATAATATTTTTGACAATTTACCTAAAGGATTTTAACTTTTAAACTAGTTGATTACAACATTTCTGTTTAAATTGCACTTAAATTATTCATTGGCACATCCCTATTGCTGAAATGAGCTAAATTAACTTTTGTCAGTTTATTTTTCTGCGACTAAACCTGTTTTACCATAAAACAGGGATATCAATAAAAAATCTGTTTCAAATTGTCCTATGGACTTATGAACTGCAAATTTAAATGTTTTTACATTTTATGAAATTTAGATGAGTCATTGTGAATGAATATGTGAATTTTTGACAAATAACCATAAAGTGTCTTTCACTACTTATAACCTTCTCTTTTGTGTTAACTTGTTAACAGCACAAATGTCAGAAAATTCAGAACTGAAGAAACTGGAACGAGACATATTTGTTTGACTGGAGTAGACCAGAAACTTTCAGATATCAAATCCATGCTTTTTGGTCTTGTCCTGCCAAATAACTCTTCCAATGAGTTTCTGTTAAATACTTGCCAGAGCACAAATTAATTGGATGATTTGTGCATGAAGATGGCGAATATACAAATAAATGGTAAGTTATTTAAATTTACCAGTAGTTTGCCAGTTGATGTTTTGTTTAAATTTTGAATGCAGCATTTGTCATTCTTTTATTCAGATTTTGAATTCAGCATTTGTCATTCTTTTATTCAGATAAGTCCCATAGACTTGCTTTTTCTACATTTTATACTGTTTTAGTGGTCTGCACATAAGTTTTTTATGGAATTGAAATGGGAAAAAATCAGCCCACAAAGCACTAAAATATAATTGATTTATTTCAGATCCATCATCCAAGTCTTCTTGGTAGCAAAACTCAGGTGATGCTGTAAGGAGGGTGTTGCGCACCCACAGTTGCCACAAACAATGTGTGGGCTCAGTACAGCATGAAGGGTCGAAAGGGAAAGAAAAGACCTGGAAATTTGCACGGTGATCATTCGTAAGTGTTCCATTAAAAGATTTTCTGTACCTCAACTGTGATATTGCTTTTATAATCAGTTTAATCAGCAAGCATATTTGTTCAATAAATGGCCATTTAAAACAGAGATATTCTGATACACAAAGATATTCTTTTTTTTTACTTTTTCCTACCTATGCTCTATGGTTATTTCAGAATCCCAACAGAATTCATTCAGATTCATTGTACCTGTAAAATGATGGGATACGTTCTTTAGAACATCTTTGTTTTGTTAAGCTATTTAGGGCTTTTCACACGGCTTATCCATAGTTTAAAGGAGATGTTAAACCAGGGTTAAGGAAAATTGTGGCCATTATAATCAATTAGATTGTATATGCTGGATGTGTCACCACATTGCGTTGCACAAACAATAGAACATGGTTCCAAAATGTCAATGAAATACCTCTTTTGAAAATAAAACAGGATGCAAGTTATTCAGACATTTTAATCATTGTTGAAGTCTACTCAAGTTCAAAGCTGATTGTCTGTGCTTTATGTAAATTAAAAATTATTAATTTATTATAACCTTTATTTAACCAGGATAACCTCTCTGAGATTAAACATCTCTTTTTTACAGGAGTGTCGAGGCCAAGATGGGCAGCAAGTAAATAAAAAATTCACAACCTAATTAAAATCAACAGAATTCTGTCAAATTTAACAGAAGTTTTTATCCCAATCGACTTACAAATCAGGAATACAACAAGCCATTTATCAGCAAAAACATTAGAAGTGATAACAATACGAGGTTCCAAAGTGATTCAGAAAAGTACAGGCAAGAACAGGGAGAGAAGAATATGTAAAAGTTTATCATTGTGCCAGTGTAGACAGACTCAAGCTCATGTGCCATCTGCCTTGCATAGTGTAGAAAGGGTGTTATTGTACTGTCAGTTGAAAAAAGAATGACCATGGGTTAAAATTCTCAGGTGCGAAAAGTGTTTAAAAGTTTTTATTTTGATGCAAACAAATGATTTATGAAAACTATATTTTTAGAGGCATGCCACAAGATGCATCCAAAGGTCTCTATTAAGGTGTTTGTTAAGTGCATTGTAGGGACCTTAAAGTATGCTCCACATCGCAGAACAAGGGTAAGTTTTAATTACAACATGGATGTGTACCACATGGTGGGCGATGACTTACTGGCATATTGGCAAGGCTTAATGCACATATGTGATCTTAACTGTTTCCAGGCACTCAATAACCTTCCCCCAGCAGTCAGTGATATTTATTTATACTAGTCATCTATGTTTGTTGTGTAACTTTGACCACAATTACCATATTACAAGTTTCAGTTTAAATGAGTCTTAATCTGTTCAGAATATTCTTGTTATTTTCTCTTTTTCTCAAAAAATAAAATGGGTTGTAAGATGGTTAATTTTAATGTAATTTGCAATAGAAAGATTTCTCACAGTTTTAAGGATTGTTTCACTGTGGAACATAACAATTTAGTACAGCATCCAAGCTGTTCTTGTACATACATATATTAGAATGTAGACTCTTGGGTAAAGTGACTATGCAAACTCGAAAAAATAGGCTAAGGTGCAAAGCAAGATTTTCAATGAATAGATCATTTTGTCTGTTCCTCACACAAAGCTATAATATGGCATTAGATGCTGTAGTATCCAAGCCACATGGCCTACATGTTTTCATTTATCTTTTCTTTGTACCTTACCTTAAGGTATAACACTTGCACTGTGGCAGCAGTGGCACAATCAAAACATTGTTTTAGGCACACATCCAGGCCAACATGCTTGGTTGGCTCTTCTGAAGTTTGTATAAAAAACATGGATGTTTTAGCAATTTTCCTTGGTGGGAAATTACACACTTCAGCTTTATAGCAAATATTATAAAATAAGTTCAGTTGCATGAAGTGAAAGTCTTAGGATATTCTCATAATATAATAACAATTAAAAATAATAACTTGAGGCAATCTGTTCACTTTACTGGTGGAGAATCAGAACAGTGGACACCAGTACTTATATATTGTTACTGTTAATGTTATAAAATACACACATACATACATTTAATTTGAGGCTTCATAATTTTGCATGAAAATTTTAATGTATACAAATTTATATTTGTTGTCCTTGTTCCCCTTCTGTCACTCTCTCGACGTAGTGTCGAAGGAAGTGACACAAGGGGTCTTCTCGGACGCCGAATCGTACCTCTGAACCTGAGAAAAGGCCAATGTCAAGTTGGCAGACAGAATTCGCATGCCCCGCCCCGGACATACGGGTATAAGGGGAAGCGGGGCAGCAAATGCCAGTCAGAATTTTTCTTCGGAGCCGAATGGTTGTACCGCAAGCAGCTGAAACACACATCTGTTTCACTCACCTCTATCAGCGAGAAGCATTGCTGTTGGATCCGCACGGCGCATTTCCAGCTGGCGTCTGTCTCTCTGCATGCTGTGCAGTTTACGCCCCTGGGCGCTTCGACAGCGCTTCTTTCTGTTTGAAAGAGTGTTCTCCTCCTAAAAGAGTATATTTTCTCTAAAAGAGTTTGAGTTCCCACTCATAAAAGAGCAATACACAGCAGGCGTTGAACATCCTTTTCAGGACGTGTCTTTTTAAAGATGTCTTTCCGCCTCTGTGTAGTTCCTGGATGCGGTTGATATCTCTCCACTTCTGACGGTCATAAAAGCTTCCTCCCGTGCCTGGGCTGCGATCACACGCAGGCAGCGTTTTATGAATGGTTCATGTTCTCAGTGCGAGAACATAACCATGGCAACATTGTGGTCGCGCTTTCTTTTGTCATGAGAGAAAGTCACTTCAGCCACCCCCTGCGTCGTTCCTTCTTCCCACGGGATTGAGGTCAACCCGGCTGGCGATGAAGGCGATTTGGGGATGACCACGGGCTCGGTTTCGCCGGGTAAATCCCCACGAACCACCCGCCCCCCAGCATGCTTGTTTGCTTCCGTCCGAGCTCGGGAAGAGTGCGGCTCACTTCCCGGCCAGCCGGCATTTTCCCTTGAGCTCCCGGAATTGGATGACGACATCGCCGCTGCATCGGAGAGCGTCACAGCGGCGTCTAATGCTGATGGCTCGCCTGGGCTGCCACCTCCGGGTCTGCTCGCCCAGTCTGAGGCTGATTTGCAGATGTCCGCTATGCTTTCCCGGGCCGCCGCGAGCGCGAGGCTGGACTGGAGATCTCCGTCCCCCCCTCTCAGCTACTCGATCGGTTCCTCGGGTCACGGCGCCGCTTATAGCCACACCCCCCCCTTGGTTCCATCGTTCCCGGAAGTGCATGACGAGCCAACGTGGTTGGAACCGCCCTCCGCTCGTCCGCTCTCACTACCCTGGATGGCGGAACACCGCCACCTGGCGAGACTGAACGGTACTACTTTCCAGAGCCGTAGAATGACGTCATCACTGACCTCAAAAGTCTACAGCACCACTGGACAGGCCTCCTCTGCCCTGCATGCCATGGCTCTCCTGCAAATTCACTAAGCCAAGGCACTCAAAGATCTGCACCTGGGTAGTTCCAACCCCGATGTGCTACAGTAACTGCGCTCTGTTCCAACCTCGCTCTCAGAGCTACGAATGTCACGGCGCAGGCACTCGGGTGGATGATGGCTCGTGGTCCAGGAGTGCCACCTCTGGCTGAACACGGTCGAGATGCATGACGTTGACAAGTCACGACTTCTCAACGCCCCCGCCTCCCAGCTCGGCCTCTTCAGCGACACCATCGACGACTTTGCCCAGCAGTTCTCGGTGGTGAGGAAGCAGATGGGGACAGTTTCTCACATCATGCCGCGGCGCCACCCAGTCAGCACGCCCGCGCCCTGCCTGCTCGCCAAGGGCACCCCCCCCCCCCGCGACGAGAAAGCAACAACAGGTAGCTCCGCAACCTGGGCCCAGCTCTCAGCCCCAGCGTCGAGCACCTCACAGGCGGCGTACGCCCCCCGTCTCCAGGACCCCCTCTCGGACCAGAAATGCTCCGAAGTGCTCCTGAGACGGACACCCCAGGCAGTCGGATGTTCGCTCCGGAGATGGTTTCAAGACCACTCCGTCCCCCGGTGGAGGGCCGGGAAGAGAATCCTTGTTTTCACTTGCCGCACCGCCTTCGGGCTGCGGTACCTACAGAGCGATTCCCTCACTCCCTGGATCATTCAGCCGGTGTGTGCCGTTCTCATGGCACCCTGGCCCTACATCTCTCCAGTCCCGGTTTCCCAGACGCAGCTCTCTTGCCTCCGGCCCCGCGACTGTCCAACCCCAGCAGGCCAGCGCTGACGAGTTTTGAAGACGCCCTCTCGGGACCTCTTCCACAGTTTCTAATCCGCCCCCTGCCGGGTGTGCGGAGTAAGGTAAGTGCTTTGAGTCTTTTCTCAGCACCTCAGCCTCGGGACGCTCTTTTGGCTCCCGACGCATTATTACCTGCTCCCCCCCGCCGCGAAGCCCCGCCCTGTACGTTAAATGTGATTGTCCCCTTAGTCCTCCTCGCACGGAGTTTGGATGCGTGGTTATCGCTTCCCAACCCGTCGCGCAGGTTGGCCAGGACCATCGGACTCTGCTCTGTGATTCAGTTCGCCCGGCTCCCGCCTCGTTTCAGCATTATTCGTGCCACTCTAGTGCGCGGCCAACAAGCCAGTGCCTTACGAGCAGAGATTTTTACACTGCTCCTCAAGGACGCGATAGAGCCCATCCCTCCAGCCGAGATGAAGAAGGGTCTCTACAGCCCTTACTTCATCGTACCCAGAAAAAGTGGCGGGTTGCGACCAATCATGGACTTGCGAGTTCTCAACCAGGCCCTGCTCAGACTCCCGTTCAAAATGCTCATGCAAAAGCAGATTCTCACCTGCGTTCGACAACTAGATTGGTTTGCGGCGGTAGACCTGAAGGACGCGTACTTCCACGTCTCTATTTTGCCGCGACACCGACCCTTCTTACGGTTTGCGTTCAACAGCCAGACGTATCAGTACAAGGTCTTCCCCTTCGGCCTGTCCCTGTCCCCTCGCGTCTTCACCAAGGTCGCAGAGGCCACTCTTGCCCCCCTAAGGGAAGTGGGCATCCGCATACTCCACTATCTCGATGACTGGCTCATTCTGGCCCACTCTCGAGTTACTGTGTGCTCACAGGGACCAGGTGCTCAGGCACCTCAGCCGTCTAGGGCTTCAGGTCAACTGGGAAAAGAGCAAGCTCACCCTGGTTCAGAGCATCTCTTTTCTCGGTATGGAGTTAGACTCGGTCTCATTGACAGCGCGTCTCACTAACGAGCGCACCCAGTCAGTGCTCAGGTGCCTCGTTCGCTTCAAGCCTGGCACATCGGTCCTCTAAAACAATTCCAGAGGCTCCTGGGGCATATGGCATCCTCAGCCGCGGTTGCACCGCTTGGGTTGATGCATATGAGACCGCTACAGCAATTGCTACAGACCCGAGTCCTGAGATGGGAATGGCGCCACAGCACTCATCGTGTGACAATCACCCTTGCCTGCCATGAAACTTTCAGCCCATGGACAGACCTCTGCTTCCTACGGGCCGGAGTTCCCTTGCAGCAGGTGTCCAGACGTGTCGTGGTAACCACAGACGCCTCTCGACTAGGTAGGGGCGCCATGTGCAACGGGCACGCTACCGCTGGCACCTGGAAAGTTCCCCTGCAGCGTTGGCACATCAATTGCCTAGAGTTGATGGCTGTTATTCTTGCTCTACGGAGGTTTATTCCACTAATCCGAGGCAAGCACGTTCTGATTCGCTCAGACAGCACCGCGATGTAGCGTACATAAATCGTCAGGGTGGCGTGCGCTCTCGTTATATGTCACAACTCACCCGCCATCTCCTCCTCTGGAGTCAGCCGCTGCTTGCCACTCATATCCCTGGCAACCGCAACACAACGGCGGACGCGTTGTCGCGACAGGTTTTCGCCCAGCGGAGAGTGGAGGTTCCACCCCCAGGTGGTCCAGCTCATTTGGGACCGATTCGGCAAGGCACAAGTAGACCTCTTTGCCTCCCAGGACAACTCCCATTGCCCGCTCTGGTATTCCCTGATGGACGCTCCCCTCGGGACAGATGCGCTGGCACACAGCTTGCCCGGGGGCTGCGCAAGTACGCATTTCCCCAGTGAGCCTTCTTGCATCGGTGCTGTGCAAGATCAGGGAGGACGAGGAACAGGTCACCTTGGTGGCCCCTTAATGGCCCACCCGCACCTGGTTTTCGGAACTCACGCTCCTCATGACAGCCCCTCCCTGGAAAATCCCCCTGTGGAAGGACCTTCTTTCTCAGGGACGGGGCACCCTCTGGCATCCGTACCCAGACCTCTGGAATCTCCATGTCTGGCCCCTGGACGGGACGTGGAAGATCTAGTAAATCTACCACCTGCTGTCGTAGATGCAATCAATCAGGCCAGAGCTCCCTCAACCAGGCAACTCTACGCACTAAAGTGCCATTTGTTCGTGAATTGGTGTTCTTTCCGAGCCGAAGACCCACATAGATGCGCAGTTCGGTCAGTGCTTCTATTCCTGCAGGAGAGACTGGAGGGGAGGCTGTCCCCCTCCACCTTGAAGGTGTATGTAGCTGCTATCGCAGCCCACCACAACGCAGTAGATGGCAAGTCCCTTGGTAAGCACGACTTGATTATCAGGTTCCTGAAAGACGCCCGGAGACTACATCCTCCCCGGCCTAACCTGTTTCCCTCTTGGGATCTCTCAGTGGTCCTCTCGGGCCTTCAGAGACCCCCATTTGAGCCGCTTGATTCAGTCGAGCTCAAGGCCCTCTCCTTGAAGACGGCCCTCCTGATCGCGTTAGCCTCAATCAAGAGGGTAGAAGACCTGCAAGCGTTCTCTGTAAGCGACTCTTGCCTGGAGTTCGGTCCGGCACTTTCTCACGTTATCCTGAGACCCCGACCGGGCTACGTGCCCAAGGTTCCCATGACCCCTTTCAGGGACCAGGTCGTGAACCTGCAAGCACTGCCTCGGGAGGAGGCAGACCCAGCCCTTTCGTTGCTGTGTCCGGTACGTGCTTTGCGTACCTATGTGGACCGCATGCAGAGCTTTAGATACTCTGAGCAGCTCTTTGTCTGCTTTGGCGGATGGCGGAAAGGGAACGCCGTCTCCAAACAGAGGCTAGCCCACTGGGTCGTTGATGCTATTGCCTATCACGCCCAGGGCGTGCCCGCCCCCCTGCAGGTCCGAGCACACTCCACTCGAAGTGTGGCGTCCTCATGGGCACTAAGCCACGGCACCTCCCTAGCAGACATCTGCAGAGCAGCGGGCTGGGCAACAGCCAATACCTTTGCCAGATTTTACAATCTAAGGGTTGAGTCGGTCTCGTCCCATGTTTTGTCAGGTCCGAGCCAGTAGAACTCTGTAACGCGGCACAACCGACCGGGTGTTCCGCTTGCATCTTGCGCCCTTCACCAATGTGATCCAGTGCACCTTCTGTCCCAGGTCAGCCACTGAGTGTTGCTGCCTTGATGCTTTTCCTCCCTAGCCTTCTGGCCCGCGAATTCAGCAGAGCAACTCGCGGCCAGACCCAGTACAAGTCTTAGGGCTCTGTACAGGGGTCTTCAGGCTAACTCCCGGTGATGTATTCTCCGCGGTACGGTCCCCCTCTCGGTGGACCCGCGTTTCCCTCAGGCAGCCCCGCTGCCTCGGCCCCGTGTCTGTAGAGTCCCCCCTTCATTAGGCTGGACCTACCACTGCGCCGTTTCCCACATCCGGCTTCACAACCCTCGTGGTGTATTTGCCATACATTACCTCCCCCTGGTCTGGGCAGGGTATGGCCTCTGCAGGTTCTTCCCCTCCTGAAGGAATAGGAAATCTGCAGGCCGGACAGCTACCTTGCCTCCGGTCCTGCCTCAGTGCCCGGCACACCGGCGCCGACGAGTTTTGAAGACGCCTCCTTAGGCCTCTTCCTCAGTCTCTAAGCCGCCCCCTGCCGGGTGCGTGGAGCAGGGTTAATGCTTCGAGTCTTCTCTCAGCACTGCCCAGGCTCTCCTGCTCCCCCCCAGGGAATGACCGCCTTCCCCGACATAGGTTGGGCCCCAGCCGCTCTACATCCTATGTGAGAGACATAGTGAGAGAGAAGGCAGCGGCTGTTGGGCTTGCTCCCATGCTAGCATGTAATACCTTTTTCCCCCTGGGGTGCGGGAAAACCTAAGGTGATATGCTAAAACTCTTTGAGGGGGCATTGGGGAAGGCAACGTGCATTCAGTTCAGGTGCCTCTAACACGCAATAGCCTGCTTTGCCCCTGCTCCGACAGTCACGTCACACGGTCAGTGCATGGCGTTTTTATATGGACCCCTTGTGTCACTTCCTTCGACACTAAGTCGAGAGAGTGACAGAAGGAGAACATCTCGGTTACTGTTGTAACCTCCGTTCCCCGAGGGATGGAACGAGACGTAGTGTCCCTCCTGCCACGGCACTAGACCTAGCACTGTAAATGGCCGTGCTTCATCCTTTGGCTCCTCAGTGCAACATCCTGACTGGCATTCGCTGCCCCGCTTCCCCTTATACCCGTATGTCCGGGGCGGGGCATGCAAATTCTGTCTGCCAACTTGACATTGGCCTTTTCTCAGGTTCAGAGGTACGATTCGGCGTCCGAGAAGACCCCTTGTGTCACTTCCTTTGACACTCGTCTCGTTCCCTCCCTCGGGGAACGGAGGTTCCAACAGTAACCGAGACGTTTTCTATACAATTAAACCAGTTTTTTGAAAATTATTTGAACATTTAAAATCTGTTGTGAAAAGTTTTAATAAATGTTTCATATAACATAATTTTACATGATTTCTTTATTATGAGAAAGAATACAGTTTGTAGGGTTGTTGTTTTTTTGTTTTTTTTTTTTAGCAGGAATGCTGTCCTGTTCTATTCATGCTGTAAATGTTCTATTCATGGTAGGAAGACTGGCCATTTTCATGTACTTGGAATATTACAAAGAAACATTCCAAGAAATATATTGTCAGGGAAAATAAAGTTTGCAAACTTTACCTACTTTACCTACCATTACTCTACCCTTTCAATGACATTCTAATCACAACAAGAAAATTGTAATGTTAATATAATGTTTAAATTAAACATTAAAATGTTTTTAAAACTTTTATTTTATTTTATTTGTTACATATAAATAATGTTATAATCACGACAAGAAAACTGGACATTTAAACATTTTAGTAACATTTTTAACCCTCTGGGTTCGACGGACACGCCGGCGCGTCTCTTGGATATTTTCGTCATTACAGCAGAAACAACTTAAAATACTCCGTCATTTTTGGGTATACAGATAAGTGTAAGACATCATTAGAGACTATAAAGGGTCTACTTTTATTTGTGTACACTCATAATAACAATAAAACATTGTGCTTTTGTAAAATAAAGAAAATAAAAAAGGGTGAGCTTTCAGCAGTCTCTGGGTTTGAGAGCATTTATCTGAAACACGTCACAAAAATTAACTGAAACTCTGCGAATACTTATCACACAAACATGAAACATATGTCTATAGAAAGCTTTAAATGTCTACTTTTTAATTAAACAATTCAAATTTAAAACAAATATTCTCTCGCAATGCAATCTGTTTGAAACAAAGCCATGTTCAATTTTTACCGGTTCATCTAATTATCTGTAATGTGATCCCACCCACCAGCAGAGCGTGCCATTCATACGTTAATGTGCTGAGACGATCAATGCAAATGTTCACGCCCCCACTGTGAGGCTGTAAACAAATGTCGTTCATTTTTCTGCACGTTTGTAATGATACACAGGCAAGAAAGCTCCAGGATTGTAAGGAAGATTTAACATTTTCCTCAGAAGAAGAGCGGGACTCCGATGAACATTTATATTTTGAAGAGAGACTTGATCCAGAGGATACAATTTCAGACGAGTAAGTCAATTCGTTTTCATTTGTTGACATGCTATTTTATATAAACTTTTTAACTTTTATTTTACTAGTGGAACTGTTTCTAGACTTGCCAGCCAGGATTCAGAGTATTGACATTTTAAATATGTCCTAATAAGCAAGTTTTAGTTACATTTAAATGATGTTTCGGCTAAAGCAGGTATTTAAATTGTATGCTGTATAATATAAATATGATATGTAATATCATATAAAAACAATATGAATATTTAGATTATATTTTATCTAGTGTTTATAATGCCTCATTATCATCAACAAAGCTTGTGCTTGCAAATATGTGTTCAATGAGTAAAATGAACTTTAAATATGCCCATATTAGAAAATCAGCATATTATTATGATTTCTGAAGGATCATGTGACACTGAAGACTGCAGTAATGATGCTGAAAATTCAGCTTTGATCACAAATTGCATTTTACAATACATTTAAATAGAAAACTGTTCTTTTAAATTGTAAAAAGAGTTCAGAATATCACTGTTGTTTCTGTATTTTGGATTTAATAAATGCAGTCTTGTTGAGCAGAAGAGACTTCTTTTAACAGTAGTGTAGGTCTAAAATTAAGTAAAGTCTTTATGTAAAGAAAATATTTAGTCAGATTACTTCTTTTAACTTAAAACTTGATTTTGATCATTAAGTCTCCTCACATTCATTCTTTCTGTCACATTCCTCATTGATAGTCTCAGGGGTGGGTGGGGTCATTGTCTCTCAGGTGCGAATCACCTTAATATTCATGATCATTCACGCCTCCTTGCATATTACCTTTAAACACTAAAATTGTCTTACAAAAGTTAAATAACTATATTGTTTTGCATGAATGAGTGATCCGGATGGTTTTCACATCATTTTGTAGCAAAAACTCTAGGCTACAAGATCCAGTTCTCAAAAGTCTTGTGGACAAATCTTTAGTAGGTGTTATATACCTTATTTCAGTGACTTAACATTTTTGTTTTTTCAAAGACCATGCATAAACGTTTTTTTCTCAAAAATGCAAACATGTACACACATGTTGCTCACATATTATTGTTGCCCAGTTTGTGCTGAATACAGTGTTATCAGACTTTAGCCATTAATATGTTTTTAAGCAATTGAAAAAAGCACAAATGTCAAGGCATGTCAAAACTTCTCCAGGGCCCAAAATACCCTCAGACCCCAGAGGGTTAAACAACGTTTGATAAATGTTAGAACCTAAAATTGTTGCCTGGGATAATCTTGGGAGAAACCTTTAAGGCTTTATTTGGCATTGATAAAGATAAATGAAGACACTAACCGGATACTAACTGGACTTGCCTGTTCGAAATTTTTCCAACTTGAAACGTCGCCACCACCGCATATGCCATCAAAGTACCGCGAGAGAATTTGAGAATATGGGCATCCTCACATTTGACACATTTACATCTGAACAGATATTTGCAAGCAAGCTTCGTTGATGATAATGAGGCAGCATAAACACTAGTTAAAATATAATCTAAACATGATATGTAATATGATATAAAATTAATATGAATATTTATATCATACAGCATACAATTTAAATGCCTGCTTTAGCTGAAACAGCATTTAAATATAACTTGCTTATTAGGAGACATATTTAAAATTTCAATACTCTAAATCCTGGCTGGCAAGTCTGGAAACTGTCCCAGTAGTAAAAATATGTACATGTTTATATAAAATAGCATGTAAACTAATATGTATGTAAAACTAAATTACTTACTCATCCGAAATTGTATCCTCGGCTGGATCAAGTCTCTCTTCAAAATGCAAACATTCATCGGAGTCCCGCACTTCTTCTGAGTAAAATGTTAACACTTCGTCACTAACCAGGAGCTTACTCACCTGTGTATCATGCAATCTTCCAAACATGCAGAAAAGTGAATTAATTTTATGTTTTTAAGGGTTGGGGGAGTGTACCATTTGCATTGATCGTCTCAGCACATTACCGTATGAATAGCGCCCTCTGCCTGTGGGTGTGATCACATTAGGGATAATTAGCTGAGCCAGGAGAAACATTGTACATTGCTTTGTTTCATACAGATTACATTACAGGAGAATATTTGTTTTAAATTTGAATTGTTCTATCTAAAAGTAGACATTTTAAGCTTTCTTTAGACATATGTTTCATGTTTGTGTGATAAGTATTCACACAGTTTCAGTTAATTTTTGTGATGTGTTTCAGATAAATGCTCTCAAACCCAGAGCCAGAAAGCATTATGAGTCTACACAAATAAAAGTAGACCTTTTATAGTCTCTAATGATGTCTTACACTTATCTGTATGCCCTAAAATGAGTATTTTATGTTGTTTCCGCTGTAATGACTTAAAAATCAGCAGGATGCGCCGGCGTGTCCACCGACCCCAGAGGGTTAAAGGGTCATGAACTGCCTCGTGTTTTTTCCCTCACCTTCAGTTCAGTTCAAGAAGTTTAGTTTTCCCCTTTGTTCATGGACTAAACTTCCCAGCATGCACCTTTTGATTACATTCACCTGCCCTCCATCTTCCACAGCTGTTCCCTGTTCCTTCATCAGTCTTCTGTGTGCATTTATACCCTCTTGTTTCATTCCCTCATTGTATGTTCTTGTTCTTAAGTTTTAATGTTAAGCTGTAACGTTTATGTATATATTTAGCTTGTTTGTATTCATCCATATCATTTGTGTTACCAACTTGTTATCATTAAAAGCCTGCAATTAGATCCTAAGCCTTTTTTCAAAAAGATCACCAGCACCATGTTACAGTTATATTATGTTTGTCATAGTAATATTATGTTAATTCAATTTCAAAAATTTAAAATTATTAAAAATACTGACTCCTTTATTGATATTAAAATAAGTAGGTTTTATTGAATTATAATCTTGTACACACAGCAGACACTGTCCTAAGCAGCACATAACCCTTTTCAAATGAACAATGTTTCTGGTTATTTTATGTTAAATTCCTACATCTGAAATAAAGAAATCAAACATTGCTCAATCTACCATAACTGATGTAGGTTCTGCATGCAACGGGTAATGCAAATTGTCCAGCTTGATGGCTTTTTTTTCAGCTTCTCTCCTGACTGCAAATCTAATACCGGCAAATCTCGCCGATTTGGCAAATCGAGATGCAGTTCAAGTCGAACACACCTTATCACTTCTGTAGCCCCACCCAGTAGCCGTGAGCAGTGAGATGACAAAGAGAGAGCAGGTCAATTAAGAGCAGAAAGCCAATCATAACAGTGGGCGTTAACTGTTAAGTCTTAAAGGAGATAAGCATTTCTAATAGTGATGGAAAGTCTGATTCTTTTCCATGAACCGGTTCTTTCAGATGGTTTGTTTCAACGAACTGGTTCAAAATGACAATTCACCAGTTCATTTATATCATCACATAATAATGTCACTATATATAATGCTAATACGCCGGCGTTGTAGAATACACATTCAATAAAGCCATATGTAAGGGCATATTGCTGATAATAACATTTTATTTAAATAAAGTTATAATATAAGGGTGTTTATTATAATCAGTTTTATTCAGTGATCTTACAACACATCCTACATTAAAGTTTTGCACCTAAAGCACCCAATACTGACATTTATATACAAACGTGGATGTTCTGTACATGTTTAAAGCATAAAAGTGATTAAACTAGTCTTAATCAACTTTTTTTTACAGAAACCATGATCCAGCTCATCACAACTTCAGATATAATCTGCATGCACATTATTCAATAGTAAAATTTGTTTACATCTCTCGACTGAAAAGTTTCACCCCCTCATTCAAGTCCTCAGTTCACACATGCTCATCAGCTGCTCACTGATCAGCAGTTCTCAGTATTATGTCCTAAAGATGCGATTCTCAGTTCAGTGTACTCGTAAATCGCAAACTACTGTAATCGACTCAATGTACTGCTGACACAAGAGCTGCTGTCCTTGGATCAGTGTACTGTTGACTCGAGAACAGCTGCGAACAAATTAAATGTACTTTTGACCTGAGAACTGCTGTCCTCAGATTAGTGTACTGTTGAATTAAGAGCTGCTGTCCTCAGAGCAGTGACTGTTGACTCGTCATAACCATATTTACACTATGTTTTATTTTTTTACACTCTCTGTTGTTCAGCAAAATACACCTGAAACATACATACAATCACACACAGGCTCAATGTCAGCAGCTCATCAGTTCTCAGTATGTAGGACACCCCTGAAAAAGTCGATTCTCAGTTCAGTGTACTGTTGACTCAAGAACAGTTATGAGCAACTCATTATACTGTTGACTCAAGAGCTGTTACGACCCGAGAGTTCAGTCTGATTTGTGTACTATTTGGAGCGGTTAATTGCAAAGAAGCAGATATCACCAGTACTAGGATCATATTGCTCCCGGTTATCAGCTCATTCCGATTCAGAGTGTCAGGCACATCCGAGAGACAGGTTAAGATAGAGTAACGTCTTGGTAACTGGTGTAACTTCTGTTCCCTGATGGAGGGAATGAGATGTTGTGTCGATATAGTGACACTAAGGGTTCGATCTTGAGAGCCCCAATCACCTTTACTTAAAAAAGAAAAGGCTAATGAGAATTGACGAGTGGAATTTGCATGCCACACTCCGCCCTGGACATATGGGTATAAAAAGAGATGGCATGCACCACTCATTCAGATTCATGCTGAAGAGCCTATAGAGAGTCCCTGCCATGTCAGCAGCCAGTTCAGCACCACAACAGGATGTACACAATGTCTTGTTCCCTCCAGCAAGGAACAGAGGTTATATCAGTAACCAAGATGTTCCCTGTCTGTCACTCACTCGACGTTGTGTCGATGTAGTGACACTAGGGGTTCCTATAGGAAATGCCGCAGGTGTTGAACCGTGTCACAAGGTACAGAAGTGTGGAAACGGGCAAGCTGCTGCGTGCCTCGCAGCAAGTACTCAACCATGTTGTGACCTTCCAGCGAGATAGGTAAGGCGTCTCCCTAGTCCCATTAAGGAGGAGAAGGCACTTACCCAAGGAGGTGACCAGCGGGCCTTTACTGATTTTCTGTTAAGTCATTTCCCGCCGAGGGAGGGAGGGCACTTTGGAGACCCTATCCTACCAGAGGGATGTTAACGTGGAGAATATCTCACATGGACTTACCAACGGGGAAGTTCACATATGGCATGATTGGAGGACCTATCTACAGAGAGGGTGCGAAGCAGCAGTAGCTGAGGCAGAGAAAGCTCTGGCGAGGGGAAACACAGGATTCACCTACAGGGAAACAGAGCAGTGGAAACTCATTATACGGGATTACCAAGGGGAATCGCCATGTATGGATCACTGAGACAGAGCACACAGGCTCAACAAAAAAGGGGCATACCACGAGTACTGGGCCAGGTGCCGTAACTCCTCCACCGAGTTCGTCACCGAACATTGCTTAAGAATTAAAGAGGCATCCGGGGTTCACTGGATACGGGGAATTGCTGTGGACAAAAGGCGCACATTATCACCTATGAAAAAGGGGAAAGGCGCAATGCAAGCGGTACACACAATCGGCGAGCCTACCTGCTGTTACTGTGTACACTCGGACGAAACCAGCTCTATTAGTTTGTAAAACCTTGCGAAGGTATTGGGTGTAGCCCAAACCGCAGCTCTGCATATGTCTGCTAGAGCAGTATTTCCCAACCACTGTGCCGTGAAAGATTGTCAGGTATACCCTGTGGGCATAAATACACCACTACGGCATGCTCCACCTGGGGGATCACGACATATCCCTTACCCGCTCCGCCGCAGATGGTAGTCAGAGTTGATGAGACTGCGAAGCACGTACGGGTATAAAAAGGTGCTGTGGCAGGGCAGAGGGTGGGGCCGGGTCATGATTCTACACACCTGGTCCCTTATACAGGTGCCTTCCACGACTTCGTTGGTCCTCGTACACTTCCGGGAAGAAAGGCACAGGAGCAGGGTGCAGCCGTGAGTCACGCTCCAAGCCCAGAAACCAATCACCCAGCCGTGAATGCTCAGGGCATGGTGGAGGGTTCCACTGCAGCCCGATGTTCGCAGCTGCCCGGGCAAGCATGGCTTCCATCTCAGCGTCCCTCTCATCCTGTGCTCTACCACTCAGAAGATTCATCCGATTCTGATAGCAGAAGCCCACCCTCTGATGCTGTGACAGAGCTCATCCTCGTCATGAGCCATGAATGACATATTAAACCTGCCCGGACAGACCAGGTTGGGGAGCAGCCACGTTGGCTCCTTGCTTCATGAAGAAGTAGGTGAGCCGCGACTGCAATGCTTTCTCGCAATGAGAACATGACCCTTCCATAAATGCTGCCTCGGCGTGCTGGCACCCCAAGCACTTGAGACAGATTTGATGGCTGTCTGGAGGGGAGAGATAACGGCCACATCCAGTAGTGCAAACGCAGAAGGACATCTTTAAAAAGACGCAAGGTGTTTACACAAGCTCATTTAGAAGGAAATATACTCTTTTGAATATACTCTTTTAGCACCCGTAGACTCATCTGCAGAAGCACCCAGGGGAAACACAACTTAGGGAACTGGTGTTGAGACATGAACTGTTTCCAATTATTCAGTCCAATTTGGTGAACTAGTTCAACTCATTCACTAAAAAGATTCATTCAGGAACTGGACATCACTAATTTCTAACAGAGAGTCAGAATAAGGGTGGAAAAGGATAATGTTTTACAAATATATTACTTTTTTTTTAAATCCCTCAAGAAACATATTACAATAATTTTTTGAAAAATGTTCCCCGTTAATTGGTTATCTTTAATGACTTAAACATTTTGTGTTTGGTAGATCGGGAAAACAGACACAGTCTCTTTATGATACCTTGTGATACAGTCTCAATGCGTGGTAGTTTACATGAACTATGTGACGTCTCCATGAGTTGTGGAGTGGAGTGGGGGGGGGTCAGAGAAGAGCCTGAAAAATCTGATGTGAAAAAAAAACAAAACAATAATTATTATTTACTTTTTTACAATTAAATTAAATTTTGATAACAATAAACAAAAAAATCCAATGTAAAAATGTGCACACAACACTTTTTAGAGCACACAATTTAGAGCAGGCTACATAGTCAATGGCGCTTTATAAGAATGGCAGAGCAAAGCATGGACACACTGTGTCATCAAACAATGTAAAACTTTGACTAGAAAATGGTAAATTTAATTGCTAAGAAACCAACCTCAGGTAAGTCAGATGCGTTAACTCAAAATAGCATTAACAGAAAAATAAAAACGTTATTTGTGTACACTTGTTGTCTATTTGCATGGCGTTTGCCCTATTTAGAAAGCAATGTGGGGTTGCAGGAACGGGAGCTGACAAGAAGAAAATCACTGAGGGCAGAGATTGGTTGAACATCGAGTCAAATTCAGTGGGCGCGTTCGGTGCGGGATAGAAACTTGTGGGAGCGGGCAGAAATGGGATGGAAAAAACAGACCCTTGCAGACTTCTAGCTCACAGGCCTCCAATGATATAGCATCCCCCGTCATCACCTTCACTGAATATGGTCTCAACATGCATGCCAATAGTCAGTGGGGAATTGAACAGGTGAAGCTGCTTAAACTGGAGAAGACAGCCACAAGGCCTGAGCCACTGACAAATCATCTTCAATATCTCTGTATTCTGTCCTCCCTTACCTCCCTCATGTGGTTCATAGGCAGCCACAGAGGTCAGATATTGGGAGAAGAGGGGACAAGTGTCTGCTTTCAGTAAGAAAATGAGCATAGAGCAAAGCATCTTACATTTCATGAGTTCACACCAATTAGCAATTAGTCTCAACAATGTTGCTTGGCCTGATTAAGGCAGATAAAATAGTGCTTGTGCACATTAGAAAGAGGGATATATCTTTCACAAGGAGGGAAATATTTGCGAAACGCCATCTTGAAAAAACGTCAAGCAAAATGCATGATTCCATGCAGGCTTCAGAGATCATCACTCCTGGAAGGAGTTCCCATAGTGTCAGCTATTAGTTTTTTTTTATGTTTGTTTTTTATTGGATACACACATTTCACAGAATCATAGACCCATTTCCTCAAATTACATACAAAAAGCCCATTATAGACTACCACATTTCCAAAATATAGTAAAAAACACACAAGGAAAAACACACTGTATGCTGAAAAACCCACAGCAGTCAAAACCAAAATCTTTAGTCAGAATCACTCAGAAAAGCATCCATGTTGCACACACTAAGCACCAATTTACACACTGTGCTACAAAAGATAACATTGTCATAAAAAAAATCATTTTATTCAGATCACAAAAAAACAACAACAACATATCTAACATTTCAGAAACAGACATTTTATTTATCAATTTACTGTATTTACTGCATACTCAATTCTCAATGTATTTAGTGTCACCTTTTGAAAGGAAAACTTGGCCATGTACTGTAAAAAATGTAGACTAGACTTGACTTCAACTTGAATAAACTATGAAATGAAACCATGAACGAAAAGATGAAATGAGAGCTATGAATAATAACAAGAGCATGAACAAGAGCTACAGAGTATTACACAACCACAATACCTGACAAAAGTCAATGGCAAACATGAAGTCTTAATTACATGGACGTGGGTAACCACATGTCAAAGACAACCAATGACAAGACAACACTAATGAACACGATAACAAGACTAATAAATAGTATCCAACAATAAAACAGAACTGATAATAACATAACAAGACATATGAAACCAGGGGCACGTTCAATCTCAAAATGGTTGTCACCGTTTTGCTATGGTTTCCGAGTTGAATGACACGTTTCCTCGAAACGGTGTGCAGCAGGTATTGATGTAGAAGGCAGTGTGCACAATGGATCCAACCAAAGTCCTTTACAAATGTGTCCACTGTAGCTTGGTGTATGCAACAATTGAAGTATTAGAAGAAAGGTTTTCCTTGTCATCCTGAAATGTGAGGCAAATGTTGGATCACTATAATTAGGAACCACAGTTTCCACATATCCCTTCACTCGCTTGGGATGTTCTCTGCTATTCGGGATGGCAAGATCAGTGACTGTAGCATCGAGTATATTTTGTAGTATTAAACACGTATTTTAACCGATTTCATCAGGCTCAGAAAATTCTTCGAAAAGAACGAATGGCCTTCTCAGCTGCCATAGTTGCAATGCTTGCGTAACACAACAGGGTGTTCAAAGCACCACCTGTTACGTTCCATATCCTCTTTTGTTTATGCACTCTTATTTGTAAGTTCTGGCACCTGTTACATTCCATATCGTCTTTTGTTTGTGCACTCTTATTTTTAAGTTCTGGCACCTGTTACGTTCCATATCGTCTTTTGTTTGTGCACTCTTATTTTGAAATCACTCTTATGTTCCTGTTTCCCAGTCTTGTCATGTCCTGTTTTCCCTCCTGTTCATGTGTCTGGTTTTCATTGGTTCATTGTTTGATTGCTTTATTATCAGTTCTAGTTTTGTCATTGGTTTTAGTTAATTGCCTTATTATCTTGTTTTGAGTTCTGTTTGCCCATTGGCTTTTGTTTCCCCTTTGGTTTTGTATTTAAGCCCTCATGTTTACCTTGTCCTTTGTTGGTTATTGTTTGAGTTTAGGTGTTTGATGATGTTCCATGTTAATCCCGTCTTCTACCGTGTTCCTGCCCGTGCCCTCCTTGGATGATTCCCCGTGTTTATATCTTTTGTTTGTACCTTTCTTTTCCCCTCGTGGATGTTTTATTTGTCCTGTTTTTCACCGTTTGCTTGACCCCTTGCACCAACTCAATAAAGCTGCACCTGGATCCTCACTCCTTGTCTGCCCCCCTTCATAACAGAATAACCAACCAACAATGGATCCAGCAGCCCTCACAGCCCAGCAGGCGAATTTCCTGCTTCTCGGCCTCATACAAGAGGACCGCCCGATAGAGGCCCACGTCAGTGAGTTTCTGGAGCTGGCAAATTCTTCGGACTTCCCAGAGTTTAACTTGGTGGCTTCTTCAGTTCGCTAAGGGAGCGGTTGCCACCAGCGACCCCGCGCTGGACGCTCCAGGACTTCTTGGAGGAGACCCTGAGGATCTGCGGCTCTCCTTTCACTGTGGGTGTTGCAGAGGAGGATGCTACCTCTCCTCCCACAGTGGTCACCTCCCAGCCTTCCATGACTCGTTCCTCCACGCCTGCCACGGCCAACGTGCCCCCAGCCACGTCTGTCCCAGGGCCAGCGTTGACAGCCCCGTCCGCCAGGAGGAGGAGGAGAAAAGGGAAGGCTTCCGCTCTTCAGTCTCCGCCTGCCACGGCCAACGCCCACGCCTGCCACAGCCAACGAGCCAACGTCCACGCCTGCCACGGCCAACGTGTTGCCAGCCTCGTCCGTCCCAGAGCCAGCGTTGCCAGCCTCGTCCGTCCCAAAGCCAGCGTTGCCAGCCTCGTCCGCCCGGAGGAGGAGGAGGAGAGGAATGGCTTCCGCTCTCCAGTCTCTGCCTTCCACGGCTCCGTCCTCAGAGCCAGAGCCGGCGCCTGTAGCCTCGACCGTCCAAGAGCCAGAGCCAGCGCCTGTAGTCTTGACCGTCTAAGAGCCAGAGCCAGCGCCTGTAGCCTCGACCGTCCAAGAGCCAGCGCCTGTAGCCTCGACCGTCCAAGAGCCAGAGCCAGCGCCTGTAGCCTCGACCGTCCAAGAGCCAGCGCCTCCCGAGCCTCCCACGGCTCCGCCCCTCGAGCCTCCCACGGCTCCGCCCCTCAAGCCTCTCAGGGCTCCGCCTCCCAGGGCTCCGCCTCTCGAGCCTCAGAGACCTCAGTCCCCTGAACCTTCCACGCCACAGTCCCCTGAGCCTTCCACGCCTCAGTCACCTGAGCCTCCCAGGACTCCACCTCAGAAGTCTGCCATGGCTCCGCCTTCCACGGCGCCAACCCTCGGCCCTTCCACTTCTCCGGAGCCTCCCACGCCTCCAGACCCTTCCACGGCTCTGCCTGCGCCTGCTCCGCCTCCCACGGCTCTGCCTGCGCCTGCTCCGCCTCCAGACACTTCCACGGCTCCGCCTCCAGACCCTTCCACGGCTCCGCCCGCTCCGCCTTCCAAGCCTCCAGAGCCTGCCAAGCCTCCAGAGCCTGCCAAGCCTTCGGCTCCAGAACCAACCTGGTCTCCGCCTACCATGGCTCCGCCCCTGGAGTCCTCCTCGGCTCCGCCTACAGAGCCTTCCGCGGCTCCGCCCGCTTCCCCTGGGACTCCTCCCAGGCCTTCTGACCCTGTCCTGTGGCCTCCTCCCAGGCCATCTGACCCTGTCCTGTGGCCTCCTCCCAGGCCTTCTGACCCTGTCCTGTGGCCTTCCCCTAGGCCTTCTGACCCTGTCCCAGTCCTGTGCCCTCCTCCCAGGCCTTCTGACCCTGTCCTGTGGCCTCCTCCCAGGCCTTCTGACCCAGTCCTGTGGCCTTCCCCTAAGCCCCCTGACCCTGTCCAGTGGCCTTCCCCTAGGCCTCCTGACCCGGTCGCTGTCCTGTGGCCTTCTCCCAGGCCTTCTGACCCTGTCCTGTGGCCTACCCCTAGGCCTCCTGACCCTGTCCCAGTCCTGTGGCCCGCTCCCTGGCCTCCTGACCCGGTCCCTGCCCTGCGGCCGCCTCCCTGGCCTCCTGACCCGGTCCCTGCCCTGCGGCCGCCTCCCTGGCCTCCTGACCCGGTCCCTGCCCTGCGGCCGCCTCCCTGGCCTCCTGACCCGGTCCCTGCCCTACGGCCACCTCCCTGGCCTTCTGACCTGGTCCCTGCCCTACGGCCACCAACCAGGCCCCCCCGACCCAGTCCCGATCCTGCAGCTGCCTCCCTGGCCTCCTGACCCGGTCCCTGCCCTGCAGCCACCTCCCTGGCCTTCTGACCTGGTCCCTGCCCTACAGCCTCCAACCAGGCCCCCCGACCCAGTCCCGACCCAGCAGCTGCCTCCCAGACTTCCTGACCCGGTCCCTGCCCTATGGCTGCCTCCCTGGCACCCAGACCCAGTCTTACGGCCATCTACCAGGCCCCCTGACCCAGTCTCGACCCCGCAGCTGCCTCCCAGACTTCCCGACCCGGTCCCCACCTTGAAGTCGTCCCCTTGGTTCCCTGGGCATCTGCCTGGTCTCCTGGCCGCCCTTCTGTTCTGTCATGGTCTCCCTGTCCTAGTCTTGTTTCTCTGTGCCCCTCGTGCCTCCTTGAACTGCCTGTTTGCCCCTGCTCTCCGTTGACGTTTTGCCCTTCCTTTTGTTAGGAGCGTCTGGGATCCACTCCTTAAAGGGGGGGCTCTGTTACGTTCCATATCGTATTTTGTTTGTGCACTCTTATTTTGAAATCACTCTTATGTTCCTGTTTCCCAGTCTTGTCATGTCCTGTTTTCCCTCCATGTTCATGTGTCTGGTTTTCATTGGTTCATTGTTTGATTGCTTTATCAGTTCTAGTTTTGTCATTGGTTTTAGTTAATTGCCTTATTATCTTGTTTTGAGTTCTGTTTGCCCATTGGCATTTGTTTCCCCTTTGGTTTTGTATTTAAGCCCTCATGTTTACCTTGTCCTTTGTTGGTTATTGTTTGATGTTAGGTGTTTGATGTTCCATGTTAATCCCGTCTTCTACCGTGTTCCTGCCCGTGCCCTCCTTGGATGATTCCCCGTGTTTATATCTTTTGTTTGCACCTTTCTTTTCCCCTCGTGGATGTTTTATTTGTTCCTGTTTTTCACCGTTTGCTTGACCCCTTGCACCAACTCAATAAAGCTGCCCCTGGATCCTCACTCCTTGTCTGCCTCCCTTCATAACACCACCGTTTCTGTTTAAATAAATGTTTTGTCGGGGCTGAATGTGACCCTGATACTCACAATAACAGGAACAAATGAGGGGAACAGGAAATCGAATGACAAGGACACATGACCAGAAACAGGGACAGGAAGTAAACTCATTTCAAAATAAAAGGCTTGAAAACATAACATAAACAAAACCACATTTAATCATGACAAAGGTGATCTGTTTTGGAGAAATGGATGGAGTAGGGTAGTTGATAAAAAAGCCTTGTCCAAATACTACAGAAAAGTTTCCTTCATGCTGAAATAAAACAATCAGGTGATTAAAGCATTAAAGATTTAACTCTTAAAGCAGTCCTTAAAATTTGTATTATTTATTATGTTATTTTATTACACATTGTTGTTCACTTATACATAATTTTTAAACAAACTGTATATTCATTCTTATTCAAACTTTTCAGACTGAAAATGAAAATCTCTTTCTCATGTAAAAATAAATTGATATGTGGTGACAACTGACCATTTATAATTGCATTTAAAACACAGTTGTATCAGAGCGAGATTCAATTCCCTATACAAGACTTCCCTGTCAAACACATAAAGGACAATGACACAGATAGACTAGACAAAAGTGGATTCATGCCATGGTGTTTTGTCACAGAGAATGTCTTGAAATGGCTCCCTTGAATATATATGTTATGATAAAAGATTTGATTTGCCTAATAATTTTTTATTTTAACTGATTTATAACACACACACACACATATATACAGTGTATATATATATATATATATATATATATATATATATATATATGCTTTTAATAGGAAAATAAAACAAACAAAAAGTTATATATGCAAAATGTTGCACAAAAGTGTTTATTATCAAAATTATTAAATGCCATCTAAATTCTAACACATATTTTACATTTTAAAGTCTGCATGTAATCAAAATGGACCCTATTTACTTTGTTAGCGTACATTACTAGTCTTGTGGTGAACAAATTATCCATGCAAGTTAATCCACAGAAAAAAATTGTTTGTCTTTGTAATCTTCAATCAAAATCTGAAAATTAGCTTCGCCTCTGGAATGACATTCCATCTCTGATGACATCAATTTGACGGCATGGGCAGAACATCCTTTAACCACTCCTCTCCAATTGGCAGTCTGGTTTGAGATTTGACAGTGAGTAAAAAAGACTCGTAACAAGCAGAGGTGGCGAGATGGTGCATTTTAGGTTGTGGCTCTCCCAAATCCCTTTTCCCAATATCCCAAATACCATGGTTGCATGCCTGATGGCTTGATTTTTTTTTTTGCATTTCGAAGAAGGAGGGAGAGGTCAATGTTGTGTTCAAAGCATTTTACCTGTAAATGCTTCAAAAATTGGACAGAACACAAAATGGGGTTTGTACACCATTGGTAAATCACCAATGGGAGTGACAGTAAGTGAAACTAGCTAGCAAGCTTGTCAGAAACGGTTTTCGTCGTTAGCTGCATTATCTGGAGCTATATATTTAGACTTAATTTTAGGCTACTGTCTAAGCAATGCACCCTATTTAAAACCATTTTTGGTCAGTATTGCCAAAACACATTAATTAAACACCGGTTAATTGAATAAAGGTTGCAGCACTAATAGAAAATAACAATTAGTTTTACCATTGGGAGAAATCGAAATGCTCTTGAGGGTGAACTTGTTCCTGAGCCTCCACGTCCAGGTCACCATTAGTACTCTCAGCAGGTAATGGCTCAAACATATAAGGCCTGATTCCGACAATAAAATGATCGTATGAGTGCTCCTTGTCCTCCTCCGCCTGCTGCAAATGTAGCGGGACATTTTATTACATGTAGGGTAAGTATTTCTTCTGCAATATATTGGAGGACAAGGAAAATTACAGGATCTAAGTCCCCACTCCTAGTATCATTAATTCATGTACTTATTATAGAAGTATGTTTTTATCTGCCTTGATAATCTGTTTTCTTTTTTAGCAACAACTGGTGAGGAGGAGGCTCCAGGACTAAAAAAGTGTACATGGTAGCTTTTCAGAGTGTGATGAAATTAATTAACCCCTCTTCCCCTCTACCAGCCTACAAGACAGGAGGAATGCCCCTACTCCAAGATGACAGAAGTTTTAGATGTATTTTTCTTTATGTTCAATGCAATAAAAATAAAACAAAGAAAATAATAGTAATGAGAACCACAGATAAACCCTTGTTTCACCTCACTTATGATTCCACATACAAACAAAGAAATAAAGCTTAATTTAACTTCAAGCTTTTGTTCAGTCTCTTTTCTTTCTGCAGTAATACTTAAAACAAAAACACAAAAACAACATTTCCAATAGAATGGTCAAATGAGCCCCAGTTCACTCAACAGTACACAATAAATGTTACATTTCCTTTCAGATACTTTTACTCATGTCAATCAACATACCTGATTTAGACTGACAACCCAAGAATTTTATCTCACTGCAGAACTGGGCTGGCGTTGGACTGTCCAGGTATGGCAGGGTAATCAGATCAACTAAAAGCGACCTGTTCAACAAAAGCAAGACTTTTCCCTTTCAAACACAAGATGAACAGTTCAGTGAAAGAAAGAAAAAAAAACATCCCCGTGAGCATTTCCAATAGACAAGGCAGTTTTTTCCACGAAAAACACACAGTAATGCAGATTCATTAAAAACAAAACGTCTCGGTTAAGTATGTAACCTCCGTTCCCTGATGGAGGGAACGAGACGTCATGTTGAAGAAGCGACACTAGGGGTCTCTCTTGAGCACCGAAAGATGCCTCTGATCTATGAAAAAAGGCCAATGAGAGTTGGCGAACAGTATTTGCATACCCCGCCTCTGGATACGGATATAAAGGCGAGGGAAATACGCTCGTTCATTCAGGATTTTTCTGAGGAGCCGGGAGTGTTCCGGGCACCTCAGCGGCTTGGCTCAGCGACGTGGCTGGGAAGACACGACGTCTCGTTCCCTCCATCAGAGAATGGAGGTTACATACGTAACCGAGACGTTCCCCATCTGTCGCTCACTTCGACGTCGTGTCGAAGAAGCGACACTAGGGGTCCACTAGGGGTCAAAACTCGCCATGCGCTGAGCCGTGTATGTGTACTGCTGACACAGAAGCGGGCAGGTATCCTACGTGCACAAGCAACCAACTGTGTTCAGGCTGCACGTACTCTTCCCCAATGCCTCAAAAAGTCGTCAGAATCCTTTTGGTTACCCTTGGGGGGAACAAGGTGACGCTCCCAACTAGGGAACGGGCCAAGCCTGGCTGGGCCTCTTTTCTCTCTATGTTTTCTCGGCATAGAGCAAGAGCAGCCGGAGCCCTTACCGCATCGAGAGAAGGGGGTCTTACCCGAATTCCTATTCTTTCAGGGGGAAAAGACCCTGCGGAGGCCACACCCACCCAAAAGGGGAGGTAGAGTTGGCAAAATACATCACATGGCCTCTTGGGTCACATGTGGGAAGAATGACACGGTGGTAGATCCAACCTTGAAGAGGGGGGAGTTGCTAAAACACGGTGACCAGAGGACAGCGAAGGACTGCCTAAGGGAGACGCGGGTCAGCTCGTAAGGTGCGCGTAGGAGGCCTAACCTGTGGAGCATCTATTCCAGTAGGGGTAGCCTGGGGTACCTGTAGTGAACTGGGCCAGCAAGTTCCTCCGCTGAACTGTTGCGGACCCAAAAGGGCTAGGGAGGAATCGACCAGGAGCCTAAAAGGGGTCTCCTGGGAAGAAGGCACGCTGTTCTACCTCGACAGAGGGAAAGGGCGCTGGACACAAGCGATTCACCCGGTCAGACCGTGGACGTGTACCGAGTTCTACGGGCTCGGACCTGAGAAAATACGGGACGAGACTGACTCAACCCTGAGATTGTAAAATCTCGCAAAGGTATTAAGTGTTGCCCAGCCCGCAGCTCTGCAGATGTCTGCTAGGGAGGTGCCCCTAGCCAGTGCCCATGAGGACGCCACACTCCTGGTGGAGTGGGCTCGGACCCGTAGAGGGGGGGGCACGGCCTGGGTGTAATAGGCTAACTGAATGGCGTCCACGACCCAGTGGGACAGCCTCTGTTTGGAGACGGCGTTCCCTTTCTGCTGTCCCCCGAAGCAGACAAAGCTGCTCAGAGCGCCTGAAGCTCTGGGTGCATTGCAGGTAGGTGTGCAAAGCACGTACCGGACACAGTAATGAGAGGGCTGGGTCTGCCTCCTCCCGGGGCAGCGCTTGTAGGTTCACTACCTGATCTCTGAAGGGCGTGGTAGGAACCTTGGGCACATAGCCCGGTCTTAGGATCCCATGAGTGTCTGCCGGACCGAACTCCATGCAAGTGTCATTAGTAGAGAACGCTTGCAGGTCCCCGACCCTCTTCATGGAGGCGAGCGCAATCAGGAGGGCCATCTTAAGAGAGAGGGCCCTGAGTCCAGCTGATTCTAGCGGCTCAAAAGGGGATCTCTGAAGACCGGTGAGGACCACCGAGAGATCCCAGGAGTCTAACAGGTTTAGCCGGGGAGGGTTCAACCTCCGGGCACCTCTTAGGAACCTGACGATTAAGTCGTGTTTGCCCAGAGACTTGCCATCTACTGGGTTGTGGTGAGCTGCAATAGCGGCAACATACACCTTCAAGGTGAAAGGGGACAGCCTCCCCTCCAACCTCTCCTGTAGGAACAGGAGGACCGACCTAATTGCGCACCTCTGTGGGTCTTCTGCCATGGAAGAACACCAATTCACGAACAGACGCCATTTCAGGGCGTAGAGTTGCCTGGTAGAAGGGGCTCTGGCTTGATTGATCGTGGCTATGACCGTGGGTGGTAGACCAGCTAGATCTCCCACGTCCCATCCAGGGGCCAGACGTGGAGTTTCCAAAGGTCTGGGTGCGGATGCCAGAGCGTGTCCCATCCCTGAGAGAGGAGGTCCATTCCAGGGGAATTCGCCAGGGAGGGGCTGTCGCGAGGAGTACGAGGTCCGAGATCCAGGCCTGGGTGGGCCAGTAAGGAGCCACGAGAGTGACTTGCTCCTTGTCCTCCCTGACCTTGCACAGCACCTGTGCAAGAAGGCTCACTGGGGGGAAAGCATACTTGCACAGCCCCACCGGCCAGCTGTGTGCCAGTGCATCTGCCCCAAGGGGAGCCTCTGAGCGGGCGTACCAGAACGGGCAGTGGGAGGTCTCTCGGGAGGCAAACAGGTCTACCTGGGCCTTGCTGAACCGTTCCCAAATCAGCTGGACCGAGTGGGGGTGGAGCCTCCACTCTCCGCCACGCAACGTTGTCGTGACAGCACATCCGCTATCACATTGAGGTTGCCAGGGATGTGAGTAGCACGCAGCGACTTGAGGAGGAGACGACGGGCAAGTTGTGACATGTGGCGGGAGCGTACGCCGCCTTGGCGATTTATGTATGCGACCGCAGTGGTGCTGTCCGACCTGACTAGGATATGTCCCGAATTAATGGGAGAAACTTCCGCAGGGCCAAAAGGACAGTCAACAACTCGAGGCAGTTGATGTGCCAACGCAGCCGGGCCCCTTTCCAACAGCCTGAGGCTGCGTACCCATTGCAAACGGCACCCCAACCCGATCTGGAGGTGTCGGTCATGACCAGGACGCGTTGGGACACCTGCTGTAGGGGTACTCCTACCCGTAAGAAACAGAGGTCTGTCCAGGGTTTGAATGTTTGGTGGCAGGCGGGGGTGATTGTCACCCGATGCGTGCCATGGCGCCATGCTCGTCTCGGGACTCGGGTCTGAAACCAGTGCTGAAGCGGTCTCATATGCATCAACCCCAGCAGCGCGACCGCCGCGGAGGACGCCATATGCCCCAGAAGCCTCTGGAAAAGTTTTAAGGGGACCGCTGTGCCCGGTCTGAAGGTGGCGAGGCACTTCAACACTGACTGGGCACGCTCGCTGGTGAGCTGTGCTGACATTGAGACCGAGTCTAACTCCATACCGAGAAAAGAGACGCTCTGGACTAGAGTAAGCTTGCTCTTTTCCCAGATGACCTAAAGCCCCAAACGGCTGAGGTGCCGGAGCACCTGGTCTCTGTGGGCGCATAGTAACTCTCGCGAGTGGGCCAGAATAAGCCTGTCGTCGAGGTAATTGAGAATGCGAATGCCGGCTTCTCGGAGCGGGGCAAGAGCTGCCTCTTTCTACTTTCGTGAATACGCGAGGGGACAGAGACAGGCCGAAGGGGAGGACTTTGTACTGATACGCCTGGCCCTTGAATGCAAACTGCAGAAAGGGGCGGTGTCGGGGCAGGATGGAGACGTGGAAGTACGCGTCCTTCAGGTTTACCACTCCGAACCAATCTAGATGCTGGAAACAGGTTAAGATGTGCTTCTGCATGAGCATTTTGAACGGGAGTTTGTGCAACGCTCGGTTGAGAACTTGCAGGTCCAAGATTGGTCGTAAGCCGCTGCCTTTCTTGGGTACGATGAAGTAAGGGCTGTAGAAACCCTTCTTTATCTTGGTTGGAGGGACAGGCTCTATCACGTCTTTGGCCAGAAGAGTAGCGATTTCCACGTGCAGAGACTGGGCATGTTCGCCGTGTACTGTGGAAGAGCGGACGCCCATGAAGGGGGGCGGAGGCCTGGCAAACTGAATTGCGTAACCGAGTCGGATGGTCCGGGCCAGCCAGCGAGACGGGTTGGGAAGTGAAAGCCACGCATCCAACCTCTGCGGTAGGGGCCTCAAAGGGACAGTTAATTTTGACGTACCCGGTGGAGCTTCGAGGCAGGCGGAGCAGGTAGGGCAGCGTTGGGCGGCGACAGGGCGACCCGTGGCTGGGGTGCTGAGAAAAGACTCAAAGCACTTACCTTGCTCCGCACACCCGGCAGGGGGCGGGTTAGCGACTGAGGAGGAGGTCCAGGGTAGGCGTCCTCTAGACTCATCGGAACCGGCCGGCCGGGGAGCAGTCATGGGGCTGGAGACGGGCGGTCCGTGTCCAGGGAGCCGGGACTGTTGAGATCTGGAGGCAAAGTGCCGTGAGGAGACCCAGAGACATAGGAAATAGCTCTTTTATTGAGAATGTGGGTACCGCAACCCCATCTAAGGGGGTGCGGCAAATGAAATTGTTTAAGAACAAAAGATTCTCCTCCCGGCCCTCCACCGGGGGACGGAGCGGTTTTACCTCCTCCGGAGCTAACGTCTGTGTCGCTGGGTCGTCCGTCTCAGGAGCGCCTGGGAACCTTACGGGTCCTTGAGGGGGTCCGAGCGACGGGGGGCGTCTGCTTCCTGCGGTGAGCTCGGCGCTGGGGCTGAGAGGTGAATTGAATTTTTTCTCCATTTTGTCCATGTATTTCTTCCAGATGAAGAAAACTCACAGTACCTCAGCTCCCTTCAATCACAGACAAACACTCAGGCCAACATAGTATCTCAGCAAGCATGATGAGCAATGCCCCTCTTCGTATCACAGCAATCATGCTCAGCAACTCTCGACAGCACAAGCTCGGTCCAGCTTCTCATCAGCTCACCTCAACACTTGTCAAATGTTGTCCAAGTAAAAGTGAAGAAGTCATGAGAAAACTTTTTTTTTCCCTCCTTCATTTCCCTCTTCTCTCACGCTCCCGCTCGTCTCACTCACTCAAATTGGAAAATCAATTTATGTGTATGTAGCAGACGTTCATATTTGGGTCAAAATGAGGAAGCGGGAGACGGTGATTCCAACTCAGGAATGTCACTTTTTTTTTTACAGAAAATAAACAAGTTCACTTAAAGCTGTTGCAGACAGATATGTACAACTGTTGTGTGTGGATGCGTGGAGAATAGCATGAAGCCTCCACGTGCTACATCTCAACAGTAACGTGCTCAACAAGCCACGTGATAAGATGTCTGCGGAGGCAACTGGATTGAGGTGAGGCACTACGCCACCACGAGGACTTAGAGCACAGTGGGAATTGGGCATTCCAAATTGGGTAGAAAAATATGGTGTAAGATCACTTCCAAAAAGATGTATGCACAACTTTAAGCATTCGTATTTTAAACATTTGTGCGTAAATTAACAAAATTACGTTTTCATACACGTGAGTCAATAAAATTACATTTGTGTTTTTATGTGAGTGTGACTCTAGAAGCTATGACTGTAAACATTCATGAGTTCAACTCTGATTTCTACGACTACGAATTCTTCTCCAGACTCACATTTAATCTCTTTTTTTAAGAACAAGATGGCCCAAGCAACAACAATATTGCTCCAGAAAGTTTGACTGTTGGACGAATCATGCAGTGGCTCACTGGACAGGGACACAAGCCCCTTCTGCCAAGTGAAAAGAAGGACTTTGTCATTAATGTGAGATTCCACCATGACTGTGACACACATCACACTGTTTGTTTTCCTATTGTCAGCTTCTGCAGTCGTACAATCACATTTCCCTCAGTGCACCTGAAAACATTCAGTGAATTCAAAAACATTATGACACTAGCCATATGCCGTGGGCAAACCTGTGACAGGGTGTAACAACTCACTCCAAGGGAAAACTACCAAGTAACTGCCATAAGTCAAAATATGCATTGTTTTGATTTATTGACATTTTATTTGACAACTTAGTGTGTTGCTTGACACACGATTAGACAAAGTCAACTGAGCTCAATTTATGATAGATTTTTTTGACTTTATTTTCTTTAGTCACTGCACTAGACCTTTGTAGGTCAATGTGTGCTTGGCAGTGTTTTCAAATATTTCTAAAGGTTGTTTCATACAAAATAACACTATTTTCAGAACATGGAGCTGTTTGGAACTGACTGGGAGATGTTTGAAGGTGTGCCTGAAGAACTTTATGGAGTTGTAGTCCCAGAAATTGAGTGCCCACTGACTCCAGCTAGTATGGAAACTGTACAGTCCATGATCGATCCCTCTGCATTGTCAGAATCATTTGGCAGAGACATTAATATATCAATGGCTCAGTGCATTGAAAGTCTATGTGTGACACAAAGAAACATCTAAGATATAATCAGTCCTTGCAAAAGATTTAATGGAATGAAGTTGAACATTTGCAAACATACTGCCAGTTAACTGGGGAGTAACAGAGAGGTGGTAAACTAACTCATTCATTTTGGTTTTGAAGTGAACCATTACTAACAGCAAAACAATGGTTTTGTAAAAATGAATAAAGTTATTCACAGAAACAAGAAGTTGTCAAATAAAATGTCAATAAATCAAAACAATCCATATTTTGACTTATGGCATTTACTTGGTAGTTTTCCCTTGGAGTGAGTTGTTACACCCTGTCACAGGTTTGCCCATGGCATATGGCTAGTGTCATAATGTTTTTGAATTCACTGAATGTTTTCAGGTGCACTGAGGGAAATGTGATTGTACGACTGCAGAAGCTGACAATAGGAAAACAAACAGTGTGATGTGTGTCACAGTCATGGTGGAATCTCACATTAATGACAAAGTCCTTCTTTTCACTTGGCAGAAGGGGCTTGTGTCCCTGTCCAGTGAGCCACTGCATGATTCGTCCAACAGTCAAACTTTCTGGAGCAATATTGTTGTTGCTTGGGCCATCTTGTTCTTAAAAAAAGAGATTAAATGTGAGTCTGGATAAAAAACTATTAAAAAGAGGCTGCCTTCCTTTAGTTTTCAAGTTAATAAAATTAGTTAATACAATCCCTCAATTAAATCAGATTAACATGTTAAGCATAGCCCCTTTTTGGGTTGGGAGCAGAGGGTGTTAAAAGCCCTGGCTGTCTAGTTTATGGCTGTAAACTTTCATGAAGCAGTGTTATTCTAGAGGTCATAATATTAAATATCACATTTTACATTAGTTTAGTTCTAACATCACTCACTAACTATAACGTTACTTTCACACAGAGCACTTCATCAACGCTAATGTCGTCCAGCACTAGTTAACAGCGAATAAATATCGTTAGCTTGCAAGCTAAAGCAATAACGTCTTTGCGTTGCAGAAATGTATATCATTATAAGTGCTATCAACATAGTAAAATCGTATAAAAAATGTTGACGCTGAGCCTAGGCTAGCAGCCTCAGGTCTGTTGTTAGCCATCTTTCGCCTTTGACGCATGCGCGTTAGATGGAATCGAGGTTCGATTACCTGCCCTGTGAAGGCAGTGACGTCATTTCAACTGTTCTTTACTCGTACCCACAAACTTGAATTTGTGTTCATAGTGAAGAATTCGTAGTCGTAGAAATCAGAGTTGAACTCATGAATCTTTACAGTCATAGCTTCTAGAGTCACACTCACATAAAAACACAAATGTAATTTTATTGACTCACGTGTATGAAAACGTAATTTTGTTAATTTACGCACAAATGTTTAAAATACGAATACGAATGCTTAAAGTTGTGCATACATCTTTTTGGAAGTGATCTTACACCATAGAAAAAGGGGAGAAAATAACACAAAGAAAATACATAATTTGTACCTGAAGTTTAAATTTACAGTCACAGCACCAATGTGAAAATGTGTAAAATAAAAATGTGAAGTTGAATGTTGCAATATGCACTAACAGTCAATAATTCAAAGCTTGTGTTCTGAATTCACAATTGCAGACAAGCAGTCAGAAATGTGTAAAATGACATTCACATAAATAAAACTACAGACACAATCTTATATTACACATTAACTTTTGTACTTTAATTCATTTTCGCTGTACAACCATAAATCGGCACTTACAGCCTCTCAAATCAAAAACTTTAAATCTTCATGCATTAACTATTGCAACTACTTATGCAAAAAAACCTGAAGCAAAACTCACTTTTAAATACTGATGCGAGAGAGCAAGACCAGTGTTCGGCTGGGGAGAGGGAGGGGTCAGGGAATTGTTTTATTGGTTGATGCCTAGCCAATGAAATGGGACGTTTATGTACCTGATGATGTCATGCCATAGCGCAACTGAAAGTATATTATTGACACATATAAGCCCATGATGCTTTAATGTTGCAAAAATGTTCCACTTGTGATTTACTGCTCTGTAATCACCAGTTCCCATTCAAACCAATGTCCCACATTAACATGGGAAACCAGATGTTACCCTGTGAAAGCGTTAAAATCGCTCTTAAACTGAGTTAAATTCATTAGAACAGACATCACTTAAACAAAGCGGGATAATAATGTTACCAATATTTTTTTATAATGTGCAAAACGTCTTTTCTTTGCTCCTTGCCAATTCACATTAAAAGAATCTGCTGAAAAGTCAAGTTAAATTATTCACGTGCACGTACACATCCCCAGTTAACATGATCCCCAATTGATCCATAACACTGCCTCTGCTTTGCCCTGAGAAATAGGCACTGGCTGGCATTGTGGCATGTACATCTTGTACAAAAATGTCCAAATTCATTGGCTAGGCGTCAACAAATTAAATAACTTCATTGACCCCTCCCCTGCAGAACACTGATCTTGCTCTCTCGCATCAGTATTTACAAGTGCACAAGTGAGTTTTGCTACAGGTTTTTTGCAAAAGTCAAGGCGTGAAGATTTGAAGTTGCAGTGCCAGATTTGAGAGGTTTTAAGTGCCAATTTGTGGTTGTACTGCAAAAATGAATTAAAGTACAAAAGTGTGTAATACAAGTGTGTCTGTAGTTGTATTTATGTCATTTATGTAATGTCATTTTACACATTTTTGACAACTTGTCTGCAATTGTGAATTAAAAACACAAGCTTTGAATTATTGTCTGTGAGCACAGATTGCAACATTCAACTTCAAATCAGTTTTTTTTCAAGTTTTCACATCAGTGAAAGTTTCAACTTACGAGTAAAAATATTTATTGCACAAGTTCTCAAATCTAGTTATGGGCATTCTGGCTCTTTTCAGTGTGCCGCGTTATTCGGCTCAGCTTACCAAAAAGAGCCATCTTTTTTGGCTCCCAAACGTCTCTTTAAAAAAAAATAAAAAAAATAGTTTGTGATAGTTTGACTATAATTGGTGTTAAAACAATTCTAATTAAAGTATTAAATTAAATAATACTCTACCTTATCCAGAATGTATTTACAAATGCATTGGTTTGTTATGAAAAAGTTAAACATTTGCATTTAAATTATAACTTTTTATTGTATATAAACAAAGTGCATATAAATCTAACCATTCAAAACGAATACAGTCTGAACAGCATAACAGAATATTGCACCATATCAAAGAAAAATGTATAACAATTTGCAAAACTGCAGCATCCCACAAATTTAAATAAATGTAAAAAAAGAAGGATGCTATTTAAAATGTGCATTTAAAGTACAACATTTTAATGTATATAAACAAAATGCATATAAATGTAACAATTCAAAATGAATACAATCTGAACAACATAGTAAGTTGGCTCCGCCCTCCATCATGCATCTTTGGTTCATTGGTTGACACTGCATGTCTGATTGTCAGGAACAACAGGTGAGGCTCTTAGTCTGAGCAGATAGTCAAAAAGAATGTGTGTGCGCTTGAGCATTTAGGCCTATATTATATTATTTATTTTTTCGTTCTTTGAATTAGTTAGTTCTATTCATTTAAATCTTTTGATTATCCATATCTTAATTTTTTTATATATTTTTATAAATAGATTCTGGTCTTCTGATATGTGAGCTAGCTCCCAATGTTCACCTACAAGAGCCAGCTCTTAGAGCCGACATGTTCGCGAACGACCCATCACTACTCAAATCCAAATATGCAAGCTCTCGAGTTATGAGATACCTTCATAGGTTTAGGGGTAGGGTTAGGAAATAGAAAATATCATTAACCTACTATGAAATCAGTGGAAGTCTATGTATGAGATGTTCACTTACATAGAAAAACAGACCTCTCTCTGTGTATGTGGGTAGGGTGTTTTGGGTGGTTTACGAGGACAGTTTTTTAGGTCACAAACTGGTAATTACACGGGTATTATGCTATAAATGTGGTTTATGAGGACATTTCTAATGTAAAACATGCTAAACAATGTTATTTTTTCTTTTTTTTTATTTAAATATGCTGAAAGTTTTCTTGTGAGGGTTTTAGGGTTAGGTTTAGGGGATATAGTCTATAGTTCATACAGTATAAAAATCATTATGTCTATGGAGAGTCCTCATAAGTATAGCCGCACCAGTGTTTGTGTGTGTGTGTGTGTAAATGCTTTTAGCTTTCAGAAAGTGTAGGAGACACAGCAGCATAAACACACACACAAAAGGATCAGGCCGTGTCCGAACACTACAACAACAGCTTTGTCAACACGACCCCCCACAGAGGAATTTCAATTTCATATATCTAATTATCCCTGTCAGACAAAATATGCCACAAAAAGCCGCCTTTTGTTCTGGCGTCCCATCTCCTGTGTCTCACTCACAATTAATTTCTGCATACGAACATGGCTAATTGTTCTACCGCATTTGCAATGTGGCATAAATGGTAATTTTGGGGAGCATTGTAAGGAGGATTGTATGAGAGCTTTCACACATCAAGTTATGATATTTGAACACAGTGGGCTGCACATAATTCAGGTGATGGTACTAATGCGGTTATGAAATCATACACAATAATTTCTGGCTTTTCACAGCACAGTTTTATAGCTCTTACCATAGCAAACACTATCTCAATCCCTTTTGTAGACGATGGCCTTATTCTCACACATCAGTCATTAAAATTGCAACATTGTTTAGAGTGTCAATATTAGAATCATAATTACAGGGAGAATAATACAAGCAGTATTTCAGACATGTTCCTACAGCTTTGTCTTATGGGTCCTTTATCTGAAAAATCCATACTATGAAAATGTGTAAGAAATGCTCTTCAAAAGTATTGTTGTCCAGCATTTTTATTAGAAGATTTTAAAGTGCTTTTTTTGTCAAAGTAATTTAGTGCTAACAGTTAAAAATGCAAAAGTCAAATAGCTAATTGTAGGTAAGTGTGAATGGTGAGAAATTCCAGCTATTTTTAAATTCCAGCTCATAGGTATGCCATGAGTCTTACAATGTCCATTTGCAGGTTTTAAAATCTGCCTCAAGAGATCCAACAATAAAGGACCCCCTTTTCATGTAATATCAACCACTGTAGGATGTGTTGGGGTTAAAACATGACAAAATAAAGGTTGTTAGATTTGCCAGCTAGTTACTTCTTTATTATTAGAACATGGATCTTTGTTGCTGGACCACAAGTGATTGAAGGTGCCTCATCAATATTTGAGACCCTCCCCAAGAAAACTGTAATTACAAGTGGTCATTGCAGATGCATTTGAAGCCCATATTAATACCAGGTAACTGTCTTGGCTAAGCATTTGTAATCAGATCAACCAAGACGGATGTTGATATACAACCCCAATTAAAAAAATCTTTTGGGACAGTATGAAAAATGCTAATAAAAACAAAAAGCAGTGATTTGTCAATTACATTCACTCTTTGCTTTATTGAAAGCATTACAACTACAGTTGTACAGTAATTTCTAATCAGATGATTGCAACCCTCTCCAAAAAAGTTGATACAGGGGCAGTTTAAGACTAATAACAATTTGACAAGTTGAAATAATAAGGCGATGTGAAACGAGATGTTTAACAGGTGTGGCAATCATGTCATAGTATATAAGGAGCCTCCATAAACAGCCTTGTCCTTCAAGAGCAAGGATCATTCGAGACTTGTCAATTTGCCAACAGATGCTTCAACTAATAATCCAGCACTTTGGGAAAGATGTTCCCCAAAGACAAATTGAAAGGATTTTGGGCATTTCACCCTCTACAGTGCACAATATAGTTAAAAGAGTCCAGGAATCTGATAAAATCTTGGAGAGTAAAGGGCAAGATGAAAACCACTTATGAATGTGTATGATGTCCGATCCCTCGGAACTCCAGGTCAAAAAAGGACAAAAGCAGCATACAAGTTTTCCTTAAGACTCCAGTGGTTTAATTCATATCTTTTGAAGTGATTTGATAGGTTTGGGTGAGAAACGGATAAATATTTAAGCCCTTTTTTATTGTAAATCTACACTTCTACATTGCCTTTTTTAAAGAGACTTTTACTTTCACACACATTCACCTACTGGTTGGAGCTGGTCAAAAGTGGAGATTTATAGTAAACTAAACTTAAATATTGATCTGTTTCTCACCCTCAGTGAATGTACATGTCACTAGACTTCCTGTTCCTGTTGCTGACGGCATTCTGCACAAGTGTTTGTAGCCAGCTTAGCATTGCTTATTCTTATTCTCTTATGTTCGTCTTTTAATCCTTTGTCATTTTCCCGCATGTTTGGGTTTTTCCTCTTTTCTACTGTTTCACTTGTGTGTATTTTACCTGTTGCTGCTGGCACCTAGCTCAAGTCTGTGTTTGTAGCCTGCTAGCTTTTTTAGCATCACTTATATATCTGTTTTCAGCCTTTAATCCTTAACATCTGCCATTTTTCAGTGCACATCAGGTTTTCCTCTGCATTTTTCTTTTTATTGTGAGTCAACTGCGTGCATTTTCCATATGCATCTCCGTTCTATATTTATCATGATTAAACTGCGTGCATTTTACAGCGGGCACCCGTTTGTCTCCTCTGTGTTTCACGGATTACTGCATCGATCTCAAAGCACCGCTTATCAAGAACAACCAACAACAACAAACAATTGAGTGAGGGATTCACATCAATCTCAAACCCTAACCACTCAGGAACAACCAACAACAACAACAAACAACTGCGGTAAGTCATGGCATCCACTCCATGTTATTTCTTCCTGCATTACATGTCACATGTTTACAATAGCCTCTTCCGTCAGCAGTGAGGGATTCACATGTGATAAATGTAAGGAAATAGTTAGGCTGCGGAGAAGGTTAATGAGTTAGAGACACGCATCGGAACACTAGTGGAGATCAGTGAGAAAGAGAAGCCAGTAGATGCTGTTTTGGATGTTGAGCAATACAGAGAGCAACACACACACTTTGGTTCCGGCTGTAGAGCCCCCCGCAGCAGGGCGTTTGGGTGACGTCTCAGCAGCATACTCACTCAGCAAAGCAACACCACTCTCCTGTTCCTGTTAGGGTTTCCAATCGATTCTCCCCACTCAGCGATGCATCCACTGAAAATCATGTTGAAAGAGCCCTTGTTGTTGGTGATTCTATTGTAAGGAACATGGAAATTTTTGTGCCAGAGCGTCTGACATCAGATCAAATTTACAAGTGCTGACTAATAAGAGAGAAGGACTCCATCCCCCAAGAGAAGGTGCTCTCCTCTCTAGTAATTTGGCTCATAGTCTTAATAATGATAGTATTTGACTAACTGGGGCCCAGGTTAGGAAGCAGACAAACTGGTTAATCCAAAGGTCTGCTAGCTGCTTTGAGACTTCACACAGGTTACATACACTATAATGCATAGAGACTGTGTCACCTAGATATCTCACAGAGACCATGACTTGCACTATACATAAGTAATATTGGCATTATATTCATGATGTTAGCCAAAGGGGAACTGGCACCCACAGTGAGTCTGGTTTTCCCAGGGTTATTTTTCTCCATTAACCAACATCATATGGAGTTTTGTATTCCTTGCCTCAGTAGTCTTTGGCTTGCTCACTGGGGTTATAAATACTATTATTATTTAATTACTTATTTTAAAACACAATTCACAATCATATTTTATCAAACTACATGACAATGATTCTAAGACATTATAGATATTACAGTTGTATCTTCTGTTAATGCCTAATCTTCTGTAAAGCTACTTTAAAGCAATGTGTGTTGTGAAAGTCGCTATACAAATAAAAATGACTTAAATTGACTTGACTACAAACACGCGGTCTGCCGGCGGGTCATCCCCATCAACCTGGATGAGGGAGGGGGCAAGGGGAGGGGAAACAACAATAATTAAAAATGTGGGGAGGGGTCCTTCCTGCACTGAGCAGTACCTCCCCTCCCACAAACACCATAATTTAAAAAAGAGGGAAAAGGCCAACGCAGAGCGGCAGTGAGAGAGAGGAGAGAGAGATAAAAAAAACGTACTCGCCGGTTCTCCGATACGCCGTAGCTTGTTCCTCAGCCACTCCTCCACCCTCTACCGAACGGCAGCCGTGCCTCTCCAGGCGGATCCGAGGCAGTCCTCCAGTCCCTGGCGGACAGAATGTCCCGCCCCGCCCCTGGCAGCGGTTCTCCCGCTCCAGGCCGTCGGTCGTGATCCCCTCCCCGCTCGCGGATGGCGGTCTTCCCTCGACCCCTCCGCGTTTCAGCAGCTGGTAGGGGCATCCTCCGCCCCTGGCAGCGGCCCTGACCGCTCCAGGCGGTCGGCTAGGAGCCCCTTCTCCCCTCGCGGTCGGCGGCCGTTCCTCCGCATCCAGGCAGCTGGGCTCCTCGTCCCCCGGCAGATGGCCATGGCTGCTTCGTTGAGGTAGTGGCGAGAACTCCGCTACAGCGTATCCCTCTTCCTTCCCGGGTTTCGGCACCAATGTAAAACAGTTCACGCTCACGGGCAAGGAAGAGGCGAGAAACCGGCTTGACACACAAATAAAGGTTTAATGTAAAACTCAAAATACAAACACATAAGATGTTGAACAATCTCTCTCTCAAGTACGTCCTCCGCAGTCGGCCTTTAACCCTCTCAGAGGCTTGATTAGCCTAATACGGGACCGGGCGTGTTGAGTCACGAATCGGCCCCGCCCTCCACCGTGCCACACAACAGTTTGTCAGCTTTCTGCCACAGCTTTATGTTCATGCACTGCAATGTTTGTAAACAATGGAAGGTGTGTATATAGGTGTTTTAATGTGATATTTGTGGTTGACTGCTGCAGCACATATTAATTGTCAGGAATTAATGAAAGTAAGGGGGACTTTATTTGATGCTGTCTGTGATGTAGTAAAATTGGATGACGTCATTGGAACTTGCCATACCTTGGATTTTGGTGAATTAATGCCACTGCCAGAAAGTATGACTTGTGTACTATATTTAAAATCTTCTGCATCCATACAATAGCTTTTACATTAAACATTTTTGTCTGTTCCTTACACAATGTTTACTACTGTCATATAACTCAAATGAGATTTGAGCGCTACGGTGAAGAAGATTATATAGTGAATAATGACATTTTGGTCTTTTCCTGACACAAAAGTATCGGATATGAGTAGGAATATTTTGTATGTGGTGTGTGCAATTTTTATTTATTTATTTTTGGTTGTTTTTGAAGCTTGATAAACATGTTCACTACTGTCATTGAGTGAAGATTCTTCATACATTCTTTGTGACAAAAGGAGACAAAGAATTTTTATTTGAGGTTGAAATATTTGTTGAAAGCATTGAACAAGAGTGGTGAGAAATAGAGTTACATTAGGCCGTGAGAATAATGCCCTCTCACTGATAAGAACTACAAACTACAAGCAGCAACAGGTCAAAATATAATTAAAAAAAAACCTTTGAATGGTGCTACCGCAAAACCATATAAACTCACTTGAAGATGACACTGACAGTAAATAAATTAACATACTTTTATATTTGTCATATATACAGCAATTCTTTTGAGTGTGAATAGTGAATCAATGCTGCATGTATGTGCTCTTATGAAACAGAGCTGAATTCAGCAATGAGAAAAGAAAAACACTAAAGCATTCCTCTCAAAAGAGACATTTATTTTAAAAAAAGCCTTTATCGTCACAGAAAATCTATTGAGGATAAAGGGGACTATTAAAATCAAGAGAATGCTGTGGTCCAGGTGTTCATCTTCACTCAATGAGTGCTCTCATCAGCCTTGAATGTGGTTCTACAACCATGTGTAACCTACAAATGTGCCTTGCTTTGCTTTCATTTTAATGTTAAAAATGTAGTCAAATTTGTTTATGCTAAGGAGGCATCAAAAATCTGGTGTTGCTGCACTACACAGAAGAGAAAGAGTGCACAATTTTATAACCATCATTCCACTCTACACCCCTCAGCTGCTGCTATGGTGTTCATCACTGAGAGAAGCACATTTCGTAATTTGTCATCTTTGTCCTCGTTTTTGTGTTTAGCTTTCCCTGCAACTTCTATGCTTCACTTCTTTTCTTCTACAGTTTCTCTTTCTCTGGTTTGTTAGACAGTCTGCTCAAAGCACCTGCTCAGGTAAAGCACTCAGATGTTTGTTTGAATGTGAGGGTGAACGTTTCATGACATTCTTTTGTTGTTCAAAATAAACTGTTCTGTGAGAAAAATCAACAAAAGAGTTTTTTAGTCTGAAGTTCAAGTCGTGGAATTCCTCTAGACTTCAAGTTTTTACATTATAAATGCTAAGCTCTCTCCCAATACACACTCACACATGTACATTTGCATATTTATGGTGTGTGAAAGTGTGAAAAAACAACCAGTGAAAAAAGAGTAAGTTTTAAAGGGTGAAGAAAAATTATTAGCATTCTATGTACAAATAGGGGCAGGACAAGGGCTGTTAAGTTTGAAATTAACATGTAAACAGTTGGTAGGCCCCCTCCCCCCTCACAAACACACACACACACACACACACACACACACACACACACACACACTGCCCTGGCCCATTCAGAGCCCAGCATTCTTGATAAATATACATAAAGCCTGAGACAAAGGCCTAGTTGTTCTGTTAATGGGCGAGCTCTCTTAATGTAGACATATATTTCAAGGATTATATCAGCATTCAGTTGCAAATTTTGTGGTTTAATACTCTGGTCCGAACCATGAATAAGAGCATCCTTTGAGTGTTCCAGACACCTGGTGTCGTGGCTTTGAGATGTGTGGGGGCTCAGTGCTGACCCGTTTCCTTTGCCAACACAGCTTTTCCCACACTTCCTTTCAACCATGGAAAAAAACTTCTACAGCACACACTTGCGACCTTATTCTCCTTTAATAAAGAAAAAGTTCTGTGCAAAGTCAAAAAATAATGGACAACGGAAAAACAAATTACTCATCGCTCTTGCCTTAAGTTTTCTAAAAGGGAGTGAGGTGCAGGTTTAGAATTTCAAAAGTGTAAGTGGAGAGAGCTGTTTTTTCCCCTACTCTGCACTGTAAGAGAGAAGATGCTTGTAATAAGAGGGGCTTTGCTCCACTCATTTGCAACACTCAAGCCCCTTTTGTGGATTTATTGCACATTAGCTGTATCGCTGAAGGCATGCGTATTCCTCCAACATCACTATCCTGCACTAGATTGTACACATTTAGAGGCAGATTGTTGCTCTAGAGTGTTTTTTTATTTGTTTGTTTGTTTTTTTCAGAATAAGTGGCTGCTTTTTGTGAGTGTGGGTGTTAGAGGCACATAAACACAGCTTTGTTTCCCTCTCAGGCATGTGTCATGTATAAAACCCTTTCCCAGGCCGATTGCTTCAGCTAAAACGTGACAATATTCAAAGTTCCTAAATGGCAAATGTCCAGTGTTGGGTGTAATGCATTACTAAGTAATTAATGAATGTAATTAAATTACTTTTTCATTGAAAAATAACGGATTACTCTTAATTTTACAGTAATTTAATTACAGTTACTTATGATGTGATTATGTTAAAAACTGTATAACAATTCTATATAAAATAAAAGTGAATTTAAAATCAAAATTTAACATCTAATGTTAAAATTAGTATTTTCTAATTTAACACTGTCCCGTTAAATTCTTTGGCCAGTTCATTAATATTTTATTTGATTTTATGTGATTTATTTGAAAGTATTTCAAATAAACTCCCCCAAACAGTTTCATGTCTATCCTTATATTTTTTCTATATTTTTGAGGTCATTCCATTTCAATAAACAAACAAAAAACACACTGTGGCACGGTGGAGGGCGGGACCGGGGCGTGATTACGCACGCCCGGTCCCGTATTAGGCTGATCAAGCCGTCAAGAGGGATAAAGGCCACTCGCGGACGGTGATGCGGGAGAGAGAGATCATTCACGGACATGTCCGTTGTCTTATGTGTTTGTATTTTGAGTTTTACATTAAACCTTTAGTTATATGTTAAGCCGGTTTCTCGCCTCTTCCTTGCCCGTGACCTTGATCTGTGTTACCTTGGTGCCGAAACCCGGGAAGGAAGAGGGATGCGCCGTAGCAGAGTTCTCGCCACTGCCCAGCGGAGCAGCCGCGTCCATCTGCCAGGGGATGGAGGAGCCCAGCCGCCTGGACGCGGAGGAATGGCTGCCGACCGCGAGGGGAGGAGGGGCTCCTGGCCGACCGCCTGGAGGTGATAGGGCCACTGCCAAGGGCGGGGGAGTCCCCCTACTAGCCGCTGGAACGCGGCGGGGTTGGAGACCGCCGACCACGTGCGGGGGCAGGGCTCGCCACCGACCGCTTGGAGCGGGAGAACTGCTGCCAGGGGCGGGGGGAGGCCCCTTCGACTCCCCAGGAACGCGGCGGGGCGTTCCGTCCACCAGGGGCTGAGGACTGCCTCCGATCCGCCCGGAGAGGCGCGGCTGTCGTCCTGTAGAGGGTGGAGAAGTGGCTGAGGAACGAGCTACGGCGTATCAGAGAACCGGCGAGTAAGTTTTTTTTTTTAATCTCTCTCCTCTCTCTCTCGCTGCCGCTCTGCGTTGGCCTTTTCCCTGTTTTTTTAAATTATGGTGTTTGTGGGAGGGGAGGTACTGCCCAGTGCAGGAAGGACCCCCCCCCCCCCCCCCCCCGTTTTTTTTTAATTATTGTTGTTTCCCTCCCCTTGCCCCCTCCCTTGTCCAGGTTGATGGGGATGACGCGCCGGCAGACCGCGCGGGAGGCGCCCCCCCCCCCCCCCCCCCCCCCCCCGGGGGTCCCCAGCCTGAAAGAACGGGGGAGGAATGTGGCACGGTGGAGGGGCGGGACCGGGGCGTGATTACGCACGCCCGGTCCCGTATTAGGCTGATCAAGCCGTCAAGAGGGATAAAGGCCACTCGCGGACGGCGATGCGGGAGAGAGAGATCGTTCACGGACATGTCCGTTGTCTTATGTGTTTGTATTTTGAGTTTTACATTAAACCTTTAGTTATATGTTAAGCCGGTTTCTCGCCTCTTCCTTGCCCGTGAACTTGATCTGTGTTACATTGGTGCCAAAACCCGGGAAGGAAGAGGGATACGCCATAGCAGAGTTCTCACCACTGCCCAGCGGAGCAGCCGCAGCCATCTGCCGGGGGACGGAGGAGCCCAGCCGCCTGGATGCGGAGAAACCGGCTTGACATATAAAATAATAGGTTTAATGAGGAACTCAAATACAAACACATAAGACAACGGACATGTCCGTGAACGATCTCTCTCTCCCACACCGCCGTCCGCGAGTGGCCTTTATCCCTCTTGACGGCTTGATCAGCCTAATACGGGACCGGGCGTGCGTAATCACACCCCGGTCCCGCCCTCCACCGTGCCACAAATACAATATATTGTTTACTACCATATATACAGTTCACAGCAATCCCTTTCACAAGTGAATTACAGTGAATATATACTGTATCTAATGAAAGTGAATAGTGACCGAGACTGTCTGTCCCTAAAGTTCTGTCTAACATATTTTGTGTTCCACATAATACAAAGTGTCACACTGGTTTGGAACAGCATGAGGGTAGAGAAATTATGACAGAATATTAAATTATGGCTGAGCTATCACTTTAAAGAGATAGTTTACCCAAAACGGAAAATTCTCTCATCATTTATTCACTCTCTTTCCATCCAAGATTTGTATGAATTCCTTTCTTCTACAGAACACAAATTAAGATTTTAAAAGAATATTTTAACTCTGTAGGCCAAAATTGTGATGCTCCAAAAAGCACATAAAAGCAGCATAAATTAATCCATAAAACTCTAGTAGTTAAATCCATATCTTCTGAAGTGATATGATAGGTGTGGAAAAGTTCAATATCACCAAAAACATGAAGAAGAATGTGAAAGTGATCTGTTTCTCTGTTTCTCATTCACACCTATCACTTCACTTCTGAAGATACTGATTTAACCACTGGAGTTTTATGGATTGCTTTTATGCTGATTTATCTTTGTTTAGCTTACAATGCAACCATTCACTTGCATTGTATGAACCTACAGAGCTGAGAAATTCTTCAAAAAATCTTCCTATGATTTCAGAAGATGAAAGAAAGTCATACACATCTGGGGTGGCATGAGGGTTCGTTAATAATGAGAATTGTAATTTTTGGGTGAACTATCCCTTTAAGGGCTCTTGTTACATCTGGATGAATCCCATTCAATAATCTCTCAATAAATGACACATTAATTAAAATTAAACCCAGTAATGTAATGACAGTAACGCCACCTATTGTAAAGAAGTAAAAAAAAATAATTAGAAATTGACTTGAGTGAGAGTAAAAAGTACCCACTTTTAAACCTACTATAAAAGTAATTTTTTTCCCCAAATTTACTCAAGTTAAGACCAGATGTGCTGCTGCATTCTGGATCATTTGCAGAGGTCTAATTGCACATGCAGGGAGGCCTGTAATGAGAGAGTTACAGTAGTCTAGTCTAGTTCTGACAAGTGACTGAACAAGCATTTGTGTGGCATGTTCAGAGAGGAAGTGTCTTATCTTCCTGATATTGTAGAGTGTAAATCTACATGATCTTGCGATCTTTGAGATGTGGTCTTTGAAATTTAGCTTGTTATCTATGGTGACTCCTAGATTTATGGCCCCTTTGACCAAGAGATTTTGCACTTCTTTTCACAGTAGACATGCCGTTGAAACACGGAGGGCGGCGAGCGAATTGAATTCTGTAGCCTTTTTCTACTGTTCTTAGGACCCACATAGAAATGCCTGGCAGAACATTCCACGCTGCCAGGTTCTCTGAGATGGGTATTAATTTTGACACTTCCTGTTGAGGGGATGTTGAGTGTTCCGTGTCCAGGACTAAGGCAGGAAACATCGGTACACCCAACTTTTCGTTGGAAGCCTCTAACTACCGAAACACTGGAGGTGGCAGGAATGGAGAGGTTCCGTGGGGGTACCGGGAGGGGCGAAGTGGAGGGGAGGCTACCCTTACTATGCTGGGTGCAAAACCGTCAGGGTTTTCTTTTGAAATAACTGCCCTGAGGTCTTGCTTTGGGGGCTGCTGAGGGCAACGAACTGGCCCCCCGTCTTTACGAGGAAGAGCAAGATTCACCACGCCTATTTTTTGAGCCTCCCGTCTAGGAGGACCGGGCTGGGGCTGGGTGGTCGACAGCCCCTCCCCCTGAGTGTGGCGAGGAAGAAATTGCCTGAAGGCTTCCTCGTGACATTTTGCCACCTGGAACCTGGTGATAGCTACATTCATAGCATCACCAAATAAGACAGAATGAAAAACCAGGGCATCGAGAAGGAAAGTTTTGTCCCTGTCTCTGATGCCCGATAGGTTAAGCCACAAGTGTCTCTCTGCCTTCCTCACAAGCGTAGAGGTGGTCCTGCGCAGCTTTGTAGGGAGAGTGGGTCTCTTTAGCGATGACGCCTAGCCAGGCGAGAGATAACCCGCAAGTGTCTCTTCTACTGGCTACATCACCGAATACCCCGAGCCTCAGCACCCACGATTAGTTGAATATTTCAACGTCGAGGGCATGAAGACATGGGAAGTATAAGGATTCCTTCATGGATGAGAATACTCGTTATGGAGGTCATAGAAGAAAGGAAGGGACTGATATAGCGTTCCCTTCCCCCTTTTTTATTTCTTTCAATTTTCTTTATTTAGATATTTTTTGTAAAGGGAACAAGATAGAACAGGAAGAAAACTCTGTCCATAATTCATGGAAGTCTGGACTTTAAACCCCTTTCTTAAAACTTGTACAGGACTTGCTCTTATGATAGTTTACCATTTTCTTCCATGTTTAACAGTGGCATTGGTAATAATAAGGCCATAACAGGTCAAATCAAAATCAAATCACTTTATTGTCACACTACTGTGTACACGAGTGCAACAGCAGGTGAAATTCTTGTGTGCAGTTCCGAGCAACACAGCAGTAATGACAGTGACGAGACATAAACCACTTTACAATAAACAACATATTTACACAACACAATTTACATAACAAATGTACACATAATTACACAACAATTTACATATCAAATGTACACAATACACACAATGTAGAATACATATACACTAGATAAGGGTATATAAAAATATATATACACTAATTGAATTGGGGAGAATATATTTGACAGAATGAAGATTAATAAAGTGCAGTGCTGATTGTTGATCGTGAGAGATCATGTGTTCAGAAGTCTTATTGCTTGGGGGAAGAGAGCAGCCCATGACTCGGGTGGCTGGAGTCTCTGATAATCCTCCGAGCTTTTTTCACACACCGCCTGTTATATATATCCTGGAGGGAGGGAAGCTCACCTCCGATGATGTTTCTGGCAGTTCGCAGGTAAGACCATAGATGGCTCCTCATAACTAAGGTTTGGTCAGTGTAGATAGTCCTTATTTAAAATAAACTATAGTATTTATGAAAAAACGAGTAGCGTCAACACATCTAGAAACTTATGGATTTCTAATGGATTTAAAGGAATAGTTCATCCAAAATCTCATTATTTACTCACACTCATGACATCCCGGGTGTGTATGACTTTCTTTCTTCACCAGAACACATTTGAAGAAAAATAAGATAATATCTTCCTTAAAATGCAAGTGAATGGAGATTTGTCTTTAAAAGCTCAAAAATTCACAGACAGACAGCATATACTTCATCTACATGACTCCAGTGGTTAAATTAATGTCTTCTAAAGCACCTTCTTTTTGGTGCTAAAAAGATAAATATTTAGGTACTTTTTTAATCTCTAAAATAAATCATGCTTCCGTTTGGCAGTGGTACTCGCATGTGATGTAATTGCATTGGCATTTGAAACACACCAGAACTGACGCACGTGTGTCACAACTGGAAAAGCAGTGCTGTTTACAAATGAGAAGAGGAACACTGTTGATTTTGGTTTAGATCTTATTAGTTATTATCTGTTTCTTTACTCACAATTGTGTGTTTCTGTGCTTATCCTAGATGCTTATCTATGGCAACGCAAATATGTCACATAAGAGACTGCTTGGACTTCACTGAAGCATTGGATTATAGTTAAAAAGTACTTAAAAATGTATCTTTTTCACACCAAAAGTGATCGTGTTGCTTTAGAAGACATTTAACAGCATTGTATTGATGACGTTTATGCTAATTGTCTGTGATTTTTGGACCTTCAAAAAACCTCCATTCACTTGCATTTTAAGGAAGATATTTTCTATTTTCTTCAAATGTGTTCTGGTGAAGAAAGCAAGTCATACACACTTGGGATATCATGATGAGTAAACAGTGAGTAAATAATGTCCTGGTTACTTCCGTAACCTCCATCCCCTGATGGAGGGAACGAGACATTGTGTCGATGAAGTGACACTAGGGGTCACTCTTGAGAGCCCGAGACACCTTCTGATCTTTTATAATGGGATTTGGAAAGTGGTATTTGCATGCCACTCCCCCAAACATATGGGTATAAAGGAGGGGCGTGCATACTGCTCATTCAGGTTTTGAGAGTAAGGTCCCGGATGTTTCAGCAGGTAGTCCAGCATTGTAGCAGGAGGGACACAATGTCTCATTCCCTCCATCAGGGAATGGAGGTTACGGACGTAACCAGGACGTTCCCTATCTGTCACTCACTCGACATTGTGTCAATGAAGTGACACTAGGGGTCCCCTAGAAAAATGCCACAACTAGCTGGACTATGAACTAGTGGTGCAAGATGGACAGGCTTCGGTGTGCCTCGTAGCCAGCGCACCAGGCAGACACGTAACCTCCCCTACGCTGTTATGAACAGCCATTCGACTGCCCAAAGAAAGAATAGGGGCAGGCTAGCCCAGTCGTGCCTTTTCCCTCTTTTTTTGAATTTCTCCCCGAAATGAGTGAACATTTTTCAACTGACTGGGACCGCTAGTGACCACGTCGGGGGAGGTCACTCCCAAAGGGAAGACACCACGGAGACCACACCCCGTCCAGAGAGAGTGGGGTATCGCAAATGTGTTGGGTGTTGCCCAGCCCGCTCCTCTGTAAATGTCTGTTAGAGAGGCACCACTGGTCAGGGCCCAGGAGGCTGCCACACTCCTGGTAGAATGGGCTTGTAGTCCTGCAGGCGGCACGTGCTGAGAATGATATGCCATAGCTATGACGTCAATGATCCATTGGGCAATCCTCTGCTTGGAATCAAGCACTTCCTTTCCGCTGTCCGACAAAGCAGACAAATAGCTGCTCAGAGACTCTAAAGCTCTGCGTACAGTCAAAATAAATGTGTAAAGCATGCACCGGACACAGCAACATCAAGGCTGGGTCTGCCTCCTCCTAAGGCAGCGCTTGCAGGTTCACCACCTGATCCCTGAATGGGGTCATGGGAACCTTCGCACATAGCTCGGTCGGGGTCTCAGTATCATGTGAGTGTAGCCCGAACCAAACTCCAGGGTCGTTTCACTGACATAGAACGCTTGCAGGTCACCTACCCTCTTGACAGAAGAGAGCGCAGTCAGGAGGGCAGTTTTAAAGAGAGTGCCTTAAGCTCAGCTGACACCAGGGGCTCAAAGGGGGCTCCCCGTAGACCCCGAAGGACTACAGAGAGGTCCCATGAGGGATTGAGGTGTAGTCTTGAGGGATTCAACCTCCTGGCGCCTCTCAGGAACCTGATTATCAGGTCGTACTTTCCTAAGGACTTACCATCCACTGTGTCATGGTGTGCTGCTATAGCGGCTACATACACCTTCAAGGTGGAGGGGGCAAACTCGTCGGACATACCGGTAGGTGGGGCCTTGCGGTGGGGTGTAGCCAGAGAGGCCACATTGGCGATGCTTGAGCTAAGCTGAGTCAAGAGGCATTGAAGCACTTACCTGACTCCTGATACCCACCAGCGGATCGGTCGAGGGGGGAGGAGGTACCTTGTCCCCACGGTCCGTCGAAACCATCCGGGCGTGGGCAGGTTTGTGCCACAGATGGGTGAGCAGGGGCGGGGGGACTGCCGCTGGAGTGCAGAACCTGGCAAAAAGGAATGGTGGACGATGGTCGTAATGAGGGTGAGGTTAGTTGCCGACAGCAGTTCCTGCATCAATCCTGGGGCGGAACTACCCTCTTGCAGCTCTTTGAGCGCCTTTGCTTGGTGGTCTTGCAGGAGAGCCATGGCGTGCAGGGCGGGGGCAACTTGTCCAGCGGCAACATAACCTTTGGTCACCAGGGATGACATAAACCTACAGGTTCTAGACAGGAGCATCAGGCGCCCATGCCAGGTGACGGCAGGAGCACCTGGGGCATCGCCGAGTAGCCCTTGGCTGTTACACCTTCGAGGGAAGTGAGGGCGGGGGAGCAGAAAGATTGGGACCGGGCAGAAAAAGGTCTTGTCTGCTCCTCATCCAATTCTGGGAAGAAAGGAACTGGGGCGGGCGTGGCTGTGAGTGGCACTGTGGGCCCAGGAACCAATCATCGAGCCACGAGGGTTCAGGGGAGAGTGGAGGGTTCCACTCTAATCCGAAGCTTGCAGCTGCCCGGGATAACACGTCCATCATTTCCGCATCAGTGTGTGACTGGGCGACCTCACCCAAAGGGGGAAATCCCGGCTGAGGCTTTTGCTACCGACTGATGAGCCCACTCTTCGATGCTGCGCTCGAGTACTCATCACCTTCGCGGGCACCGAACAAGAGGTTGAACTCACCCTGAGACGAGCCGGTGCACTCATCTGGAAGCCTAACCGGAGCAAATGAGCGTGCTGGGGAATGGGAGTTCTGTGGAGATTTACCTGGCGGAGGTGGTCCCATTGGAGTCCCCAAATCGCCCCCAGTGCTAGCCGTGCTGGCCTCATACCCGTAGGTAGAAGTATCAAGGCGGGGAGCCTTATGAAAGGTCATGTCCGTGCAATGAGGATGCAATGACGCATCCACGAAGGATGTCTCCGCTTGGGCAATGCCCAGGCACGAAAGATGGCGATCGTGGCCGTCTTAAGGCGAGAGATAACAATCGCACCTAGGAATAACACACAAATGGAAGGGCTTCTTTAAACCTGTTGATACACATTTGTTCGCACTCGGGAGTGCTGTCACTCTGCTTACATTTAATATATAATTTTCCCTCTATATATGTATTAATGTATTAATTATTAGTTAACAAATTATACATCTTTTCAAAGGTCAGGTTTCAACATTGATATCCGATCTCTGTTTCATGATAACAATGCTCCATTTTAAACACCATTTTGTTTATTTGTGCCAGGAGTACAAATGAAAACATGCAATATCAAAACTGGATTTCATACCTTTATTATGAAATCGCGATCGCCAGATGAATCCAATTCGCCACACTTGGGTCAATTGTCCATGACAAGGGTTCAATGTAAAACATCCAATAGCACTTTTTGTCTATAAAAGTGATAAATCTGAGAAATATTTATATATTCTCCATTACCCTTCATCATTGTTCTTCAACAAACTATGCAATCTGAGCAGCATTCATGTTGTAAAACTTTATATTAGCTTATATATTAGTCTTATAAACAAAACGAGCCCATCTCCAAAGTCTATTTTGAAAAATGCGGCGTAGTTTCATTCATAATAGCTGAGCAGTGCCGTCAGATTTTGTGTTGAATTTGAGAAGCGGAGCCTTCATTTTACTCTGTATGCTTCCAGCGATTTACAGAGAAAAAAAGCTTGCAGGAACCTCATTTTTTGTTAGATCATCTTCAAATTTGAAACATAACTTCTATAGACTGGTGGCTTTGAGAACATTGTATTTCTGGGTTGTCTTGGAACTTTTATTGTTTGTTTTTGTTATAAATACATGTTCAGCACAAAATATTTCCATTACTTTAAACTTCATAGTTCTCTAACTTTAAAAAATAACTAATACATTAATTCTGAAACTTGGGAAATACAGTCTAAAGTGTCTTCTTTCAAAAGCTACTACAACTGTGTCCATACTCCAAAGAGTTCAGTAAATACAACCATTTAAGTTCAGGTATGTCATTTACATTTGTGCTCAAAAAGGGGCGTTGTGTGTGTGCTGCAACACGTTCCGTTGTGTGCTGCTCTTGTAGAATATTCTCTTTTAGGAATTATATACTTTTAGAATATACTCTTTCAGTTTGTTCTCCCGAAGTGCCCAGGGGCGATCTCTGCAGTGCACCAGTGTAGAGAGGGGGAGAAGCCACTTTAATGCGCAGTCAGAATCCAGCAGAGGTGAATGGAAGCCGTGGGAATTCAGCTTGCTTATTTTTCAGTGAAATAGTGACCGCTTGGCTCCGAAGAGAAAATATCAATGAGCGGTATGCACTCCCCTCCTTTATACCCGTATGTTCAGGGGAGTGGCATGCAAATACCAATTGCCAATTCCCATTGGCCTTTTATAAATATCAGAAGGTGTCTCAGGCTCCCAAAACTGACCCCTAGTGTCACTTCATCTACACAACGTCGAGTGAGTGACAGATAGGGAATGAGAGAATTTTCATTTTTGAGTGAGCTATCCCTGTAAGGTGAAGAATCTGTAACAAATTCATAATACCAATTTAGTGGGTGATGATGTGTAGATTAAAAAGTCTTCTAATTTTTGTTTGTACATGCCAAAGTGTTGTTTCCTCTTGTCCTTGTCACTGCTGTTTAATGTTGAGGCTGTCTAGCCATTTGAGATGTTTGACTTTCTCTAAAGCAGTGGCTCTCAACTGGTTTTTTTGCGGGACCCAGATTTTATTTTGAAATCAAGTGGCAACCCACCATAGTAAAAACATAGCCTGTATTTAATGTATACTGGGTGGCATTTCTTTTTAACTTGCATAGTTTTGTTTATGGTTTTCAAGTGCATGCATCAAGTGACACGTCAACATGATATCAACAACAAAAGCTACAGGAAGTTTTCTCTCCCCCTATTAAAAATTGAAGAGCATATTTATTTATATGAGTCCATTATTATCCTGTGTGTTTCCTAATATCAAACATCATTCAAACAGTACACACATATCACAGAGGAGAAAAGGTTCCTCATTACCATGGTTAGGTCAATGTAGTTAGTCTTAAATATAGTAATAACAATAATAAAATATAGCTGCTAGCAGCAATTAACGGGTTCAAGCCTTTTAAGAACTTTCAAAGTATGCAAAAAAGGAATGTTATATATATATATATATATATATATATATATATATATATATATATATATATATATATATACACTCACCTAAAGGATTATTAGGAACACCATACTAATACTGTGTTTGACCCACTTTCACCTTCAGAACTGCCTTAATTCTACGTGGCATTGATTCAACAAGGTGCTGAAAGCATTCTTTAGAAATGTTGGCCCATATTGATAGGATAGCATCTAGCAGTTGATGGAGATTTGTGGGATGCACATCCAGGGCACGAAGCTCCCGTTCCACCACATCCCAAAGATGCTCTATTGGGTTGAGATCTGGTGACTGTGGGGGCCATTTTAGTACAGTGAACTCATTGTCATGTTCAAGAAACCAATTTGAAATGATTCGAGCTTTGTGACATGGTGCATTATCCTGCTGGAAGTAGCCATCAGAGGATGGGTACATGGTGACCATAAAGGGATGGACATGGTCAGAAACAATGCTCAGGTAGGCCGTGGCATTTAAACGATGCCCAATTGGCACTAAGGGGCCTAAAGTCTGCCAAGAAAACATCCCCCACACCATTACACCACCACCACCAGCCTGCACAGTGGTAACAAGGCATGATGGATCCATGTTCTCATTCTGTTTACGCCAAATTCTGGCTCTACCATCTGAATGTCTCAACAGAAATCGAGACTCATCAGACCAGGCAACATTTTTCCAGTCTTTAACTGTCCAATTTTGGTGAGCTCTTGCAAATTGTAGCCTCTTTTTCCTATTTGTAGTGGAGATGAGTGGTACCCGGTGGGGTCTTCTGCTGTTGTAGCCCATCCGCCGCAAGGTTGTGCGTGTTGTGGCTTCACAAATGCTTTGCTGCATACCTCAGTTGTAACGAGTGGTTATTTCAGTCAAAGTTGCTCTTCTATCAGCTTGAATCACTTGGCCCATTCTCCTCTGACCTCTAGCATCAACAAGGCATTTTCGCCCACAGGACTGCTGCATACTGGATGTTTTTCCCTTTTCACACCATTCTTTGTAAACCCTAGAAATGGTTGTGCGTGAAAATCTCAGTAACTGAGCAGATTGTGAAATACTCAGACCGGCCCGTCTGGCACCAACAACCATGCCACGCTCAAAATTGCTTAAATCACCTTTCTTTCCCATTCTGACATTCAGTTTGGAGTTCAGGAGATTGTCTTGACCAGGACCACACCCCTAAATGCATTGAAGCAACTGCCATGTGATTGGTTGATTAGATAATTGCATTAATGAGAAATTGAACAGGTGTTCCTAATAATCCTTAAGGTGAGTGTATATATATATATATATATATATATATATATATATATATATATATATTTATATATATTGTCACGAACGCCGGTGAAGGCGCCTCCTCAATCAGCCACCAGAGATCTGACAGAGATTGACTTATGAACTACATTTTCCAATAGCCCGCATACCTGCTCTGATTACACCACAGCTGTTTCCCATCACAGTCACTCTACTTAAACCAAGTGCACTGTTTCAAAATCAAATCAAATCACTTTATTGTCACACTACTGTGTACACAAGTGCAACAGTAGGTGAAAGTCTTGAACAGTCTGTTTCATTCATTGTGAAGTCTTGTTTGCCCCGGCTACATCTCTGAGCATTTATCACTATCATTCTGATCTTCTGTGTATTGACCCCGCTCTGTATCTTCGACCACGTTTGTCTGCCGCCTGCCTTTACTGTGTTTACGCCAGTTACTCTGTTACTCCTGTTCGCTGCCTGCCCTGACCTTCTGCCTGTCTGACTACGTTACTGCTTCTTGACCCTCGCCTGTATTAACCTGTCTCTGCTTAACCTAATAAACTGCATATGGATCCCAACCAGCCTGAGTCTCTGTTACAGAAGACTTCGCCACTTACCGATCCAGCGGTCCTTTCATGGGTGGCTGAAGAACTCTCCGCCCAAGCAAATCAGCTGGCAGCCCATCAACATCAGCTTAGCCGACTCACCTCACTGATGGAGGATGTAATGAGGTCCTTACAAGGTCTGCACCAGCCCGCACCTGAGCCCGTACCCACAGTACCTCAAGCCAGCCAGATGGCCAACGCTTTGCCCCACTACGGCGCAGTCGCCAGTCCGCGTCTGGCTTTACCCGAGAAGTTTGACGGTACGCCCTCAAAATGTAAGGGATTTGTGATGCAATGCTCTATATTCCTGACCCAACAACCAGCTCTTTACCCCTCCGACGAGAGTAAAATCCTCTTTGTGTGCTCTGTACTCACTGGAAGAGCACTTGAATGGGCTACCGCAGTCTGGACTAACCAGGGCTTAAATCAAACCACTTTCGATGCCTTAATGCAATTCTTGGCTGAAGTGTTCGACCATCCTGAAAGCGGTAAAAGTGCTGGGGAACAGCTGCTCACGCTCCATCAATGAAATCGGACAGCGGCGGATTTGCGCTTTCCTTCCGCACCCTCGCCACGCAAACCGCCTGGGTCGAAGACACCCTCAAACTCCTCTTTCATCAGGGTCTGAATGTGGAGATCCAATCCGAGCTGGCCTGTCGTGACGCGGGTATCACACTCAATCAATTTATCACCCTGGCCATTCGCATCGATAACCTCATTCGTTCCAGATGATCAGCTCAGTGGTCCAAGCCTCTCAGCTCGGTGTATCAGCACTACGAGGATTTGGAACCCATGCAAGTCGGCTGAACACATCTCTCTCAAGAGGAGCGGGATCGTTGTCTCTCCAATCACCTATGCTTATACTGCGGTCAAGTGGGACACCTGAGAGCCAACTGCCCAACGCGACCCTCTCAAACACACCGGCATGGGGTGAGTCTGCTAATTTCCTCTTCACTATCCTCTACCTGTCTCGAAGTGCCTATAAGGCTCACATACCTATCAGACTGTGTTAACATCAATGATAGATTCGGGGGCGGCGGGCATTTTATTTGATGAAGCTTTAATCAAACAGCATAAAATTCCTGTAATCCTCCTTTGGCAGTGGCGGCGCTAGATGGGTGTCCTTTAGGAACCAGCCAAGTGCGTTACACCACCACCAACATCACCTTACAGGTTGGGGTGTTGCACACCGAGAACACTTGTTTTTTTGTTATTCATTCCCCCCACAACCCGGTCATTCTCTGCCTACCCTGGTTACAAGAGCACAACCCACAAATTTCCTGGCGGGATAATCAAATCACACAATGGGGCACAGACTGCACTATTAGATGTTTAAAAACCGTCATACCTAATACCGTAGGAGCTACCAAGGTCTTGAAGGAGTCTGGCGACGCTCCATTGATACCCTCAGAATACGCTGATTTAAGCGAAGCCTTCAGCAAAACAAAAGCATCACAACTACCACCCCATCGCTCGAGCGACTGTGCCATCGAGCTCATGCCTAGTACTTCACCATCCAGAGGCAGAATCTTTCCTCTGTCTGAACCCGAGTCCCACACCATGAAACTATACATTGAGGAGGAGCTAGCCAAGGGGTTCATTCATCCGTCTACCTCACCGGCAGCAGCTGGGTTTTTCTTCGTGGGTAAGAAAGATGGGTCCCTTCGTCCCTGTATCGATTATCGCGGCCTTAATGACGTCACAGTCAAGTTTCGATACCCGCTACCTCTAGTCCCCATGGCTTCAGAATGTCCTGTTGTCTATGTTTATCAAGTTTCGGAACATTTGGCACACACCAATTTTAGTGTGAATCGGACATACGGCGTAGGAGTTCAAAAAAGTAGGTTTTTCAAATCATACAAATTAGCATAAAAATTTTTAGGATGGAAATTAAATCAGTGATATAATCAGTGATATTCGTCTTGAGCCAAAGAATCCAATGATGTAAGACACTTGAGTGTGCGTCAAATGGTTTAGGATTTATGGGCCAAAACATAAACATGATCACTATAGTGCCACCTTGAGGCCGATCGGGCCGAAACTTTGATACGCTGTAGTGTTTTGGGGTACTACCTTCTCTCAAAGTTTCAGCTCTCTACTACTTACGGTTTGGTCTGCACGATCAGTTTTAGGGAAGAATAATAAAAATAATAATAATAATACAAATCCTTACAATTACAATAAGTTTCTAGCCCTTCTGGCTTGAACCCTAAATATAGTAATTGTGAAAAAATACTAACGAAACACATTTTGAAAATGTAACTACAACTGCCACTGTTGATATACAAATTAGGTCTTATTCTACCAATCCATTATTTTATATTGCATTTTGTAAAAATACAAGTTACTTTTACTCATGTAAAATCGTGAAACAATTTTGTAAAGGTGTTGATATGTAATGGAAAAAAAAAATAGCGCATAACACAATGTTGCTCTTTTCCTCAGTGCTGTTTGGCATGTCGGGGCTGCCTACTGTTTGAGAGGTTCGACTTGACTTCCTCCATAGTGCTTTAAACTAGAAAAGTCTCACAAGAATTGAAATGGGTCATATCAGTTTTGAGGTCAATGCGCCGCAATATAGAGGGAAGCCCGTTTGTTGCGCAAGCTGGTTCCGTTACACTTGCGCAAAAGCTTTAATCGCACTGCGTAAAAATCACAGTGTAGATGAGAAGCCTTTAGCTGAATGCAAGATTATCATAAAATTGGCCTCGGCAGTCCTAAATAGGCTATAACTTGGGTGGCTGCTGAAAAATCTTCAATGGGAGAACCATGACATTGTTCTTTCCCTGCTGTCCACGACAATGTTCGAATAGACCTGTGGCCCACTTTTGGGTTGAGAATCACTGTGATATAGAGCAATCTGTGTGAAATTTTTAATTTTGCATATTACATTTTGTGATCTGTGCCTAAATATCGAGGGAAGCCTGGTAAAATCCAGCATGTGATGTATTTTTCAAATGGACTGACAGGATTACACATATTTAATTAATATAAAAACAAAACTAAAACAACAGAAGAGGTTCCACAAATATTTGAGTCTGTTAAAGGGCACTGATGATAAATGCTCTGAGTATATATGTTTGTAATGAAAGGGAATATCCTTCTCGGACATACAGCCTCTCACAGCTTGATCAGACTTGTCTTTACTTTAATGATTAGCATGTTGATAGGTGGACCTGACAAACACGCAAGCAAAAATGCACATAGCACTGTTTACATAAATCTCTCATTTCATGCCATGAGAGATGGCCAATTTCAGAGCTGCAGAGTGTAAGAGGCATTAATCTCTAGCACTCACACTCTCGGGGTTGAGTGCATTCAGCCTAAAGCCGATTATTACTCATAAATAAGTACAGCAGCCCTGGGCACTTGCCGAGAAGTCTATTAGCATATGACAGGGGCAATTGATGGGACAGTTATCATATTACAGTGGGGTAACCCCCCACTTCACTTGTTCATGTTTGTAGGGGATGTTTAGTATACTGTAGATCTGTGTCCATTAGACCACACACAGGGGACAAGAATCATATAAACTGCTCTGATATTGCAGAATGCATTTTCACTGGGAAAACGGAGGAGAAATTCAGCAAGACACAAATTATTATGGCTGCGGATGCAGTATGTTAGCTGGGGTCAAAGTGGAGTGAGCAGCGAGCTCTTGCATTTCTGGTGGGCCATTTCTGTGATCTGACACGCTAGTGAGATTTTAATTTCGAGAAGCCCTTCCACTGCTCACCTCACAGTGCACACACCACAATTAGCAGCCAGTTATCACAGAGGAAGAAGGGTGGAGAATATCCCAGTCTAAGCCCCTCTAAGCCAGCCAAGCCCACCTCACTCTCCCAGCTCTAGTCAGGCATGGCCTGTCCCTGTCAGACCAGTCATTGGACTTAATGCATTTTATCCTATATTAGAGACTGTTAGGTTATGAGTGTTCACGCTAGTTCATAAAGCAGAAAAATGCAATATGGGATGAACAGCCTTTCACACTTCGCGCTGGTCTCAAATGGATCAGCTCGACAGCCATGTCCGTCGGATAAAGGACTTCTCATATGACTACCATTAGTCCCAGTCCAGAGAACACACACTGAACACATGCCTTCTGTGTGTGTTTCTGAAACTCTGAGTTAACTTCTGAAATGATTGTGAATTTGGAGAAGTTTTCAATAAGGAAGTTCTCTCCTATTTTGGTCTGAATGTGCAGTATCTCTTGTTGAAACATGCTGTGTTGAACACAGGCAAGTTATAATTTACATTGGGAGGGTGTCACCTAATGAAAATTAAATCTTCACACACATAACCACCAACTGTCTGTGATTTTATATCACCAATTAAAGCTCTCTTGACAGTTATGTGAACAGTTTCATTAGAGGAGATAATAATGCAAAGCGAAATGATAAGCAATCATTATGATAAATGCGCAGACATTACAGGCCATGTTAATGAGGTGTAAATTATCTCATTAGTTTTTTTTTTTTTTTTTTTTAAAGAGTAGAGATTAGATGAAAGCGGAGTGGACATGATTCTGGCTTGTTCAGAAAACCCTAATTAGGAGCCAATATCCAGCAGCCAATGAGGCGCAACCTTTTGGTAAACAATTCCGTCTTTATAGCTCTCATGGAGTCTGTCTGTCTGTCTGTTTTTCTACATTAAAATTCAATATTCACTTCGAGAAACTTTTAAATGCACATCTTATTGAGGCAACACTTACAACAGTTTGTGATTTCACAAATGAGTATGGCAACCTTTGTATGTTACCTGCAAAGCTGGCACTAATGTGTTAGTGGCAAAAAAAAAAAAATCAGCACACAGGTTTGGCCATGTTAAGGGGAAAAAAAAACGCTACATCTTTATTCACATACTATCAGTACTAAATGTGACAAGCACAAAATGTCAGCCAAATGAGAGTTTTTCATTAATGACTGAGAAATGTAAATTGAGAAGTAGTGTAAAACATATTTTATGGCATCTGATCATTTATCTATTTATTTTATTTTTATGTTTATTTTATTATATTTTATTCTATGGAAAATATTTAAATGTAACACGTTCTGCGCTATCAATAATCACTAGCTAGCGACTGTGGGTGCCTTTTATAAATTATTATGGATAGCACAAGTATTTCTGTTTTATTTAAAGATGAATTTGCATATATTGCTGGTCACCATAGCATTTGTGTCATCTTTTTCAAAATACATTTGAGCCACTTTGTTTTTTTGAGCTCAGAGCCACCACGCTCTACACCTGCTATATTTACACCATTTTATATAATCATTTAGTAAGCATGGAGCTGACCTCAGGCTGACAGTGTTTACTACATTAGTTATTGTCAACTATTCTGTGCTAGAGGTCTTCATGGGTCCACCCTAACCCGAGGACCCAAGACCCGACCCAGGACTCGTACGGGTCGATCCACATTTTATACTGTCAGCCGGGTCAGGATCAGGTCCCATTCTATTGCTGCAGGTCCCGGGTCTGTTTAACATTATGTATAATACCCGAGTCGATCCAAGAAGACCCGGCTGTGATCAGACAGTGCTGATGATGATGGTGCTGTGTGTGTGTTGTAACTTGCAACATTGTAAAATTAGGATGAGAAAGTGCAGGCCAGGAAATAATGCAAAAAACAGAGTGGAGCCACAACGAGCTGAGAGACGTCAGAGGCAGTGAACGAGCAATCGTTATTATAGTTCAAAAGGGCAAACAGTCAATGTTATCTTATGCATGATACAAAAAAACTGCAAAGCTGATTCTAAACAAGTTGCATGTGTCATCTGTCACCGTGACAAGTGGACTTTTTAAGCTGAAATAATTTTTCAGTAGAGTAGATTAGTAATGCTGTTTCAATCAGTAAGAGAGGAATCACAGAAAACCTGGATGTATTTTACCAACTTTATTGGCAAGAAAGATGGATTATATGCATCACAGCATATGGCCCCTCCCATCCTTTGAGGATTTACCGAGGGGGATTTTCCTCTGGACAAGTCGAGAGACGATACCCTTAGGCATGCCTATGACCAAGTTTAAGTTATTGATAGTCTAAAGCTCAAGCCAAATACTACACTTTCATATCTGTATTTTGTATATCAAGAATCGGTTGTATCAAATGATGCAGGACATTCAGACAATAGAAGATGCAACTCAATTGTTAATACCGCAGAGCTGTCGAGAAATATTATTCTAGAAGGCTCATTATAATCCAATGGCTGGTCACTTAGGGTAAGAAAAGACACTAAACCGACTAATGGCCCATTTCTATTGGCCGGGCATTTGTGTTATTTGCTCACAAGTGGTGTGTGGCATGCAGTGAATGTCAGTTGGTGAATCCACCGGCTCCCCCCAAGTGTGCCATTGCGCCCCCTTCTGTTAATCGAGGACCCCTTTGAAAGAATTAGCATGGACCTCGTCTGAACATTAGAGCGGATGGTACGTGGACATCGCTTCGTATTAGTTCTGGTGAACTATGTAACACAATATCCAGAAGCAGTGCCTCTGCGCAACATCTCAGCATGTAATTTTGCGGAGGCACTCTTCAGAACAATCTCCTGAATGGGGATTCTGAAAGATATCCTCACTGATCATGGCACTACGTTCATGTCTGTACATTACGCAAACTATACTAATTGTTGAGTATTAAATTGATTCACACCATTGTGTACCACCCACAGACAGATGGGTTGGTGGAACAGTTTAGTAATACCCTGAAAAATATGATTAGTAAGTTTGGGACAAGTGGCTCGATCCCCTAATATTTGCAGTTCATGATGTCCCGCAAGCCTCATTCAGTACATTATTGATCTTTGAGCAAAACTCCACACTTTGTGTAAACGAACACAGGAGAATTTGCTCCAAGCTCAGGAACGTCAAATCTGACTGTATGACAGGGGCACTAGTACTTTTATTACTCCCAACATCGAGCTCTAAATTACACGCCAAGTGTGGTAAGGGCCCTTCGAGGTCATGCGGCGAGTGGGACATCTCGATTATGAGGTTAAATGAACAGCTAGGTGCAGCGCACGTCAAATATACCACCTCAACCTCCTGAAATTATGACCGGAGGTAGTCCCTGTGATGTTGGAAATGGTGGTTCTGAAGAGGGCAGAGCTCGGACCAGAGGTAAACTTAAAAGCCAATCATGTCTTCCCGGTCGCTTGTGGGTACCACATCTCACCATCTCAAGTCACAGAGGTTGCCATGTTGCAAAAAGCACTTTGTGGCAGACCACTTTTACTTTAAACCGATTTCTCTCTCCCTTTCATTTTACAGAAGTTAAGACAGGGGGCTGGGAGTGGTGCTCTTGCTGGTGGTGGAGGGGGAGGAACGGCCGGTGCTGTATATGCTGTAGGCTAAATACAGCACTTTTCAAAGGGATGAAAAAGAGTGTCTGGCCATCAAGTGGGCTGTCCTCACTCTCCGGTACTACCTGTTGGGGCACGACTTCACCCTTTGTTCAGATCATGCCCTGCTCCAATGGCTCCACCGCATGAAAGATACCAATGTGCAGATCACCCAGTGGTATCTAACTCTTCAGCCATTTATGTTCGAGGTGGTCCACAGGCCAGAGGGACCTATGGCTGTCACGGACTTCCTCTCCAGAAATGGGGGGGGGGGGGGGGGGGGCCCGGCCTGAGTTGGGCGGTTGGGGTATGTGGCGGCATGGTCAGGCATTCGTACGGAGAGAGAGAGAGACACGCTTTAGCCGCCAAAGTTGTCTGTTTATGTTGAAGCTGAAAAGCTATTTTATTTAACATTATTAAAGACAAACCTTTTGAGTTGAAGCCTCACGTTTCCCGCTTCCTCCTTTCACCCCACATCAAACCCTGTTACAATAAGATATGCATCATTTAAATGATTTAAACAGACTGAACTCAGTTCAGGACAATCTGAGCTGTCAGTAAAGGGTTAAACATTTGACATACAGAGTCATGTGACAAAACAACATGGTGCCAATCACAGCAGATTTTGTCTTTGGGTGAAAAGCCAACAAAACAACATCTACAACTTATTGAGGTAAAAAACCTCATTAAGTTTTTTTAATTGAAACCTGTTTGAGTCAAAAGTAAAAAAGCAAGAGTTACTAGTTTCATCTGATATACAATTTAGAAAATTTCATAGATGTATTGGGAAACGACACACTATTAAACACAATGACGAGGACCTTAGGAATTATTTTTCCTGAGAATCATGTGATCTTTGAATGATGTCATTTAGAGACAATGCTGGCCATTATTTTGTTTAGTTGACAGTGCAAAGAAAGAACATTGAGATATTGTTTTGCCAAAGTAAAAAAAAAAAAAAACATTGTAACATAAAAGTCCATTTTTATTTCTATAGTGTGTTATTTGTGCTTTTATTTAGGCAGCTGCAATGTCTGTAATGTCTCAGAAACATGAATAACCAACACTCCTAGAAACAAACTATTTGATTTAAATAAAAAAATCTGACTTTCTATAGCTTGGTTATATTTAAAATTTCACAATTTTAGGAGGTTGTGACTTTTATTTTGAAATACTTTTTTAGGGATTTTGTGTTGTCCCTGGTTCCTTTGCGAATTGTAACCAGTGCTCTGGTGACACTGGCCCTGTCTCCCTGTCCCATGGCATACTTGATGTGGACTTGCGGCCTCATTTGTGCATTCTCGCAAAGTCCACAAGACCGTAGAGTGTGTTCCATTTGAGTTTTTAGCACTCAGATGGGTGCTATTTTATTTAGTTTTCCAGAGATATGGAATTACTCTTTTTAGATTTTAATGAATAGTTTTTATTGAGGAAGATTTATGTTCACAAAAGTAAGTAACCTTACACTAAACATTTGTTATTGTTGTTTCAAAAAGGATTTTGCAATGGTTGTGAGTCTCAAATATCAAGATAGGAGAGAAATCTTTCCTGCACATAGCTGTATTTTGCTTATATTTATTGATATAGCTATGTTCATTCTACCAGCGTATATACTGTATACCTACAGAAGTGTGGCTGTGTGTATTTTATAATTATTTTTTTAGTTCTACACTGAGGCGTATGTTCTCCTTTCTATACATTTGACTGTTTTTTTAAAAAACCTGCCTGTAACCATCCATGTGTTTGAATCATGTTTATTTGTTCTCTTAAGTATTTAAAACAATGGGTTTTTGTTGTTGACGTGTGCTATGGTTTTCAGAGTTTCTTGATAAAATTGTCTAATGCTTTATTTTCAGTGTGTTGCTTGGAAATATTTAATAAAAACAAATATGCAAGAGTTAGTTTACATGTTTCTTGACCCTATCTATCAATTTTATTATTTTTTAAATAATAATTTGTAAAACTGCATGTATAGTCAGGATATTCTCTACATTACTGGTGTAGAACCATGTGAGGATGTGGTGGTTCATTCCAAACTTCCTCAGCCGTCTCAGGAAGAAGACACGCTGGTGAGCCTTCTTCACAACGGCCTCAGTGTGGACGGACCATGTGAGTTCCTCAGTGATGTGGACACCGAGGAACTTAAACTGCTGACTCTTTCCACTGGTGCTCCATTAATGGTGATGGGGCTGTGTTCTCTGTCTTTCTTCCTGAAGTCCATTACAAGCTCCTTGGTTTTACTGACGTTGAGGGAGAGGTTGTGCTCCTGACACCAGCGTGTCAGAGTGTGCACCTCCTCTATGTAGGCTGTTTCATCATTGTCAGTGATCAGACCTACCACCGTCATATTGTCAGCAATCTCAATGATGACAATGGAGCTATGCGTTGCCACACAGTCATGTGTGTACAGGGAATATAGGAGTGGGCTGAGAACACAGCCCTGTGGGGCTCCAGTGTTGATGCCCATTTTAACCACCTGACATCTACCTGGCAGGAAGTCCAGGATCCAGCTGCACAGCGAGCTGTTTAAGCCCAGAGTCCGGGGTTTCACATCGAGCTTGGAGGGCACTATGGTGTTGAATGCTGAGCTGTAGTCTACATCAGCATTCTCACATATGTGTTCCTTTTTTCCAGGTGGGAGAGAGCAGTGTGTATTGTAGATACAATGGCATCATCAGTGGAGCAGTTGTTGGGGTAGGCAAACTGCAATGGGTCCAGAGAGGTGGGCAACACAGAGCAGATGTGATCTCTGATTAGCCTCTCAAAGCATTTGCTGATGATGGGGGTGAGGGCAACAGGATGCCAGTCATTTAAGCAAGTGATTTTTGACTGCTTTTGTACAGGCACAATGGTGGATGTTTTGAAGCATGTGGGGACTACAGACAGGGAGAGGGACAGGTTGAAAATGTCCGTAAAAACACCAGCCAGTGGGTTTGCGCATGCTCTGATGGCGCAGCCCGGAATACCGTCTGGACCCGCGGCTTTACGGATGTTCACCCGTCGGAAGGATCGTGTTACATCCACAACAGAGACAGAGAGTGAACCAACCTCTGTAGTGTCGGCCACGAGTTCTCTCTCCATGAGGGCGGTGTTATTGTCCTCGAAACAAGCATAAAATGTATTAAGCTCACCTGGGAGAGAGGCAGCGGTGTTCATGGTGGAGTATTTATTCCCTTTGTAGTCATTAATTATGTTAATTCCCTGCCACATATTCCTAGAGTCATTGGTGTTGGACTGTCCTTCAATTTTGTGCCTGTACTGGCATTTGGCTGCTCTGATAGAGTTACGGAGGGCATAACTAGCTTGTTTATGCTCCGCGCATTAAGTGCCACGGGAACATCATTGTTAACCCATGGTTTCTGGTTGGGGTAGATCCGTATTGTTTTGGTCGGAACAACGTCCTCTACGCACTTCCTGATGAAACACGTTAGGCTATCAGCATAAACCTCGATGTCGTCATATGATGTGGACCGGAACATCTGATTGAGCATAGAGTCTGATTGGTCTGACCAGCACTGGATCGTTCTAAGGGTGGGTGCTTCCTGTTTTAGTTTCTGCCTGTAAGCAGGCAGAAGCAGAATGGAAGAGTGGTCTGATTTGCCAAATGGTGGGCGGGGGAGGGATTTGTAGCCATCCCAGAAAGGAGAATAGTCAAAACCCAGCACCTCTGCTTTTACCTGAGAGGTCTTTCGTTCTGTCCGCTCGGTGCACAGAGAAACCCGCGGGTTCGATGGCCGAATCTGGAATCTCTGCAGACATCCAGGTTTCTGTAAGGCAGATAACGCAGCAATCCCTCGTCTCTCGTTGGAAAGAGATCCACGCTCTCAGCTCGCAGAGCTTGTTTTCGAGAGACTGAACATTTGCCAGTAGTATACTGGTTAAAGGGGGTCGATTTGCACAACGTCTTACTCTGATGAGTATGCCGGCTCTTTTTCCTGTTTTCCTTCTGCGTTTTCACGGCCATGCAGCCAAGACAAAGGGCTCCGCTGGCGTGTTTGTAAACAGCGGGTCAGCATTGAGGAATTTGAAGTCCGGTTTTCGGTGTGTAATTGTAGAACCAATGTCCAAAGGCGTTTGTCTGTCGTACACAATAAGGTAGACAACATCCAAGACAAAAAAAACCCTAAAAACTGTAAACAAAACAATCAATAAACTGCAGTGTTGTGTCGGAGGTCGCAACGCAGCAGCCATACTCGGCGCCATCTCGAGTCCATAAACTGTTGTAAGGCCCCTTCAGTAGGCATCCTGTAAAATATGGGATGATGGTCTGATTTAGCTAAAACCAGTTTACTTTTTGTTCAAACAAATTAGCCATCAGACTAGGAATATCATAAAATATTGACACATTGATTATTAATCAGTATGTTATTCTCTTGAAACGTTGGATCAATATATTAACATTAGCTGACATTTAAAGAATAAGCCTAATTTGTGTGCTTTCCAATTTAAAGGGATAGTTAACCCAATAATGAAGATTCTCTCATCATTTACTCACCCTCATGCCATCCCAGATGTGTATGACTTTCTTTCTTCTGCACAACACAAACAAAAATTTTTAGAAGAATATTTCAGCACTGTAGGTCCATACAATGCAAGTTAATGGTGACCAATATTTTGAAACTCCAAAATGCAAATAAAGGCGACATAAAAGTAACCCATACAACTCAAGTGCTTAAATCCATGTCTTCAGAAGCAATATGAAAGGTGAGGGTGAGAAACAGATCAATATTGAAGTCCTTTTAATATTTAGGTACTACAAGTAAAAAAAAAAAAAAAAAAGGCAATATCAGTGCCCCTTTCGCCCCTGCTGAGGTTTGAACACCACACTGCTTTTGTAAGATTGCAGTATTTGTTTTTGTTTTTTTCCTTACAAATATTTATTGTTGATTGATAAGTGCTAAACACATTGAAGTATTGGCTGTGTCGATATTTTCTCAGGCGCTGAAGGTGACCCTTGTCTCCTGTGTTTAGAGAGTTTGTGCGTGAATGGCTTTGATGGTAAATTTGTTGGGCTGGTTACGTGGAGAGGCTATTATGGATTTACTATCTGGGCCTGAGGTGCTGGCTGCTGATTATGTGATTAAATCAATAATAATTTCTGTTTGGTCTCCTTTGCTCCTCTGCTTAATCCCCTTTTTCCTGTGTAGCTGAGCAACAAGAATACAAAGGTGCACTATAAAACCATTTACAATTATAAAAGTGTTTATTTATAATATTACTATTATTATTACTACTACTAAAACAAATAGAAATGAAAGAAAAGCTGTATTATTGATGATGGCAGGCTAAAACATTTTTAATTGTGTCTATTGTGGGAGGAAGACACACTCACGGTTATAGTGAAACAAGATATTTGAATGTGCTCCTGTTGACAGGCACTGTTGTCTTGGTTCGCAGAAAAAAGGGGAGACTTTCAATGACACATATAAGAAAAAGATGAAGGTCCACATTCCTGAGAGTTCTCTGAAATAAGCCTGTGCAGCAGACGAGCTCTTGAATAGCAGTTCATACCAGCTCAGACCCTTAATCACCTCTTCAGAGAAGACTAGCTTATACTACAATGAATGGTGGTCCATGCTGGTCTAGCTGTGAACCAAAAGAGCCATGCTGTACACCAAAAAGATAAAGCTGGATGACCAAGGAAGTCTTAATGGTTAAGTTATTTGTAAACATGTATTGGTAAATGGGAGTCTAAACATGCAGAATTAAAAATAAAAAATTCTTTAAAGGCCCTCTCTTGCAAAATACTTCAACATACTATATGTTTATTCTGCAGACTAACCTGTGTAGCTAGTTACCTACATCACAGTGAAGCAGCAAATTTGTGTTTTTAAAAGCACAAAAGTTTGTAGCAAAGCCACATAAGGAATATGTTTTAATATTAATGCTATGTACAAAAAATATATTTAAAATGTACTAGTGATTTATATATTGTTTTTACAGCTCCTGGTTTTAAAGTGTTTGTAATGTCTGTTTAAACTTTAACTTCCTGTGCCTGGAGACAGGAAGTAGGAAGTGTTTGTTACCATCCCATTGTATATAAGGCAGCAGCATGGTTCACTACACTTGCCTGTGTTTGGTCAACGATCTTTGCTTGTCTTTTGTTGTGGAGTATGCTTATAGTGGATTTTAACACTGTTGGAATTCACAGCACTGGTAAACACTTTGTACTTAACACTTGGACTCTCATGAACTGTGGGGTACAGTAAAGAGACTCTAATCCTTGTATAGGCCGAGAGACATTTGCATATTTTGTAAAGTCTTTTGTTCATGGTAGTACAGTATATGTTGTTAATACACTTCAGTTGAATTACATTTCATTGTTTGTTTTCTTTATTTTCACACTTCATCTCCCCACACTTAGCATCTGACCCTCTTTATCTTGTGTTGCCTGGTCAATGCGGCTGAACTTTACAGGTTTTTCTTCAACTTTTTTCCTAAATCAAATGTGTCTGTATTCCTTCAGGTGTTCCTGACGAACGTTTTTTTTTTATTTATTTTTTTTTTTAAGGCTGTACATAGCAAGTAACTTTGGCGCCTCATGCCACCTACCCGCAAGATGCCGCCCTGGGCGACTGCCCATGTTGTCCATGCCTAAATCTGCCACTGCCACATGCATAGAATGGTTGCTGATATACATAAATGAATTTGATCAAAACGGCAAGCCTTAACAATTAGCCGTGTTTAGAAAAATGAACAAAACATGTCATTCACTACAGAAACTATACTTTCCTCCATGCTGAAAGTTTAGAACTCCTCCCATCTCGGAAAATCTGGTATCAAATTATCTCTTGAGTTTGCCAGTTGTAATAACGACTTGAGGCGTCATTTATGTGTAACTTCTGAGGGGAAAACTAGTATTTACGATAATTCCGATTGCACGTGAAGGCAGCATTTGAAACAAATGTTAGCTGGTGTTAAACATACAACGTACAATGAGATTACTTATAAATATTAGCACCAAAACGCATTTGACCAAGTTTGCAGAACATTTGCTTTGCCGGAATGAATAAGAGCAGGCCATCTTTACTATATTCTCCACTGACTGCTACTACAGTTATTTCTACCAGTGTTGAATGCCTTAAGACCACACGGGAAGCATGCACTCACTTAAATTGCACACTGACATGTTAATCAAATTGCACATGATCTCTCAGTTCAGGTAAGGATCATCATAGTTCAATATTGTAGGTAACAAAAGTGTGCAATGGCATGCAACGTTCATTTAATTGATGTAATCTGCATGATTATGTCCATCAGAGTTTGCTCCACTTCAGTGGGAGTCTAAGGCAGATTTGTGAAACACTGGCCCCATTTAAACATTGCATGAACATGCATTTCATATCTGGATAGTATCTGCATATTCTGTAGCTGGATTGTATTTACACCTTGCAGTCAAATGCGTCTCTCCTAGGGCTGGGGGATATATTGAATATTAGAGATTAGTGTTGTCACGATACCAGTGAAATTTCTAGATTCTCCATACCAATTTCGATATCACAACAAAAATATGGTAATGGTGTTTTTGAATGCACTCCTTTAGTCTATTTAAAGACCACTTGTTGGTAATATAAAAACATAACAGGCAGATTTGCAGTTTTCATCACAATGACTCATGACGAAATCCACGTGCTCTCATAGTGATTGTGACTTCTGAAGTCTTTAACTAAACCCCTTGAATGCAATACCTTTATGACTATTTTATATAAATGTATATCTGAAGGGAACTGACTGTCTTCAGAAATGTTTTTCTATTCATCTTACCTCCATTTAAAGCAGGGGTCAGGAACCTTTTTTCACTTAAGAGATAATTTTTTAATTTTTGGTTGATGCATTTTTTTTGAAAGAGCCATATCACAAACGAATAATTGACTATTTTCAATAAAAAATGTAAATAAAATATATATTGCCCATAGACTACTAAAAAACAAATATGCAAACATTTATAGGTAAAATGTTGTATATGGAAATGTGTACACATGTTTGTGTGGGTCTACATATAATTACTTCATTTTACAATTGTTCATGAAAACTGTAACTTCACTTTTGGGCTAAGCTATATGTAAAAAAAAAATATTTTAATGATAATTGCTTTTCAAATATCGCTATTATATGGTGTATATTTTTGCTTGATTGATTTTTGTTTTAAAAATGTTATTACTTTATTGAAACACAAAAAACTTAAATTATAAATTCAAATTGCACTTTAAACAAAACCAAAAAAGCAATTAAAAAATGAAGTGATTAAAGAATCTTATATGTAACCACCTCCTCAAAAACAAACATTTACCATCTCCAATGGCCCCATTTGCTATCACGCAAGCTTATGTCAACACCACCAGGTGAAAAATTACTAACAGCAGACAAATTAAGAAATAAAGACAATTATAACTGTAAAATAATTATAATAATGCTGCCAAATGTGTGTTCTTATTGAACGTGTTTGTATTGCGTTTGTTAATACAGTTAATGCTGCCTAAAGAAAATAACAAAAATTTAGGTTCAAGGTGAACATGTCTTGTATTACTTTTTGATTTAATAATTTTTGTGTTTGTTTCTTTATTACAAAGATATATTACTGAACCTGCAGAGTTGCATTCACAATGTGTAAGAACAAACTGCTCCATCACAGCACCTCGCGAGATGATCGGTGATCATGTGCAGCATTCTCATAGACAACATTAACATCAAACAGATTTCAGTTGAAGGAAACAGAGAAAAAGGTGTGATAACTCTTTAAATGGGCTTGTTCCACAGACAGGGTCCCGTTGCACACCTCTGAACCAACAGTGAATCAGACACAAGCATTGACTGCTTTCTTTTGGCTGTTCTTAAAAATATAATAAAGTGTGTTTCTTCAATCACATCTTTTTAACTAACAGCATTTCTTGTCATGTGTCACTCCGAGACGTCTTACAGGTCACTCACCTATTGCGGGTAGATGAACAAAATTACTTGCACATGAAATAAATTTGAACGAGGACCTCACAAACTGGATTGAGCCTCGTAGCATTTTGCGGGTGGCGGGTGCTATAGCACATAAAAAATAACGAACATTCATAAATTTGCTTGTAGAAAATGCTCTTAACAGCTAAGATCAATAGTTATTGGGAAATGAGGTCCAGAACTCTATGAATGTGTGTGTCTTGGAGAAGCGCTTTCATTGGTGAACAGCGGAGCTCACTGCGCTCATATCAAATCAGACGTGAATTTGCGGCTTTTCTTTTGTCTGTTCTTCAAAATAAAATCATGTTTCGTCAAACAGGCATCTATGTGTCTAATTTCTTATTCTATCACTCTTACAGGGAACTTCCCTTTTTCCCATCCCAGACAGTTGTGGTTGATATATTGCTGCTACATAGTGTTGTTGTAGTCATCATCTACTGCTGTAAATAGTGAGCTGATGGCAACTTGTTGAAGTTAACCTTAATCATTGTGTAAATATTGTAAATACTAGTGTGCCACGGTGGAGGGCGGGACCGACGCGTGATTACGCACGCCCGGTCCCGTATTAGGCTAATTAAGCCGTCAAGAGGGATAAAGGCCACTCGCAGACGGCGATCGAGAGAGAGAGAGCTCAATTACGGACGTCCGTTATCTTATGTGTTTGTCTTTTGAGTTTTCCATTAAACCTATTATTTATATGTTAAGCCGGTTTCTCGCCTCTTCCTTGCCCGTGACCTTGAACTTCTTTACATTGGTGCCGAAAGCCCGGGAAGGAAGAGGGATACGCCGTAGCGGAGTTCTCGCCACTTCTCAGTGGAGCAGCCGCGGCCATCTGCCGGGGGACGGAGGAGCCCAGCCACCTGGACGCAGAGGAACGGCCGCCGACCGCGAGGGGAGGAGGGGCTCCTGGCCGACCGCCTGGAGTGGTTAGGGCCGCTGCCAGGGGCGGTGGAGTCCCATACTAGACGCTGGAACGCGGCGGGGTTGGAGACTGCCGACCGCGTGCGGGGAGGGGCTCGCCGCCGACCGCCTGGAGCGGGAGAACTGCTGCCAGGGGCGGGGGGAGGCCCCTTCGACACCCCGGGAACGCGGCGGGGCGTTCCGTCCGCCAGGGGCTGAGGACTGCCTCCGATCTGCCCGGAGAGGCGCGGCTGTCGTCCTGTAGAGGGTGGAGAAGTGGCTGAGGAACGAGCTACGGCGTATCAGAGAACCGGCGAGTAAGTTTTTTTTTTTTTCCTTTAATCTCTCTCTCCTCTCTCTCTCGCTAACGCTCTGCGTTGGCCTTTTCCCTCTTTTTTTTTTAAATTCTGGTGTTCGTGGGAGGGGAGGTACCGCCCAGTGCAGGAACCCTCCCCCCCATTTTTAATTGTTTTTTTGTTTCCCTCCCCTTGCCCCTCCCTCTTTTTTAAATTATGGTGTTTGTGGGAGGGGAGGTACTGCCCAGTGCAGGAACCCCCCGCCCCCCCCCCCCCCCATTTTTAATAGTTTTTTTTGTTTCCCTCTCCTTGCCCCCTCCCTCGTCCAGGTTGATGGGGATGACCTGCCGGCAGACCACGCGCCCGGTCCCGTATTAGGCTAATTAAGCCATCAAGAGGGATAAAGGCCACTCGCAGACGGCGATCGAGAGAGAGAGCTCAATTACGGACGTCCGTTATCTTATGTGTTTGTCTTTTGAGTTTTCCATTAAACCTATTATTTATATGTTAAGCCGGTTTCTCGCCTCTTCCTTGCCCGTGACCTTGAACTTCTTTACAACTAGTTAAGTGTGGAAGCTGTAGGGAGGTGGGTGCCATTTTTGTTCGACCTTTTCTCCTGTGTTTTGGTTAGTGAGTGTAGGGAAGTTAATATTGTTTATTTGCACTTTTTCTTTGTTAGGCAAGGTAGTTTTGACACCCCAACAGATATTTAGGTTTTTGTTTGTTATTTTGACCTTTGCCCCCCTCCTGAAGCCTTTTTGACTTCCTTTTCTGGACTGTGGGTTGACTCGACTTGAAACTCATCAGGATTCGACTTGACTTACGTGATTTGTCTGCACTGCACTTGAGACTTGACTCGAGACTTGATGGTTAAGACTTGAGACTTGCACATGTGTAACTTGCTCCCACCTCTGTTGTCTAGTAGGCTATTAATCAAACAACAATAACAAGAAACGAGAAAACCACTCACTACTTTTGGCTGAATAACTTGAGTAGCTTTAAAAGTATTAATGTAATAGAATAAAACAGTGAACATTTTTAATAATATTTTTTTTTTCAATATTGTCAGTTTTTTTAATAATACTGACCCCTGATGTAGAGAGTGTGTTAATTGTTATAATAAATTACCAGGAAAGTAGAGATTATAAAGTAATTTATAATAATGCTTAGTCAATACTAAAAGAAGTATAGAGCAATACTTCACCAGAACATTCCACCAGTCACAAACTTCAGATAATTGTGCGTCATGCATTAAAATGAGAACACAACTATTTCTGGGATGGAAAGATATAAGACCTAAATCAATGTGGAACATTGTATCTCAAAAGGAGGACAATGTGGCCCCCCATGTGCTACTTAAAGAAACAATCCACCAAAAAAAATGAAAATTCTCTTATTTACTCACTTTCATGTCATCTACGACTTTCTTTGTAACACAAATTAAGAATTGGAAGAATATTTCAGCCCTGTAGGCCCATACAATACAAGTGAATGGATGCCAAAATTGTGATGCTCCAAAAATTACATAAATGCAGCATCATCAGATCAATATTTAATTCAATTTTTGCTAGAAATTCTTCTCTCTGCCCAGTAGTTGGAGATATGCATGAAGAATGTTAATCACCAAAAACACAAGAAGAAAGTTAAAGTGGAGATTGACTGAGCAGGGAGGAGAATTAATAGTTAAAAAAGAATTACACTTTTATCTGTTTCTCACCACATCTATCATATCTCTTCAGAAAACATTGATTAAACCACTGGAGGCACATGGATTAGACTACTTTTATGCTGATATATGTGATATGTGGATGTAACAACTATTGTAACAGTTCTTTTTTTACCTTGGTTTATCCACTGAATTTCAGAACACCAGGTAATAGACCAGTTTTTTTGTCTAGGTTCGCTACGGAGGGCAAGACTGATATGACACACAACACAGATTAGGAAATTATCTTGAAACAATGTTATATTTAGATAGTGTATGCATGTGTGTGAAATGAAATTACAATACAGGAATAATTATAAAAATAAAAAAACACAAATTAATGTTTTTACCCTTTTTTAGATCCTCTGAATACCTTTTTAATAACCCTGAAATGTTATTTTAAGCTCTTTTTTATTATTTTACTTATTTATATTTCAATTATATAATTTTAAGGTTTAAATTATTTTTTTCTATATTGATTTTATAGATATTTAGTTTAGAGCTTTTACTAATCTTTTGGATTTGTTCTTCACTATTTATTTCTGATATGGAACTAATAACCCATAAACAGAGTCAAAAAACAGATTGAAATCGGTAAGGGAACAAATACAACAGCTTAACAACATTTCACATTCTGTGAAGTAAAATTCTCAGTGCCTAGAAACTTGATTGATGAATGTCCTTTGAGGCATACAAAACAGATATAATAGTCACTGGTGGTAGTGCAAAAAGAAATCAGTAGTGCAAATAGAATCAGTAGAGAGGTCCTACCGATGAGAAATACCAACAGAACTGAATGGGCTCCACTTGTAACAGTAAACAGGCTCTATTCTGGTGATCAACTTCAGAATCTCTTCTTCTCTATCAATAATCAGTCATTGGGTGGCTCGCCATCTCGGTTTTTGAAGGGTTCGATCCAATCATAAAACAAAACCTGACCTGTTTATACAAACAGCGTCTTAAGTATCAAAACTATTAACATTACTTTTATTTCTTTTTTTATACAGAACTTCTAATACATTCATCCTCAACTCATTTGAAAATACTATTCCAGTGTTTTTTTACTCAGTACATATATAAAATACACGAACATGTGATCATGTGCAATTTAGCATTTAAGTGGAATATCACTTTAACTGTGCATTCTTTAACACTTAATGCACATAAATAATGCATAAAACACTTAAAACATTTATGTAACATTCAGTTCCAATGAAATTAACACAATATTACTTTGAAACTCACTAAATCTGGGGAGTTTTATATGCATTCAACTTCCACATTAGATTTTACAGGTTCACAATCAGCAACCACCAGCGTCAAAATCAACAAATCACCACTCTTAGGATTGTCATCCGCAATCAGCAAAACGTGTCTCTCTTTATTTCTGTGTCTTGTCTTTATGACATCACACACAGTTTTTTCGGTCTCAACCTAAACTCATCACACTTTCAATGTTGGATTATTTTTTAATTATTTTTTAATTTTTAATTACACCATGACTATTATTAGACATTATATTGCATCTGTTTAGTATTTCTGTTGAAAATATAGTTGTGCAAATTGTGGTGTGCAAATTATATTATTTTTCTAGTCAGCCAAATTATGACCTGTGTTACATGGAGCTTCAAGATTTTAGCATCGATTCACTTTCATTGTTATGGACCAAAAGAGCGGAGATTTTCTAAAAATCTAAATTTGTGTTCTGCAGAAAAAAGTCATACACATCCAGGGTGGCATGAGGGTGAGTAAATGATGAGAGAATTTTTGGGTAAATTATTCCTTTTTAAGCAGGATGTAGTCCCTGTACCAATTTTTCCCCATGCCTGCTCTACCTCCTCTATTTTGCAGGACGTGACATGCCAAGTGATCCTGCTTATTTAGCATTTTTTTGCATTGGTTGAACATTGTTTAATGCTCAACAATAACGCTCTGTCAGCATTAAGGGAAATTTAGACCTTACACAAAGTGATTTAAATGTAATTGTTTCATACATTATGGTGATCATTGTATTGAAAATAACTTTAAAATCTTTTAATTTCTGTTATGTCTCCCTTTTATTTTTTGGAATCAGATTCATGTAGTATTTATCATAAATAAGTGATGTATTTTGAAAGTTGGGATACTGTGTTCATTATAATGGGTTATAGGTTTTGCAACTCTGTTCTCAAACTCACTACTCATGAGTACTTTTAAATGAGCTACTCTTTTACTCTGAGTAGTTTTTTTCTCATACAACATGAATGATTGTCAATGTTTCCAGTGCATGAGCTGTCTGCTTCCCACATTCCTTTAAAGCTCATGCAGCTCGAATACAGAACTAAGATTGCAGCATTTTGCGGTTTAATAATCACACTAGGACATATCATGATTTTAATTTGATGAATTGTGCATTTCAGTGTAAAAGGAGTAACAGAGCACACACTCAAATAAGCGTGTGAGCATTTCTTTGTTTTTTATTTTAGTACCGACTTGGTACCGAAGTACCAGTACTTTTGACAACACTATTAGTGATATAATCTAGATAATTAAGCTGATGATGTCATATTGACCAATATCGTGAATATCGCAAATTGAATGTGCTTTCATTTGGCAAATTTAATTTTCATAATGAGCACATCAGTAGACTAATTTCACAATCATTCAGGGCTGCACAATTAATCAAAATAACATCAAAATGATGAGTTGGTCTGTGATTTAAAGCTGTGATTTAAAGACTGCTAAACATGGTCTGTGTGTGAATCGGAACAAACTGGTGACGCACTGATCTGTGTGCATGCATATCGCGGCACTCTCAGATCAGTTCACTTGCATTGTGAAATCAAAGTTAAGCAAGTTCAAGCATTCATGCAATTCTAAAAATTTGTAACAACTACAAGATAATAATTGGACTCAAGATGGCGCCGAGTATGGCTGCTGCGTTGCGAGCTCTGACACAACACTGCAGTTTATTGTTTGTTTTGTTTACTTTTTTGTGTTTTTTTGTCTTGGATGTTGTCTGCATTATTGTATACGACAGACAAACGCTTTTGGACATTGGTTCTGCAATTACACACCGAAAACCAGACTTCAAATTCCTCAATGCCGACCCACTGTTTCCAAACACGCCAGCGGAGCCCTTTGTCTGGGCTGCCCGGCCACGGAAACGCAGAAGGAAAAGGTGAAAAAGAGCCGGCGTTCTCATCCGAGTAAGACGTCGCGCAAATCGACCTCCGCTACCCAGTATACTACTAGCAAATATTCAGTCTCTGGACAACAAGATCTCCGAGCTGAGAGCGTGGATCTCTTTCCGACGAAAGACAAGGGACTGCTGCGTTATCTGCCACTCAAGGAACTCTATGGGAGTATAAGTGAGCAGGAAACCTTTATGATCAACAAATGATGGTGTGATCAGAGGAACGTACATTTTATCAAGTCTTTCTGCTCTCCTGATCTGGAATTTGATATGATCTGAACAGCTGTGTACATCCCCCCCCACAAGCCGACACAGACCAGGCACTCAAGGAACTGTA